>LR738714.1:556506720-556614886 GCA_902687465.1 Secale cereale
CCGCGTCGACCGCACCGAGCCGCCGATCGACCGGGCCCGTACGCGCTTCGACCGACCGGTCCAGTCGCCAGGAGGGCCCTGGACCACTTCACCGCGCCAAGTCACCGTTCCCTTCGCGCGGCCTCTCGCCTCGCCCCGCTCACCGCGCCGTCCTGGGCCGCGGCCCGTCCCTTCGCCGCCGCACCGAGCCGCCGTCTCCTGGGCCGCGCAGCGCCAGGGCCCAGGCCGGCCTCGCCTCTCTGCCGACCGGGCCGGCCACCGCATCGCCACCGACGCCGCGCGCCTGGGCCGCCCCGCGCGCCGGATCGGGCCGGTGCTACTGTTCATCCGGCCGGCCCGTACTGTTCACCGTACTGTTCCTCCAGATCCGATCTGGAGAGGTACCTTTTTTTTCCCTAAGTCCCAGTTATGCTTATCTGAAATCCAAACTTTGAACTGCTGTAACTTGGTGCCTGTTGCTCCGTTTTGCGCGTGTAGCATGTCCAGATGTTCGTGGAGATGTCCTCTACGTTTTACCTGTTGTAGTCATGCATGTTAGATGTCATCTTGACACTTGTTTTGCTGTTGCAATATTGCATGATGATATAGACTGCTGTTATGTGTTATTTTCATGCCACCTTTGACTTGTGATAACTTTTAGCTCGTTTGTCCAAACGATGCAAATGACATGTCCACGTGTTCGTCTTGCCACGAACTACGTGTTGGGTGTGATAGGTTTCATGGTAGATTTATTGTTTCCTTGTTATCATCGTTGCAAAGTGCCATGTTCACATGTTGTGTTTTCACTTGTTATGAAATGCCATCTTGTTGAGCTCGTTGTAATCGGTGTGTTCACCACAATGATGCATGCTTGTGTGTTTCGGGATCACCTT
Source organism: Secale cereale (assembly GCA_902687465.1). NCBI lineage: Eukaryota > Viridiplantae > Streptophyta > Magnoliopsida > Poales > Poaceae > Secale > Secale cereale. The sequence continues at coordinate 556,507,593 of LR738714.1, forward strand.
CATATGTATTTTGATGAGGTGCTTACCCTTTGCCATGTTTAGTTTCGAGGTGACTTAAACATGCTCTTTTGTGTGCTAAGATGATGTTGCTGTTTTAGGACTTAGTGAAATTTCACTAAGTCTGAAATCTGTAACGTTCCGATGCCATGTTCGTGTGTTGTTCTAGGAAAATGCATGATAGTTTTGGGGTGGATTTTGATTGTTCCTTGAAGTATATATTGTTGTCTTTCCATTCATGCCCTCACATGTCCATTTGAGTGGCTGTATCATGTTTATCTTTTGCTCCGAACTTTCAATAAAATTCTGCTGCCAGAATTTTATTTCAAAGTTCAATATGTCCAAGATCATTGCTATTGATCCGTGACTCCGTTGGGGGTGCACTTTGGACCTAGTTGCTGTACTATATATCTAGTTTATGTTAAAGTCCTTTGCCATGCTTTTTGGGTGCTGTAGATTAATTATTTTGAGCTCCCAAGTTGCCATGTTGCTGTAATTTGCAGTTTTCGCTCAAATCTTGTTTCGGGCATAACTTTTAGCCCGTAACTCCGATTTCAGCGATTCTTATATCAAACTTGGGTGATTTTCTGTGTAGATTAATAATATCAGGTTGTTATCTTGTTTTGAGGTGTTTTGCTTGAGTGATGTTTTCCGTGCTCCATGTGCATCTTTAGTGCATCCATCATGCATTCATGTTTTTCGAGTGCGCATTGCATCGTGTTGATTGGTGCTTGGTGTGTTTGTTGTGTTTAGAGCCGGAAGCTGAGACCGGGTTCGAAGTTGAGCACGAGTTTTCCAACGAGTTTGAGCACGAGGACCCTTCTTTCGATCCGAACGTCTTCTCTTCAGGCAAGATGACCGAACCCCGATAACTTTACTATCTTCGCCTATTGCTAGTAGTCTCGATCTATAGTTTTGCCTCGATGCCCATGTTCTTCTTGTCAGCCTCCTACTTGTAACCAATTGCCATGTTTAACCACCCTACCTATGCAAACCGTTGTCTTGGCTAAGTACGCTTCGCTCAGCCCTTCTTATAGCGTTGCTAGTTGCAGGTGAAGATCGAAGATGCTTGCTCCATGTTGAAGTTTGGTTGGGTTATATCACACTATATAAATGCTTAAACTGAAATCACCTATATATTGGCAAGGGTGGAAGGCTAAGCCTTTTGCTTGGTGTTTTGTTCCACTCATGCCGTTTAGGATCCGTATAAGCCGGTCTTATGTTCCTTGATTATGCGTTCCTAACACGGTTGGGGTGTATGGGACCCCCTCGATAAACCGCTAAGTGCTAAGTCTTTTCCAGCAAATCCCAACATTGGTACTATTTGCCTAATAACAAACTAAACATGCATAGGGAGTAATTAACCCTCTTTCTTAATCAACAACCCCGGGCCAGTGCTCCACATGAGTGTTGGTCCGAAACGGGGGTTACGCGGGGCCACCTCGAGGAAACTCAAGGTTTGGTAAAAACCCGTGGGATCGCCCATCCGGTCGTGTCCTGAGACCTAGATACGCGCGGCTACGATCAGGGTGTCGACACGCCGGGAGGATTTGCTGGATTAGCCTTACCTTAGTTCGGTATATCTTGAGCACGGGATTCCGAGGATACTCGGGTCTTCCCACTTTGGAGTTGCGACTCCGCGGATCGTGGGCTTGTAATGGGTCAAGTTGGAACACCCCTGCAGGGTTTGAACTTTCGAAAGCCGTGCCCGCGGTTATGTGGCAGATGGGAGCTTGTTAATTCCGGTTGTAGATAACTTGACACAATGATACTAATACACTACCAGCGTGTGTTCCGTGACTGTCAATTTCCGAATCGGGATTCGGGAGTTGAACACGGAGGGGTTATGCTTGTGAGCTTGTAGCTAGGATCACTTCGTGATCACTTCTCACGATGCCTTCTCTTCTCGCTCTCACTTGCGTAAGCTAGATGCTAGTTGCTGCTGCAGACTTGTTCTTTCTTCGGCCTTTCCCTCACCTAAAGGCTTTGATAGTTCTGTTACCCGGGAACGGGATTGCTGAGTCCTCTGTGGCTCACAGTTACTTCACACACCAGATGCAGGTCCAGCTGTGAGCTATCCAGGTGATGGCACCGAGCTGGATTGGGAGTACGACGAGGAGCGTAGTCGTTACTACGTGCGCTACCCGGACGATCAGTAGTGGAGTCTCTTACTAGGATTCGATCCGCCTGTGGTTGTTTTATCTGAGTTTGGTACTTTGACATTTGGCTTTTGCCCTTAGAGGGTTGTAGTGCTCTTAATGTATGATGTTTGAGACTTGTACTGTTATTCTGTGACGTGGCGATTGTAAGCCAACTATTTTCAGTTTACTATCCCCTCTTTTACATGAGTTGTGCAAAGATTACCAAACTTGAGATCATTCTAGGATGGACTTATGCCTTTAAGTCGTGCCTCGACACGTAGGAGGTATAACTCCATCCTGGGCATTACAGAAGATTCCCTCGGTGTTGCCGTTGTGGTCGATGACATGATCCATCAGTCCTTTCGTCGACGACATAGTGGAACTCTCAATGAAATCACCAATGTCGGTGTCAAAACCGGCGGATCTCGGGTAGGGGGTCCCGAACTATGCGTCTGAGGATTGATGCTAACAGGAGGCTGGGGACACGATGTTTACCTAGGTTCAGGCCCTCTCGATCGAGGTAATACCCTACTTCCTACGATATTAATATGGATGGATATGAATACAAGAGTTGATCTATCTCGATATCGTATTGGCTAAACCCTAAAGTCTAGCCTATGAGGATTTGAGATTCTTCGTTAGCCTCTACGGACTAAACCCTCCGGTTTATATATGCACCGGAGGGGCCTAGGGTTTGTACATAATCATCTTGCAGAGGAAGGAAATATTACACCCGAACCTAAAACTTGCCATTATATGAATACAGGAGTCCTATCCGGATACGAGAGACGATCTTCGACTATGATCTTCACTGCCCACCAGTCCGGCCCACCAAGAGTTATCCGGCCACCCGAGGACCCTTCGATCCAGGACTCCCTCAGCGGTGTCTTGCGAAGGACCCCAAATACAGGGTGTGTTCTTCTAGCTCAAGGCATGTAGAGGCATAGCAGTTGTGCTAAAGTCCTTCACAAAATGTCGATAGAAACCGGCTAAACCAAGAAAGCTACGCACTTGTTGGAAATTAGTTGGTTGGGGCCAAGTTTTAATTGCTTCAATTTTGGTTTCATCAACATGAACACCTTGTGAAGAAACGACAAATCCTAGGAAACCAACCTTATCAGCGCCAAAAGTGCATTTATCCATGTTAGCATATAAGCGTTCTCTCCGAAGGGTTTGCAAAACCATATGGATGTGTGTGAGGTGATCCTCAAGCAATTTGCTAAACACGAGGATGTCATCAAAGTAAACCACTACAAAGACACCTATATAGGGTCAGAGAACGAAATGCATGAGACGCATGAATGAGTCGAGCGCTTCCGATAGGCCCGTCGGCATGACTAACCACTCATATAATCCAAACTTGGTTTTAAAAACTATCTTCCACGCATCACCCTCTTGAATGCGAATTTGGTAATAACCACTTTTAAGATCGATTTTTGAAAAGATGGTTGCACCACATAATTCATCAAGCATGTCGTCTAAGCGTGGAATAGGGTGACGGTATCTAACGGTGATGGCATTTATCGGACGACAATCGGAGCACATGCGGAAACTTCCATCTTTCTTAGGCACGAGAATAACCTGAATGGCACAAGGGCTTAAGCTTTCACGTACATGACCTTTGTCGATGAGCTGTTTTACATGACGTTGTATCTCCATGGTTTCCTTGGGGTTGATGCGGTAAGGAGCTTTGTTTGGAAGTGGTGCGCCGGGTATGAGGTCGATGCGGTGTTCGACGCCGTGAAGTGGAGGTAGACCCGGTGGTAGCTCATCGGGAAAGGCGTCCGAGAATTCCTGCAACAATTGAGACAACACTAAAGGTAGAGTTGGTGAAGTGATAGTAGGTTTGGCTTCCCCTTTGCATAGAAGCACAAGGTGAAAGACGCTCGAAGGGTTCTCACACACTTCTCTCATCTCACTTTTGGTGGCGAATAACACTAGTTGTTTCTTGTCGCTCATCGTGGAGCGCTCGGATTTAGCTCGTGGCTCTCACTCTCCTTTTAGTGGTTCACTCTCTGACCATGCTCTCCACGATGGTTGCTAGGTATTTGGTTGTCGGCGGCTACTTGGCTTGGTGACATTGGGAGTAGCACAAACTCTTTGCCCTTCATCTTGAAGCTATAATGGTTGGTTCATCCATTGTGGGTAACTCCGCGATCGTATTGCCATGGTCGTCCAAGAAGAAGGTGGCACATGGACATTGGGACCACAGCACACTCAAGTGTGTCCTGCTACTTCTCGAGCTTGCATTGTATTCCCTCGAAGAGGAAAGGGAGATGCAGCACAGTAGCGTAAGTATTTCCCTCAGTTTTTGAGAACCAAGGTACCAATCCAGTAGGAGACCACGCGCGAGTCCCTCGCACCTGCACAAACAAATAAGAACTTCGCAGCCAACGCGATAAGGGGTTGCCAATCCCTTTACGATCACTTACGAAAGTGAGATCTGGTAGAGATGATAGTTTATATTTTCGGTATTTTGGTTTATAAGAACAGAAAATAAAAGCAATAAAAGTAAAGTAGATGTAGATTGATATGTTGAGAATAGACCCGGGGGCCATAGTATTCTCTAGTGGCTTCTCTCATGATAGCGATATTCTACGGCGGGTAAACAAATTACTGTCGAGTAACTGATAGAAAAGCGAATAATTATGATACTATCTAGGCATGATCATTGTATATAGGTGTCGGGACCCCGATCCTAAGTCACACAGGTCTAGCCTGTAACACCTCATATCACTTTGCGGCCTCACGCACGGTATCCCCACGGGTGCCACATTACCTGGCCCGGGACCGTTTGCGCATTTTGGCACACGTATATGATAGTGTCACTAGCATCCATATGATAGAGAACCCGGGCCGACATGACCAGTTATAAACCAAAAGTGGCACTAAATTATAGAGACAGGCATACATGACCCAGCAACGAACGTGTCGGTCATCAACGTATGAACCCAAGTCGTAGCAAGCTACAAGGACTTAAAGGAACAACACGTGACATTTCCCCTAAGGGACAGACACAGGAACGAAGAAGGACACATGCCGGCCAGCCTAAGTGTTCCGGAGCAGTAGCAAGCTACCAAGGCTCAGTGGAAGCACTAGGAGACATTTCCCTGTAAGATAGGCTACCAAAGGTAAACAACTAGGTGTCGGATCCCACACATAGCAATACACATTACACGTACGCATAACATGCAAGTATGTGATGTACAACATGGCATCACAACATAACTTAACAACTTATATAGATAAAGGCCCAGAAGAGCCATCATAGCATTTATTACAATCAGAGGTCATATGACCCATCATGCAGATCATACAGGCAACGGAAGCATAACATGTCTGAGTACAGACAACTACAAATGAAAAAGGCTGAGAAGCCTGACTATCTACAAGACCCTCCCAAGGGCACAAGATCGTAGCTGAGGTAACAAGATAAACGTCGAAGTCCACGCGGAACCACTAGCGAGACTGAAGTCTCTCTGCAAAAACATAAATTAAGCAAACGTGAGTACAAAGGTACTCAGCAAGACTTACATCAGAACTAACTACATATGCAATAGTATCAACAAAGGGGTGGTGGAGTTTGACTGCAGCAAGCCAGCTTTGACTCGGTGGCTATCCTGAAACTACAACTACAAGTAACTCTTTTGAGGTGGCGCACACGAGTGCACATATTCACCAATCAATACACCACTATGGATCCGCTCCCGTTTCCCTACGAGAAGGCCATCCATAGCACTCACGCTTATATTGCGTGTTTTAGAGTATCCAATTTCAATTATCTATGTACCACGTAAGCATCCAAGAAGTCCATATCCGCGGACCCAGCTATTTGAATAGATCATGTTAACCCTGCAGGGGTGTACTTCTTCACACATGCTCTCACCACTTACCGCCATGTACACGTCATGTATCTCGGCAACCTTCAAGCGGAAGCCTGGCGAGGGTGTCGGCCACGACCTAACTAACCACACAAGACTCTAGTCCAGGTTTCTCGCCTATTCGGGTTCCATCCGTGGGGAGATCCGGCCGGGGTGTCGCTCACGGCCCCAAATGATGTGCGCAGGGTTCCCAAGCCCACCTCAACGGATGGATCTACGCTTGGTACACCGTGCCACGGTGCCTAGTCTGTCCCAAGCCCACATGTACCGTGTGCCACTTGGTAGACTACTAACACTACCTACAAACACCAGAAACTAGTTGCAACTCCTGGACAGAGATCGAGTTGATTAATAAGTCGAGAGGGCACTTAAGCATTCCAATGCGTGGTAGTATCTTTGTCATTGGACAACTTACACAGAACTCAGTTCTTAAGGACGGTTCCAGTGAGACAACCCACCATATACACCTACATGGCCTCTCACCGCTACCTTTACCAAATCGTGTTCACACACTTAGCTCTCAACAGTAGGACATGTTCATAATTTCCCAATTCATCCCCGATGAATCAGACCTAACACAACTCTAAGCAATAGCAGGCATAACCAGAAAGCATGAATGAGTAGGCACAACATGACTCAAACAACTCCTACTCATGCTAGTGGGTTTCAACTATTTACTGTGGCAATGACATGTCATGCAGAGGAAAGGGGTTCAACTACCGCAGCAATAGAAGTTCAATCGTTGTTGTCCTAATGCAGTAAAAGAGAGCAGGAGCGAGAGAGTGGGATTGTATCGGGATGCTCAATGGGGGTTTGCTTGCCTGGCACTTCTGAAGATAGTAATAGTTCTTCATCAGTGTCATCGAACTCATCGGCGGAACGTCGTCTACTGGGAGGGGACAAAACCGACAAACAGAGAAAGAACACAATCAATGCAATGCAACAATATGATGCATGAATGTGACATGGCAATATGATGTTTATTGAGCTAATGCAACTAGCAACACAATTAAATGAAGTTGGTCTGAACCAAAGGTTCAAATTCAAACTCCATATGTGATTATTCAAATGCCATTTATTCAAATTGTCCTAAACAGTGGTCGTTAGTTATTCAAACAAGCATGAAAATGCCATAAACAGATTCCTTGGATTTTTCTGATCAATTTTCATATATAAATTATTTTCATCTGAGGTACGGTTGATTTTATATGAATTTTAGAAGTTTAAAGCATTTTCTGGAATTTCTAAACCTTTTCTGATTTATTTTAATTCCAGAAAGGCTTTACTGCGTCAGCACTGCGTCAGGCTGAGGTCAGCAGGTCAACTGACCGGCCAGAGTCAAACCTGACGTGTGGGGTCCACACGTCAGTGACACATGGACTAAATCCGGTCAAAACCAGCGCTGACTGGGGTTTGACCAGGGCTAGGGCCCACTATTAGTGGTTGTGAGGGTGTAACTAATGGTGATTAGTCCCTAACTAAGTGCCACGTCGGCGGTCACCGGAGTTTGGCCGGCGGCGACCAAAACTACGGCGGAAGCTCGCCGGACTTGCGTTAGGGACGGTCGTTCGTCGCGCTGCTGGCACCAGGGAGGAGCCCTTGCTCGTGCGCATCCAGTGGGCCAGGCAGGGGGTCGCGGGGCGGCCGGAATCTCGCCGGCGACGAGATTTGGCGGCGCCAGAGCCACGAGCTCGAGGCAACGATGGCTGCAGTGCAGTAAACGGGGTGAGGATCATCGTTTTGGATTGCTGGCAAGGTGCTGAGCACAGTGGTATGCTCGGCTGCGAGGCGCAGGGCCTGTGGCCATGGCGGCGACATGGCCGGCGGCGGGATGCTCGTGGGCGCGACGGCTAGCAGGGCTACGACACGGCAAAGACCACGAGGGGGGAGGGGAACATCGAAGGAGCTCACAGCGGTGTCATGGGGGTGCTCTGCGGCTCGGGGGAGGCGTCGAGGGAGGCAGGCAATCGCCGGCGATCTCGGGCGGCCGAGGTTGAAGACAGTGATGGCGACGGTGTTGCAAGGCCTCCGGCGTCGCGTAGCTCAGTGGAGAGGACGATGGAGACGTGGCAGAGCGTCTGGGCGCGTTGGCGAGGCGTGTGGTGGCCGGTGGCCGCGGTGGTTCAGGGCGGCGGCGACGAGCTCCGCTCGGTGGCTGCGTGCGAGAGAACAGAGGGGAGGGAGAGAGAGCAGCGAGTGAGGGGGAGGGGAGAGAAGTCTTCGGGCGTTTGCGTGGCGTCGTCGGGGAGGGCCAGGGCTAGCAGGCAGGGTGGAGGTGGCGCAGCGCGTGTCGGGCACACGCCCTCCTGCCTACTAGCAGGAGGTTGAAGACGGTGCGGCGGCTGGTGGGCTGGGCCGGCCACTTGGGCCGCCAGGTGGGCTGCACAGGTAAGTGCTCTCTCTCTTAAATTCTTTCTATTTGTTCTCTTTTCTATTTCTGTAATTTGTTTCTGATTTAGTAAAAAAAATACTAAATCAATTTATTTTCTTCTAATAAATTTGTAGGGACTAAAAGAATTATTCCAGAGCCCCTCACAAGTTTCCAGAATTATAGGAGCAAGTTAAAAATATATAGCATTTAAATGGCCCCAATTCAAATACTTATTGATTTAATTCAAAGCCCAAAAATTCCCCAAAAATGTTCAATATTTTTGGTTTGGACCAAAACCCTTGCCAAAATTATCAAACATTACTGAAGGCAATTTTTGGGTTTATTGAAAATATTTTTAGGTTAAACCTAATTGCATTGATTTGGTGCTAGGGTTTAGTCATCCCCATTTCAAGTTTAACAAAAATTAAACATGATGACATGATGATCAGGCAAGGACCACAAGGTTGATCTAGGGATGTGCCAATAGGCATCACGTCCGAGACAAGTAGACCGACTCCTGCCTGCATCTACTACTATTACTCCACACATCGACCGCTATCCAACATGCATCTAGTGTATTGAGTTCATAAGAACAGAGTAACGCCTTAAGCAAGATGACATGATGTAGAGGGATAAACTCAAGCAATATGATATAAACCCCATCTTTTTATCCTCGATGTTAACAATACAATACGTGCCTTGCTGCCCCTACTGTCACTGGGAAAGGACACCGCAAGATTGAACCCAAAGCCAAGCACTTCTCCCATTGCAAGAACTATAGATCTAGTAGGCCAAACCAAACCAATAATTCGAAGAGACTTGCAAGGATATTATGAGCACACATAAAAAGTTCAGAGAAGAACCAAATATCTTTCATAGATAGCCTTGATCATAAACTCACAATTCATCGGATCTCGACAAACACACCGCAAAAAGAGATTACATCGAATAGATCTCCTTGAAGACCGAGGAGAACTTTGTATTGAGATCCAAAGAGAGAGAAGAAGCCATCTAGATACTAGCTATGGACCTGAAGGTCTGTGGTAAACTACTCACAACTCATGGTGAGGGCAATGATGATGATGATGAAGAACTCCGTGATGGATCCCCCTCCGGTGGAGCTCCGGAACAGGCTCCAAGATGGGATCTCACGGGAACAGAAGGCACGGCGGTGGAATTAGGGTTTTCTCTCTATTGTCAAAGGTTTCGGGGTACCTAGACGTATATAGGAAGAAGGAGGACACGGGGGGGTGCTCGGGGGGCCCACGAGGCAGGGGGCGCCCTGGGAAGGGGGGCATGCCCCCCACCCTCGTGGGCAGTCCCTCAATCCCCTGACGTGGTTCTCAAGTCCCTCGTGTGTGATTTTCTCCAAAAATATCTCTCGCGAAGGTATCATTCCGTTTGGACTCCGTTTGATATTATTTTTCTGCAAAACCCTGAAACAGGCAAAAAACAGCAATCTGGACTGGGCCTTTGGGTTAGTAGGTTAGTCCCAAAAATGATATAAAAGTGTATGATAAAGCCCAATAAACATCCAAGACTTCATAAATAATAACATGGAACAATAAAAAATTATAGATACGTTGGAGACGTATCAAGCATCCCCAAGCTTAATTCCTGCTCGTCCTCGAGTAGGTAAATGATAAAGAAAGAATTTTTGATGTGGAATGCTAACCAATATAGTTTTTCAATGTAATTCTCATAATTGTGGCATGAATGTTAAGATCTGAAAGATTCAAGATAAAAGTCTATATTGACATAAGAAACAATAATACTTCAAGCATACTAACAAAGCAATCATGTCTTCTCAAAATAATATGGCTAAAGAAAGTTATCCCTACAAAATCATATAGTCTGGCTATGCTCCCTGTTCATCACACAAAATATTCATATCATGCACAACCCCGATTTCAGCCAAGCACTTGTTTTCATACTCTATCTTTTCAAACCTTTCAAATTTCACGCAATACATGAGCGTGAGCCATGGACATAGCACTATGGGTGGAATAGAGGTGATTGTGAAGAATACAAAAAAGAGAGGAAGATAGTCTCACATCAACTAGGCATATCAACGGGCTATGGAGATGCCCATCAATAGATATCAATGTGAGTGAGTAGGGATTGTCATGCAACGGATGCACTAGAGCTAAATATTAATGAAAGCTCAACAAAAGAAACTAGTGGGTGTTCATCCAACTTGCTTGCTCACGAAGACCTAGGGCATTTGAGGAAGCCCATTGTTGGAATATACAAGCCAAGTTCTATAACGAAAATTCCCACTAGTATATGAAAGTCACTAAACATGAGACTCTCTACAATGCAGAACATGGTGCTACTTTGAAGCACAAGTGTGGAAAAAAGATAGTAGCAATTGTCCCTTTTTCTTTTCTTTTACTTTTCTTTTTTTTCTTCTTTTTTTGGGCCTTTCTTTTTTTTGGCCTTTTTTTGCGGAGGGACATTATAGATTTAGCCTTTCCTCCCATGGGACAATGCTCTAATAATGATGATCATCACACTTTCATTACAACTCGATATTACAACTCAATACTACAACAACAAGGTATGACTCTATATGAATGCCTCCGGCGGTGTACCGGTATGTGCAATGAAAGAAGAGTGACATGTATGAAAAGTTATGCATGGTGGCCTTGCCACAAATACGATGTCAACTACATGATCATGCATGGAAATATGACAATATGATGCGTGTCATATGAACGGAACGGTGGAAAGTTGCATGGCAATATATCTCGGAATGGCTATGGAAATGCCATGATAGGTAGGTATGGTGGCTGTTTTGAGGAACAATCTGGTGGCTGTTTTGAGGAAGGATATATAGTGGGTTTATGGTACCGGCAAAAGTTGCGCGGTACAAGAGAGGCTAGCAATGGTGGAAGGGTGAGAGTTCGTATAATCCATGGACTCAACATTAGTCATCAGAACTCATATACTTATTGCAAAAATATACGAGTCATCAAAACAAAGAAATCAATGCATGCTCCTAGCGGGGAGGTTGGTAGGAGTTAACCATCGCGCGCCCCCGACCTCCACACAAAGGTTGGCACTCTACAAATACATCATGATCTAACTTCGTCACATAGCGGTTCACCATACGTGCATGCTACGGGAATAACTAACCTTAACATAACTATTTCTCAATTTCATAATAGCTCCACTAGCATGACTCTAATATCACTATCCTCATATCTCAAAACAATTATCCAGCATCCAACATCTCATTCTATTCAATGCACTTGGAGTGAAAAAAAATTACTACATTGACATTGGATGTCTATCATGTGAAGACTAGTTTCTTTAGCCTAAACACATTACCATGCTGTTTTAATAGACTCTCAAAAGGATATAAGTGAAGGATGAGAGTTCAACAATTTCTACAAAATATTACCACCACCGTGCTCTAAAAGATATAAGTGAAGCACTATAGCGAAAACTATTCAACTCAAAAGATATAAGTGAAGCACATAGAGTGTTCTAACAATTTATAGGCCATATTTAACTCTCTCAAATAGGTGTGTCCAGCAAGGATGATTGTGACAAACTAACAAGCAAAGACTCAAATTATACAAGACGCTCCAAGCAAAACACATATCATGTGGCGAATAAAAATATAGCTCTAAGTATAGTTACAGATGGATGAAGACGAAAGAGGGGATGCCTTCACGAGGCATCCCCAAGCTTAGGCTTTTGATTATCTTGAATTTACTTGGGGTGCCATGGGCATCCCCAAGCTTATGCCTTTGCTAATCCTTGTTCTATAGTCCATCAAAGCAATACTCAAAACTTGAAAACTTCACAACACAAAACTTGGACAAAAATTCTCGTGAGCTCCGTTAGTATATGAAAGGAAACCCCTACTCAAATGTGCAGCAATGAATTCATTCTTTGTTTATATTGGTGTTAAACCTACTGTATTACAACTTCTCTATGGTTCATATCTTCCAATACTACTCATAGATGCATTGAAATAAGCAAACAACACACGAAAAACAGAATCTGTCAAAAACAGAACAGTCTATAGTAATCTGCAGGTTTCGCCTACTTCTAGAACTCTAAAAAATTCAAACTAAATTGGTAAATTGTCTACGAATCATCTGCAAAAACAATCAGCTAAATAGCACTCTCCAATAAAATCTGAAGACCACTTTAGCCAGCGCTAACGATTCTGTTTTTCACAGCAAGATCACATAAACTTCACACAAGTCTTCCCAAAGGTTCTACTTGGCTCAAACACTAAACAAAACATGAAACCACATATAATAACAGTCTATATGCAATATTTATTCCCTAACAGCAACAAAAACAAAAAAAATATAAAGCTGGGTTGCCTCCCAACAAGCGCTATCGTTTTACGCCCCTAGCTAGGCACGATAATTCAATGATGCTCACATAAAGGACAAGAATTGAAGCACAAGGAGAGCATCATAAGACATGTGACAAACACATCTAAGTTTAACATACTTCCTATGCATGGGCATCTTATAGGAAAACAAATTACTAAGACAAGCAAGATCTAGCATATGCAAGGAAGGAGAAAGAAACAATAGGAATCTCAACATAACGAGAGGTAATTTAGTAATATGAAAATTTCTACAACCATATTTACCTCTCTCATAATAATTGAATGTAGGGTCATGATCAAATTCAACAAAATAGCTATCACATAACATATTTTCAACACGATCCACATGCATGCAAAGTTGACACTCTTCCAAAATAGTGGGATTAACATTAGCTAAAGTCACGACCTCTCCAAACCCACTTTTATCAAAAATTTCATAAGATTGAACATTTTCCAAATATGTGGGATCTAAAGTTGACACTCTTCCAAACCCACTTTCAATATTAATGCAAACATTATTATCAATCTTATGTTCATCATGGGGCTTAAATAAATTTTCAACATCATAAGAAGAATCACCCCAATCATGTTCATTGCAACAAATAGTAGTCATAGCAAAACTAGCATCCCCAAGCATAGGGTTTTGCATATCATTAACACAATTGGCATTAAGAGAATTTATAATAACATCATTGCAATCATGCTTTTCATCGAAGGAACTATCAAGTATGGGTGCAATTGCAACGATCTCATGTTTAACATAAGGAACTATAGCAAAATCATCTTCATAAATATTGGCATCATGGCCACAAGGATAGCAAGCATCATGTTCATCAAGGTATATTTCAATCAAATCATCGGAATCAAAATTATCTATAGATTCATGCATATCATTATTTTCTTTCAAAGCAGCGGTCATTCTTTCAATAAATTCTTTGACATAGGCATTATGAGCATAGTTTTCAAGGCAATATTTAAGTATGTCAAAATTTTCAGATTCGTAGAGAGTAATATCATACTTTTCAATCAAAGAAGCAACTTCATAAGCACCCTTAAAAGCAACAAACTCTTCAGTTTGTTCGATATCGTAGTAACTATAAACACAATTTGCATAATTGGATAAGATTTCATTATCATTAAACTCACATAGGTAGGGTAGGTGTTTTTTAGGGTTCTTAGAGCAACAAGTAAAATCACAAATTTCACAAAGATTCCAAGCATAACACGGAAATCTGTTTATTTGATCCCATAAGAGTCCCCCTTTTTCAGACAAACGGTGACGCACAAAATGAGCATGCTCATCTAAAGATTTCCCATGAACTAGGCTAGTTGGGGTTTCAGCACGAGCGCATAAGGATCGAAGATGATCCAAGTAGAACACCTTAAGGTGATCCATAACAACAGATTTTTAGCAAGCAAAGACGCAAGCACATAGAAGGCACATGGAGACACAAGCAAACAAGAAGCAAGTGAACGATAAACACACGGCGGAAGAAGGGCAAATAAAATGGCAAGGGTGAAGTGGGCGAGAGGAAAACGAGAGGCAAATAAATGTAATGCGAAGGATAAGGGTTTGTGATAGGTACTTGGTATATGACTTTTGCGTAAGCCTCCTCGGCAACGGCGCCAGAAATTCTTCTTGCTACTTCTCGAGCTTGCGTTGTATTCCCTCGAAGAGGAAAGGGAGATGCACCATAGTAGCGTAAGTATTTCCCTCAGTTTTTGAGAACCAAGGTATCAATCAAGTAGGAGACCACGCGCGAGTCCCTCGCACCTGCACAAAGAAATAAGAACTTCGCAGCCAACGCGATAAGGGGTTGTCAATCCCTTTACGATCACTTACGAAAGTGAGATCTGATAGAGATGATAGTTTATATTTTTGGCATTCTGGTTTATAAGAACGGAAAATAAAAGCAATAAAAGAAAAGTAGATGTAGATTGATATGTTGACAATAGACCCGGGGGCCATAGTGTTCTCTAGTGGCTTCTCTCATGATAGCGATATTCTACGACGGGTAAAAAAATTACTGTCGAGCAATTGATAGAAAAACGAATAATTATGATACTATCTAGGCATGATCATTGTATATAGGCATCATGTGCGAGACAAGTAGACCAACTCCTGCCTGCATCTACTACTATTACTCCACACATCGACCGCTATCCAGCATGCATCTAGTGTATTGAGTTCATAAGAACATAGTAACGCCTTAAGCAAGATGACATGATGTAGAGGGATAAACTCAAGCAATATGATATAAACCCCATCTTTTTATCCTCGATGGCAACAATACAATACGTGCCTTGCTGCCCCTACTGTCACTAGGAAAGGACACTGCAAGATTGAACCCAAAGCCAAGCACTTCTCCCATTGCAAGAACTATAGATCTAGTAGGCCAAACCAAACCAATAATTCAAAGAGACTTGCAAGGATATTATGAACAAACATAAAAAGTTCAGAGAAGAACCAAATATCTTTCATAGATAACCTTGATCATAAACTCACAATTCATCGGATCTCGACAAGCACACCACAAAAAGAGATTACATCGAATAGATCTCCTCGAAGACCAAGGAGAACTTTGTATTGAAAACCAAAGAGAGAGAAGAAGCCATCTAGATAATAGCTATGGACCCGAAGGTCTGTGGTAAACTACTCACAACTCATGGTGAGGGCGATGATGATGATGAAGAAGAACTCCGTGATGGATCCCCCTCTAGTGGAGCTCCGGACCAGGCTCCAACATGGGATCTCACGGGAATAGAAGGTACGGCGGTGGAATTAGGGTTTTCTCTCTGTTGTCGAAGGTTTCGGGGTACGTAGACTTATATAGGAAGAAGGAGGACACCGGGGGTGCTCGGGGGCCCCACGAGGCAGGGGCGCGCCCTGGGAAGGGGGTGCGCCCCCACCCTCGTGGGCAGTCCCTCGATCCCTTGACATGGCTCAAGTCCCTCGTGCGTGATTTTCTCCCAAAATATCTCTCGCGGAGGTTTCATTCCGTTTGGACTCTGTTTGATATTCTTTTTCTGCAAAACCCTGAAACAGGCAACAACACCCTTTGGGTTAGTAGGTTAGTCCCAAAAATGATATAAAAGTGTATGATAAATCCCAATAAACATCCAAGACTTCATAAATAATAGCATGGAACAATCAAAAATTATAGATACGTTGGAGACGTATCATGTCCTCGTAGGCGCCTATCATGAAGGCTACTTGGACGGTGTGATCGACTCAAAGAGTGTCAGCATCGCTAAGCCATTGGACATTGTAGGGATGAGGGTGCTTCGTCTTGATCAATTGTAGCTCGTCGCAAAGCTCTTCACTTGCCAAGTTATGACAACTTCCTCCATCGATGATAACCTTGACAGAACATCCATTGATGCCGGCCTTGGTATGGAAGATGTGACATCGTTGATCTTCATCTTGATGATGTTGAAGTGTCAAGACCTTGGAGACAACGAGATTGGGACTCGAATCATTGTCGCGAAACACTTGATGGTCTTCATCTTCATTCACTTGGTGATGCATAGCTACATGTTCAAGGGCTTCCATCTCATCGTCGCTCATTGAGTCATAGGATCCGTTGTCATTGATGATCATAGTGCGAACGGTCTTGCAGTCAAATGACTTGTGGCCTCGTCCTTGGTATTTGAAGCCCTTGATGGAACTCGTCTTGGAGTTGTCCTCGGTTGGAGTTGTATATGATGAAGCTCTTGGCTTGAAGTTGTTTGTAGAAGGGAGACGACTTGGTGTAGTGGAATTCTTGTAGCTTGACTTGTCACCTAAGCGTGTAGATGGTTTGGTAGAGGTAGGAGGTGCCGAAGTCGTTGAAGCTTGGTTGTGGGAGCCGTAGTTCTTGGAGGTGAACTTGGAGTACTTGTAGTCTTCTTGAACTTGTCGCTCCGCTTTGGTTGCTTGGTGTACTAGCTCAAGGAGATTCGTGTATGGTTGGAAGTCCGCAATCTTCTTGATAGGATAGTTGAGTCCATTCAAGAAACTTTCCATAGTTTGTTCTTCATCTTCTGTGATGTTGGCTCTTATCATGGCAATCTCCATTTCCTTGTAGTACTCTTCAACGGACTTGGTTCCTTGCTTGAGGAGTTGCAACTTTTTGAACAAGTCACAGTTGTAGTGTGTAGGCACGAACCATGCTTTCGTGAAATCCTTCATTTGACTCAAAGTAGTGATAGGCGGTTTGCCTTTTGCTTCTCTTCTCTCAATGATTTGCTCCCACCAAATGAGAACATAGTCTTGGAACTCAAGGGATGCCATTGCAATCTTCTTTTCTTCATCAAAGTTGTGGAGGCGAAAGATCTTGTCCACTTTCAATGCCCATGAGAGGTAGTCTTTGGGATCAATGCTTCCAGAGAACTTTGGCATGGTGAACTTGAGCTTGCCATAGTGATGCTCTTCATTGTTTGCTTGCCTATTGGGAGGGCGGTCTTGATTTGGAGGATCGCCAACCTCATGTTGCTCTTGGTGGAGTTGATGCTCGTTGTCATGTTGTTCTTGCCGAGCTTGTGGTTATTGTCGAGGTTGTTGCTCTTCTCATGCTTGAGGAGGAACTTGATGTTGCATTCGTGGTTGATGACGCCTCTCTTGCATCTCATATAAAAGTGCTTAATCTTCTTGACGAATGTGTCAATTGCGAGTTGTCACATTGCGATGTGAATCACGTAGGGCACGTTGCGCCTCAAGAGCTTGGGCTTCTCGACGTTGTTGTGCTTGACATTGAGCATCGACATCTTGTTCTTCTTGGTGTTAACATGCTCGCTCTTCTTGTTGTTGGCGTAGTCGTTGCCGTTCTTGTGCTTGCTCAAGTGTAGCTTGATTGTGACGATGTCGACTCTCTTGCTCTTCAAATAGCTCTTGTGAACTCTTGTCATGAAGTGGGTTCCGGTTGTCATGTCGAGCTTGACGTGCGGCTTGACGAAGAGTGTTCGATGTAGGTGTACTTGAGCCGAAAGTGTAGTCGGTATGACGACTTGAGCGGCTCCGTCTTTGAGAAGTCGTGGATGAGGAGCGTTGGTTGACTATCAAAGTCTGTAGCTCATCGAATTGAGTCGATATGTTGGTGTTGATGATATCGAATTTCTTGCACGCGTCAGCGGTGACTTGCTCGATGCGCTCTTTCATAGCTTCATTCTCTTGATGTAGAGCTTGTTGGACACCGAATAGATGTAGTTTAGTGACGTAGTTGTTCGATTCTTGAGGATCATCAAAGAGCAAGTTCGTAGATGTACTTGGCCTATCCATCATTGCAACCAAGAATGTGAGTGGGAGAAAGGAGAAGACAATACCAAATGTACTTTAATCGAAGTTGAAGATGGATCAATGATCACTCAATAATGTAACCCGGAAATAGCACTATTTGTACCACTTCTTGTTGATTCTCACACCTACACAAGTAAAGCTTTGGGTGTAGCTTGGTTAGGATGGTGGACCAAAGTATGAAATCGTTAATAAGACTCAATGATGTTGAAAATGATTCGCAATTTGCCAAAACAACAAGAAGTCTAATAGCTATAATGGTACACGGAAACACACACGCAAAAAGATAAATGGGGTCATGTAAACCAAGGTTGAACGGTAAATG
The DNA here is from genome assembly GCA_902687465.1 of Secale cereale. Taxonomy (NCBI): domain Eukaryota; kingdom Viridiplantae; phylum Streptophyta; class Magnoliopsida; order Poales; family Poaceae; genus Secale; species Secale cereale. The sequence continues at coordinate 556,525,940 of LR738714.1, forward strand.
TTCTTGTTGCACAACACTAGAGAGACACTAGCACGATTGCACTATAGGCGGATACGAGACTTGTGCATGACCTACTAGGCAAAATGCAATGGCCTCTCCGAAGTATGCTATATGTTTGTTGTTTCTATGCAATGATCCAAGATGATCAAGTGTGATACCATATGATATGATATGTTTGAATGCGATGATATTATTCTTTCTTAAAAGCTCTTTTCTTCTCTTTTTCTATTTCTTACAAGCTTGATTGGCTCTTTGTCTTTGAGCTATTTTGCTAGGATACTTATGCGATGCTTTTCGAACCAATATAGCAATTGTGTATATGCTATGGCAACCTTGTGACACAAGAGATGATGATAAGATGGCACTATGACTTCTATTATGATATGTTGTGGCTCGATGATCTCTAATGTGCACAAGTGTCGTTGCCCGGCAATACTCAAACGGCGATGAGGGGTTATCAATGCAAAATCAAGGGTGTGTAGACAAGGTGTCGTCGATGTTACCGTCTGTGTCAAGGTCGTTTCGTTCCAAGATAGTTGAAACACACAAGGAAACGGGTAAATCACAACTCAAATGATCCAACACAAAATGAGGTAAGATCCTATTGATGTTGGTTAGGCAATGGTGGTAGTGGTAGGGTATATGTGAAAGTGTAAATGGGTATGCTGTGCGGAAGGAGACATGAAAACTGAGGAAAGTCAATTTCGTCAGGGTTTAGCAGACGCCCGGTGGGTTGCCGGTCATCCGGTCGCCGGATGTCTGGTACTCTGGCGGGCGTCCGGTGCCTGGACGGTTACGGGCTCGGGCAAAGCCGCTAGGGTTCGTGGGAAAGGTGGCCAAAATGGTTTAAATTGGCCGAATTTGTGGAATCAAAATTGGGGAGAAGGTGGGGAAATGCTAGATCCACTCGTGACAAAGCAAATCCACGGATCAAATCCAACAAAACTTCGTCAAATCAACAAATCACAGAAAAAAATTGGGGCTATTTTTGTGGGGAATTTTTCGAAATTGGGACAAAATCAACAAAACAAGGCTAGAAAACAAGGGTAGGGGCTCCAATTTCGTGAGAAAACGTGGCTCTTGATACCATATGATGCGGGGTCAACCTAATCTTGGTCGATCTTTCACGAAAAGGAGGGAATCCTACGATGAACACGAAGAACACAAAGGGGAAATTACGAGGAATCACGGGGGAAACGAAGGAGGAACACTCAAATCAACAAGAAAGTAGTCACACAAGTGCTAGATCCGAATACACAAAGAGATACATGATCCACGGTCAACGAAGGATGATACAATTAGCAATAGTCTTCTCTGTGAGGAGGTATTGAGGGTATCCTATAGGATCTTCTCCGTAGAGGAGGTCTTGAATCCGTGTGGATCTTCTCTGTAGAGGGGCCGCGGTCACTCGAGGAGATGAACCACTAAGGATGAGCAATGCTCTAGGTTTAGTTCAGCTATCACAATGCTAACCCTAAAAAGACGTAGGTGGAATAGTATATATAGTTTAGAGGGGCGAAGGGGTACATGGGGCTCGGCCTAGAAGTAAACGGCGCGCACAGGGAGGGGACGTCCGCTGGGCACCGAACGTCCGGTGACTCGGGAGGGACCGGACATCCGGAAGTCCTCGGATGTCCGTGAATTTGTTATGTCGTGGGATTACCGATGTCCGGAGGAGGCCGGTTGTCTAGTCGCCGGTCGTCTGGTGGTCGTTGGTCGTCCGGAGCCTGGGATACGTCGGACGTCCGGTGCGGGCCGGTCGTCCGGAGCCTGTAGCTCTTCGGGCAGCTCCTCTTGGTCGTTGAACTTGCCGTCCTTGCCACCTCATCCGGTGGGTGTAGTAGCACCGTGGCCTTCATCCAAGCACTTGATCATGCATAGAGTTTCCGTCTTAGGTAGTAACCATGTCTCATGTTGTGGAAGTGGTATTTCAGAGAGGAGTGAGTTCACCTTATCTTTGATAGCCCTTGCACGAGCTCTTGTAATTGGTCCAAGTGGCATGTCCATGGGGATGCTAGAGGGATGCTCCGCATCAGTTGAGTTCGAGGGAGAGTTCTGTCAGCACGACGGCGTGGTGACGGTGATGATGAAGTTACAAGCGCAAGGCTTCGCCTAAGCACTATGACGATATGACCGAGGTGTGTAACTGTGGAGGGGGCACTGTCAGGGATATTACTACCAGGTATAAACCGGCCAGGAGGGTCCGGTTTATATTATCAAGATTATATTATCAGAAGCCCAGCGGAGTATGAAGTAAAAGATTGTAGCCCAAGAGGCTTAGAGCCCATATGTTAGGGCCCATAATTCGTAAACCGTCATACTATGTTACTTGGGATGTAAGATAGAAAGAGCAGAGACCGGGGCGGACAGGTGGATGAGTCGGCCTCGGGACTCTGTAAACCGGACCGGGCGTCACCTCTTATATAAAGGGACGACCCGGCGACGGTTCAGGACGAGAAACAACAGCTCGAGACACAGGCAAAGTGGATTCGCTCCCTGGTCATCGAAACCCAAGCAATACCACACCAAACTAGACATAGGCTTTTACCTACATTGAAGGGGCCGAACTAGTATAAAATCCATGTGTCCTTCGTCCGCTTTAACCCCTTTAAGCTAACCCGTAGCGATGGCCTCACGACTAAGTCCTTTTGCTAGCACATCTGCCGTGATAAATCCACGACAGTTGGCGCCCACCGTGGGGCTATCGCACGATGGTTTCGAGTTCTTGAAGGGCAGCTTTGAAGGGCTCAAGGGCTACGCAATGGGCCGGATGACTAAGAGTCGTCGCGGCCGGATCTACATCGACGATGCAGGCTGGGGCCCCGAAGTCGATTCAATCGAATACGGGTACCGGGTCCCCTTTGGCGGCATCAACGTCTTCATTGGCAAGATCGGCGAACCGGGCCCTGAGCCGGACACCTTCCCCAACATCGTCGAGCCGGCTCAGCGTGCGAGACCTGCCCGGATTCAGCCCGCCGTGAAGCACGTCTTCGTTGGAGCAGTGCATGGAGTACAAGCCGAGGATGGATCGGACTCTGGCGGTGAGACTGTTGTTTATTCCGGCGACGAATCTTCTTCCGGAGAGACCGAATCTCTGTATCTGCTGCAGGACGGCCGGTCTGAGTGTTGTTCCGATGGTGACAATATTCCGGACCCCCTCGATCCGCCAAACAGGGTTGCTGTCTTCATGGCCGGATCACAATCCATGCAGCAGCCCCCGACGACAGGGGCGTTGACATCAGAAGCAATGGGGGCTAGAGCTGGAGAAACTACACCGTCGCCATCTGACGCTATATCCATCTTGGTCGACACTTTGACGGCACTTGCAACAGCAGAAGTAACCCAGGCCGACAAAGAGCAGCATGATGCAGAAGTCGCTCAGGTGAAGAGCCGGATTGAGCAAGCCAAGTTGGATCTGGCCGCTGAGAAAGCTAGGATGGCTACAAGGCAGGCAGAGCTGGATGCTCAAGCTTATCGGCTCAGGTTAGATCAGACCGCTTCGCAAGAGGTAATGATGAGAAGACAACGATCTCGCTTGCCGCCAGTTTATGAGGCAAGGAATCTCTTTAGCACGCCAGGCGCAGGAACTAGTAACCAGCCAGAGGTAAACCGGGGAGGAGCACCAGGAACAGGCGCATCGGTTCAGCCACCGGCCGCAGAGCCAAATCGCCAAGTTGTGCCGACCCAGCATGTGCCCACCCCTCTGGGTCATTATTCTAATCCGTTGGACAACATAGTTGCTGCCGCTTCACGACTGGCCGCCCTTTCCATTAAAGGTATGTCCCCCATAGCAGTGGAGGCACGACGGGCCAAGGAGTTGCTGGACACGGCGCTAACTCAATAGCGAGCTTATTCATATAGCCGGGAGAGGATTCATTCAACCCCCCCCCCCCCGCCTGAGACGGAGTTATACGAGGCGTTTGGATGAACCGGCTGTATCAAGTAGTGCACGAAGACGTCATTGGCCAAGGCAGGATAATCCGGCAGGAGAAGAAGCACATGCTCAAGAGGTGGCGGATCAGGCCAGACAGCGTCGGGATGCCAAAGCAACATCCCAGTACGAAGCCCGTCAGGCGACGCCGGTTCACCCCACCACCATAGTTGAACCGGGGGTTATGTCTAGTTCCCTGGGCGTGCCGTGTCTTATCCCCGCTTTAGAAAACGTGAAACTGCCCAAAGATTTCAAGGGGGCGCGCAAGGTACCCAACTACACGGTGGATCTTGCTCCGGAGACATGGGTCGAGAGCTATGAGATGGCAATGGAGATGCTTGATGTGGATGAGGCAGCTTGCACCAAATACTTCACAATGATGCTTGAGGGCACGCCCCGAACATGGCTGAAGGGCTTACCACCTAATTCCATCGAATCATGGGCTGAGCTACGGATCCGGTTTATCAAAAATTTCAAGGACACGTGCAAGCAGCCAATGTCTGTCGTTGATTTGGTTGCCTGCATTCAGGGGGAGCAAGAGTCTACAAGCAATTGGGTGCGTCGAGTGTCAGAAATCTTGCACTGCTCCAATAGCATCAACCCAAGTACAGCAGTGGTGACCTTGGAAGGTAATTGCCGGTTTGAACCTTTGAGGCAGAAGTTGGGACGGCTTAAACGTGACTGCAATGACATGGGGACCCTCTTGGGCGCTTTGGTGAAGTATGGAGACTCTAATAATACCAAGCATCCGGATACTGATGGAGACAAGTCAGGGAAGGCGAGCAAGAACGGTAAACCACCGCAGGCCAATCCGGCAAGCCAAGGATACAATGGCAAGCGTAAAGTGGATGGCAGCTCAAACTTTGTGGCCAACACTAACGCTCAGGAAAATGGGCAATGCCATAAGGGTAGGACGCCCCCACGCAATGGGAGGCCGCCTATTAATCTAGAGCGCCAGTTGAACGTGCCCTGCCCAAAGCACGGTACAGCAGAAAACCCGGCTACGCACCTCTGGAAGGACTGCTTCATTACAAGAATACATGAAACAGACTAGGCATGACCACGGACCCCCCGGCGGATCAGGCCCCGGTTTTCAAGGTCCGGGTTATCAAGGTGGCGGATCCGGTTCAGGATACCACGGCGGTAACAGTAACCACAATGGCAACAATCATCATCAGCAAAACCAATAGCATGGTCAGGGCGGATACAACAACCAAGGGAACCAACAGCGTCAGTAGCAAGCCGGATATCAGAAAAATCCGAAGGAACTAAGAAGTGGGCAGTATCACGTCTTCACCACGAGTTTGTGCAAACGGGATCAGAAGGTTCTGAAGAGAGCAGTACACTCTATTGAACCGGCAGTGCCACGTTTCCTGCGTTGGTCGGAGCAGCCCATTGTGTGGAGCAGGGAGGATCATCCACCCCGGGTTGATAATACGGGTCAGCTAGCTCTAGTGGTGGCACCACAGGTGGGTGGTTACAAGTTCACCAAAGTGCTCATGGATGGAGGTAGCAGCATTAACATCTTGTATTATGAGACCTTTCGGCATATGGGGCTGACAGACAAAAAGCTCCGGCAATCCAACACTGTGTTCCATGGGGTAGTACCCGGTAAATCGGCTTATCTAGTTGGCAAGATTGATTTGGAGGTAACCTTCGGAGATGAGCATGACTCTAGATCAGAGACTGTGACCTTTGAGGTTGTAAAGATCAAAAGCCCGTACCACGCCTTGTTTGGGCGGCCGGTTTACGCCAAGTTCATGGCTAGGCCGTGTTATGTTTATTTACAGCTCAAGATGCCGGGCCACAAAGGAACTATTACGGTTCATGGGAGCCGCAAAATTGCATTGGAGTGCAAGGAAGGAGATGCAGCTTATGCTGAGGCGGTTTGCGCTACGGAGGAGCTAAAGTTCTATAAGGACAATGTTGATCCGGCGGATATGTCCCCGCTGAAGAAGCCAACCACAGAGCATGATCCGGCGTTGAAATTCAAATCGGCTGAGGAGACTAAGCAGGTGGACTTTGTTCCGAGCGATTCATCCAAGCAGTTCACTATCAGCGCTAACCTAGATCCCAAATAGGAAGGCGCACTCGTCGAGTTCATCCGTGAGAACCGGGATATCTTTGCATGGAAGCCTTCTGACATGCCAGGTATACCGAGGGAACTCGCTAAGCACAATCTTAATATCGATCCTAAGTTTAAATCGGTCAAGCAATATCTGCGCCGCTTCAATGAGGAGAGGCGCAAGCCTATAGGAGAAGAAGTGGCTAGGCTCTTGGCTGCAGGCTTTATAGTTGAGGTGTTTCATCCAGAGTGGTTGGCTAATCCGATGCTGGTACTTAAGAAAAATGGAACTTGGAGAATGTGTGTTGATTACACAGATCTGAACAAAGCTTGCCCAACTGATCCCTTTGCTCTTCCCCGTATTGATCAAATCATTGATGCTACGGCAGGATGTGAGCGGCTATGTTTTTTGGATGCATACTCAGGTTATCATCAGATCAAGATGGCAGTTAAGGACCAGGAGAAGACAGTCTTTATAACTCCCTTTGGAGCCTTCTATTATGTGTCTATGCCATTTGGGCTTAAGAGTGCAGAACTGCCTACAAGGGCAGATTAGGCGGAATGTCCATGCATATGTTGATGACATTGTGGTAAAATCTAGGAAGGAGAAGACGCTGATAGAAGATCTGAAGGAAACCTTTGACAACCTCTGAGTTTACAAAATGATGCTTAATCCGGAGAAGTGCGTTTTTGGTGTTCCGGTAGGCAAGCTCCTGGGGTTCTTAGTGTCAAACAGAGGGATTGAAGCTAATCCGGAGAAGATCAAGACGATCACGTCCCTGGCTAAACCGGCGTGCAATAACGATGTCCAACGCGTGGCGGGCCGTATTGCAGCACTCAGCTGTTTTATCAGCCGTTTGGGGGAGAAGGCAATCCCGCTTTATTAGATGATGAAGAAGACAGACCGGTTCGTCTAGAGTGACGCTGCTGATGCTGCGTTCGAGGATTTGAAGAGGACAATGAGCCACTGCTGTTATACGTGGCTGCCAATGCCCGTGCGGTAAGCATTGCCATTGTGGTAGAGCGCAAGGAGGCAGGCAAAGAATATCCGGTTCAACGGCCGGTTTACTACATCAGTGAGGTGCTCATTGAGTCAAAACAAAGATATCCACATTGGCAGAAATTGGTGTATGGAGTGTTCATGGCAAACCGGAAGCTGAAGCACTATTTTCAGGGCCACCCAATCACTGTTGTCAGTTCAGCTCCGTTAGGGGATATAATCCAGAACAGAGAAGCTACTGGTAGGGTTGCAAAGTGGGCCATTGAGCTTAGCATGCACGGATTAAAGTATGTGCCCCGTACTACTATAAATTCCCAAGCACTGGTGGATTTCATCAACGATTGGACAGAGTTGCAAGCGCCTGAGGAGAAGCCGGATCACACATACTGGACTATTCATTTTGACGATTCAAGGCAATTGGAGGGCTCGGGGGGGCTGGAGTCGTGTTAACTTCCCCACGAGGTGATAAGTTCTGTTACGTCCTCCGTTTAATGTTCCCTTGTACTAATAATGCTGCTGAGTATGAAGCTCTCCTCCATGGTTTGCGGATGGCCAAGGAGATGAACTTAAGCCGGGTTAAGTGCTTTGGCGATTCAGATCTGGTGGCACAGCAAGTATCTGGCAAGTGGGACTCCAAGGATCCGCTTATGGCAGCATATCGACGAGAGGTGGACGTTGTCGCTGGACACTTCAAGGGATATCAGGTGGATCATATAGACCGGCGAAAGAATGAAGCAGCCGATGCGTTAAGCCGGCTGGGTTCCCAGCAAAAACCGGTTCCACCTAATACTTTCTTGGATGAATTGCATAATCCGTCGGTACAGATACCTTTAGAGGAGGACTTGGCTGTTCCTGATCCGGAAGCACAATTGGTTGCAGCACTTCATATCATTCCGGATTGGACACTCCCTTACTTGGCATACATGAACCGAGGTGCGTTACCAGAGGACGAAGTCCAGGCCCGGCAGATAATCCGGCGGTCTAAATCTATGACTATTGTCAATGGAGAACTTCATCACCGCAGCGTTTCAGGAGCATTTCAGCGATGTGCGTCACCAGAGGAGGGATGTGATATCCTTAGAGAGATTCATGAAGGCGATTGAGGTCACCATGCCAGTTCAAATCTTTGGTGGCTAAAGCTTTTCGTCATGGGTTTTACTGGTTGACGGCTCACGCCGACGCAGAGGACTTGGCCAGGAAATGCGATGCTTGCCAGAAATTCGCACGGCGTGCTCATATACCGGCTCAGGAGCTGAGGATGATCCCAATTACTTGGCCGTTTGCGACATGGGGGCTCGATATGGTTGGTCCCTTCAGGAGATCCCAAGATCAGAAAACCCACCTGTTGGTAGCAGTGGACAAGTTTACAAAATGGGTTGAAGCGGAGCCTGTCAGTAAGTGTGATGCAGCAACAGTGGTTCAGTTCATCAAAAAGGTGTTTTCTGGTTTGGCTTTCCGCACAGTATTATAACTGATAATGGCACCAATCTGTCCAAGGGAGCTATGGAGGAATTCTGTCAACGAGAGCATATTCGTCTTGATGTATCATCAGTAGCTCACCCTGAGTCTAATGGCCAAGCTGAAAGAGCCAATCAAGAGATCTTGAGAGGCATTAAGCCCCGGCTTATGGTTCCTTTGCAGAGAACACCGGGTTGTTGGGTGGAGGAGTTGCCTTCTGTCTTATGGAGCATCAACACTACACCTAACAGATCCACAGGGTACACGCCTTTCTTCATGGTATATGGAGCTGAAGCGGTCCTCCCTAGTGATATCCATCATGAATCGCCCCGGGTGACAGCTTATGTTGAAGTGGATAATAAACAAGCAAGACAAGACGCTCTGGACCGGTTGGACGAGGAACGGGACACGGCAGCAGCCCGATCGGCGATTTATCAACAAGACCTGCGCCGGTACCACAGTCGCCGGGTTAAGACCAGGACGTTCAGGAAGGAGATCTGGTGCTCCAGCTCATCCAAGACTAGTCAGATATGCACAAGTTATCCCCACCTTGGGAAGGACCCTTTTTGGTCAACAAGAACCTGCACAACGGATCATACTACCTCGTCGACGTTCGAGAACACAAGGACTCATGTTCGGCGGAGGAGGAGACCAAGCGGGCGTGGAACATCGCTCTTCTTCGACCTTACTATATTTGAGCCATCAGCTCCGCTTTATGTACAATGTATATATTATGATCAATAAATTAAACCGGCGCCCCCGGTAAACCGGGGAATCAGCCATCCTTTTAACAAGAGTATCACATGGGGGCTTCTATGCAAGGAAGTTTTCCATGGCCTCTTAAACCGGCGCCCTTGATAAAATCAAGGAATCAGCTGTCCTCTTTGTATAAACAAGAGTATCACATGGGGGCTTCCGTGCAAGGAAGTTTTCCATGGCCTCTTAAACCGGCGCCCTTGATAAAATCAAGGAATCAGCCGTCCTTTTCTGTACAAAAAAGAATCACATGGGGGCTTCCGCGTGCAAGGAAGTTTCCCATGGCCTCTTAAGCCGACAGCGATATGAAGACCATCATAAGAGCACTGCTCTGGTTGCTTCGGCAATTTCCACATGATGATGAGGGGAAAAGAGGGTTTGATGCCTAGCACAACTCAAACATATGCCCCGACGAGCAATGCTCACACGCTACCTGGGGGCTCCTGATGCAAGTTCATCAGCTAGTTGAAAACTCTTGTAGTGAACACGTCTTGGAAGCCCGGTGTATACACCTAAAACCCCGGATTAACCTGCCTGCATCAAGTAAATCGCGTCGTCCAGGTAAACCTGGTATGACCCTCGAACGTATCACAAGTCAATCCTTCGGGACCCTGAACTTGGTCACGTTAAATTGACGATCATCAAGTGACTACACAAGCCAAAATCTTTATGAGATTTTGAACATTGGTAGCATTTGACATTGATGATTTGGTTAAAGATTGCGGATCATCTTAACAGGCTTTGCTAAAATGGTTAATGACAGTAGCCTAGCAGCTCATCAAAATCCTCGAAATTTGGAGCCTGGCAGCTTGTAAAAAGCCTCGACTACATGGTCTTATTTGCCCAAAAACTTTATTTTTCATTTTTTATGTTTTCACAAATATTTATCTTCAAGTTCATTGGTTTTTCAACCAAGTCCATTGATTCAAGACGGGATAACTACAAAGTTGTCACTACATCTGTATTTACAGAGCTATAGTCTGGGTCATGAACACCAGTACTAGTTAAACCGGCGTTCATTATAACCCGGATCGGCCTTCATGACAGGACGGCAAAGAGCCAAGTAAGTCATCAACACTCATGCCTTGGATCAGTTTTACCGGGTTAAGGTTTACATATACACTTAATCGCAGGTAAGGCGTGTGTTTTCTATTTTATATACATTTCAAGTTATTTACTTAGATCATGTGTTTGGGCAGTATAACCCGTCCGGTGGTAAACCGCCAGGACATTTTTTAGCTTTGTTCATGCAGACACAGGTAATATAAACTGTCAAAGCATTGCAAGCAGGAGATAATTTAAGAATTGCCAAACAAAGTAATGCCATGAAGGATAGAGTGGGATAAAGACAGTATCTCAACTATTCTATTACAAGGCACTTGCAGGCCCAGAAAGAATATCAGTTTCTCGCAAAGTGTTCAGCATCTCAAAGTTAAACCAAAGCCGGTTTAGGATTCTTCCTCAGCATGCTATGAAGACTGAGGGTGAGCTTGCTCCAGATCTTCGTCGACTTCTAGCAGCTGCTGGAAATCAGGAGTGCTCCAGTCAATCTTGGCGAGGGCACGGAAATACACTTCATCATTTATAAGATCTGACGGATCAATGTCAGGAGCAAAGGTGTGCTTACGAACAGATGGGATCAGATTTTCAGTGTCATAAACCGGCCACTCCACCCACATATTCTCTAGATCGTAACCCGGATGATACCTTGTTAAATCCGCTTCGTCAGCAAGCTTACTGGCAAGAGGGCGCATGTCCTTGGTTAAAGAACGAAGATCTTCAGAAGAGAAGGCTGGCCCGTCCTCTTTCATGCTGGGGTAGCCATTCATGGCCTCCGCCGGATCAAAATCAGGGACCCATGCCTTGGCCCAGGTTAATGCCATGAGAGAGCCAACTCGTGCAGCAGATTTCTTCACCTCAACAAGTCGAGCAGGCAGGACAGATAGTTTTTCCAGAGTGGCTTGGATGGTGGTCGGCGCCGGTTTATTATGCGACATGGCACTGATAGCCCTTTGTGCACCGGAGAAGAGTTGCTCCACCAAGGTATAAGCAACCTTCAGTTTTTTCCGAGCATCGTCTCCAAGATGAGTTATGCGCCTCCCTATGTACAATTGGCGAGTTAAACCGGAGCAGGATAAGATTGCAAGGAAACAAACATACGAAGACAGGTACTCACCGAAGATAGCAAATGTCATATCATCTACATGTTGTTTCAACCCGGATAGCTCCTGCGTCACCGGATTGAGAGCAGCTTCAGCATCCTTCGCTCTTTTTTCTAGAGCGTCCCTTTGCACCTCCCATGTGGACCGCTCTGCTTCAAACTCTTTCTTGAGCTTTTCCATGTTAGCTAAAGCAAGAACAAGTTCTTCCTTAGTTTTGGTTGAAGTAGTTTCATGGAAAGCCAAGCTATTCCGGAGCTCAGTTGCCTCCGAAGCTCTCCGGTTCAAGTCAGCATGCAGGAACAGGAAAGTGTTAGAAGGACAGTTCAATCAAAGTCTCAAGCACATAACAAGTTATGCACTCGACACTTGGGGGCTAATGTACAATTGAAGTAAAGAAAGCAACTTTTTCAGACAAGTCCCAAGCACATAAACAAGTTATGCCCGTGGCACTTGGGGGCTAACGTACGTTCATTCTCAGACATAAGAGAAGTCCCGGTTCACCTACAGTGAAGTAAACCGGCACTTGGGGGCTATTATGGCCAAAAGGTATAGTTGCAAAATACAAGCAGAAATGGGAGGCAAAGGGAAAGAAAGTTACCTCATACTCCTCCTTCATCATGTTGATTAAACCGGCTTCGTGGTCACGGCTGGTGAAGAGCCGGTTCAAATACCCAGAGTGGAGTTCCTGGGCACTAAGCTGATTATAACTTGACAAATCTGTACTCCACTTGCCTTTATCTTGCTGGAGCTTTTCCTCCTTGGCGGTGTGTCTAGCCAAGACAACAGGCTGTGGGAGCAGAGAAGCCTATCCCGGTTACCTCAACATCTTCTGTCGAGGCAGCGGTTGGCTGGAGGGGATCAGCAGTGCACACCGGACTAACAGGAGCCGGGCTAGCCCGAGGAGGACTAACCCGGACAGGGCTGGCCGGTTCAGCTGTATTTTCCATAACATCACCCCCCCCCCCGGAGCGGCAAGATCTTCATGGTCCATAGGGGAGGGATCATCGTGCTGAACTTCAACATTTTCCTCTGGACGGTTGGCCGCTTCAGGATCCTCGGCCGGTTCAGCAGTGGTGTGTTCGGCAGCCGGTTTTTTCAATTTCCCTTTTTTTAGGCTTGGGCATACTGACAAAGATTAAAAGAGCAATGAAAACCTACAAAGTCAAAACAGAAAGGTAAAACGGACGTTTGGAAAGATGACTTACCTAGGAACGGTCTTAAGTACCGGGATTTGAGTGGTAGTAGACTCGCCGGAAGAAGACAGAGGAGCCTCCTGATAGTTGGGATCAGACGGTTTAAGAGGTTTGCGAATAAGACCTGCTTTTGGATGAAGAAGGGTTGGAGTAAGCAAAACCTCTGAGTGGCGTCTGCGAGCTGGCGTGTGGGGTAATCCGGACGATTCAACTACGTGACCACTATGGCGTGTGGTCCGGCGAGCCTCATGCTGCTGTTTCTTCAAAAGAAAGTTGGGATCCAATTGAGCATAAGGGTGAGAAAATGGATACTTTCGGGATGCTCGGCGAATCTTGGGTGGCAACGGTTCTGAATCAGATGAGAGAGAAATTACCTCAACTCCATCCGCTTTACTTCCCTCCGCCAGGTCCTGAGAAAAGACATTATTAACATAAATTCAGACAAAGGGAGATAAAGGACATAAGAGTCAAGCAGTACCTCAGAAGCCGAATCATCTTCTTCAGGGTTTGAACCGAAAACGGCAGCAGCTTTCTTCCTCTTCACGGCTAAGCTCTTCTTACGGGTTGGCTTTGCCGGTTTATCTTGAGTTTTCCTCTTCCAGAAAGGATCATTGGCCTGTGTAAAGGAATAATAACATGTTGAAGACAACTGGTATGAACGGATTAAAGTGAAAAGAAAGGGACAGAAGAGTCTTACCGGCGGTGGTCGGTTGTTTGTGGAGAAAGGAGCTAAACCGGTCCGGCTGCAGTCTTCCAGAGGGATATTCAGCATCTTCTTTGCGGATTCAGTAACTTCGTTGTCAGGAAGTACTATTTTTGTGTGACGCTGAGGATCTTCCGGATTGCCAGTATATTCACACATTAAGTTTGAGCGTCGGCTTAATGGAAGAATGCTCCAAGAGAGCCAGCATCGAACAAAGTCAACCCCGGTTAAACCGTTAGCTACGAAAGCCCGGAGCTTGGAAAGTTGAGGGGCATATTGAGCCCGGTCTTGGGCGCTTAGACACTGCGGCAAAGGATGACTTGACGCCACGCGGTAAGCGCGGTAACCCGACAGCGGATTTTCTCCTTCAGGTGAAGTATCTTTGCAATAGAACCAAGTCTGGTTCCATTCTTTAGGATGGCTGTGAAGAGCGGCGTGAGGAAAGCTTACATACTTCCTCTTTTGGATGCTCACACCACCAAGTTTAGTTTGAGGCCCGTCCGAAAACTCGGTTCGGCGGTTCAGATGGAAGAAATCCCAGAACAGTTCTACAGATGGCTCCTCTTGAAGATATGCCTCTGAGAAGACTTGGAAGTTGCAGATGTTGGATATGGAATTGGGACCTATGTCTTGTGGATGGAGTTGGAAATTGGCTAGGACGTCGCGGAAGAACTTTGAACCGGGCGGGCTAAAGCCCCGGGCCAGATGATCAAAGTAAATGAGGATTTCTCCTTCCTTAGGGGTAGGAGGGCATTCCTTCCCAGGGGCCCGCCAGTGCAGAACCTCTTTGGGACCCAGAACACCAATTGAAGCCGCCTTTACTAAGTCATCCTCAGTAATCCAGGAAGGGACCCAATTGCAAGCAATGAACTGTTTACAAATCTACTGAATACAAACCGGCGTGTTCGGTGAGAATATTGACCTAATTGACGGTTTAAGCAAGGAGCTAATGATACCCCATAATCCGGAGCAAGCATGAACGAGACAGCTACCGGTTTATGACGATAGAAGGAGGAAGTTAAACCGTCAATTATAGAATACAGGCTTAAATCTAAACCGTCAGTACAGGCATATGAGGTGCAGGTTATAATTAAACCGGTAACATAAGCAAAAAGGCTGCAGATCTAAAGTATGAGAAACAACTTTCACAGGAAGCAGAAGTAAAATATGGATCTATGGCGCAGGAGAAAAGACGAAACAATTTAGGTCATATTCAGTGAAGGCAGCGGAAGTGCTCTACAGATCCAATCCAGACTAGCAGTGTTCGGGAAACTAAAGTGATGGTGATGGAGCAGAATCACGCGCACGAGCATTGACCTAACAGGTTTTACATCTACAGTTAAAAACGGCCTACGGCGATGAACTACGAAGAAAAAGGGTTCGCGACGAGCTACAGAGAAACCCTAGAACTAAGAGCCATTGGGAGAAGAAATAACGTACCTGAAGAGGTGGAAGAACGGCGGCGAGTATCTGGACGTGCTCAGGTTGATGCAGCAGCCGGGCTTGCTGACGACGGTGAGCTCGAAGGACGACGGCGGAGGCTTGAGCCCTGGAGACGGAGGAAGACGAAGCAGAAGGGGGTAAAAGAGATGGCCCTCGGCCTCATTTATAGGCGGAAGAGATAAAACGGCAGGCGCGGGAATCGAGGAGACCGAAAATCGGATATGGATTGAGTTGTCGCCTCGATCTTCGGAACGGTAATAAAGAAAGGTAACAACCAGATGCGGGCGTTAAATGCGCAGGTGATGTCATGACAGATTGGAGCGGTTCCAGGAGATGACGTCATGGCCGGTTTAAGAAGTATACAAGAGCTACAGAAAGGGAAATTCGTACAAGACTTTGAAGACTGACATGAACAAGTTCAAATCAATCTGGGGCCTAATGTCAGGGATATTACTAACAGGTATAAACCAGCGAGAGGGTCCGGTTTATGTTATGAAGGTTATATTATCAGAAGCCCAGTGGAATATGTAGTAGAAGGTTGTGGCCTATGGAGGTTTAGGGCCCATGTATAAGGCCCATGATTTGTAAACCGTCATGCCATGTAACTTGGGATGTAAGATAGAAAGAATAGAAACCGAGGCAGACACGTTTATGAGCCGGCCTCGGGGCTCTGTAAACCGGACCGGGCGTCACCTCCTATATAAAGGGACGACCCGGCAACAGTTCAGGACAAGAAACAAACAGCTCGAGACATAGGCAAAGCGGATTTGCTCCCTGGTTATCGAAGCCCAAGCAATACCACACCAAACTAGATGTAGGCTTTTACCTTCATCGAAGGGGCCGAACTAGTATAAACTCCATGTGTCCTTCGTCCGCTTTAACCCCTTTAAGCTAACCCGGGCGATGGCCTCATGACTAAGTCCTTTCACCAGGACATCTGCCGTGCTAAATCCACGACACCGCCAAAGTACAGGCAGGTGAAATACATATCTAAAAGTAAACCATCAACACAAGCATGTGAGGCGCACATTCAAGGTTGAACCGTCGACATAGGCAAGTGAGACGCAGATCTAAAATGTGGGAAATAGTTTTAACACGAGCAGCAGGAAAATATGAATCTACAGCATGCGGAAAACTCAAGATAATTCAAGTCATATTCATCAAAGGCAGCGAAGGTTTCTACAGATCCAATCTAACTAGCAGTATTTGGGGAACTAAGATTATAAAGATGGAGCGGAATCATGCGCACGAGAGTTGGCCTAAAAAGTTTTACATCTACAGCTAAGAACTACTTACGGTGATGAACTGCGAAGAACAAGGGTTCGTGGGCGAGCTACCGAGGAACCCTAGAACTAAGATCTACAGGGAAGAAGGAATGAACGTACCTAAGGCAGCAGAAAGCGGAAGGACGGCGATGAATCTCTAAACACACTCAGGTTGATGCAGCGGCCGGGCTTGGTGAAGGCGACGAGCTCGAAGAACGGCGGCAGAGCTTGAGCGCGGGAGGTCAGAGGAAGAAGAAAGCGAAGGGGGATAAAGAGATGACCCTCGGCCCTATTTATAGGCCGAGGAGATAAAACGGCAAGCGTGGGAATCGAGGAGACCAAAAATCGGATATGGATCGAGCTGTCGTCTCGATCTTCGGAGCTTTAATAAAGTAAAAGTAAAAAACAGGTACATGCATTAAATGCGCGGATGACGTCACGACGGTTTAAAGCAACTTGAGAGGATGACGTCATGCCGGTTTACCAAGTGTACTGAAGCCGCGGATAGGAAAATCTGTACAAGACGTTGGAGATTGACATGAACAGGTTCAAATCAATCTGGGGCCTAATGTCAGGGATATTACTAGCAGGTATAAACCGGCCAGGAGGGTCCGGTTTATATTATCAAGATTATATTATCAGAAGCCCGGCGGACTATGAAGTAAAAGATTGTAGCCCAAGAGGCTTAGAGCCCATATGTTAGGGCCCATAATTTGTAAACCATCATACTATGTAACTTGGGATGTAAGATAGAAAGAGCAGAGACCGGGGCGGACACGTGTATGAGCTGGCCTCGGGACTCTATAAACCGGACCGGGCGTCACCTCTTATATAAAGGGACGACTTGGCGACGGTTCAGGATGAGAAACAACGGCTTGAGACACAGGCAAAGTGGATTCGCTCCCTGGTCATCGGAACCCAAGCAATACCACACCAAACTAGACGTAGGCTTTTACCTTCATCGAAGGGGCCGAACTAGTATAAAATCCATGTGTCCTTCGTCCGCTTTAACCCCTTTAAGCTAACCCGTAGCGATGGCCTCACGACTAAGTCCTTTTGCTAGGACATCTGCCGTGATAAATCCACGAGAGGCACCGCACACGGCTAAGAAATCAACTTGTGTGTCTATGGGGTGCCCCTGGCCACGTATATAAAGGAGGGGAGGAGAAGAGGGCCGGCCCTCTCTATGGCGCGCCCAAGGGGGGAGTTCTACTCCCACTAGGAGTAGGATTCCCCCTTTCCTATTAGGAGTAGGAGAAGAAGGAAGAGGGAGAGAGGGAGAAGGAAAGGGGGCCGCCCCCCCCCCCCCACCCCAATTCGGATTGGGCTTGGGGGGCTGATACGTCTCCAACGTATCTATAATTTTTTATTGTTCCATGTTATTACATTATCTGTTTTGGATGTTTAATGGGCTTTAATATGCACTTTTATATTATTTTTGGGACTAACCTACTAACCAAAGGCCCAGTGCAAATTGCTGTTTTTTTGCATATTTTAGTGTTTCGCAGAAAAGGAATATCAAACGGAATGAAACCTTCGCGGGGATCGTTTTTGGAACAAACGCAATCCAGGAGACTTGGAGTGGACATCAAGGAAGCAACGAGGCGGCCACGAGCCAGGAGGGCGTGCCTAGGGGGTAGGCACGCCGCCCACCCTCGTGGGCCCCACGTAGCTCCACCGACCGACTTCTTTCGCCTATATATACTCATATACCATGAAAACATCCAGGAGCACCATGAAACCCTATTTCCACCGCCACAACCTTCTGTACGCGTGAGATCCCATCTTGGGGCCTATTACGGCGCTCCGCCGGAGGGGGAATCAATAACGGAGGGCTTCTACATCAAAACCATAGCCTCTCCGCTGATGTGTGAGTAGTTTACCACAGACCTTCGGGTCCATAGTTATTAGCTAGATGGCTTCTTCTCTCTTTTTGGATCTCAATACAAAGTTCTCCTCGATCTTCTTGGAGATCTATTCGATGTAATACTTTTTGTGGTGTGTTTGTCGAGATTCGATGAATTGTGGGTTTATGATGAAGATTATCTATGAACAATATTTGGTTCTTCTCTGAATTCTTATATGCATGATTTGATATCTTTCCAAGTCTCTTCGAATTATCAGTTTGTGTTGGCCTACTAGATTGATCTTTCTTGCAATGGGAGAAGTGCTTAGCTTTGGGTTCAATCTTGGGTGTTTGATCCCAGTGACAGAAAGGGAACCGATACGTATTGTATTGTTGCCATCAAGGATAAAAAGATGGGGTTTATATCATATTGTATGAGTTTATCCCTCTACATCATGTCGTCTTGCTTAATGCGTTGCTCCGTTCTTATGAGCTTAATACTCTAGATGCATGCTGGATAGCGGTCGATGTGTGGAGTAATAGTATTAGATGCAGAATCGTTTCGGTCTACTTGTCACGGGCGTGATGCCTATATACATGATCATGCCTAGATATTCTCATAAATATGCGCTTTTATATCAATTGTTCGGCAGTAATTTGTTCACCCACCGTAAAATATGCTATCTTGAGAGAAGCCACTCGTGAAACCTATGGCCCCCGAGTCTATTTTTCCATCATATTAATCTCCCGTCAACTAGCTATTTTATCGTAGTTTATTTTGCAATCTTTACTTTTCAATCTATACAACAAAAATACCAAAAATATTTATCTTATTATCTCTATTAGATCTCAGTTTTGCAAGTGGTCGTGAAGGGATTGACAACCCCTTTATCGCATTGGTTGCAAGGTTCTTAATTGTTTGTGCAGGTACTAGGGATTTGCATGTAGTCTCCTACTGGATTGATACCTTGGTTCTCAAAAACTAAGGGAAATACTTACGCTACTTTGTTGCATCACCCTTTCCTCTTCAAGGGAAAACCAACGCATGCTCAAGAGGTAGCAAGAAGGATTTCCGGCGCCGTTTCCGGGGAGATCTACGCACAAGTCAAGACATACCAAGTACCCATCACAAACTCTTATCCCTCGCATTACATTATTTGCCATTTGCCTCTCGTTTTCCTCTCCCCCACTTCACCTTTGACGTTTTATTCGCCCTTTTCTGTTCGCCTCTTTTTGCTTGCTTCTTGTGTCTTTGTGTGTTAGATCGTTTGTTTCGCCGTCATGGCCAGTCCTTCTATCATTGTTAGTACTCCCAAGAATGAAGTTTTTAATTTTAAACAAAGGGAGGGAGAAAATTTAAAAGATGCTTGGTACAGAATTTGCAATGCTCAGAATAGATACACTAGGAAGCAATCTACTTCCGTTCTTCTTTATATTTTTATGTAGGCATCACTCCTTGGAATAGATATATTCTTGACACCATTACCGAAGGGAATTTCTTGGGTAGCCATACTTTTGATTCTTATAATGCTATGATAGATTTGTTTGGCCCACCACCTCTTTTGGTTAATGGAACTATTTTAACTTTGGAACACGTAATGCAAAGGCTTGAAATTATTGAAAATAAAGTTACCATTGTGGAGTTGGTTGAGAATTTGGATAAAAAGATCCACAACCAAATTACCCAATATGGATCTAAGGTAGGAGTCAATCTGAAATTTTTTAAATAAAAATAACCCATAGTTAATGAAAAAATAGATCAAGATTCCACTAGAATTGGTAAACTTGAGGATATTATTACCAACTCAGGGTCTGCTTTTTCTGTCGTGAGAAATACTTCAAACCCTCCTACTACCAAAGTTGCCAAATTTATGTAGGTTCCTAAAAATAAGGGTGAATCCTCTAGTAAGGAAACGGCGGATCTCAAATCAATAAGTGTTCACCCCAACTTTTTCGCTAACATTAAGGAACCTTTTGCTACAAATGAGTTTCTTGATTTCTTGCCTAGGAGTTTGATCATTAATGAAAAGAAGGAAACTCCTAAGGTTTATAAGTGTTCAATTGATGAATTGCATGCCAAAGATGATAATACCTAGATCTATTCTTGTTTTTGTGCCTAGCTAGGGGTGTTAAACGATAGCGCTTGTTGGGAGGCAACCCAATTTTATTTTTGTTCCTTGATTTTTGTTTCTGTTTATTAATAAATAATTCATCTAGCCTCTCGTTAGATATGGTTTTGTGTTTTGATTAGTGTTTGTGCCAAGTAGAACCTTTGGGAAGACTCGGGTGAAGTCTTTGCGATCTTGTTGTAAAAAACAAAAACTTTTGCGCTCATGAGATTAGCTGCCATTTTTTACTGAAGAGTGCTTTTAGGTTGATTCTTTCTGCAGATGATTAACACAAATTCCTCATGTCCAGCAATTTATTTCAGAATTTTTAGAGTTACAGAAGTATTCGAAAGTTACAGATTGCTACAGACTGTTCTGTTTTGACAGATTCTGTTTTTGTGTGTTGTTTGCTTATTTTGATGAATCTACGAGTAGTATCGGGGGGTACGAACCATAGAGAAGTTGTAATAAAGTAGGTTTAACACCAATATAAATAAAGAATGAGTTCAATACAATACCTTAAAGTGGTGGTTTGTTTTCTTATACTAACGGAGCTCACGAGATTTTCTTTTAAGTTTTGTGTTGTGAAGTTTTCAAGTTTTTGGGTAAGGATTTGATGGACTATGGAATAAAGAGTGGCAAGAGCCTAAGCTTGGGGATGCCCAAGGCACACGAAGCTAAATTCAAGGACAACCAAAATCCTAAGCTTGGGTATGCCCCGGGAAGGCATCCCCTCTTTCGTCTTCGTCCATCGGTAACTTTACTTAAGACTATATTTTTATTCACAACATGATATGTGTTTTGCATGGAGCGTCTTGTATGATTTGAGTCTGTGCTTTTTAGTTTACTACAATTATCCTTGTTGTACACAACTTTTGGGAGAGACATACATGAATCGGAATTTATTAGAATACTCTATGTGCTTCACTTATATCTTTTGAGCTAGATAATTTTGCTCTAGTGCTTCACTTATATGTTTTTAGAGCACGGTGGTGGTTTATTTTATAGAAATTATTGATCTCTCATGCTTCACTTATATTATTTTGAGAGTCCTTTAGAACAGCATGGTAATTTTCTTTGGCTATAAAATTAGTCCTAATATGATAGGCATCCAAGATGGGTATAATAAAAACTTTCATATAAAGTGCATTGAATACTATGAGAAGTTTCATACTTGATGATCGTTTTGAGATATGAGGATGGTGATATTAGATTCATGCTAGTAGAGTAGTTGTGAATTTGAGAAATACTTGTGTTGAGGTTTGCAAGTCTCGTAGCATGCACGTATGGTAACCGTTGTGTGACAAATTTGAAGCTTGAGGTATTTCTTTGATTGTCATCCTTTGTGTGGAGGTCGGGATCGCGCGATGGTTAACTCCTACCAACCCTTCCCGTAGGAGCATGCGTGTAGTACTTTGTTTTGATGACTTGTATATTTTTGCAATAAGTATGTGAGTTATTTAGGACTAATGTTAAGTCCATGGATTATACGCACTCTCACCCTTCCACCATTCCTAGCCTCTCTAGTACCGCGCAACTTTCGCCGGTACCATAAACCCACCATATATCTTCCTCAAAACAGCCACCATACCTACCTATTATGGCATTTCCATAGCCATTCCGATATATATTGCCATGCAACTTTCCATCGTTCCATTTATTTTGACATGTTTCATCATTGTCATATTGCCTTGCATGATCATGTAGTTGACATCGTATTTGTGGCAAGGCCACCATGCATGATTTTTCATACATGTCACTCTTGATTCATTGCCTATTCTGGTACACAGCTGGAGGCATCCATATAGAGTCATATTTTGTTCTAGTATCGAGTTGTAATCTTTGGGTTGTAATTAAATAGAAGTGTGATGATCATCATTATTAGAGCACTGTCCCGGAAAAAAAGGCCAAATAAAAAAGGAAGGCCCAAAAAAAGGAAAAAAGGGGACAATGCTACTATCTTTTTACCACACTTGTGCTTCAAAGTAGCACCATGATCTTTATGATAGAGAGTCTCTTATTTTGTCACTTTCATATACTAGTGGGAATTTTTCATTATAGAACTTGGCTTGTATATTTCAACAATGGGCTTCCTCAAATGCCCTAGGTCTTCGTGAGCAAGCAAGTTGGATGCACACCCACTTAGTTTCTTTTCTTGAGATTTCATACATTTACAGCTCTAGTGCATCCGTTGCATGGCAATCCCTACTCACTCACATTGATATCTATTGATGGGCATCTCCATAGCCCATTGATATGCCTAGTTGATGTGAGACCATCTTCTTCTTTTGTGCCTTCTCCACAACCACCATTCTATTACATATATAGTGCTATGTTCATGGCTCATGCTTGTGTATCTTCTGCACAACAAATGCGGAATAAACCTAGCGGTTAATTTGTCAAGCACAAAACCTACAACAGCTAGGCTCACCTATGTGCACCAACAACTTATGCTAAGCAAGATAAACAACTAGGTGATAGCAAGATATATGATAAGAAACAATATGGCTATCACAAAGTATAGTGCATAAGTAAAGGGCTCGGATAAGAGATAACCGAGGCACGCGGAGATGACGATGTATCCCGAAGTTTACACCCTTGCGGATGCTAATCTCCTTTTGGAGCGGTGTGGAGGCACAATGCTCCCCAAGAAGCCACTAGGGCCACCGTAATCTCCTCATGCCCTCGCACAATGCAAGATGTCGTGACTCCACTAAGGGACCCTTGAGCGCGGTCACCGAATCCGTACAAATGGCAACCCTTGGGGGCGGTCACCGAACCCGTACAAATTGCTTGGGGCGATCTCCACAGCCTAATTGGAGACCCCGACGCTGCTTTACACCACAATGATTGAGCTCCGAACACAACAAAGGTTGGGGCTATCTCCCCAACGACACCACGAAGCTTCACCACAATGGAATATGGCTCTGAGGTGACCTCAACCTTCTAGGGCGCCCAAGCACCCAAGTGGAACAAGCTCAAGGGTACCAAGCACCCAAGAGTAATAAGCTTCTCAACTTGTAACATCCACGTATCACCATGGAGAACTCAAACCGATGCACCAAATGCAATGGCAAGGGCACACGGAGTGCCCAAGTTCTTCTCTCCTAAATCCCACAAAAGCAACTAATGCTAGGGAGGGGAATGAGAGGAATAATGGAGATAAGAACACGAAGAACTCCAAGAACTGGATCCAAAGGGTTCCCCTCACAAAGAGGAGAAAGTGATTGGTGGAAATGTGGATCTAGATCTCCTCTCTCTTTCCTCCCAAAAACTAGCAAGAATCCATGGAGGGAATTAGAGATAGCAAGCTCGAAGAAGGTCAACAATGGGGGAAGAACACGGGATCAAAGGATAAGGTTCATTGGGGAAGAAGACCCACTTTTATAGGTGGGGGAAAATCCAACCGTTATGCTCACAACCCGCACCGAGCGGTACTACCGCTCCAAGGAGCGGTACTACTGGTAGGGCGGTAGTAGCCCTTTGAACACAACAGAGAGGAGGCAAAAAGGCTAGAACAACCGTCGGAGCGGTAGTACCGCTTGACCTCACGGTACTACCGCTAGGGGTAGGGGTACTACCGCTAAGGGTAGCGGTACTAATGCTTGCGAGCGGTACTAAAAAATTACATATGTGCCTACCACCGCTGGACTTATGACAAGTTTTTGGTCCGGAGCGGAAGTAGGCCACGGAAGTAAAAAATTACATCCCCTCCAAGCGGTAGTACCGCTCCCATTTGCGGTAGTACCACTGCAGCCCTTTTGAGGACACCAAAACTGACACAACTTTTCCAAACGGACTCCAAATTCAACAAAACCAAGTTTGTTGGAAAGTTGACGACATGGCCTAACACAATCTAGATAGAAATAAAAATAATAAGCAAATGAGAAAAGGTTCATAAGAAAATGGTGAGAACCCTTTCTCGAAAGAGACCGATAAAATCGGCAACACCGAAAACGCAATAGAAGAAGCATGTGAACTCTGTTTTCGATGAACTCAAGCTTGTCAAGAAGATGACCATAAGCTCAAAATATCACAAGAAGAAAACGAAACAAGAACCAAGAAATATGATGCAAGCATGCAATGGTTTGAGCTCGCTACGAACGATACGATCAAGCTACTCACTTGAGAGCCCCCCTTGATAGTACAGCAATCAATCCTATAACCCTGTCTCCAAACTACCACCATGAGACCGGTAAAATAGAGAACCTATCAAGGACAAACCTTTGCCTTGCACAAAGTCCACTTGAGCAAGATGTATACGATCTTGACTTCCTCAAGTTGGACCACCTTTCTTGATTTCATTGGCTCGGTGAAGACTAGTAGATTGCTCCCCATACTCTACTATGGGTGAGCCACTCTTCGGCATATCTTCACAAGTCCATTGTCACCACAATGAAAGGCAAGATTCAAGCACTTGATCTCTTCGTGATGCATCACTTGAACTTGCACACCACAACCTTGCTTATCTTGATAAAACTTACCAAGATGCAAAAGAGAACCAACAAGAGATAATTAATGGACCAAATAGAATTTGAATTTCTCATGAGAAGACATACCACATAGAGACTAGATAATCTAGTAATATCAATACTATATAGTATTAGTCATGTACACACATTTATAGGATTGTGAGGTGCACAAAGCACATCACTCCCCCAAAATGGGATGTTCCATTAATCTCTCACAAGAGCCAACTAAGATACAAACAAGATGCACAAAGGGTCAACACACTACACACACGAACATGATGTGCAAACCAACATACACATACTTGATTTATCAAGATAAGCAAATTGGAAGCACAACATATACACGCACATGCAAGGTACAAAACCACAACATGCTAAGGGCCAAGTAACTTTCAATGTAAACAATTTAAGCACAAGTTACCGCTAGGAGGAACATTGGATATAAGATAGAAACTTGATAATCCGAATGACTTGGCTTGAGACAATATGAATGATGAAGACCCATTAATTCTTCATAATGTAACCAAGTCTCCAATGCCCTCCAACAACACCTACTGATCAAATTTTAGCTTATAGTACCCAACCAATTTGGGTCCTAAGAGGTTAGTAACAATAGGCTTGGCTACCCAAATGGTTCTTTTCTTGACACAACTTTGAGTACAAACAAACTTAGCAAACACATTGCCATCATTATCCTTCCCAAGAGAATAGACATCATCAATAATAATTGTGTTGGATAAGGTACCATTTGTGCATGAAGAAGTGATGTGAACTTTCTCACGGCATAAGTAGCAACGTCTACTCTTTGATTTCTTCTCACTTGATTTCTCAATGAGAGAAGCATGAACTTGAGTCTTCTTGGGAATAGGCCTTTCTTCAACTTGAGGTTGAGCATGAGAATGAACTTGTGGCCGCTTCCCTTGTTGCTTGTCACTAATGGGCTTCTTCTTCAATGGGCAAGATCTAACATGGTGCCCTTCAATTATGCACTGGAAGCAAATAATCTTGGCCGAATTCTTGACTTGTTCTTGGCCCTTTTTCTTCTTATTGATTTTGGAATTCTTCTTGTTGTTGCAATTGAATCCAAGTCCACCTTTGCCATTGGGGAATTTTTGCACACTCAAGATATTGTTGAGTGTGGACTTTCCTTCATGACACTTTTCCAAATCTTTCTTCAAAGAAGTGACTTGGGACTTGAGCTCTTTGATTTCCTCTACATGGTTAGTATCAACACAAGTGCTGGAGGGAGTATAAGCTTCATCGTTAGAGCAACAAGGCAAGGAAAGTAATTCATCACGGGATGTACCCCTATTGTGAGTAGATGAATTACAAGGACTAGCATATGGCAATATAGCATTTTGACTAGAAGTAGTGCTAGTATCCACATGAGGCTCACTAGATGTTACCTTGATAATCATAGCCTCATGAGCTATCTTAAGCACATTATGGGATACTAAAATATCATCATGAGAGCTTGTCATCTTTACATGACTTTCTTCCAATTTCCTATGAGTGCTAGATAGCAAGTCAAGTTGAGCCCTTAGCTCAACATTTTCCGTCAAAATGGATGCTTCACTAGAAATAGAGTTGGTAGCACAAGCATCATCAATACTAGCAAGCAAAGAAGGCAACTTTGCAAGCTCTTTAGAAACTGAAGCTTTAAGTTGAGCATGAGACTCGGTGAGTTTTATGAGCTCACCCTTAATAACCCTTGAGCCATTTTCGAGGTGCTCAAAATCCTCAAGGAATTTAGCATGCACAACTTCAAGCTTCTCATTTTTAGTTTCAAAATCATTAGCCACCTCGAGAGCTCTATCACGGGATTCCTTTATTCTAGATAGTTCTAGAGCAAAAGTCTCCTCAAGAGATTCCTTGGTGGTTTGTTCAAGTTCAAGAGCTTGCGAGAGGTCGGCGATCTCATTAGTGTAATCACGCTCATGACCTTCCATTTTCTCAATGGTGACCTCATGTTCCTCTAGATGAGATTCCAACTCCTCTATATATTTATTTCCCTCAATGGCAATAGACATGATTTCCATGAAGTTGGAACGAGCAATTTTATTCTTATGAAGAGCTATAAAAATCATTTTCCCCTTAATTTTTAAGGAGGCAACATTATCATTCTCTTCATCATTATCAACATCATCATCATTGTCATCATCACTACCATCACAAGATATATTGGGATTCAAAGTGGGAGTACCTTTGAAGCCTTAGCCATAAGGCAAAACGCAATAGATGATGATGTAGGATCCCTTGAAGCACCATTCAAGACTACATGTTGTTCCATGGGGTGTTGGGTTTCCTCTAGATTGTTAGCACAACCATTCGAGGAAATAGATGCATTTTTATCATGGCAACAAGATATAGCAAGCATATCATCATGAGTTTTAGTCAAGCAATGTCTACATGATATGCAAGGACTATCAACACAAGCATGTGAAACATGTAGGGTGCTCGAAGTGTTAAAGTACAAAGAAGATGCATTGCAATAAGATAGTGATGAAGAATCATCCACAATAAGCATAATATCATCATTGTAATGACCAACACTACTCACCATATCATTACCTTGTGGCAAAACACATGTAGGTGAAGTAGAAAAAGTTGAGAAGACAACACGGACGGAGGTGGAGGGAGAACAATCATTCCCACAGTTCTTGGACACACCATATTTATCTTGAAGCTTTGTCCACAACTCATGAGCATCCTGGAAAGGCATGAGTTAAAATATAACTACATTTCTCAAAGCATCACAAAGCACATTAGAATCTTGAGCATTGAGATAAGATTTTTTTTCTCATCCTCTAAAGATAATCTTTGTGGATCCTTTGGAGGAGAAAAACCCATATCTACAATTCGCTCTAAATTTGGGTCCATGACCCTAAAGATATTAAGTATGCGAATTACCCAAACATCAAAATTTGTTCCATCAAAACTAAGAGTGTCATAGAATCCTAAACCCCTAGTCAAAATCCTTACTCTCTAGGCGGTTAAGCCCTATAAAAAGAGACGAGGCTCTGATACCAATTGAAAGATCGTGGATGTCGCCTAGAGGGGGGTGAATAGGCGCTTTAAAATAATTACGGTTCAGGCTTGAACAAATGCGGAATAAACCTAGCGGTTAATTTGTCAAGCACAAAACCTACAACAACTAGGCTCACCTATGTGCACCAACAACTTATGCTAAGCAAGATAAACAACTAGGTGATAGCAAGATATATGACAAGAAACAATATGGCTATCACAAAGTATAGTGCATATGTAAAGGGCTCGGGTAAGAGATAACCGAGGCACGCGGAGACGACGATGTATCCCGAAGTTCACACCCTTGCGGATGCTAATCTCCGTTTGGAGCGGTGTGGAGGCACAATGCTCCCCAAGAAGCCACTAGCGCCACTGCAATCTCCTCATGCCCTCGCACAATGCAAGATGTCATGAATCCACTAAGGTACCCTTGAGGGCAGTCACCGAACCCGTACAAATGGCAACCCTTGGGGGCGGTCATCGAACCCGTACAAATTGCTCGGGGCGATCTCCACAACCTAATTGGAGACCCCCGACGCCTGCCCGGAGCTTTACACCACAATGATTGAGCTCCGAACACCACAAATTGAGGTTGGGGCTATCTCCCCAATGACACCATGAAGCTTCACCACAATGGAATATGGCTCTGAGTGACCTCGACCGTCTAGGGCGCCCAAGCACCCAAGAGGAACAAGCTCATGGGTACCAAGCACCCAAGAGTAATAAGCTTCTCAACTAACATCCACGTATCACCGTGGAGAACTCAAACCGATGCATCAAATGCAATGGCAAGGGCACATGGAGTGCCCAAGTCCTTCTCTCCCAAATCCCACCAAAGCAACTGATGCTAGGGAGGGAAATGAGAGGAAGAAAGGAGAAGAGAACACGAAGATCTCCAAGAACTAGATCCCAAGGGTTCCCCTCACAAAGAGGAGAAAGTGATTGGTGGAAATGTGGATCTAGATCTCCTCTCTCTTTCCCCCAAAAAACTAGCAATAATCCATGGCGGGATTGCGAGATAGCAAGCTCGAAGAAGTTCAACAATTGGGGAAGAACAGGAGCTCAAAGGATAAAGTTCAATGGGGAAGAAGATCCACTTTTATAGGTGGGGAAAGATCCAACCGTTATGCTCACAGCCCGCACCGAGCGGTACTACCACTCCAAGGAGCGTTACTACCTCTAGGGCGGTAGTAACCCTTTGAACACAACAGCAAGGAGGCAAAAAGGCCAGAAGAACCGTCAGATCGGAAGTACCGCTTGACCTCACGGTATTACCGCTAGGGGTAGCGGTACTACTGCTTGCGAGCGGTACTAAAAAAGTACATCCGTGCCTACAACCGCTGGACTTATGACGAGTTTTTGGTCCGGAGCGGAAGTAGGCCATGGAAGTAAAAAATTACATCCCCTCCAAGCGGTAGTACCGCTCCCATTTGCGGTAGTACTGTTGTAGCCCTTTTAAGCACACCAAAACTGACACAACTTTTGCAAACGGACTCCGAATTCAACGAAACCAAGTTTGTTGGAAAGCTAATGACATGGCCTAACATAATATAGATAGAAATAGCAAT
Organism: Secale cereale; assembly: GCA_902687465.1. Taxonomy (NCBI): domain Eukaryota; kingdom Viridiplantae; phylum Streptophyta; class Magnoliopsida; order Poales; family Poaceae; genus Secale; species Secale cereale. Next base: position 556,554,937 of record LR738714.1, read on the forward strand.
AATAAGAAAATGAGAAAAGGTCCATAAGAAAATGGTGAGAACCCTTCCTCGAAAGAGACCGGTAAAATCTCCAACACCGAAAACGCAATAGAAGAAGCATGTGAACTCCGTTTTCGATGAACTCGAGCTTGTCAAGAAGATGACCATAAGCTCCAAATCTCACAAGAATAAAACCAAACAAGAACCAATAAATATGATGCAAGCATGCAATGGTTTGAGCTCTCTACGAACGATACGTTCAAGCTACTTACTTGAGAGCCCCCCTTGATAGTATGGCAATCAATCCTATAACCCGGTTTCCAAACTACCACCATGAGACCGGTAAAATAGAGAACCTATCAAGGGAAAACATTTGCATTGCACAAAGTCCACTTGAGCTAGATGTAGATGATCTTGACTTCCTCAAGTTGTTCCACCTTTCTTGATTTCGTTGGCTCGGTGAAGACTAGTAGATTGCTCCCCATACTCCACTATGGGTGAGCCACTCTTTGGCATATCTTCACAAGTACATTGTCACAACAATGAACGTCAAGCTTCAAGCACTTGATCTCTTCGTGATGCATCACTTGAACTTGCACACCACAACCTTGATTTGATGTCATCCTCAATATGTTGTATGTGATATTCCTCTTGACGCAAGCCCATGGAAGATAACCTAACCTCACATAGAACTCTCACAAAGACCATGGGTTGGTACACAAAGCGTAATTGACAATGCTTACCATACCATGGGATCGCTTGATCCCTCTCGGTACATCTTCTACGCTTTGTGTGTTGATCAACTTGAAACACTCTCTGTACTTAGTCTTGATCAACCTTGAATCTTTCCAACTCTATTCATTTGGATGATGTCTTGAAGGTAAACATGAATGATCACACACTTTTCTTATTCAAGACATGCTTGCAATAAGCTCAACACTCACAAGACCAATCTTTGGATAATTCCTTAATAGCACCTTGGTCATCACAAACTCTCATTGAAACCAACAAATGGACTCCAAGAAAAGCCTATGGACAAACCCTTCAAATATAACTCAAGGCAACCATTAGTCCATAGAGATTGTCATCAATTACCAAAACCAAACATGGGGGCACCGCATGTTCTTTCAGATGTTTAATGGGCTTTAATATGCACTTTTATATTATTTTTGGGACTAACCTACTAACCAAAGGCCCAGTGCAAATTGCTGTTTTTTGCCTACTTCAGTGTTTCGCAGAAAAGGAAAATCAAACGGAATCCAAACGGAATGAAACCTTCGCGAGGATCGTTTTTGGAACAAACGCAATCCAGGAGATTTGGAGTGGATGTCAAGGAGGCAACGAGGCGGCCACGAGGCAGGAGGGCGCGCCCAGGGGGTAGGCGCGACCCCCACCCTCGTGGGCCCCTCGTAGCTCCACCGACCTACTTCTTTCGCCTATATATACTCATATACCCTGAAAACATCCAGGAGCACCACGAAACCCAATTTCCACCACCGCAACCTTCTGTATCAGTGAGATCCTGATACGTCTCCGTCGTATCTATAATTTTTGATTGTCCCATGCCAATATTCTACAACATTGACATACTTTTGTCAACTTTTTATACTATTTTTGGGACTAACATATTGATTCAGTGCCCAGTGCCAGTTCCTGTTTGTTGCATGTTTTTTGTTTCGTAGAAAATCCATATCCAACGGAGTCCAAACGGGATAAAAAATGACACGGATTTTTTTGGAATTTTTATGAATTTTGGGAAAAAGAATCAACGCGAGACGATGCCCGAGGGGGCCACGAGGCAGGGGGCGCGCCCTGGGCCCTCGTGGCCACCCCGTAAGGCGGTTGGTGCCCTTCTTTCGTCGCAAGAAAGCTAATATCTGGATAGAGATCGTGTCCAAAATTCAGCCCAATCAGAGTTACGGATCTCCGGGAATATAAGAAACGATGAAAGGCCATAATCTGGGAACACATAAACAAAGAGAGACAGAGAGACAGATCCAATCTCGGAGGGGCTCTCGCCCCTCCCATACCATGGATACCAAGGACCAAAGGCAGAACCCCTCTCCCACCTAGGGAGAAGGCCAATGAAGAAGGAGAAGGAGGGGGCTCTCTCCCCCTCGCTTATGGTGGCGCCGGAGTGCCGCCGGGGCCATCATCATGTGACGACGATCTATACCAACACCTCCGTCATCTTCACCAACATCTTCATCACCTTCCCCCATCTATCGATAGCGGTCCACTCTTCCACAAACCGATGTACCCTCTAGTTGAACATGGTGCTTTATGCTTCATATTATTACCTGATGATGTGTTGCCATCCAATGATGTATGAGTAGACTTTCGTTGTCCTATCGGTAATTGGTGAATTGCTATGATTGGTTTACTTTGCTTGTGGTTATGATGCTATCCTTTGGTGCCCATCATATGAGCGTGCACTTGGATCACACCATAGGGTTAGTTGTATGTTGATAGGACTATGTATTGGAGGGCAAGAGTGACAGAAGCATCAACCTAGCATAGAAACTGATGCATAAGGAATTGAAGAGGGACCAATATATCTTAATGCTATGGTTGGGTTTTACCTTAATGAATGTTAGTAGTTGCGGATGCTTGCTAATATTTCCAATCATAAGTTCATAGAAGTCCAAGTCAGGGATGACATGCTGGAAGTGGCCTCTCCCACATCAAACTTGCTATCGGTCTAGTAACGTAGTAAATTGCTTAGGGACAATTTCGCAACTCCTACCACCACTTTTCCACACTCGCTATACTTGCTTCTTTACCTATAACAGCCCCTAGTTTCTATTTATGTGCTCTTTATATTCTTGCAAACCTATCTCGTTACACCTACAAAGTACTTCTAGTTTTATACTTGTTCTAGGTAATGCGAACGTCAAGCGTGCGTAGAGTTGTATTGGTGGTCGATAGAACTTGAGGGAATATTTGTTCTACCTTTAGCTCCTCATTGGGTTCGACACTCTTACTTATTGAAAGAGGCTACAATTGATCCCCTATACTTGCGGGTTATCAAGACCTTTTTCTAGCGCCATTGCCGAGGAGTGATACGTCCAAAACGTATCTATAATTTATGCTTGCTACATGCCTCTTTTGGGTGATATTGCTATGATATTTATACACTTCCATACACTTTTGATCATATTTGGACTAACCTATTAACTTAGTGCACCCCAGTGCCAGTTTCTGTTTTCGGTTGTTTTTGTATTTCATGTTTTCACATTACGAGAACTGCCAGGAAAAATCCAGAAAAATTATATAAAAAATCAGCGTTCCAGAAACTACCGTGCGCCCGAAGGACAGCCGGGGGGGGCCACCAGGGCTCCAGGCGCCCTGGCGGCGCCCCCCCCCCCTGGGCCGCGTCGGGGGGGCGCCTTGGCCCCCCGAGGCTCCTCCGATGCCCCCTTTGGCATATATTTAAAGCGTCTCCCGAAACCCTGGAAACAAGAACTCTTTTTCACGATCTCATCTCTGTTCCGCCGCCGCCGCCGCTTCCAAGATCGGGAGCACCAGGAGAACTCTTCCCGGCACCCTGCCGGAGGGGAGGATCACCACCGGGAGCCTCTCCACCACCATGGACGCCTCCCGGATGAGTTGTGAGTAGTCTCCCTTGGACCATGGGTCCATGACCAGTAGCTATGTGATGTTCTCCTCCCGTTCTTGTGCTTCACTAATTAGTCCTCGTGAGCTGCCCTACATGATCGAGGCACATATGTAATCCTTATGCTGTTGCTATGATGAGTTTGCTGGGATCCGATGGATTATGAGATTATGTTCAGATTGTGTTTGAGTAATATATTTGATTCACCTCTTTTATATTTATGTTCGTAAGTAATTCTTGCATGTTCTCCGTTGTTATTTATTGCTTTGGCCAAGTAGTAGGTAGTGACTCCAAGAGGGAACGTTATGCTTGATTGTGGGTTCATGCCCCTCGATGACTAGTTTGAGTGACAGAAACATGAGTCTAGGGGATGTGCTATTGCCACAAGGGGGAAAACAATGGTGCTTGTGCCCGCGGGTGCAAGGATTGTTTACTTTACGCAAAGTTCTTTTAATGCAGTTGTCTGTTGCTTTGAGTTTACACTATGGGTGGGACTCGCAACTTAATACCAGCGAGATGTTCTGGATAGATATCTCAAGGTGGATGATTAGTAGTAGATATTGATGGATTTCGGTCTACTTACTTTGGCGTACCGCCCATGCTTTGAACCTCTACCTTTCTTGCAATGTAGTCAGCATTGGTTTGCGCACATGGTCCTGTCAATTGCCCAGCTGTAATTCGTTTACCTCACATAGTTGTTTTATCGTCTTTTGGGAGAGAGACATCACTAGTGAACATCATGAGACTCCGGTCCATATTACCATCATTGATCACATCCGCTATTTACTTTTCCGCTATTTACTTACTATTGCAATTATACCTATCACTATTATCACTTGCGTTTGATCCTTTGTAAACTACAAGGCCGGAGGGATTGACAACCTCTCTGTACTCGTTGGGAGCAAAGTTATTTGTATCTGTGTGCAGGTCCACGTTGATTGCTAATATCTGGCGCCATTAGCAGTTGATACCTTCTTGTTGAAACTGGGAGTCTCTGGGAAATCGATCCTTGGTATTGCCAAGGGAAAACTTCTGCTACACTGCATCTCAAACCTTACACTTGGGGTAACCAACGAGGGGTGAGAAGCCACCTAGCAAAGCAATTTCTGGCGCCGTTGCCGGGGACTCCACTCTTCAGGATAGGGGAGTTGCACGCTATCTTTTACCTTTGCTTTTAGTCTTGTTAGTTTACCTTTCAGTTATTGCTTTAGTATCTTTTATCAAAAATCACAAAAAAATTATTTACCTTTTTGTTAGTAGTCCTTTCTGTTTAGCCAAACATGTTAGGATTTGGTGCTTTGAGGGAATCAGAAGTTCTAGATTTCCATCAAAGGGATGGAGAAAATATGAAGAAGGCATGGGACAGAATTTCTGATGCACATAGGAGAATTATGCCTTGGATACCTATAAAATTGTGCTTAGGAATTTTTACCATGGTCTTTTTAAATGGTGTAAACATTCTCTTGACATTATAGCTGAGGGAGATTTCCTAGAATGTGATGAAGCTAGAGCTCTTGAAATTATACATGGTCTATCTAGTTACTTTGTTTATGTTCATAATTTTGATACTATCATAGATAGACTTGTGACTATTGAAAAGAGAATGGATGCTCTAGACTTAATGAAAGTAGAGAAACCCAAACCCAATAAGAGAGATATTTTGGAAATAGATAATTATTGGGAGCCTCTTGTTAGGATTGGTATCTCTAATCAAGACTTCCTTGCTTATTGTGATATTGGATCTATGGTTTCTACTATGCCAAAAATTGTTCATGATTCTTTAAAATTTAACATGGATAGATTATCATCTCATCATGAACACACTAATGGAGATATTTCTGAAATCCAGGGAAGAATAAAAGATGTACCAGTTAAATTCCTTAAAGGGATTGCAATGATTGATTTCTTCATCATGGAGCCAAACCAAGGAAATATAGTGCTTGGAAGGGACTTCCTCCGAGCAGTAAAAGGCTTCATTGATATAGGTAAGGGACAAATCCGCTTGCGCGGAAAGGCAAAAGGTGTGTACCCCTTTCCTAGAAGGAACAAGAGTGAACTTGTTGAGGAACCATTTGAAGAAATCTATAGCTCTGATTATTATGATGGTTATTGATTCCTCTATGCATTATGCCTAGCTTAAAGGCATAAAAGAAAGCGCTTTTGGGAGGCAGCCCACGTGAATAAAAAATTTATTTTGCTTTTGTTGTGTCTTGATGTTGTTTACTACTGTAGCATCATCATTGTATCTTTGCTTTTCAATTTTGTGCCAAGTATAGCCTCTGATTGCTAGAAAGTTCAAAAGTTGTGAGGTGCTGTCCAGGAAACAGATTATGTCCTTGGATAGAAAAATTCGTATAAAATCACCAGATCATCTTTTTGGTCTGAATTTTTTGACAGCGTTCTCTATATAATTGTCTTTCGTGCGCCTGTTCTGAGTTTTTTGATTAGAGTTGCAGAAGTGCCCCGAACAAATCAATTACTACCTGTTGTTCTGTTTTTCACAGATTCTGTCCTGTTTTGCCTTTCCTTCATTTTGCAAACCAAGAGCTTGCTTTTTCTTTGCAAAAACCTTTTGGCAATCTTGAGAAACAGTAGACCTTCAAGAATATCTTTATTTGCAGCAAGGTATAATTATTTTATTATGGGTACTAACCTCACTAATCAGATTATGATGAGTTATGTATGAAGGGAGTTTTCAAGTGTGCGAGGGAAGATGATAAAAAGATCCAGGAGTGTCAAACGCTCAAGCTTGGGGATGCCCCCGTGCACCCCCAAGAAATATTCAAGGAGACTCAAGCGTCTAAGCTTGGGGATGCCCCCGTGCATCCCCTTCTCCATCAACATTATCAGTTCGTCTTTCGTTCCACTATATTTTAATCACTTCATGTGTTATGTGCTATGCTTGGAGCGTCTTGCTTTTAATTTCCTTTTTAGTTTTCCATAACGAGTCGGAACTCAGCGTTCTTTATGTGGGAGAGAAACACACTCCACTTCTACCTAGAACATAACATAGAATTTTCATGACTATCTTTGTTGTGTGTGTTCTTTGTCTTTTAATAGCTACTATCATGCTCTGCTCTTAGTATTCATTCTTATCTTTTTAAAGAGCTTGTGTTTAGTTGGTTGCTTGAACTCTCTTTAGTCATCATGCTTATCTTATTAAGAGAGTTTGCTTCCGTTGCATTGGTTAATATGTCTATGATAAAGATGCTACGTGCATAATGGCGCTTGGTAGTTCAGGTTTTCTTATGGTTAGTCTCAAATAGCTAGGGGATTCCCAATGTGTTATTGGAGTACCAACATGATTTGTTTGCCAATGATGTGGTATGGTTTAGTAATATCTTCCCTCAAGAATTTATTTTGATTGACTTGGCGTATGCTCACGCATATTTAAGACTGTAAAGAAAGTCTGTCAAGCCTTGATGATCTTTTATTTCTAAGTAGCGATATAACTTCCATGCCCGATTCAATGTTGCTTTGTCGCTCTGCATGATTATGACCGTCATTGCTCTCTTAGTTGGTCGCTCCCAGTCTTTTGCTAACCTCCACCTGTACTAAGCGGACTGACTGCTTGTGCATCCACATCCTTTTAAACCAGTTATGCCATATGAGTCCACCATACCTACCTATATGTGGTATTTCACCGCCACTCCAAGTAAATTTACATGTGCTACCTTTAAAACCTTCAGTTTTTGCAATACATAGCTCATGGGAAAGTAGCTTAAAAACTATTGTGGTAAAGAATATGTCACTTATGTATCTTATTTCTTATAAGTTGCTTGCTGAGCGGTAACCATGTTTCTGGGGACGCCATCAACTGTTACACTTTTGTCTAATATCATGTGAGTTGCTATGCATGTTCGTCTTGTCTGAAGTAAGGGTGATTTGCCATGGGTTGAATGGTTTGAGTATGCATATTGTTAGAGAAGAACATTGGGCCGCCAACCAAAGCCATGTATCATGGTGGAAGTTTTAGCTTGGACATTAATCCTCAATCTCTTATGAGAATATGCTTAAGCATTAAAGAGGAGTCCATTATCTATTTTCTGTGTTGTCCCGGTATGGATGTCCTCAAGTTGAGATCTATCAAAAACGAGAAATCAAATGTGATCTATCTCCTTGGACCTTTTTACAGGTGACATAGAGGTACCCCTTTGTGACACTTGGTTGAAACATATGTAATGCAATGATAATCCATGGAAATCCGAGCTAATTAGGACAAGGTGCGAGCACTATTGGTATTCGATGCATGAGGCTTGCAACCTATAGGATGTCTTATGCATAACACATATGAAGTACTACTACCGTTGACAAAATTGTTTCTATGTTTTCAAAATAAAAAGCTCTAGCACATGAGTAATCCCTGCTTCCCTCTGCGAAGGGCCATTCTTTTACTTTTATGTTGAGTCTCCACCTTCTTTCTTCAAGCACCAACTACTGAGAGCATGATTGTCATTCTGAGTGTAATGTGCATTGTCCCAAAGTAGCATTGTCTTTTGCATGATGGTGATATCGTTTATTTTGAAATCATTGTATCTAGTCATCACTTAAACCTTGAAGGTGCCCCTACATTTATGTTTTGCTTCACTAAAGGGGGCAAGCTAGATATCACTTTATCATATTTGCACATCATGTTCATTGCAAATCTATTTGATGTTTCAGTATCATATTGTAAAACTTTCAGTTCTTTGTGATTTTCTCATGAGGCAACTTAATTACTACAGATTCATTATCTCAGTAAGCTTTTGTCATATGACTATGAATAAGTCCTATATGGTTAATAGCATGTCACCACAGAAATTATTCTTGTTATCATTTACCTACACGAGGACGAGCAGGAATTAAGCTTGGGGATGTTGATACGTCCAAAACGTATCTATGATTTCCGCTTGCTCCATGCCTCTTTTGGGTGATATTGCTATGATATTTATACACTTCCATACACTTTTGATCATATTTGGACTAACCTATTAACTCAGTGCACCCCAGTGCCAGTTTCTGTTTTCGGCTGTTTTTGTATTTCAGGTTTTCACATTACGAGAACTGCCAGGAAAAATCCAGAAAAATTATATAAAAAATCAGCATTCCAGAAACTACCGTGCGCCCGAAGGACAGCCGGGGGGCCACCAGGGCTCCAGGCGCCCTGGCGGCGCCCCCCCCCCCTCTGGGTCGCGCCGGGGGGGGCGCCTGGGCCCCCCGAGGCTCCTCAGATGACCCCCTTTGGCATATATTTAAAGCGTCTCTCGAAACCCTGGAAACAAGAACTCTTTTTCGCGATCTCATCTCTGTTCCGCCGCCGCCGCCGCTTCCAAGATCGGGAGCACCAGGAGAACTCTTCCCGGCACCCTGTTGGAGGGGAGGATCACCACCGGGAGCCTCTCCACCACCATGGACGCCTCCCAGATGAGTTGTGAGTAGTCTCCCTTGGACCATGGGTCCATGACCAGTAGATATGTGATGTTCTCCTCCCGTTCTTGTGCTTCACTAATTAGTCCTCGTGAGCTGCCCTACATGATCGAGGCACATATGTAATCCTTATGCTGTTGCTATGATGAGTTTGCTGGGATCCGATGGATTATGAGATTATGTTCAGATTGTGTTTGAGTAATATATTTGATTCACCTCTTTTATATTTATGTTCGTAAGTAATTCTTGCATATTCTCCGTTGTTATTTATTGCTTTGGCCAAGTAGTAGGTAGTGACTCCAAGAGGGAACGTTATGCTTGATTGTGGGTTCATGCCCCTCGATGACTAGTTTGAGTGACATAAACATGAGTCTAGGGGATGTGCTGTTGCCACAAGGGGGAAAACAATGGTGCTTGTGCCCGCGGGTGCAAGGATTGTTTACTTTACGCAAAGTTCTTTTAATGCAGTTGTCTGTTGCTTTGAGTTTACACTATGGGTGGGGCTCGCAACTTAATACCAGCGAGATGTTCTGGATAGATATCTCAAGGTGGATGATTAGTAGTAGATATTGATGGATTTCGGTCTACTTACTTTGGCGTACCGCCCATGCTTTGGACCTCTACCTTTCTTGCAATGTAGTCAGCATTGGTTTGCGCACATGGTCCTGTCAATTGCCCAGCTGTAATTCGTTTACCTCACATAGCTGTTTTATCGTCTTTTGGGAGAGAGACATCACTAGTGAACATCATGAGACTCCGGTCCATATTACCATCATTGATCACATCCGCTATTTACTTTTCCGCTATTTACTTACTATTGCAATTATACCTATCACTATTATCACTTGCGTTTGATCCTTTGTAAACTACAAGCCGGAGGGATTGACAACCTCTCTGTACTCGTTGGGAGCAAAGTTATTTGTATCTGTGTGCAGGTCCACGTTGATTGCTAATATCTGGCGCCGTTAGCAGTTGACACCTTCTTGTTGAAACTGGGAGTCTCTGGGAAATCGATCCTTGGTATTACCAAGGGAAAACTTCTGCTACACTGCATCTCAAACCTTACACTTGGGGTAACCAACGAGGGGTGAGAAGCCACCTAGCAAGGAGCAATAGCGTGGGGGTGAATATTCTCGTGTGTGCTTGTTTGCTTTATCACTAAGTAGATTTTATTTGTTGTTCTAAGTTGTTCTCTATCTTTAGTTATGGATATGGAACACGAAATACCAATAAAATTAGGTGTACTTGCTACTCATGGAGATGGGGAACCTCCTAAAACCCTCGATGCTCAGTATGTGAAAAATATTATGTACTACTTTGATAATCCTGAGAAAACCACATTCAACTATATAATGGGAGTAAAATTGGATCAACGTGAATACTTTAGGGATTATCGCTTGACACAAAAAGGGAAACTATTATGGGATCAAATTTATATGTTGCATTGGTATGCTCCGCAACTATGCTTGAGAAATGATTATACTTGTTGCTCTAGGATGAAGGCTCCACACCTTCCCTTTTCATGCAAATTTAATGATAATGAAACCTTAGCTTCTTATGGTAATGGTATATATGATTATTATGATGTGGAACAAATAGAAGGATTCGTTGCTTTTAAGGGTGCTTATGAAATTGAATTTCTGTTTAAAAAGTATGATGCTTTTGATGATGATGTTTATAGGCCTGAAAATCTTGCTATATTGAAATTCTGCTATTTGAATTATGAATATAACTCCGATATTGATGCGTTTATTGAGAAGATCTCCGTTGTCCAAGAAGAGACTAATATTTTGCAGGAACCTATGGAAGAAGAAATTGATGACACTGCGAGCTCATTAGATGACAAAGAAGAGGAGGAGAGCGAAGAACAAAAGGAGGAAGAGCAGATTAGCTACCCATGCCCACCTTCTAATGAGAGTAACTCTTCAAATCATACATTGTTTAATTTCCCTTCGTTCTTATCGAAGGATGATTGCTATGATAATTTCTATGATCCCTTTGATTCGTTTGAAATGTCCCTTTTTGATGAAATTGATGCTTGCTATGCTTGTGGTCATGATGCCAATGTGAATCATGCTTATGGAGATGAACTTGCTATAGTTCCTTATGTTATGAATGAAATTGTTGCTATTGCACCCACACATGATAGTCCTATTATCTTTTTGAATTCTCCCAACTACACTATATCGGAGAACTTTGCACTTATTAAGGACTATATTGATGGGTTGCGTCTCACTACTACACATGATGATTTTGATAGATATAATATGCATGTTCTTGCTTCTCCTACTTGCAATTATTATGAGAGAGTAACTACATCTCCTCCTCTCTATATTTCCAATACGATAAAATTTCAAGAAACTGTTTATACTATGCATTCGCCTTTACTATGTGTGCATGAATTGTTCTTTTATGACATGCAGATGCATAGGAAGAGAGTTATACTTCATTGTTGCAAGATATATGTTACTTTGTGCTAACTACTAAATCACAAATCATTGTTAATTAAAATTGGCTTTGATATACCTTGGGATCCGGGGGGATCCATTACTTGAGCACTATATGCCTAGCTTAATGGCTTTAAAGAAAGCGCTACCAGGGAGACAACCCGGAAGTTTTAGAGAGTCATTTATTTCTGTTGTGTGCTTTTATAAAGTTTAAAAATAAAAATAAAATAAAGAGGGGAAGCTAAAACTTTTTCAAAAAGAAAAGCGAAAGTGAGAAATACGAGCATTGTTAAAGTGGGAGCTAGCCTTGAACTTTGTTCATGCCCATGGAAACTTTGTGAACCTTGATTACAGAAACTTTTCAACAAAAATAATTATCCCCTTGTACAATTACATTGTTTTATAAAAATAATTTGCCAAGAGTTTCCTTTAGGATGATTAAACTGCTTGTTGGTTCGTGCGGTGCTAAAACAGAAACTTTGGTTGTAGCGCACGATTTTATATTATTTACTGGAACATCGAAAGGATATGAAACTTTTTGCATAGTCTTGCTATACAAATTGTTGATTTTTCCTTATTTTTTCAGAATTTTTAGAGTTACAGAAGTATGGTTAATGTTCAGATTACTATGGACTGTCCTGTTTTCACATATTGCTATTATAGCTTCATTATTTGCATATGTTTGAATTCTTGTTGAAGCCTCCTTGACTTGGGGCCATAGAATTGTGGTAGAATACAGTGGGTAATGTTTGTTCGTAATTATACAATAATGTTAGAGCAGTACATGATGGTATTTCATTGATCGTATGCACTAACCCCACCACTAAAAGTTCGGTTAAGTTTTGTGTGGATGAAGTGTTTGAAGATCGAGGAGGTCTTGATGTGAGAAGAAGGACGAGAGGCAAGAGAACAAGCTTGGGGATTCCCAAGGCACCCCAAGTAAATATTCAAGGAGACTCAAGCGTCTAAGATTGGGGATGCCCCGGAAGGCATCCCGTCTTTCTTCAACAAGTATCGATATGTTTTCGGATTCGTTCGTTCACATGATATGCGTAAATTCTTGGAGCAACATGTGCCTTTTATTTCCATTTTAATAAATGCACCATGCTGGTATGGGATAGTCCTTGGTTGATTTATAGAATGCTCTTTGCACGTCACTTATATCTTTTGAGTATGGCTTTATAGAATGCTTCATGTGCTTCACTTATATCATTTGAAGTTTGGATTGCATGTTTCACCTCACTTAGAAAACCGCCATTTGTAGAATGCTCTTTTACTTCACTTATATTTGTTAGAGCATGGGCATATATTTTGTAGAAAGAATTAAAAATCTCTTGCTTCACTTATATCTATTTAGAGAGTTGACAGGAATTGGTCATTCACATGGTTAGTCATAAAATCCTACATAAACTTGTAGATCGCTGAATATGATATGTTTGATTCCTTACAATAGTTTTGCGATATAGAGATGCTAATATGTGGGAGGTACTAGTGAATGATTGTGGTTAAGTAAGAATATTGGTGTTGAGGTTTGTGATTCCCGAAGCATGCACGTATCGTCTCCTAACTATGTAACCAAATTGGCGCGCATTGTATTTTGATTGTTTATCTTTGCATGAAGGTCCGGGCGCGCGATGGTTAACTCCAACCAAGCTCCCCCCTAGGAGCATGCGTCGTAGTATTTTGCTTCGAGGGCTAATAGATTTTTTGCAATAAGTATGTGAGTTCTTTAGGACTAATATTGAGTCCATGGATTATACGCACGCTCACCCTTCCACCTTGCTAACCACTCTAGTATCGCGCAATTTTTGTCGATACATCAAACCACCTTATACCCTTCCTCAAAACAGTCACCATACCTACCTATTATGGCATTTCCATAACCATTCCGAGATATATTGCCATGTAACTCCACCGTTCTGTTTTTTATGACACGCACCCTCATTTTCATATTGCCTTGCATGATCTTAAGATAGCTAGCATGATGTTTCTAGGGCTTGTCCGTTTTTTGATGTCATTGCTATGCTAGATCATTACACATCCCGGTACACCACCGGAGGCATTCATATAGAGTCATACTTTGTTCTAGTACTGAGTTGTAATATCAAGTTGTAAGTAAATAGAAGTGTGATGATCATCATTATTAGAGCATTCTCCCTTGAAAAAAAGGCCAAAAAAGAGAAAGGCCAAATAAAAAAAAGGAAGGCCCAAAAAAGAAATAAGGGGACAATACTACTATCTTTTTCCACACTTGTGCTTCATCATAGCACCATGTTCTTCATGATAGAGAGTGTCATATGTTGTCACTTCCATATACTAGTGGGAATTTTCATTATAGAACTTGGCCTGTATATTCCAACGACGGGCTTCCTCAAATGCCCTAGGTCTTCATGAGCAAGCAAGTTGATGCACACCCACTAGTTTTCTTTTGAGATTTCATACACTTATAGCTCTAGTGCATATGTTACATGGCAATCCCTACTCACTCACATTGATATCAACTGATGGACATCTCCATAGTCCATTGATTTGCCTAGTCGTTGTGAGACTTTATCCCTCCTTTTGTCTACTACCACCTTCTATTCCACCCATAGTGCTATGTCCATGGCTCACACTCATGTATTGCATGAAGAGTTGAAAAGGTTTGAAAAAAGTAAAGTATGAAAACAATTGTTTGACTAACACCGTGATGGGCATGAGGGGTACCTTGTGTTAAGAAAAGGGAGCATAAAAGACAATATGATTTTGTAGGGATAACGTTCTTTAGCATTGATATTTTGAAAGACTTGATTGTTTGTTGGGATGCCCGAGTATTAAATTCTTTTATGTCAAAAGATAGACTATTGCTTTGAATCACTCGTGTCTTAATATTCATGACATGATTAGATTACATGATCAAGATTATGCTAGGTAGCATTCAACATCAAAAATTATCTTTTTTATCATTTACCTACTCGAGGACGAGCAGGAATTATGCTTGGGATGCTGATACGTCTCCGTCGTATCTATAATTTTTTATTGTTCCATGCCAATATTCTACAACTTTTACATACTTTTGTCAACTTTTTATACTATTTTTGGGACTAACATATTGATTCAGTGCCCAGTGCCTGTTCCTGTTTGTTGCATGTTTTTTGTTTCATAGAAAATCCATATCAAACGAAGTCCAAATGGGATAAAAACCGACGGAGATTTTTTTGGAATATTTGTGAATTTTGGGAAGAAGAATCAACGCGAGACGATGCCCGAGGGGGCCATGAGGCAGGGGGCGCCCCAGGGGGTCAGGCGCACCCTGGGCCCTCGTGGCCACCCCGTAAGGCGGTTGGTGCCCTTCTTTCACCGCAAGAAAGCTAATATCTAGATAGAGATCGTCTCCAAAATTCATCCCAATGGGAGTTACCGATCTCCGGGAATATAAGAAATGGTGAAAGGCCAGAATCTGGGAACATAGAAACAGAGAGAGACAAAGAGACAGATCCAATCTCGGAGGGACTCTCGCCCCTCCCATAACATGGAGACCAAGGACTAGAGGGAGAAACCTTCTCCCACCTAGGGAGAAGGCCAAGGAAGAAGGAGAAGGAGGGGGGCTCCCTCCCCCTTGCTTCCGGTGGCGACGGAGTGCTGCCGGGGCCATCATCATGTGACGACGATCTACACCGACACCTCCGTCATCTCCACCAACATCTTCATCACCTTCCCCCATCTATCTACAGCGGTCCACTCCCCCACAACCCATTGTACCCTCTACTTGAACATGGTGCTTTATGCTTCATATTATTATCTGATGATGTGTTGCCATCCTATGATGTCTGAGTAGATTTTCGTTGTCCTATCGGTAATTGGTGAATTGCTATGATTGGTTTAATTTGCTTGTGGTTATGTTGATGTCCTTTGGTGCCCATCATATGAGCGCGTGCGTGGATCACACCATAGGGTTAGTTGTATGTTGATAGGACTATGTATTGGAGGGCAAGAGTGACAGAAGCTTCAACCTAGCATAGAAATTGATGCATACGGGATTGAAGGGAGGCCAATATATCTTAATGCTATGGTTGGGTTTTACCTTAATGAACATTAGTAGTTGTGGATGCTTGCTAATAGTTCCAATCATAAGTGCATAGAATTCCAAGTCAGGGATGACATCTTAGCAGTGGCCTCTCCCACATAAAACTTGCTATCGGTCTAGTGACGTAGTAAATTGCTTAGGGACAATTTCGCAACTCCTACCACCACTTTTCCACACTTGCTATACTAACTTTATTGCTTCTTTACCTGTAACAGCCCCTAGTTTCTATTTATGTGCTCTTTATATTCTTGCAAACCTATCCCATTACACCTACAAAGTACTTCTAGTTTTATAATTGTTCTAGGTAAAGCGAACGTCAAGCGTGCGTAGAGTTGTATCGGTGGTCGATAGAACTTGAGGGAATATTTGTTCTACCTTTATCTCCTCATTGGGTTCGACACTCTCACTTATCGAAAGAGGCTATAATTGATCCCCTATACTTGTGGGTTATCATATCCCATCTTGGGGCATTTTCCGGTGCTCCACCGGAGGGGGAATCGATCGCGGAGGGCTTCTACATCAACACCATAGCCTCTCTGATGATGTGTGAGTAGTTTACCACAGACCTTCGGGTCCATAGTTATTAGCTAGATGGCTTCTTCTCTCTCTTTGGATCTCAATACAAAGTTCTCCTTGATCTTCTTGGAGATCTATTCGGTGTAATACTTTTTGCGGTGTGTTTGTCGAGATCCGATGAATTGTGGGTTTATGATCAAGATTATCTATGAACAATATTTGGTTCTTCTCTGAATTCTTATATGCATGATTTGATATCTTTGCAAGTCTCTTCGAATTATCAGTTTGGTTTGGCCTACTAGATTGATCTTTCTTGCAATGGGGGAAGTGCTTAGCTTTGGGTTCAATCTTGCGGTGTTCGATCCCGGTGACAGAAAGGGAACCGATACGTATTGTATTGTTGCCATCGAGGATAAAAAGATGGGGTTTATATCATATTGCATGAGTTTATCCCTCTACATCATGTCATCTTGCTTAATGTGTTACTCTGTTCTTATGAACTTAATACTCTAGATGCATGCTGGATAGCGGTCAATGTGTGGAGTAATAGTAGTAGATGCAGAATCGTTTCGGTCTACTTGTCACGGACGTGATGCCTATATACATGATCATGCCTAGATATTCTCATAATTATGCGCTTTTCTATCAATTGCTCGGTAGTAATTTGTTCACCCACCGTAAAATATGCTATCTTGAGAGAAGCCACTAGTGAAACATATGGCCCCCGGGTCTATTTTCCATCATATTAATCTCCCGTCAACTAGCTATTTTTATCGTAGTTTATTTTGCAATCTTTACTTTTCAATCTATACAACAAAAATACCAAAAATATTTATCTTATTATCTCTATCCGATCTCACTTTTGCAAGTGGCCGTGAAGGGATTGACAACCCCTTTATCGCGTTGGTTGCAAGGTTCTTAATTGTTTGTGCAGGTACTAGGGATTTGCGTGTAGTCTCCTACTAGATTGATACCTTGGTTCTCAAAAACTGAGGGAAACACTTACGCTACTTTGCTGCATCACCCTTTCCTCTTCAAGGGAACACCGACGCATGCTCAAGAGGTAGCAGGGGCGCGCCCTACCACTTGATTGTCTCCTCCTCTCTTCCACTAAGGCCAAATAAGGCCCATTGACTCCCCGGGGGGTTCCGGTAAACTCCCGATACACCGGTGAATGCCCTAACTCATCCGGAACCATTTCGGTGTCCAAACATAGCCTTCCATTATATCAATATTTATGTCTCGACCATTTCGAGACTCCTCGTCATGTGTGTGATCACATCCAGGACTCCGAACTACCTTCGTTACATCAAAACACATAAACTCATAATACCGATCGTCATCGAACGTTAAGTGTGCGGACCCTACGGGTTCGAGAACTATGTAGACATGACCGAGACTCATCTCCGGTCAATAACCAATAGTGGAACCTGGATGCTCATATTGGTTCCTACATATTCTACGAAGATCTTTATCGGTCAAACTGCATAACAACATACAGTGTTCCCTTTGTCATCCGTATGTTACTTGCCCAAGATTCGATTGTCGGTATCATCGTACCTAGTTCAATCTCGTCACCGGCAAGTCTCTTTACTCGTTTCGTAATACATCATCCCGTGACTAACTCATTAGTCGTTTTCTTGCAAGGCTTATTATGATGTGTATTACTGAGAGGGCCCAGAGATACCTCTCCGACACTCGGATTGACAAATCCTATTCTCGATCTATGCCAACACTACAAACACCTTCGGATTCACCTGTAGAGCATCTCTATAATCACCCAATTATGGTGTGACGTTTGATAGCACACAAAGTGTTCCTCCGGTATTCGGGAGTTGCATAATCTCATAGTCATAGGAACATGTATAAGTCATGAAGAAAGCAATAGCAGTAAAACTAAACGATCATAGTGCTAAGCTAATGGATGGGTCTTGTCCATCACATCATTCTCCTAATGATGTGATCCCGTTGATCAAATGACAAGTCATGTCTATGGTTAGGAAACATAACCATCTTTGATTAACGAGCTAGTCTAGTAGAGGCATACTAGGGATACTCTGTTTTGTCTATGTATTCACACATGTATCAAGTTTTCGGTTAATACAATTCTAGCATGAATAAAAGACATTTATCATGATATATAAGGAAATATAAATAACAACTTTATTATTGCCTCTAGGGCATATTTCCTTCAGCACATTCATCGCAACCTCATCCTTGACAAGGGAATTGGCGGGATCCAGACCCGTCTCGATCCGTCCAGTCTCTTCCTCGAAGTTTTGGCAAAAATCTGCACATATAGAGATATAGTGAGTCGATAGTAGGATGGCAAGTCGACAAGTTACGAATCAGTCGGACAAAGGAAAATACCTTCAAGCATAAGGAACATCTTCTTGGTGAGTCCTCCCAGATAAGTCTCCAGCTCGTCCCTCTTTTGGGTGAGATCTCCAACTTTGTCGTCTAGAGCCAGCTTATCCTTCTTCAGCCGCGTTACTTCTTTGTTAGCCTCGTCAAGAGCAATCTTCAGATTAGCGTTTTTTCTTCCAACTTGCCGACTGAAGCCAGTTTCTGGTCAGCAAGTTCGGTTTTCTCCTGCGCCTTCTGTTGCGCCGCCGCCAAATCAAGGTCCTTCTTCTCCACTTGCTTCATTTGATCTATAAGAAATAACACTCGTCAAACAAGCTTGAAGTTGTCAGTTTTCACTGTGCACATTCACTCAAAGACAGTCGACAAGTTATGTACCTTTCAAACCAGATGGTTCATCCTTGGCTTTCTGCAAGTTCTCCCAGGCCAACTCCAGATCGAGATTGAGTTGGATCTGCTTCTTCTCAAGTTCAGCAAATTGAGCTCCGAACTCACAAGATTTCTACAGTCAACAAATGAGACAAATCAATCGACAAGAGTAAAGATAGTTGCTTCCAAGTGATAAAATGCAGAGATCGAATTATTACGCCAAAAGAGTTCTAAGACTACTGCCGAATCAAACATCCAACAGTAGCCTTGGGGACTACACCCAGTGGGTGCACTTGGCGTGCCCCCACTGGTTCCCACTCGACGCGATCCGTCCAATAGGAGTGGAAGGAGTTAAAAAAATAAAAAAAATGGCCCTATACTTAGACCACAGCCGTCTGCCCGCAGTCGACCATGGTCTCGGGGACTACACCCAGTGGGTGCACTTGGCGTGGCCCGACTGGTTCTCACTCGACACGATCCGTCCAGTACGAGTGAAAGAAATACAAGAAACATCAACAACAACATCCGTTCTTAAGACCACAGCCGACTGCCTGCAGTTGACCATGGTCTCGGGGACTACACCCAGTGGGTGCACTCCGTGTGCCCCCACTAGTTCATTCGACACGACCTGGTCGATTGAAAGACAAGAACTATACAGCAGAAGCTAGCACACCTAGTGGGTGAATGGAACAAAGGCAGACTCAGGATAGACGTTCAGTAAAGGTTTCAAATGCTCATCCAAGGACATCATCTTACGAACAAAGCAGAGGTTTTCAGGTAGATTATCCTATCAGAACAACGACCAATCGAAAGGGAACTCAATCGGGAAAGAACTCACCTGCACATTGATCCGAAGAGCTGAACTGGCATTGTAAGCAACCATAATAGCCTCGTGCGCCGCCTTCGTTTGTTCCATCATCAGACCTGCTTGGCGTATAGCCTCCTTAGCTGCACTCACTGGGTCCTCCGGGACATGGTGGGTAGCGAAGAGCGAAGTCGATGGAGTAGTCGAAGCAGCCAGAGGATCTGAAGCTTGGAGCTGCACGGACGAGGCAAGGACTTTGATAGTCGACGCCGAAGGACGATCAATCGACACGGGAACAGCAAAAGAAACGGCAGCCCGAGCTGTGTCACCCTATTGCTGAGCGTCTGAACCAACAGGCACCTTCCTGCCCTCCTTCCTGTGCTCCTCCGAGGCACTTCTTCCTATTCGTCATCATCATTCGGCAGTTCAATGATGTTGGGTGGTGCTAGAAAACATTCGACCAAAAGAACTCTCAGTCGATTCATAGAGCGCTCAACAAAGTGGGAACATGGCAGTAGGGCTATACCTGCACTGGAAGTGGTCGCGCCGGCAGTCTCCTCATCATTGTGGCCCTTGTCAATATACATGGAAGTCCCAGAAGAAGCATCACTAGAAGTTTCAGAACTCACTCGGTCAAACAGACAGATGAATCAACAAGATGCATAGAATTTCTCAAACAAGGGAAGAGCAGAAAAGAATAACACTCACGTGGAAGCAATCGGAACGTCCACCTTGATCTTAGGCAGGGCCTTCCGAGGCTTTAAAGGCGCAACCTTAAGCTGCTTAGGGGCCTTCTCAGTCGGATCAGGTGAAGTTGTCCGAGTGCGTTTCGGTACCTGCGTGTTGGGCGGAGCCGCCTTGCCGTGCGCGCCTTCTCGGTCATGTGTCATCTTGGAACGCCTCTTGATGTGAGGTGGTGATTCGACCTCCTCACCATTGCTTGAGTCCTCGCTTTTGTCATCAAATCTCCAGTCAGTGACCTCGCTGCCACTCTCCACTCCTTCCTAGACTTGCTCTCCATTGGGCACCGAGTACATCTCAGTATAAATCTGCAAGGCAAGGAGTTGAACAAACGTCAATCGGATTCAAAGAAAGCTACAAATCAGAGCGGGAAACTTGGAAACGAAGGTCGAACCTTGTCCGGCCCGTGGGCAGCGTCGAATGGACGAACTCTCCTGGTCCCCCTGGGGTTGTCCTTGTTCCCAGTGATGCTCCGCAACCACTGTTCCACCGTCTTCTTGGTGACCTCCTCTGGATGGACCCGAGCGGTGTCATTGGTGCCCGAGTACATCCACATCGGATGATCACGGGCTTGGAGAGGCTGAATCCGCCGACTGAGAAATACCTCCATCAGATCCATGCCAGTTACACCGGCGAGGACTAGTTGGACTACTCGCTAGACCAACATGTCCACCTCCACCTTCTCAGCCATGGTCACGATCACTGAAGGAGGCTGACTGACTCGATCTAAGGTGAAGGGAGGAAGACTGGCCCACTGACCCAGGGTCGGAATATCTTTGTAGTAGAACTAGGTCGACTGCCACCCCCTCACCGGCTCAGGAAGGGTCATAGTGGGAAAAGTGCTCCTACCACTCGTCTGTATACCCGAACCGCCGCACATTTGGATCACGTGTGTCCTCTCGTCAGTCAGATTCGCCTTCTTGATGGCTTGGGAGCATCAAGGAAAAATATGCTTGAACAAGCCCCAGTGCGGTCGACAACCCAAGAAATTCTCACACACAGAGATGAAGGCAGCAAGATATGTGATGGTGTTGGGAGAGAAGTGGTGAAGTTGGGCACCGTGGAATTTCAAAAAAAAAACAGAAAAAGGGATGCGGAGACAGTGAGAAACCACGGTCGACATGAGTTGCGAGGAGGACGCACTCACCCTCCTGCGGCTATGGCTCGGTGTCGTTCCCCGGCAGCCTCCAGGACTCATGGGCAATCAGGCCCCCATCAACCAGCTCCTCCATGTCCTCTCGCTGCATCGCAAATCGAATCCAGTCCCCCTGGATCCAACCGGGCGGCAGTCCCGACCTCGACGTCGACCCCCGGCTCGCCTTCTTGCCCTTCCCCGTCGCCGGCGCCTTCTTCGCGCGCTCCAGGGCCGACGTCTTGTCTCCTCCCATGGTGGCGGCTGCGCACGGGCGGAACGGTGGCGTCGAGAGAGGCAGGGATGCGGTGGAGAAGCATAGAGGAAGAAGAACCTAGCGCACAGTGCCGATGCATCGGCCCCGACGCCCTTTTATGGACCTGCTGCCGAGTGGCTGACTTGTGGGCCCAAGCAATCCCGTCAAATCCCGCAACAGTCGCGCGCTTAGTACGTGGCGAAAAGGCGGCATAAGAATTGACGCGCCACGGTCTATCCAGTCCGTTTATTGCGGTGCGCTCCGTCCCGCGCGCTTCCCCGAAAATTCAAATCCCACAAAATTCGGGAACCGCAGAACAACCAATCATGCCGAAGATCTCGCACCTCATCAACACTAGAAGATTACTTGCATAGTTCACTCGACGATTTCTAAATCGATCAAGGCGACTGAAATAAGGTTGAAGGATCAGCTTGATTCCCAGGTTCAAGGAAAATGCCTCTGAAGCATAAGAATCAGGTCGAAATCAAATTCAACTCTCTTTTTCACTCAGACCTCAATCCATTCGGGGGCTACTGACGATACCATAGACCTAGGGTAGGGTCATAGGCCTGACCTAGACACCCTACCCAAGGTCACTACCCTAGAATCAAAGACATCCAAAGGATGACAAAAGATACCGACTGAAGTAACCAAAGAGTGCAATTCACTCGACCATGTGTCTCACTCGGATACCCCAATTCCACTCGACAAGTATGAAATCACTCAACCGAACAAGGAACCACTCGGAGCACGGGAGATCAAAGGCCACCCTAGATGGCAACGGTCGGGCATTCACCCCGTAGTCTTAACGGTCATTTATACCTCTTTATTATAGGTGTGATCAGTAACGTCCTATCTTTATGTACATTGAATCCTTTGTAACCGTGGGACGGCTGGGGTCCTGGCGCACTCTATATAAGCCACTCCCTCCTCCGGTACAAGGGTTTCGCACCCCCTATAACACACACACACCCATATTCCAATCGACAGCATCCGGGCACCGAGACATAGGGCTTTTACCTCCTTCAAGAGGGGCCTGAACTCGTAAAACTCGTGTGTACAATCTCGCCGCAGCTAGGACCTTGCCTCCTCCTACGTACCCCCTACTCTCACTGTCAGGCTTAGTACCACGACAGCACCATCACCTCACTTTTGGTGAAATTAATCGTGAGGCCCGACATCTCCTGAAAGCAGAGGAGGAGGAACTTGAGGTTCTAGATATCCTCATCTCATCGCTCCACCATCATGGTGTCATCGGCATACTGGAGATGGGTCAGGCCACCATTGGCCACTAGATGGGGAAAGATCCCCCTAATGTGGCCAGCCCGTCTGGCCAAATCTAGGATTGAAGCCAGAGCATCGACCACAAGGTTGAAAAGGAAAGGGGAAATCGGGGCCCCTTGTCGCACGCCCTGGCCCGTCGTGAAGTAAGGTCCGATCTCCCCATTGATGTTCACAGCCGTGCAGCCGCTCGTCACTAGCTGCATCACCCGAGCGACCCAATGGGGGTTGAATCCACGTTTAAGCAACACTTCTCAGAGGAAGGACCAATGGACGGTGTCACATGCTTTATGGAAGTAAATCTTGAAGAACACAGCGCGAAGGTGTTTATTCTTGACCTCATGGATGATCTCGTGGAGAACAAGGATCCCGTCAAGAATATACCTACCTTTCGTGAAGGCCGACTGGTTCGGATGGTGGATCCGAGGGGCAATCAGAGCCGCCCTAGTGGCGTACCCCTTGGCCAGGATCCGGAATATCACATTGAGGATTGTGATAGGGCGGAACTGCCTAATGTCAGCGGCTCCCAGAACCTTGGGAATCAAGGAGATGATCTTGTAGTTATGCCGGGACATATCTAATGTCCCCCTAGAGAACTCCCGGAATAGGTCAAGAATGATCTCCTTGACCATCGGCCCGAAAGCCTCGAAAAAATGAACCGGAAGACCATCGGGGCCCGGGGCTGAGGTCGGGTTCATTGCTTTTACGAAGGTCACCACCTCCGTGGCATCAAATGGGGCGAGTAAAGCCGCATTTTCCTCCGGTGAAACTAGCTGGTCACGCGACCAAATATGGTCAGCAAGTGTGATACCATGCCTTGGGCGACCCATAAATAACGACTTATAAAAGTCGTCCACCAACGAGCGGATAGCTGGAGGGTCCTGAAATAGCTGGCCACCTTCCCATAAAAGGGGGATGGAGCAGCGTCTCCAACGGCCATTAGTGATAGCCTGGAAATAAGTTGTGTTGGCGTCACCAAACTTCACCCAATTTATAGACCCTCGTTGGTGCCAAAATTCCTCTTCCTTGGAGTAGATCTCCATGAGAGAGTCCTCCAGATTATATCTATGTGCCCATTCTTCCGCGGAGATCCCTGAGATATCTGCGCGAAGGTCCAGGGCACGAATCACCTCGAGGAGGGAAGCCTTCTGGACTCGAAGGTCCCTCTCAATTATAGCACCCCATCCTTTCATGAACTTTCTAGACCGTTTGGACAGGTGCTGCCGTTCATCCAGGATCGACATCTGCCTATGGGGCTCGGTTAACGCCGAGACCGGTGAGCCTGGACGGCTGCCATGAAACTGGGCTGCCACAGCCAGAAAGCTTCGAAACAAAACCGTGGCGGGGGCGGGGTCTCTCATCCCTAGAGGACAAGATAAGGGGCACATGGTCAGACCCGATGCGTGTAATGGCCTGGAGCGAGGCCAAGGGGAAACGAAGCTCCCGGTCGGGAGAGACAAACACACGGTCGAGCACACTAAGGGTCAAGGAAACATGTCTATTGGTCCAAGTAAATCTAGCCCCAACCCTGTCGTGCTCCAGCAATCCTAAGTCCGCAACCCAGTCGTTGAATCGACTAATCTCTGCAAGGTCAACACGCGTGTTGCTCTTCTCCTCAGCGGAGCGGGGGAGGTTGAAGTCTCCTCCAACCACGGTCGGAAGGGTCGTGGATGCAATCTTGGTGTGAAGTTCAGCCAGGAAAGCAGCCGAACGACTGTGGTCGGCAGGGCCATAAACCACGATGACCTCCCACTTGAAGTTTACATCACGTCCCCACAGCTCCATGCTGACAAAGTGGGATCCACGATCCATGGATCCCACCTCAAAGGTAGCATCCTTCACACCTAGAAGGATACCACCGAAGTGTCCAGCCACTCCACTAGATGGCAACCAGTACCATGCGAATATGTGACGACTAAGGTGCTTGAGCTCAGCAAGGGAGAAATCTACCCTCAACGTTTCCTGAATCGCAACAACATCCACCGATTCGTCACGCATATAATCGATCAACTACCTACGGTGGCCACCATGGCCAAAACCCCGTAGGTTCCAGAACAGGGCGTGCATGACTACTTGCCTACGGGGTCCTCTTGGGACCCCACTGTAGTGGTGGTGCTCAGTGCATGATGTAACTGGGCAGTGTGTGAACGGATCCTACCACGGACCTCCTCGGGGACCAGGTCCCGAGGTATCCTGCGACTCGTCGGGCGTGGGGTTGGGGGCCGCCTCGCGAGCCCTAGCGGCTGCGAGACGGCCCTCCAAGATCTCCTTGGCCTGGAGAGACGCGACCTGTTCTAAAGGGGGGCCCTTATCCCCACGAAAAACTATGGCGGAGTCCGCCATGACTTTCGCCAAGTAACCCAACGGGGCCCCCGCAAGGGCCGAGAAGGAGTATCCGCAATCACATCATCATCATCGCTGAAGAGAACAGTGGGATGGGAGGACGGACCTACATCAAGGTTCCGCGCCGCCGCACGGCGAGAAGCCTTCTCCACGGCATTGGGCGAGGGCCCCTCCAGGAGAGACACCGAGCCGAGCTGCGTGCTCTTCCGTGCCGACGTCACCGGAGTCGAGGCCGACCATGGGTGCCGCCTGGCCGCATGAGGACAAGGAGGGACAGCAACTACTGAGGAAGCCGAGGCAGGCATCGATCCCGCCAACTCGGGCAAGGCCGGAGGTAGGTGTGACACCCCGAGACCGGTGCGCCAGGTGTCAGTCATTTATTCGTTGTCAGTGCCATATCATCTGCTTGCGTGTTGCATCTTTGCCTTGTCATCTTGTGTGTTGCATCAGCATGTTTTCGAAACTTGCATCCGCCCGATTCCCCTCGTCCTCTCCGTTGTCCGTTCTGAGCCCAGACACACTTGCACGCGCCCGCGGCATCTCCGAATATTTATTTTATGAGTGGCCGAAAAACGTTCTCGGAATGGGTTGAAACTTGGCATGTGGTCTTATTATCGTGTAGACAGGTCGCCTGCCAAATTTCATCGCATTCGGAGCTTGTTTGATAGCCCAACGGATATATATAGCGGCACTAGTCGCCGGTTAAAACGTGGGACGTTTTCGGTCTCCGAAAACCTCCGTGGGCCTCTTCTCTTCTCTCTCCACAACCCCTCCTACACAGCCCACTAATCTCCCATAGGCCCATCCTACTCCTCCTCGCGACCGAAGCCACACGATCGCGATCCGGTGGTCTAAACGGCCCCAAAACCCCCCTAATCTAGCCATTTTTCCCTATTTAAAGATCCCCTCATGCCAAATTTGGCCTAACCTAGCCTTCCCCTACCTCCAGCCTCTTCCCCCGCATCAATTCCAGCGCAAGGCCCTTGCCCCGCCGCAGCCACATCAGCACCGCGCCACCTCGATTCGGCCACATGGTGTGCTGCCATTGGCCACCGCCGCCGTTTCTTCCGCCTGGGCCAGTGGCACGCCGCCACCTGGCCTCGCCCCAGCGCCCCACTTCCCCGAGGCCTAGGCCAGGCCCGCCCCGGGCCGAATCGGGCCCCGAGGGCCCCGAGCGCTAGCGCCCGCTCACTCCTCCCGCAGCCTTCGTCCCCGATCAGCCCCTCGATCTCCAGCGAGCACCGCCGCCGCCCTCCAGCACCGGGCCTTCGCCGGCCGCTGCAGGCCCTCCGCCACCGCCCGCCTGCAGCAGCGCGCCGGCCGGGGCCACCTCCCTCGTGTTCTCCTCCCCGCCGCCGCGGAGCCATGCTGCCGCCGCCATGGCCTCTTCATCCTCCGCCGCCGGCCGCGACAGGAGGTCGCCGCCGGCCAGATCCGGGGCGCCGCGGCCGGATCCGCCGGCCTCCCGTCCTCCTCCTCTGGATCGGGCAAGGCCCGATCCGCTGCAGCCCGATCCGCCTCCGCGACCCGCTCCGCGTTGACCCCTCTCACTGCTAGTGGACCCGACCGCCGCCGCCGACGGACATGTCCGGGAGGAGCCCGGACATGTCCGCCACCTCACTGAGACGCTGCCACGCGGGCCCCAGCCGTCCGACGTGTCCGTCATGTCCATCCCGAGGTTGCTCCTTTTTTCCACTAAGTCCCAGAAAATGCATATAATGTTGCTATGTTTGCATGGTGATAACTTTTTGTGTGTATGTCCAAATTGAGTGTATGATATGTCAAAATGATCATGGTGATATGCTCTACACTTTGTTCCATTGTGCCATGCTCATTTGAGTTCATCTAGATGCTCTAACCCCTGTTGCAAGAGTGCTACTTGTTATAAACTGCTCCTACTTGTTATTGTGTTTCTATGTTTGAGATATGATAACTTGGTGCATGTTTATCCAAATGATATGTCAAAATGTTCCTTATGAAGTGTACTACATGATGGTTGCTGTAGCATGCTTGTTTGAGTTCATATTGCCATGTTAATCTCTGTTGCAAAAGTGCATTTGGCTGTTAGGTGCTGAAACTTGTTATGAGATGCTGATTTCAATTGCTCTTTGCTATTGATGTGTTTGTCCTAATGCCACATGTCTAGGTGTTTTAGAATCACTATAATATGGTACTTGATGTGGTGCATTTAACTTTCCATGATATGCCTTGAGGTGTCTTAAACATTCTTGCAAACATGCCATGTTGTTATTGCTGTTTTATACTTAGTGAAATTTCTACTAAGTCTGGAATCTGTCATATCCTGATGCTATGTTTGCTTGATGCCCTAGGTAAATCCATGTTAGTTTTGGAGTGCCCATTGATCATTCCTTGTTGTACATGTTGTTGTCTATCCATTCATGCCCTTACTTGCTCATATGGCTTGCTGTAGCTTATTTAATTCTTGCTCCCAAGTTGCTATAAAATATTATTGTCAGGTTTTTAACGTCATGTTCAATATGTTGTAGCTTGTTGCTATTGATCCATGCCTCCTATGGAGTTGCTCCAATGGACTTGTTTGCTGTAGGATATGTCTACTTCATGGCCATGATTCTTGTCACCATGTTTGAGTGTTGTAGCATATATTTACCTTGCTCCAAAGTTGTTATGTGGTTGTTAACTTCAGCTTGTTGTTATATCTTGTTTCATGTGTATCTTTTAGCCCGTTGCTCCGTTTTGGGTGTGCCTTATATGAAACTTGTGTGATTTTGCATGTAGAATCTTAATATCATGTTTTTTGCCTATTTGGAGTGTGTTTGCTTGATGTTTGGGTGCATCTTGCACCGTTGCCTTGCTTGTCTTGTTTTGCTCATATCTTCTAGGCCGTAGCTCCGAATTAAACAAACTTTATATGAAACTTGACCAGAATTTCGTGTAGATCATATTGGTGCATGTTAACTTGCTGTTTAACAACTTGAACATAAGGTTTGTTCAGTTCTGGACTAATTTCAAACTATGCATATGAGGATTTACCGGATTTGTTATATGTAGTTTCCGGCCTCATTTAAACTTGTTGGCTTGTGTTGTTCTTGTGTGCTTCCTACCTTGCCATGTTTTGCATCCTACGTAGACTTGTCTTGCATCCTACTTGGTTGAGCATATTGTCATGTTCCTGTGTTGTTTTTCTGTGCTTCCTACCTTGCCATTTATTGCTTCCTGTATAGACTTGTCTTGCATCATACCTTGCTATGTATTGCATCATATATAGACTCGTGTTGTTTTTCTGTGCTTCCTACCTTGCCATGTTTTGCTTCCTGTATAGACTTGTAGTGCATCCTATATAGAACTGTCTTGCATCATACTTGGTTGAGCATATTGTCATGTCTCGTGTGGTGTGTTTACCGTGCTGCTTGCTTCTTCTCGTTAGTGTTTGTTCCGTTGCGTTCGCGAGGATTCATTCGTCTACGTGTGGTTCGTTTTCAAGCCTTCTTCTTCGTCTTCTTCTTGGAACCGTTCTTCTTCCTTGCGGGATCTCAGGCAAGATGACCATACCCTTGGAGACCTTTACTATCATTGCCATGCTTAGTTGTCTCGATGCTATCGTTACATGTCGCGCTACCCATCTTTATTGTCAGCCCCTCTCCTTGTTGCCATGAAACCTCTAACCTTTGAAACCTTCCTAGCAAAACCATTGTTTGGCTATGTTACCCGCTTGCTCAGCCCCTCTTATAGCGTTGTTAGTTGCAGGTGAAGATGAAGATCGTTCCAGGTGGGAACTTGTTGTTGGAATATCACAATATCTATTATTATTATTAACACACCTATATACTGGGCATGGGTGGAAGGCTTGGCCTTTTGCTCGGTGTTTTGTTCCACTCATGCCACCTTAGGCGCCGATAAACCGGCATTATGTTCCTTGATTTTGCGTTCCTTACACGGTTGGGTATATGGGGACCCCTTGACAGTTCGTTTTTGAATAAAACTCCTCCAGCAAGGCCCAACATTGGTTTTAATTTGCCTCATAATAATAATTTAATTAATTAATTAAAATTGCATAGGGGGTCGCGTCCCTGGGGATTCTTCTACATAGCAGGGGGGCCAGTGCTGATGGTGTTGGTCCCAAATAGAGCAGCTTGCGGCGCCGCCCCTTGGAAACTTGGGGTATCTCGTCGTTGTAACCATAGCTCATCCGGACGTGGCCTAAGACGAGATACGCGCGGCTACTATCAGGGTGTCGGCACGCCCGGAGGTCTTGCTGGACTTGTTTTACCATTGTCAAAATGTCTTGTGCACCGGGATACCGAGCCTGATCGGATTTCCCTAAGATAAGGGGTAATAATTATTATTACTTCAGCTGATCGTGAGAGCTTGTGATGGGCTAAGTTGGGACACCCCTGCAGGGTTATGATCTTTCGAAAGCTGTGCCCGCGGTTATGTGGAAGATTGGAATTTGTTAATGTCCGGTTGTAGAAAAGTTGACAGAGGATCCGAAGTAAAACACACAACTGTGTGAGTAACCGTGACTGTCTCTTTTCACTTTGAGAAGAGAACACGCTGGGGTTATGTTTGGCCCGTATGTAGTTCAGGATCTTTAGCGATCACTACTAGATTGCGACCGTTTGCGTAGATGCTCATCTTATTCTTGTACTTGTAAGTTAGCCACCATATATTTTGCTTAGCTGCTGCTGCAACCTCACCACTTTACCTCTTCCTACCCATTAAGCTTTGCTAGTCTTGTTGCCCATGGTTATGGGATTGTTGAGTCCTCGCGGCTCACAGATACTACAACAACAGTTGCAGGTGCAGGTTTCCGATGTCTTGACGTGAGAGCGATGTCCGTTGT
This sequence comes from Secale cereale, assembly GCA_902687465.1. Lineage (NCBI taxonomy): Eukaryota > Viridiplantae > Streptophyta > Magnoliopsida > Poales > Poaceae > Secale > Secale cereale. The sequence goes on from LR738714.1 coordinate 556,585,080, forward strand.
GTTGGAGTTCTTTCTTCTTCTTCTTCTTCTTCTTCTTCTTCTTCTTCTTCTTCTTCAGTCATGGGTTAGGTTCTGGGTCGGCAGCCAGGGATAGCAGATGGATGTCGTTGTTCTTTTCATGTTTGCATCCGTAGTCGGATGCCTTGTATTGATGTTGTTGTATTCATGTGACTTGTACGAATTGTTGTATCCCCATGTATGTATGTAATGGTACGATGTAATGAAATCCATCTTGCTAAAGCGCCCGAAATGCGGTTGTGCCCCAATCACGTAAGTGTCACGTGATCGGGATAGAATCGCATCTTGGGCCTGACAAGTTGGTATCAGAGCCTCGACCGACCATAGGAGCCCCCTTGATTGATCGTAGCTTGGCCGTTGTCGAGTCTAGCAGAAAAAAAATTCGGAGTCTAGTTATATCGGAGAGTAGGAATTCTTTTTGCTCCTCTGCCCTTTCGTCGCTCTGGTGAGGAATCTTGACGTAGGTGTTTCGAATTACTCCTCTTCCCCTTCAAAATTTTTTTAGGATCTCGTGGTTAGTTTCGTTCGCTGCGTTGTCAGTTCTTTCATCTGGTGCATCTCTCGTCAAGTGGATTCAACCCTCTTCTTCTTTGCAAGTTCAATCCTCAGTTCTTTTCCTTCCGACGGTGTTTTTTCTTGTCCGCTGTGTTCTTTCTTTTCCCACCCGCCCACCCTTTTGCTTCTCCGAGCCGGAGTCCTTAACCGAGTATCCATCCTACTCATGTGAATTCTTTGCTTTCTTTCATCAGTTATTTCAACTGGTGAATTTTCCTCTAGTTCGTCATCATTCTTCTCTTTTCTTCTCCGATGAATTCTCCTCTCGTTTGATATTCTTCACCTCTTCTTCTTTTCCGGTGGATTCAATTCAAGTATTTAGTGTTGTTCATATTTTTCCCTCGGCTCGGATATTTCGCTTGCTCGTTCGCCTCTCGCCATTTAATTATTCCGGAGTTTCGAAGACATCTCAAGAGATTCGCCTGTCTTCCAATTAATTCGAGGTTGTCACCTCATTCGAGTTTTCAATCGTTCCGGTGCATTATCTCCTTTTCAATCCTTTCCAACGGAGTTTTCTATTTGGTGGGCTCATAACCCACAGGTCTTTTCCCAGGATCTTACCTGACTCTTCTAATTTTCCCGGAGTGTTCTGAAATTCTTTTCAAATGTGACGTAAGTATGGATTCCATCAGTCATATGCCTTCTTCAAGATAGCTTTTAATTCTTTCCATCGTTGGTCTAACCTTTCTTCATCCGTAGTAGTTCTTGAATTCTTTTCTTGTGTTCCTCCGAAGGCCATCATTTCAGAAGATTTCTTCGTTCTCAGTTTTCAACTTCGTCCTCCAAATATTCTTCAGTGATGCCTCTTCGTTCGTCTCACATTCTTCCGGTGCTTCGTCAAAGTATTCTTTAATCAGTTCACGATCTCTTCGTTCTCGTCATCCTAATTTCCTCAAGTGCTTTATTCTTCCCGGCGATTCATTCTATTGTATGCACTCAATTTCAATTCTTTACGGTGGATTGTTCTCTTTCATCACTTGATTTTAATTCTTCCCGGTGGTTCGTTCATTTTCTTCACTCGACTTTATTCTTATGGTGATTCGCTCAAGAATTCTTTTTCGGTGTGATCATATCAATTCATTCGTTCATTCCAATCCTACCGGTGTTCCATGAAGATTGTCGCAAGTTCGCGATATATTCTTCTTTAAATCAATTTCATCGAGAATAAGTGATATGTGAATCCATTGCTTTCATCAATTTAATTGATGGAGGAGAAGCATAACATAATTCTTATTCTTTTCCATCAAGTTGATTAATTCCTTCCTTCGGAGTTTATTCTTGATGGATAAATTCTAGTTCCAAGTGTTTGAATCTTTTATTTCCCAGAGTTCAAATTTTTCTCGGCTATCTCGTCGGAACCCCATCTAATCATCGCAAGGCTTACTCTTATTCTTTTTCATCCTTCATCATCCTTTCGTTACCGGAGTTCTTCATGGTGGTTCTACATCATTTAATTCATTCTTCAAACATTCATCTAATTCTTCTGGAGCAGCTCAAGCTTTATTCTTTGCCTCCCGAGTGCAAATAATTCTCCGTATTTGTTTGAAGTGGAGTTTTGCAATTCTTCATTCTCAGCTAATCCATCTTTTGGTTGCGGCATAATTCACCTCAAGTTTTGAGATGTTTTCATAAGTCCACGACAAGCTTATTCTTTTGTTGCTGATCATCTCAACAACTCCGTTCAAGTCTTTCTCTTATAAATTCTTGTTCACGTTACTCATGCTCAAGTTGTCATCTTCTTCTCCGTTCTTCTCATTCCATTCTTTAATTCTTCCGGAGGTTTTCTTGTTCATCCCGTCATGGATCGTTCCATCTTCTAAAAGATCTTGTCCTATTCCATTCATGTTCAACCGGTGTGCTAATTTCTTCCATTTTCAGCCGGAGTGCTGCCCGAATTCCTTCGTTCAAATTCTTTTCTATCTCTTTTAACCGGAGTGGCTTTCAATGTATTCTTGTTCCTTCAGCTCGTGTTTCATGCCTTCCAACCTAATTGGTTCTTATGTGTTTCTTGTTCTTCTTTTGTAATGGAGCTTCCCTTTCTCGTTCATCTCCATTATATTCTTTCTTTCGAAGTTGTTCATCCTCTCAAGGTTCTTTGGTTTCACTCTTTTGACCTCGAAGAACTTGTTCTTCCTTTTTCCCTTCCGTCTCGTTCCTAAGATCTAGGGACGAGATCTTTTGTTAGTAGGGGTGTGTTGTGACACCCCGAGACCGGTGCGCCAGGTGTCAGCCAGTTATTCATTGTTAGTGCATGTCATCTGCTTGCATGTTGCATCTTTGCCTTGTCATCTTGTGTGTTGCATCAGCATGTTTTCGAAACTTGCATCCGCCCGAGTCCCCTCGTCCTCTCCGTTGTCCGTTCTGAGCCCACACACACTTGCACACGCCCGCGGCGCCTCCGAATATTTATTTTATGAGTGGCCAAAAAACGTTCTCGGAATGGGTTGAAACTTGGCATGTGGTCTTATTATCGTGTAGACAGGCCGTCTGCCAAATTTCATCGCATTCGGAGCTCGTTTGATAGCCCAACGGATATATATAGCGGCACCACTCGCCGGCTAATACGTCGGACGTTTTCGGTCTTCGAAAACCTCCGCGGGCCTCTTCTCTTCTCTCCCCACAACCCCTCTTACACAGCCCACTAATCTCCCATAGGCCCATCCTACTTCTCCTCGCGACCGGAGCCACACGATCGCGATCCGGTGGTCTAAACGGCCCCAAAACCCCCCTAACCTAGCCATTTTTCCCTATTTAAAGACCCCCTCATGAAAAATTTGGCCTAACCTAGCCTTTTCCTACCTCCAGCCTCTTCCCCCGCATCAATTTCAGCGCCAGGCCCTTGCCCCGCTGCCACCTGGCCACATCAGCATCGCGCCACCTCGCTTCGGCCACATGGCGTGCTGCCATTGGCCACCGCCGACGTTTCTTCCGCCTGGGCCAGTGGCACGCCGCCACCTGGCCTCGCCCCAGCGCCCCACTTCCCCGAGGCCCAGGCCAGGCCCGCCCCGGGCCGAATCGGGCCCCGAGGGCCCCGAGCGCTAGCACCCGCTCGCTCCTCCCGCAGCCTTCGTCCCGATCCGCCCCTCGATCTCCAGCGAGCACCGCCGCCGCCCTCCAGCGTCGGGCCTTCGCCGGCCGCTGCAGGCCCTCCGCCGCCGCCCGCCTGCAGCAGCGCGCCGGCCAGGGCCGCCTCCCTCGTGTTCTCCTCCCCGCCACCGCGGAGCCAAGCTGCCGCCGCCATGGCCTCTTCATCCTCCACCGCCGGCCGGGACAGGAGGTCGCCGCCGGCCAGATCCGGGGCACCGCGGCCGGATCCGCCGGCCTCCCGTCCTCCTCCTCTGGATCGGGCAAGGCCCGATCTGCTGCAGCCCGATCCGCCTCCGCGACCCGCTCCGCGTTGACCCCTCTCACTGCTAGTGGACCCGACCGCCGCCGCCAACGGACGTGTCCGGGAGGAGCCCGGACATGTCCGCCACCTCACTGAGACGCTGCCACGCGGGCCCCAGCCGTCGGATGTGTCCGTCATGTCCATCCCGAGGTTGCTCCTTTTTTCCACTAAGTCCCAGAAAATGCATATAATGTTGCTATGTTTGCATGGTGATAACTTTTTGTGTGTATGTCCAAATTGAGTGTATGATATGTCAAAATGATCGTGGTGATATGCTCTACACTTTGTTCCATTGTGCCATGCTCATTTGAGTTCATCTAGATGCTCTAACCCCTGTTGCAAGAGTGCTACTTGTTATAAACTGCTGCTACTTGTTATTTTGTTGCTATGTTTGAGATATGATAACTTGGTGCATGTTTATCCAAATGATATGTCAAAATGTTCCTTGTGAAGTGTACTACATGATGGTTGCTGTAGCATGCTTGTTTGAGTTCATATTGCCATGTTAATCTCTGTTGCAAAAGTGCATTTGGCTGTTAGGTGCTGAAACTTGTTATGAGATGCTGATTTCAATTGCTCTTTGCTATTGATGTGTTTGTCCTAATGCCACATGTCTAGGTGTTTTAGAATCACTATAATATGGTCTTTGATGTGGCGCATTTAACTTTCCATGATATTCCTTGAGGTGTCTTAAACATACTTGCAAACATGCCATGTTGTTATTGCTGTTTTATACTTAGTGAAATTTCTACTAAGTCTGGAATCTGTCATATCCTGATGCTATGTTTGCTTGATGCCCTAGGTAAATCCATGTTAGTTTTGGAGTGGCGATTGATCATTCCTTGTTGTACATGTTGTTGTCTATCCATTCATGCCCTTACTTGCTCATATGGCTTGTTGTAGCTTATTTAATTCTTGCTCCCAAGTTGCTATAAAATATTACTGTCAGGTTTTTAACGTCATGTTCAATATGTTGTAGCTTGTTGCTATTGATCCATGCCTCCTATGGAGTTGCTCCAATGGACTTGTTTGCTGTAGGATATGTCTACTTCATGTCCATGCTTCTTGTCCCCATGTTTGAGTGTTGTAGCATATATTTACCTTGCTCCAAAGTTGATATGTGGTTGTTAACTTCAGCTTGTTGTTATATCTTGTTTCATGTGTATCTTTTAGCCCGTTGCTCCGTTTTGGGTGTGCCTTGTATGAAGCTTGTGTGATTTTGCATGTAGAATCTTAATATCATGTTGTTTGCCTATTTGGAGTGTGTTTGCTTGATGTTTGGGTGCATCTTGCACCGTTCCCTTGCTTGTCTTGTTTTGCTCATATCTTCTAGGCCGTAGCTCCGAATTAAACAAACTTTATATGAAACTTGACCAGAATTTCATGTAGATCATATTGGTGCATGTTAACTTGCTGTTTAACAACTTGAACATAAGGTTTGTTCAGTTCTGGACTAATTTCAAACTATGCATATGAGGATTTACCAAATTTGTTATATGTACTTTCCGGCCTCATTTAAACTTGTTGGCTTGTGTTGTTCTTGTGTGCTTCCTACCTTGCCATGTTTTGCATCCTACGTAGACTTGTCTTGCATCCTACTTGGTTGAGCATATTGTCATGTTCCTGTGTTGTTTTTCTGTGCTTCCCACCTTGCCATGTATTGCTTCCTGTATAGACTTGTCTTGCATCATACCTTGCCATGTCTTGCATCATATGTAGACTCGTGTTGTTTTTCTGTGCTTCCTACCTTGCCATGTTTTGCTTCTTGTATAGACTTGTAGTGCATCCTATATAAAACTGTCTTGCATCATACTTGGTTGAGCATATTGTCATGTCTCGTGTGGTGTGTTTACCGTGTTGCTTGCTTCTTCTCGTTAGTGCTTGTTCCATTGCGTTCGCGAGGATTCGTTCGTCTACGCGTGGTTTGTCTTCAAGCCTTCTTGTTCGTCTTCTTCTTGGAACCGTTCTTCTTCCTTGCGGGATCTCAGGCAAGATGACCATACCCTTGGATACCTTTACTATCATTGCCATGCTTAGTTGTCTCGATGCTATTGTTACATGTCGCGCTACCCATCTATATTGTCAGCCCCTCTCCTTGTTGCCATGAAACCTCTAACCTTTGAAACCTTCCTAGTGAAACCATTGTTTGGCTATGTTACCCGCTTGCTCAGCCCCTCTTATAGCGTTGTTAGTTGCAGGTGAAGATGAAGATCGTTCCAGGTGGGAACTTGTTGTTGGAATATCACAATATCTATTATTATTATTATTAACACACCTATATACTGGGCATGGGTGGAAGGCTTGGCCTTTTGCTCGGTGTTTTGTTCCACTCATGTCACCTTAGGCGCCGATAAACCGGCATTATGTTCCTTGATTTTGCGTTCCTTACACGGTTGGGTATATGGGGACCCCTTGACAGTTCGTCTTTGAATAAAACTCCTCCAGCAAGGCCCAACATTGGTTTTAATTTGCCTCATAATAATAACTTAATTAATTAATTAAAATTGCATAGGGGGTCGCATCCCCGGGGATTCTTCTACATAGCAGGGGGGCCAGTGCTGATGGTGTTGGTCCCAAATAGAGCAGCTTGCGGCGCCGCCCCTTGGAAACTTGGGGTATCTGGTCGCTGTAACCATAGCTCATCCGGACGTGGCCTGAGACGAGATACGCGCGGCTACTATCAGGGTGTCGGCACGCCGGGAGGTCTTGCTGGACTTGTTTTACCATTGTCGAAATGTCTTGTGCACCGGGCTACCGAGCCTAATCGGATTTCCCTAAGATAAGGGGTAATAATTATTATTACTTCAGCTGATCGTGAGAGCTTGTGATGGGCTAAGTTGGGACACCCCTGCAGGGTTATGATCTTTCGAAAGCCGTGCCCGCGGTTATGTGGCAGATTGGAATTTGTTAATGTTCGGTTGTAGAAAACTTGATAGAGGATCCGAAGTAAAACACACAACTGTGTGAGTAACCGTGACTGTCTCTTTTCACTTTGAGAAGAGAACACGGTGGGGTTATGTTTGGCCAGTAGGTAGTTCAGGATCTTTAGCGATCACTACTAGATTGCGACCGTTTGCGTAGATGCTCATCTTATTCTTGTACTCGTAAGTTAGCCATCATATATTTTGCTTAGCCGCTGCTGCAACCTCACCACTTTACCTCTTCCTACCCATTAAGCTTTGCTAGTCTTGTCACCCATGGTTATGGGATTGTTGAGTCCTCGCGGCTCACAGATACTACAACAACAGTTGCATGTGCAGGTTTCCGATGTCTTGACGTGAGAGCGATGTCCGTTGTGTTGGAGTTCTTTCTTCTTCTTCTTATTCAGTCTTGGGTTAGGTTCCGGGTCGGCAGCCTGGGATAGCAGATGGATGTCGTTGTTCTTTTCATGTTTGCATCCGTAGTCGGATGCCTTGTATTGATGTTGTTGTATTCATGTGACTTGTACGAATTGTTGTATCCCCATGTATGTATGTAATGGTACGATGTAATGATATCCATCTTGCTAAAGCGCCCGAAATGCGGTTGTGCCCCAATCACGTAAGTGTCACGTGATCGGGATAGAATCGCATCTTGGGCCTGACAGTAGGACGGACTCGCCGCCGAGGAGAACCCACGGTAGAGCAAGGGAGGTGGGCCAAGGCGAGGACGCGGGCACCACCTTCATGCCCACGCTGCTCGTGTCGCTGATGCCACCGTCGGAGGAGGAGACATGTGCCTCCATGAAGATCGGGATGACAACGCCAGGAGGAAGGGTTGCCGGCTCGTCAAGCATCGCGGCGATCGCCTCCAAGTCCTCCTCCATCGCGCCCGAAGAATCCGCGATGTGAGCTGGGGTGAGGGGCTTGCAGCAGGAGGGAGGAGCAGCCGCGCCGGTCTGGGGCGAGGGGCCATGGCATCCCCGGAGTCATCTTCCGAGCGTCCCGAGGCTGGGGAGCGACCATGAGGACGACGGTGCCGATCGCGGCCAGAGGCAGGGCCGCCATCTCCCTCAAGGTCTGGCTCAACCTCGGGATCAGAGCCATCTTCAGGGCCCGCGGGAGAAGTGGAGAGCACCTCCTCAACGGAGACGTGGAGATCATAGCCCGCATCATTGAAGAACATCCGCAAGGTCATCTGAAGCTTGGAGGGGTCCGGGGTCTTGAGCTGGACACAAACGGCCGGCCCCTTAAGCAGCGAGAGAGCGTCCACCGACACAATCTTGCCCAGGAGCCGGGACATGCCTCGGTTAGCCCCCTCCACCCGAGCGATGGGCGGAAGCCCACGAATCTGAACCCATACGATGGACAGGGAGGCCACGGAGAGAGGATCCACCGAAGGCACCGAGATGCGCACCTTGAGCTGATGGAGCGCCAAGGTCAACTCTGCACTGTGGGTGCCATAGCGGAGGCTGACAGGATCTAGGAAATCGCAGTAAACTCCTGGTCGGAAATAGGAGCGACCTCCCTATCCCAATCCGGCATGAACAAGTGGCGGAGCTCCTCGGAGATGATCACCGGAGACGCCGTCTTACCGTCGAGGACTGAGATGAGGGCAGCCAAGGAGGAGGAAGCAACAGGAACTGGGAGATCCATCTGAAAGAAGCCCAAGTCATCCAGAGCGTAGCCGAAGAGGCTGAGCACCCCTAGAGCCGGATGATCCGGGCAAAGAGCAGCAAGGTGATCTGAGCGCTTGCACTTGAAGCAGGCGGGGGGCGCGTGCAGTCCACCTGGCAATGCCCCTCCACCTGGCAATTGAAGCATGTCACCATCGGGGCGGGTGGCCGGGCTGCCACCGCCGCGGGCACAGTGGGGGGTTGGAGATGGAGGCTGCCGGAGCACATGCGGCCGCGGCCTGTTGCTGTGTCGCGCGCTTCTTCTTCTTCTTAGCAAAGGTATCCCGACCATTGCGATTGTTGGGCCCGGATGGGGGAATTGAGCCTGCCGGTGAGGGGGGTTGTAGCGCCGAGGTGGGGACGCATCCGAGCGGCCCGAGCGAGCCGGAGACCAGGAGCGGCGAGGCGGAGACCGGCGGTCCCGGTCGTGGCCGCGGCCGCGCCACTACTCCTGAGAGCGATCCCGCGGGCCAGTGTCACACCACCCACCTGCAGAATCGGAAGCAGCCCCCTTGCCCTTGAGCATCAAGTCGCACAGCTCGGCCTCCCGTCAGGCACCATCCGGCGAGGGTCGGCGCGGAGCTTGAGCGGCCCCACCATCTCGACCCTCGGCACGGCGCTTGGCCCGAGGGGCTCCATCGCCTTGCTCGCGAGCCATGGCGGGCGACACCAGAGAGGAAGCACGGCAGGGACAGGGCGGGTTGGGGGAGGACGGCGGCGGCGGCGGGAGGGAGGGAGTCGAGTTGAGGAGGGAGCGAGACGGGGCAAGCCCTAGCGGGAGGGCAGGCACGTGACCTAAATAGTGCTCGGTCGGAGGGGCCAGGGGGAAAGGTGGCCCAACATGGGCAGGCCCAGCGGGTGAGGGGGGCCGTGACGGCCCAGGGTCACCGCACCCTTCCACCATCCCAGCGGGGGGCACCCGGGATGGCCCAGGGTCACCGCACGCAGCCACCGGCCCAGATGGACCACCTAGGCCCAATCCACTACCCAACCGAGGGAGGGGAGGGAATAGGGTTTCCCCCCTAGGCGACCATGCTGCCGCCGGCGGCGGGACGCCTCCCAGAGCCACCACAGATGACCAAAAGGGCCGGAATTTGTGGTCGCAGAGGACCACACCGGTCGTCGCCAAGTCGGCCAAGAGGCCAGCAGCCGGCACGAGGGCGTTCGTCGGACACGCCGAAGGAGGAAGACGCCATGAGAGCGCTTCCCGTCCCAACTCCGACCAACCGGCCACACCCCAAGCTCGAGCTCGGGCCCCACGGCCGCGACGACCAGCCTGACGGACGGCGCCCTGCGACGGCAGGGAAGGTGGTGTGTGGTGGGCAACTAGCCGCACCTGCAAGGGAGGGGGAGGAGGAGGGGAGGGGAAAGCACCAGGGCGGCCTCGGACTCAGCGGACTCCACCGCCGCCGCCAACCGGTCACCGAAGCGGAGCAGAGGCCAGGGGAGCCCGACGGCAACACCAGCGGCATCCAGCCGGTCCCCCTCAGCCGCCCAGTCAGCCCAGCTATCACCGCGCGTCGCTGCTGAGGCGGACAGGGGCAGGGGAGATGAGGGCGGCGAGGTGGGACGGCAGGGCAAAGGGCAGGGAAGTGCTACTTCTCGACTTTGCGTTGTATTCCCTCGAAGAGGAATGGGTGATGCAGCACAATAGCGTAAGTATTTCCCTTAGTTTTTGAGAACCAAGGTATCAATCCAGTAGGAGACCACGCGCGAGTCCCTCGCACCTGCACAAACAAATAAGAACTTCGCAGCCAACGTGATAAGGGGTTGTCAATCCCTTTACGGTCACTTACGAAAGTGAGATCTGATAGATAGGATAGTTTGATATTTGTGGTATTTTTGGATATAAGAACAGAAAGTAAAAACAACAAAGTAAAGTAGATTGTAGATTGATATGTTGAGAATAGACCCGGGGGCCATAGGTTTCACTAGTGACTTCTCTCTTGATGGCAGAATTCTACGGTGGGTGAACAAATTACTGTCGAGCAATTGATAGAAAAGCGAATAATTATGAGAATATCTAGGCATGATCATTATATATAGGCATCACGTCTGTAACAAGTACACCGAAACGATTCTGCGTCTACTACTATTACTCCTTACATCGACCGCTATCCAGCATGCATCTAGAGTATTAAGTTCATAAGGACAGAGTAATGCTTTAAGCAAGATGACATGATGTAGAGGGATAAACTCAAGCAATATGATATAAACCCCATCTTTTTATCCTCGATGGCAACAATACAATATGTGCCTTGATGCCCCTACTGTCACCGGGAAAGGACACCGCAAGATTGAACCCAAAGCCAAGCACTTCTCCCATTGCAAGAACTATAGATCTAGTAGGCCAAACCAAACCGATAATTCGAAGAGACTTGCAAGGATATCATAATCATACATAAAAGAATTCAGAAAAGAACCAAATATTTCTCATAGATAATCTTGATCATGAACCCACAATTCATCGGATCTCGACAAACACACCTCAAAAACATTACATCGAATAGATCTCCTCGAAGACCGACAAGAACTTGGTATTGAGATCCAAAAAGAGAGAAGAAGCCAACTAGCTAATAACTATGCACCCGAAGGTCTGTGGTAAACTACTCACAACTCATGATGAGGCAATGGTGTTGATGTAGAAGAACTCCGTGGAAGATCCCCCCTCCGGCGGAGCTCCGGAACAGGCCTCAAGATGGGATCTCACGGGAACAGAAGGTTGCGACAGTGGTATTAGGATTTTGTGACACCCGGATAGTTAAGCTACAGTAACCCTCTACTAATGATGCCACGTCAGCATGATTACTGTTGCTAATCTTGCGATGATACAAATCCCATTCAAATTTTAAATTTAAAATTATGTCAAACAGTTAAAGTTTTCAAAAGTTAAAACTAAAATGTTGTGAATGTGACAAATAATTCATAAGTAATATTGGTGAAGAAACCACATTTTTATAAAATATTCAAATGCACTAAAGAAACTAAAATAGTAGCAATAACAATTATTTAAATGCTCTTTAAATAGTAAATCTGTGCAACTACTTTATTTAGAGTGCCTACTTAATTTGTCACAGTGGCATAATTCGTAACGTTATTTAGGTGTCACTTTTATAATTTATAAACATAAATAAAAAGAAACTAAAAATAAAACAGTAGAGGTTTAAAGAAAAGAAAAGAAATCAAGCGATAAACAAAAAATGGGCAAAGGGACCCCGGCCCAACTGGCCGGCCCAGCCGCACCTCTCCTGGCCTATATGGCCCCTCCCCCATGACCTAACCCCCCCGAACACCCCACTCCTCCCACGATCCAGACCTCTCCCCTCGTCTCCCTCACCCATCGCCACCACACGACGCACACACAGGAGAGGAGCTCCTCGTCCCGATCCCCATGGTCGCCGGCGACCGCCTCGAGCCTCCATGCCCCTGGCCCTCTTCTCCTACTCACGCTCGGCTCTAGCACCTCGAACGCGACCCCGCACGCGTGCTCGCCCCCGCGCCCAAGCGCCTTACATGGCCGCCGCTCCCGTCGCCAACCGCCATCGCCGGAACCTCCTCGACCGCCTTATTGCCGGACCTCGCTTCTTCATCCTCCTCCCCGAGCCCGCGTACGCACAACTGCAGGGCCCGGTGAGCCACCGTCCCTCCCCCTTTTCCTCTCTGCTCGGCGTCATTCGCCGCGCGCGTGACACGCCCGCGTACCCAACGTCGTGCCGCGCCTTGCTCTGTGTTTGCAATCGCCGGTCCCGCCTGCGCTGCCTAGCCGCACCACCGCCCCTCCGCATGCATGGCCTCGCCGTCAGCCACTGCAGCGCCGCTGCTCACGCCTGTCGCCGTCGCTGCCTTGTTCTCCACCGCCGGCTGCCTTCTGCGGCTGCTTTCGTAGGAGCCCCCGCTCCCCTCGCCGTTTCCCTTCCTGCCCCGTCCAGTGGCTTCCCCCTCCATCGTCGCCGCCGACCCCGCCCCGGCCAGCGCCCGGGGACAAAAACTTTTCGCGCCCACAAGCTCGTGCTGGCGCCCCGCTGTAGGATCGAAGTAGGTCTAGAGGGGGGGTGATTAGACTACTTGACAATATAAAAAATCTGCCTTTAGATCATGCAAAGTTTTTGGCAGTTTCACAAACAAGATCAATTCAAGTAACACCCTACACATGCAATTCTAGAGTATATGCAGCGGAAAGTAAATTGCACATGTAAAAAGGAGGTGGAGAAGATCAAACGCGGTTTGGTGACACGGAGATTTTTGTCGTGGTTCCGATAGGTGGTGCTATCGTACATCCACGTTGATGGAGACTTCAACCCACGGAGGGTAACGGCTGCGCGAGTCCACGGAGGGCTCCACCCACGAAGGGTCCACGAAGAAGCAACCTTGTCTATTCCATCACGGCCTACGCCCACGGAGGACTAGCCTTACTCGGGGTAGATCTTCACGAAGTAGGCGATCTCCTTGCCCTTACAAACTTCTTGGTTCAACTCCACATCATCAAGACGGAGGCTCCCAAGCGACACCTAACCAATCTAGGAGGCACCACCCCCCAAAAGGTAATAGACGGTGTTGATGATGATGAACTCCTTGCTCTTGTGCTTCAGATGATAAACTCCCCAACACTCAACTCTCCTCACTGATATGGCTGTGGTGGAAGAAAGGTTTGAGTGGAAAGCAACTTGGGAAGGCTAGAGATCAAGTTTCATATGGTAGGACTGGAATGGCTTGATCTCAACACAAGGGTAGGTGGTTCACTTCTCAGAAAGTGTATGGTAGGAATGGTGGTACTTTCTGATGGCTCTCCTCACGAATGAAGAGGGGGTGGAGGGGTATATATAGCCTCCACACAAAATCCAACCGTTACACACACATTTGACCAATCTCGGTCAGACCGAAGTGAAAACTCGGTCAGACCGAAAGTTCAAATATAGTGAACGTTGGGATTTTCGGTGGGACCGAAAATACCATCTCGGTGAGACCGAAGTGAGTCAAAGGTTAGGGTTTGCCATTTCGGTGAGACCGAAAATATAAACTCGGATATTCCGAATTGATGTCAACTGATCACAGAAGGTTGGCAGCCCTTTTTCGGTGAGACCGAAACTCAGAATCGGTTTGACCGAGAAGCTAGGGTTTGGAGAAACAACTGAAGAGGTTCATCTCGGTGGGACTGAGTTGGATAAATCGGTGTGACCGAGATGTTAGGGTTTGTAGAGATAACTTCATCTCGGTGAGACAGAGTTGGTTTGACCGAGATTACTTATGGGTGTGTGTTAAGTAGTGAATAGTGCTGATAGTTGAGGGAGTTAGATCACCAAGCACTTGAGCAACAAGAACATTAACACAACCTCATCCCCTTTTAATAGTATTGGCTTTTCCTATGGACTCAATGTGATCTTTGATCACTAAACCAAAAATGGAGTCTTGAGCTTTTGCCAATGCTTGTCTTAGCATTTTGAGGGGCCCACTTCTTCAGACATTTCCATACCCATATCATCGAACTTCTCTGAAATGATTCTCAAGATAATATTAGTTCAATGATATATATGTTGTTATTAATTACCAAAACCACCCGGGGATTAGTTGCACTTTCAATCTCCCCCTTTTTGGTAATTGATGACAACATATAGATCAAAGCTTCGACAAAAGATATAATCAATGAATAATATCGTCGCTTTGAGAAGTATGTGATAAACAAGAGCTCCCCCTAAATTTGTGCATTATTTAAAATTTGTGTTTGAATGCAAATGCACAATCGATTAGGATTATGGGTCACTCTTCCATGTCACATACATCTTGGTGGAGCGCACAAAATGATAAGAATGAATAACATGCACTTAATCACCAAGACAATAGTAAATAGCCATACAATAAGGAATAGCATAGGATAAGCAATAAGCACACATTAAAGCATAGTATGGCTAAGCACTCATTAAGGTAGCATCAAACGTAGTAGCAAGCACACATAAAGTATCTGGAACCAAAAGAAACCAATGTATCACAGAGAAACCGGCAAAAGACGAAAAAACGAAAGAGCACTCTCTCTCTCGAAGCCCTATGATCTATAACAATTTCTCCCCCTTTGGCAACAAGTTACCAAAAAGTTCGAAAAGGTATAGAGCTAAACGTCACTGCGGGCTCGGCTGGCTGCTCCCGTCTGGGTCGATGTCGGTGTAGAGATAGCTGCATCTGCGAAGACCTCTGCTGATGTCTGCGGTGGAGGAGTGGATGCTGGAGCTGTAGGAACTGCTGGAGCTGAAGTGGTAGCCCTGGAGTCTGTCACTGGGATAGCTGCAGATCTGGATCCTCTGGGAACCTGAGCAGCCTGGCGATGAGAGTCCTGGACTAGATCATCCTGCATAAGCTCTGCTCTCTCCTGCCTAGTCTCCTCCATGTCTGCCTCAAGCTTGTTGACAGACACCTGAATCTCAGTCAGCTTCACGTCTAGAGCGTGGATCTTGTCCTCGACAATCCTCTCAAGGCTCTCCTGAGATTGCTCAATGCTGGCCAGGCGTTGTTCAATTCTCTGGGTTGCTTCAAGAATCTGTTCTCCAAAGCTCTTTGGCTTAGCTGCTGCTGCTGCTGCCTCTTTGTCAGCTTTGGCTTTCTTTGCAGCTTCGATCTTGGCTTGCCCTTCAACTGAGGTGGGATCCTCTTCATCCATCACAACTACGTTGTCCTCATGCTCTGGCTGCAGTGGCAAGTGCTTCCTATCCAACATAAATTTGCCCGTGCCAAACTTGGCGTTGATGAGCATCTGTATCTGCGGTGCAAACCCACATGACCTCTTTTGGTCAGCTGCAGTCCTCTTAATGGTCTCTACCATCAAGTCCATCACCTTAAAAGGTGCCTTCTCATCGAGAATGTGCAGCATGTTGATAGAATAGCCTCGTATCATCCGGTGGTCACCTGACTTAGGCATCAAAGTATGCCTCAGAATAGTGTTAGTGGTGGTCAGACCTGCCTGGAGATAATACACTGAGCCGAGCTTCCATCCCTCCAAATCAGCAGCTGGGATCTCCTTGTACATATTCTTCATGGAATCATGACTGTTCTTAGGAATCCCATAGACATCAATGTCGTCCTCTCTCTGCACAGGAGCGTTCAGAAGTTCTGCCCATTCTGCAACAGTTGAAGAAAACCGTTGACCTTCAGTCATCCAGGTGATCTTGCCATCAGGGTAGAAGTGGGCAGTGGCATAGAACTGCATGATCATCTCGTCATTCCATGCTGTCAGTTCTTGACCCACAAAATCAGCAACTCCACATGCAGTAAAGCTCTCATGCACATGGGGAAAGAAGTCCCGGTGCTCTTCACTGTCAATGTACTCCCAGTCAACATACCTGGTGTCAGCAACAATGGGCTTCTTATCCATTAGCACGGTCTCATAGAAATCCTGCTGCTCTCTGGTGTGGAATCTGGGGTCCACAGCAGTCCTTCTTCTTACGGCATATGGATCAGACTGTCTCCATAGCCTGAGACCTTTGTCCTTCCTTGCCTTCATGTCCTCAGCTTGAGGATGAGCATCATTGTGGAGTGGCAACTTGGGACGGAGCTTGAGCAACACATGCTCTTCATCTGATTCAGAAGGTGGCATCTCACCTTTGTTCTTCTCAGAAGCTGGAATGCTTCTGGTTGTTCTCTTGGGCTTGGCTGGAGCTGCCTTAGCTGGAGCAGGCTTCTTGGGCTTGGAGGAGGCTTGAGCCCGAATAGCATCACCCATGAACTTAGCTTTCTGAGGAGGAGGCTGGGGTGCATCTTCTTCTTCTTCTTCTTCAGCAAC
Organism: Secale cereale; assembly: GCA_902687465.1. Classification (NCBI taxonomy): domain Eukaryota; kingdom Viridiplantae; phylum Streptophyta; class Magnoliopsida; order Poales; family Poaceae; genus Secale; species Secale cereale. The sequence continues at coordinate 556,601,400 of LR738714.1, forward strand.
ATCTTGAGGTTCAGCATAAACAACCCTCTTCCTCTTGGAAGTCTTCTTCACCTTGCTTGGAGCTGGCTCTTCCAAGATGAGCTTCTTGGCAACTGCTGATTGCTTCACTTTACTTGTGCCTTTCCTTGTTTGCTGCCCTTGGTGCTCTTTGGCAACCACATTCTTCTTGGGTTTGGAGGTAACTTCCTCAGCAACAAAGTCGGAATCCTCATCATCAGAGGTTCTCTTCTTCCTGGTTCTCGTAGCTGCGGGAGGCAGACCACTAGGGGTACTCCTCTCACCATCATCACTAGAGCTGCTTGCAGGACTTGTATCTGCCTCTGGAATTTCAGCAAATGGTGATTCAGACCTGTTCTGGCTGTCACTGACATCTGACATGGCTGAAAGACCTGTGAAAAGATAAGGTATAGGCAGAATGGAAGAGTTATCACAACTGCAGAAGTTTTTGAAAAAAAAATGAGTTAAAAACTTAGTTTTGAGTTTTCACAGAATGTATTTCGGTCAAACCGATTTCAAGTTTCGGTGTAACCGAAGTGTTCAACAGAACCTACACACCACTTTCGGTCAGACCGAAATGGGTTTCGGTCCTACCGAAAACTTAGGGTTTCACAGAAACTTCAATTCGGACATTCCGATTTCCACAACTCGGTCAGACCGAACTATGTAGTGCAATGGTCAGAGACCAAATCGGTCAGTCCGAGTTTCAGGAATCGGCTTCACCGAGATGCATTCCGTGGAAACCTAAACCTAAGAATTTTCCTCGAAACTAGAAGATCTGAACAATGTATTGGGATCATATCAAACGTGTATTGAATCAGGGCAGTCCTATCATGCAAGAATCAGAAGTGGAGCATGAAAGGGATCGCGACACACCCTAACTTGGTGGTGTCCCTCTACGGCGGCAACGGCGGAGAAGATTACCGTTGACGGCGGCGGAGACCTGCGGCGAGGGCGCACAGGCGACGACGGCGACGATCCTTAGATCAGGGCGGCGGCAGCAGGGGTCTTGGAGGGCGAACGTTTGAAAGGAATAGATCGCGCGCAGCCCTCAGTATATATAACCCCGTGCTGTCGGTGGGACCGAGTTGAAAAACTCGGTGTCACCGAGATGCATAATTGCAGTGCAGTTACGCATATCGGTCAGACCGAGATTTTGAACTCGGTTTCACCGAGATGAAACCTAGATCAATCTAAGTGTTTCGGTTGGACCGAGATTGGGACGCCGGTCAGACCGAAATGGACTTAGAAGGTTTTGGAAGTCAGCCTTAGACGAATCGGTGGTTCCGAGTGCTCCTCACTCGGACTGTCCGAAAAAGACTTGTTCAAAGTTGTGATATAAGCTTGAATAGAATTTGAGACAAGATAGCATAGATAGCTAGGGAAGGTGCTTAGGCATTCTTGTCCATCCATTTGGCCAGAAAAAGAAACCAAAACAATCAAAACCACAAATGGATGTCCTTGAATGAATAGAATCATGCATTCAACATGCTCACACAATAAGATAGCAACTGAAATATGTGTCAAACATGCACAACCAAAACTCTAGCTACTAGCACACAAATTGTCGATGACTAGGTCATCTATATATGAGTATATTGACTTAGGAGCCAAATGAGAACATTTGATCATAGGTCATACTCATCGTTTAAGCACAAGTGGGGTTACCACTTTTACATAAAGCATTTATGTGTTCACATCATTTGGAGATGCTTTAGCTCAATTTTTAGAGCAAGGCTCCCCCTAGATGTGAGAACCCCTTTTAAAGGGTCAAACTAACCTTGGGTTGTCGTAGAAGACTTCATGTAGATGTTGAAGATGTGGATGCTCAATGTTGATGTAGATCATCAAGAGTTGAGAGCTATCCTTGGATTAGGGCACTTTCAATACCTACATGGGTTAGTCCCACAAGGAACAAGCAAGAATATCCATGGACATAGAGTGAAGTACACAAGAGATGATGTCCATGAAAGCAATGATTACCTTGTCCCTTGACTTACCAACAAGAGGGTTTGTGACTCCATGAACTAGTGCATGATGTGGAAGTTGATTGCACAAGTTCTTGCCAAAACGAATATGAGTGAAGTTTGTTGGCGGAGTCACCCTCAAGAACCTACTAGTTCTTCTTCTTTGGGATCCACATCATCTTGATGGGAATCCTTGGTGTTGTAGTTGAGCTTGACGAAGTAGAACTTGGTTTGTCCTTGGGAACCCACTTGACCATGGCTTGAGGTGCTTCAATGAATGCATCAATCTCCTCTTGAAGCTTGTCCTTGGCCTTTAGCTTGTGGTCTTGTGGTGGAAGGTCATCTTGAGCTTGTTCCACATTGGAAGAAGTAGGATCATACTTCTCCTTTTGTGAGACAAACTGTGGAGTAGGGTATTGACCTTCTTCCCACTCAACACCTTCGGCGTTGAACTTTCGCTCAAAACCAATCCCTTGATTCTTCCGGTGTCTTCCTTGTTTGCGAACAATCTCCTCAAAGTTCTTGCTTCCGGCAAGACTCTTGTAGACACCTTTCTCTATGATTTCCTTCAATAAGCTATTTTCTTGCTCAAGTGTAACTTGGCTTGAAACATTGTTAGTGGAATCAAGAGAACTACTAGAAGTAACAACATTTGATTTAACATTGTTATTGTTACTACTAGAGGAAGAATTTTTCTTATGCTTGTCATGCTTAGTCTTCTTCTTGTGTAGCTCCTTGATGACTTGTCTTTCCTCTCCGAATCCTTGCTTCTCCGAGAGGGTCTTCGTTCATAACGATCATCTCTACTCCTTCTCTCTCTCCGAGGTGACTCATCTCTTGCTCTTCTTCTTGGAGATTCTTCTCTTCTCTTGTGGGGAGCCGTACACTCATTTGAGAAGTGTCCGGGTCTTCCACAATTGTAGCAGTTTCGATCACGACTAGAAGATCTCTTTCCATCATATGATCTAGACTTTGAGCTTCTTTCTTTGCCTCTATTCTTGTAGAACTTGTTGAAGTTCTTGACCATTAGGCTTATCTCTTCATTGGAAACTAGCTTGTCACTTGAGGTAGTAGGAGCATCACTTGTAGCTTTGTAAGCACCACTTGACTTGTTGTGAAGCTCTTCCTTATCCTTAAGTGTCATTTCATGAGCAACAATTCTTCCAATGACTTCAGTTGGCTTGAGAGTCTTGTAGTTCGGCATCATTTGGATCAAAGTGCACACGGTGTCATACTTTCCATCCAAAGCTCTGAGAATCTTCTTAATGATGAATCGGTCGGTCATTTCTTCGCTTCCTAAGCCAGCAATCTCATTTGTGATGAGAGCAAGCCTAGAGTACATTTCAGCGACTCCTTCACCATCCTTCATCTTGAACTTGTCAAGTTGACCTTGAAGAATGTCTAGCTTTGATTCCTTCACAGATTCAGTACCTTCGTGCATTTCAACCAAAGTATCCCAAATCTCTTTAGCATTATCAAGACGGCTGATTTTGTTGAACTCTTCGGGACACAAAGCATTGAAGAGAATGTCACAAGCTTGAGCATTGTTTTGCAACATCCGCAACTCTTCGAGTGTAGCTTCGCGATCCGGAACTTTTCCTTCTTCAAAGAAATCACCTTGCATGCCAACACAAATAATGCCCCATGCGGCAGGATTATGACCAAGAATATGCATTTTCATTTTATGCTTCCAACTAGCAAAATTTGTACCATCAAAGTAAGGACCTCTACGATAATTACCCTCACTAGACGCCATACTCTCCTAGGTTGTGAAACCAAGCTTATGGAGTCCAATGCAATGGAAACCAAGGCAATGGAGACCAAAGCTCTGATACCACTTGTAGGATCGAAAGTAGGTCTAGAGGGGGGGTGATTAGACTACTTGACAATATAAAAAATCTGCCTTTAGATCATGCAAAGTTTTTGGCAGTTTCATAAACAAGATCAAATCAAGTAACACCCTACACATGCAATTCTAGAGTATATGCAGCGGAAAGTAAATTGCACATGTAAAAGAGAGGTGGAGAAGATCAAACGCAGTTTGGTGACACGGAGATTTTTGTCGTGGTTCTGATAGGTGGTGCTATCGTACATCCACGTTGATGGAGACTTCAACCCACGGAGGGTAACGGCTGCGCGAGTCCACGGAGGGCTCCACCCACGAAGGGTCCACGAAGAAGCAACCTTGTCTATTCCATCACGGCCTACGCCCACGGAGGACTAGCCTTACTCGGGGTAGATCTTCACGAAGTAGGCGATCTCCTTGCCCTTACAAACTTCTTGGTTCAACTCCACATCATCAAGACGGAGGCTCCCAAGCGACACCTAACCAATCTAGGAGGCACCACCCCCCAAAAGGTAATAGACGGTGTTGATGGTGATGAACTCCTTGCTCTTGTGCTTCAGATGATAAACTCCCCAACACTCAACTCTCCTCACTGATATGGCTGTGGTGGAAGAAAGGTTTGAGTGGAAAGCAACTTGGGAAGGCTAGAGATCAAGTTTCATATGGTAGGAATGGAATGGCTTGATCTCAACACAAGGGTAGGTGGTTCACTTCTCAGAAAGTGTATGGTAGGAATGGTGGTACTTTTTGATGGCTCTCCTCACGAATGAGGAGGGGGTGGAGGGGTATATATAGCCTCCACACAAAATCCAACCGTTACACACACATTTGACCAATCTCGGTCAGACCGAAGTTAAAACTCGGTCAGACCGAAAGTTCAAATATAGTGAACGTTGGGATTTTCGGTGGGACCGAAAATACCATCTCGGTGAGACCGAAGTGAGTCAAAAGTTAGGGTTTGCCATTTCGGTGAGACCGAAAATATAAACTCGGATATTCCGAATTGATGTCAACTGATCACAGAAGGTTGGCAGCCCTTTTTCGGTGAGACCGAAACTCAGAATCGGTTTGACCGAGAAGCTAGGGTTTGGAGAAACAACTGAAGAGGTTCATCTCGGTGGGACTGAGTTGGATAAATCGGTGTGACCGAGATGTTAGGGTTTGTAGAGATAACTTCATCTCGGTGAGACAGAGTTGGTTTGACCGAGATTACTTATGGGTGTGTGTTAAGTAGTGAATAGTGCTGATAGTTGAGGGAGTTAGATCACCAAGCACTTGAGCAACAAGAACATTAACACAACCTCATCCCCTTTTAATAGTATTGGCTTTTCCTATGGACTCAATGTGATCTTTGATCACTAAACCAAAAATGGAGTCTTGAGCTTTTGCCAATGCTTGTCTTAGCATTTTGAGGGGCCCACTTCTTCAGACATTTCCATACCCATATCATCGAACTTCTCTGAAATGATTCTCAAGATAATATTAGTTCAATGATATATATGTTGTTATTAATTACCAAAACCACCCGGGGATTAGTTGCACTTTCACCCGCCCCGCGTCCCCCTCCTCCGCTCGGGCGGCGCCTGTGCGCCCGGCGCCCACACCCCTCTCTCCCCTACGGGCCGCCGCCGAGCTGCTCCGCCGGCCACGCTCCGACCGGCCTCGCCGTCCCTGCGGGCGGGCACCCAGTCGGGCGCCCAACGCCGCACGCCCGTCGCCCGCCTTGCCCAGCACCCGTTAAGGTCGCCTGGGCCCAATGGCAATTGGGGCCCGCCCCAGAGAACGTTTTAATAATAAAAAAAGAGAAATTTTAAAAATATATATAATAATAATTAAAATACTATTAATTAATTAATTAAGTTAATTAATCGTCATTAGTTTAGCTAAATCACTAATTAACCTAATTAAATTATTAGTTAATTAAACAGTCAATGACATGCGGGACCCACACGTCAGTTGACTCAGTCAACGCCCCTGTTGACTGCTGACGTCATGCTGATGCAATAATTCAATTTCGAATTTATTTAATAATTAATACATTCGAAAATGTTTTTAAAACTTCAAAAATTAATATAAAATAATCCGTAACTCGGATGAAAATACTTTGTACATGAAAGTTGCTCAGAATTTCGAGACGAATCCGACTACGCAGTCCGTTCGTCCACCGCACGTCCCTAGCATAACGAACCTACAACCGTCCCCCTCCGGTCCGTCTGTTCGATAACACGAAACACCGGGAATATCTTCTCTGATGCTTTCCATCCTCGCCGTATCACTTAGTACTGTGTTAGGTCACCTCTAGCACCACGTTTTTCCATGTGACGCTTTGTGATGCTTTGATTCCTCTGTTATTTATTATGTTCCCCCTCCGTTACTTCTTTCCGGTAGACCCCAAGACTGACGGCGACCCCTAGTTCGACTACAGTGATGACGACCCCTCCTTGCCAGAGCAACCAAGCAAGCCTCCCCCTTGATTACCAGATATCTCCTATTCTTCTCTCTACTTCTTGCATTAGAGTAGTGTAGCATCTTACTGCTATCGAATAATCCTATTCTGTTGCATAGCGTGTCATTGTTGCTACAACCGTTGATACCTTTACATGATATCCTAATGCTTAGTATATGATGCTAGTATTCCATCAGTGGCCCTACATTCTTGTCCGTCTGCCATGCTATACTATCTGGCCGTGATCACTCGGGTGGTGATCACGAGTATATACTATTCTATTACATACACATGTTGATGATTCAGAGATGGGGGCTGAAGGGGCAGGTGGTTCCACACAGGTAGTGGTGGGCCTGAGTTCCCGATAGCCCCTTGATGGTTACTTTGTGGCGGGACGACATGGCGGGTTGCGACCACCTAGGAGACAGGTGGGCCTGGCCCTGGTCGTTGTCCGCAGTTATTTCATAATAACACGCTTAACGAGATCTTGGTATTTAATCTGAGTCTGGCCATTGGCCTATACGCACTAACCAGCTACATGGGAATAGTTATGGGCACTCGACGTCGTGGTATCAGCCAAGCCTTCTTGACGTCAGCGGCTTAGCGGCGCACGCCGGATTGGACTGGAACGCCGCTCTGGTATTAGGAGCGGCTATGTCTGCTTACCGGCCGTGTACGCAACGTGCAGGTGTGCGTTGGGCGATGGGCCCGGACCCTTGCGCACCTAGGACTTAGACCGGCGTGCTGACCTCTCTGTTGTGCTTAGGTAGGGCTGCAACATGTTGATCTTCCGAGGCCGGGCATGACCCAGGAAAGTGTGTCCGGCCAAATGGGATTTAGCGTGTTGGGTTATGTGGTGCACCCCTGCAGGGAAGTTAATCTATTCGAATAGCCGTGTCCCTCAGTAAAAGGATGACCCAGAGTTGTACTCTGACCTCATGACAACTAGCACTGGAGACTTAATAAAATACACCCAGATGAGTTCCAGATATAACTCGGTGGTTGCTCTCTCACAGGGTGATGTGCGGGAGGATCGCCGGGTAGGTTTATGCTATACGATGTTACTTGATGAACTTACCATCTACTCCCTTCTACTGCTGCAAGATGGAGGCTACCAGAAGCGAGGATACTTGTTACTATTCCATCTATTCCCTTCTACTGCTGCAAGATGGAGCTGCCAGAAGCGTAGTCTTCGAATGGATTAGCTATCCCCCTCTTATTCTGGCATGCTGCAGTTCAGTCCACAAATATTAACCCTTTACACATATACCATTGCATATATAGTGTAGATCCTTGCTTGCGAGTACTTTGGATGAGTACTCACGGTTGCTTTGTTTCTCCTTTCCCCCTTTCTCCTTTCTTCTCGGTTGGTGCAACCAGATGGTGGAGTCCAGGACCCAGAGGATCCCGATGATGTTTCTACGTGGAGTTCGGCTTCGAGGAGTATTTAGGAGGTCCCAGGCAGGAGGCCTTGCCTTTTCGATCGCTGCTATATTTGTGCTAGCCTTCTTAAGGCAAACTTGTTTAACTTATGTCTGTACTCAGATATTGTTGCTTCCGCTGACTCTTGTGTTTCGAGCTTATGTATTCGAGCCCTCGAGGCCCCTGGCTTGTAATATAAAGCTTGTATTATTTTAATTTGTGTCTAGAGTTGTGTTGTGATATCTTCCAGTGAGTCCCTGATCTTGGTCGTACACATTTGCGTGCATGATTAGTGTACGGACAAATCGGGGGCGTCACAGGTTTTCTCTGTTGCCTCAATGTTTTCAAGGTATATGGGTATATATAGGAGGAAGGAGGGCATCGGGGGAGCCAGAGGGGGCCCACGAGGATGGGGGCGCGTCCTGTAGGAGGGGGCACGCCCTGGACCCTCATGGCCACCTCCTTCATTCCCTTGCATGTACTCCAAGTCTTCTATGTTGATATCGTTCCAAAAATAACTCTCGCGAAGGTTTCATTCCGTTTGGACTCCGTTTGATATTCCTTTTCTGTGAAACCCTGAAATAGGCAAAAAACAGCAATCTGCACTGGACCTTTGGGTTAATAGGTTAGTACCAAAAATAATATAAAAGTGTATGATAAAGCACATTAAACATCCAAAACATCATATATAATAGCATGGAACAATCAAAAATTATAGATACGTTGGAGACGTATCAGGAAGCGGGATGCGGACGGCGCCGGCCAGCAGAGGAGCACCGGCGGGCAGGGTGGGGGAGGCGGGGGAGCCCGAGGAGGTCGGGGGCGTCGTCCCCGCAATCTCCGTCGCGGCCGCCTCAGGGAGCGTTCCAAAAGTCACCGTTTCTATCTAAGTCACTTCGCTCCTTTTATACTTTTGCCCTTTAACCGGTTGACTGTCAGTTTGAAAACTTCATAACTAATTCATACTAAATCAAAAAAAATTGCAAATAAGATACCAAAATGTTCGGGAAAACATCACACCTATATGTTAGTGTCATTTGCATTCATGACAAAAGTGTTGGAAAGTGCCCATCCGAATTTCAGCTCCTACAATACCACCATGAATAGTAAAGTCTAAAAAAATCAAAACAAAAAATCGATGGGAAAGAATGACAAATGTTTCAATTGTTTGCCAAGTTTCATCAGGGAACGACATTCGTGGAAGTCGTGGCAAAAAAATAATCTATTTTATCAACTACTCAACCCTATCTCTAACGCAACACCAGTGTCTATGTCGGCGTTCCAGCGGACGCAGGTGATGCAATCTGTTGGAGGCCGTTCATTTATGAAATCCCGTCGTATTTGCATGAACGAACGTTCGTTTATGTAATTATATTTGAACTTAAATGAAATATGTCCGTCTGAAATGTATGCGGACAATATTGAATGACGGCCTCCCACTTTGATGTCCACGGACTGATCCCGTTTCACGGACGGGAAGAAATTTACAAGGCGGCGTCGTCAGAGATGCCCTTAGAAGAAGAAAGGATGTTCGTTGTACAGCGGTCAGCGAAGTTGCATGTACCTATATTTAATTCGGAAGCTTCTCTCAGCGGGTTTGCACAAAACCATTCACCTCTTGCCCATTGGTAAACAAGCAATTCCATGCAGATGCTCGAATCGTTTCCTCGCCGAACATCAAGCGGAGGGGCCTAGCTCGATCAGCCAAACCAAAGTCCCCAGCTAGAGGATAAGGGTCGGCCGTGATCTTGTCTCAACGCCCGCAGAAACCTCCGTCCTCCTATCCCACGAATCCCGGTCCAGACGGAGACACGCAGCCGCGGGAATCAAACAACAGTGCAGCGATAACAAGAACAAAATGCCATCCACTCCACGCCCATGGCCGAGCCCGTTCGGCCCTGCGCGCGCCTGGTCGTTGGTGCGTTCCATCTCAGGATTCTTCTTGGCGACCGCAACTTGTCTCTGGCGTATCGACTCCCCTACGTCCACTCATGCACAGGCCATGCGCGACCCATGCGCACTCACGTCCATTCACGCACACGCCGTTTGGTTCGAGAGGTGACGCCATTGGACGGGACAGGGTCCTAACGATCCTCTCTTCTCTAGGCTTACGAGAAGGTCATTAGTAGCCCTCAAGCACCGGCTGCACCGCCCGTCATTTTGGCACCTGCCTGCCTTGATATTCTTCCTATCCATTTGACGCTATGGCCTATGGTGGGCATACGTGGATGGAGGAGTCACTGGGCAGAGTGAGGAGGGCCGTGACAAACAAATCCCGTTCCACCAGTGATATGCCAATTTGGTGGCTTGCACCTGTGAAGGTTCTCTCCGCAATGAAATCTCCGGGTCACTAGCTAGCTAGTGGCCACTTCCCTGTGCCCAAGGGCGTAATTAAGCGAGGCCGGACGAGGACATCCAATTCCAACTTACGCGCATCAGAGCATGTACAATGCAAAGACTCTTGTGTAGGCGCTAAGAGAAAATTAAAAAAGAATATTACGTTTGACGCCCACGTAAGAGTCTCCGGCTCCAATACAGAGGCGCTAAGCATGGGCGCTACACGCATTAAAAAAAGCAACGGTCAGCTGCGCTAGCGCCGATCTCTCCAACGCAAAGTCGCTCTACCGAGCTGTTTAGTCTGTTGAGACTGCCAGATTTTCATGTGATTTTGTAGCGTTTGCACTAGCGCCCGCCGCCGCTCAAGCAGACTCGTGAGAAATAAAAAAGACAAAGCACTCGGTGCCAGAAGCTGCGTCGATGCCATCCAAAATCCTGGAATCGGCCAGGAATTAGACAAAACGACCAGGATTGGACCCTAGCGCCCGTCCTAAGAGATTGCGTTGTTGATGCCCTCAGTTATCAGTAATCTAATCCATAAGGGCATGTGCAATGCGGACGCTTAGCATCGGTAATATTCCCGGCCAATCAGCGGTTAGTTTACAGAATCCCAGCGACTGATGAGGCGTCGATGCAAAACTCTGCGTCGGGCGCTAGAGCATTTTCCTTCCCGCAGCAAGCGCCCAAGTCCTTTAAATTAGCCTGTGTATTAGCATCGGCCGTTGTAAAGCTGGGCGCTTGGTCGCCAATTTAATTATTTAATATTTATTTTCTTCTCTGTTTGCGTTCATACAAGCGTCGACCATTGAAGATGCCCTAACATTGACGAATTTGGACAGCATGGCGGCTCATGACCTCGTCCTAGGTCGATCCATAGAGAGGGGACAAGAACTTACACGATTTGGCCCGTAATCCCCGCTGTTTCCGGCTCATTCAGATGAATATTTATACCCAAAGGCCAAAGCCATGTTTTTATGCCACAAGAACATCAGAGATTTGGATGCAGCGTAGACCGCGTGGAGGCCGACGTGGTAGCAAAGATAAGCAGTTGAGGAGCTGCACCTCTGCGCGTACGGCATGGCATGGACCGTACGTACACCAGCCTGATCAGTTGCGGCTTAGTGAGGACCATACCGGCATAACCACAAGGGCACCTCTCACTTTCAGGATGCGCCACGAGAGGCAAGTAATTAGGCCACGACTCGAGGAGAGGACCACGAGGAATCGCCATTGATCTCCAAAAGGCCTAGGTTGGCTCGGCCGCCCCTCTCAATCTCCCCACTCCCCAGTGCCCACGAGGCCACGACCGTATATATCTCAGTCTCAATCTTCGGGACCTCACCGCAGCGTCCCGTCCCCCTCCTCCGGATATCCACGCACGCAGCTGCAACTGGACGACCGATATGTGCATCCGATCACACTGAACTGCATGGCACGAGGGATCGATCCCGTCCCGGGGCATCCGGTGCGTGGTGCCCCGGGGAGCCGAGCATTAAGACGGGCCGGCAATAGAAGTTTGTTAGGCACGACAGCAAGGGCGGCACGTGGGCGGGCTTCGCCGTTGAGCGTTGCGGCAATGACACACGCACTCGCCGGCAACGGCAACCTCCTTCCCGTATGTGTGGCCAACTACACCGCGCGACCCCAAACGCACGTCCACTTTGCCCGGATTATGTCCGTTTGGGTAGGGCGATGAGGTCGTGTCCGGGCATGTCCTCGGATGCGGTGACCGTGCGCCCAGTGCGCGGCCGCATCCTTTGGCCCCATCTTGTCCGTCTCCATTTTAAAAAAAGAACAACGTTTTAAATACTAAGCGGCCCTAATTCAGGCCAGCGGCCCTAGTTCATCACGTCGGTAACCGAGCCAGCGGACCTAGTTCATCACGCCGGCAACAGAGTCAGCGGCCTACACGTCCTCGCCGGCAACAATGCGAGCGGCCGGCAACACAGTCAACCTTCAAAATGAATTGGTTTGTTCGCCGACAACACAGACAGCGGCCGGCAACACAACCAGCCTCCAAAAATGAATGTGTTTCTCGCCGGCACACAGCCAGCGGCCCAGCGGGCGGGCGGCACCCATGCCAGCCTCCAAAAAGAACGGCCACGGCCGATCGGACGACCTAGTTCAGGCCCTTGGCGTCCGACATCTCCTTCTGCCTGACCTCGAACCAGCTCCTCGTCTTCTCGCTCATCTTGGTCAAGTCCACGTTCATGATCGCAAAGGCCACCTCATTTGCTTTGGTTGCGGCATTGGTGGCCTCGATGTCGAGCTGCCTCTGCTCGATGTCGAGCTGCCTCTGCCTGGCCGTGACATTGGCGGCCTCGATGTCGAGCTGCCTTTGTCGAGACGCCTCCTCCATGTCGATCTTCCTCTTTTTGGCCACGTCCTCCATCTCAAGATTTTTCCTTTGAAGCTCTAGGTATTGCTTCATTTGCTCATCCTTGCTTTGTCGCTTCTTCTCGTCCTTCACATCCTTTTGAAACATCATGCCATGCAACGTCTTATGCAAGACCATGGATGACGCATCGCGTATGTCGTCCACCTTGGAGTTCGTCTTGCCCCTCGGCCTCTTCAACACCTCGCCATCTCCACCTCCGGCGAACTTGGCCGTCTTCTTGCCTCTCTTTCTTTGAAGTTCACGGTATTGATCCTTGAACTTAGGGCAATTGTTGATGATCGTCCAATAATGCGTAAGCGTGAATGGCTTGTCATTGTGCCGGGCCTTGAATGCTTCCAAAGATTGAAATACCTACACCACATGATCAACAACAATTGAATATGCAAACATATACAAGGTCGTAGTCTCATGGCCGTAGTAAGGAAAAGACTAGGATGAGAGCATACCATGTTCCCAACACCGAGACCACTCACGGTCTGTGCTTTAACGCTCTCAAGTGCGACGCAATACTTGTTGCACTCTTGTTGGATGAACAACCACCTCTTTTGAATCAAGTTGATACCACGGTTGCTTGTAATTTGGTAGGGCTCAAACATCTTCCTTTCATGGAATGTATTGTGGACTCTCGTCTAAAAAACAAGGCCCTTTTGTTGCGCGCCGGTCCTCGGATCTTGGCTAATCTCCATCCAACATTGGCAAATCAACTTGTTCTCATCTTGTGTATATGAACCCGTGCGAATGCTCTTCCTTCTATTTTGCGCTTCTGCTCTTTGGGTGAGCTTGTCGATGAACAATGACTCGTCCGAAATATCAATATCAATGACTTCTTCTTCATCACCATCACCTTTGCAATAGATGTCATCGTCTTCATGCCACGAGTCACCATGGTCGTAGTCAACACGGTCGTCGGCCTCTTCATCGGCAACGTACTGGGCACGGCCATCCTGACTTTGGGTCTCGTCGGGGTCGTAGGCACGGCCCTCTTGCCCCTCGTAGATCACATCCTCCATGAACTGGTTGTAGAAGGGGTCGTCGACCAGTGGTGTTGGTGTTGGCATTCCGTCGAACAAGACG
>LR738714.1:556623814-556634825 GCA_902687465.1 Secale cereale
CCATAGGAACCAAAAATTGTAGCCAATCACTGGATGCGGGTAATCCCATCTTTCCAGAGGGCCGGTCGATGGATGCGGATTATCCGTCTTTCCATAGGGATCATAAGAAAAGAATTTAGCCAATCACTGGATGCGGATTATCCGTCTTTCCAGAGGGCCGGTCGATGGATGCGGATTATCCGTGTTTCCATATGGTCTTCTATGGCTCCATGAAGCCATGGGTAGATCCTGAACCAATCATTGGATGGATTACCATCCAGAGGGTTTCCGTGAAGCGTCCTCTTTTGAGCCGGATGTGACCTCATGCTCTTCATGGAGTTTTATTGCTTCTGAGTATATATATTCTGCAAAAATCAGTTTTAAACCGGCCGATATGTTTGAAATATAACATATGATAATACATATATGGTTGTCCTCAGAAGATATTTGTATTGGAAAAAAGGCTGAGCCCCCGGTTTACCGAGGTTGCCGGTTTATTCATTGATCATAATATATACATAGGATACAGTGGAGCTCATAGCTCAAGTATAGTATGGTCGTAAGTGGGCGATGTTCCATGGCCTCTTCATCTCCTCCTCTGATGTCCGTGAGTCCTTGTGTTCTCGAACGTCCAGCAGGTAATATGAACCGTTGTGCAGATTCTTACTGACCACAAAGGGCCCTTCCCAAGGCGGGGATAATTTGTGCATATCTGTTTGATCTTGGATGAGCCGGAGTACCAAGTCGCCCTCCTGGAACGTCCTTGTCTTGATCCGGCGGCTGTGATATCTGCGTAAGTCTTGTTGATAAATTGCAGACCGTGCCGCAGCTATATCACGCTCTTCATCCAGCCGGTCCAAGCTGTCTTGCCTTGCTTACTCATTGGCCGCTTCAACATAGGTTGTCACCCTTGGTGAATCATGACGGATATCACTTGGAAGGACCGCTTCAGCACCATATACCATAAAGAAAGGTGTATAACCTGTGGACCGGTTTGGCGTAGTGTTGATACTCCATAGGACAGATAGTAATTCCTCAACCCAACACCCCGGGGTTCTTTGCAAGGGAGTCATAAGCCGGGGCTTGATACCTCGCAAAATCTCCTGATTTGCTCTTTCAGCTTGACCATTGGATTGGGGGTGGGCCACAGAAGATACATCTAAGTGAATATGCTCTCGTTGACAGAATTCTTCCATCTCACCCTGAGATAAATTGGTGCCATTGTCCGTGATGATGCTGTGCGGAAAGCCAAACCGGAAAATTACCTTTTTGATGAATTTGACTGCCGTTGCCGCATCACACTTGCTTATAGGCTCTGCCTCAATCCACTTTGTAAACTTATCCACTGCTACTAGTAGTGAGTTTTCTGATCTTGGGATTGCTTGAAAGGTCCAACCATATCAAGCCCCCAAGTTGCGAACGGCCAGGTTATTGGTATCATCCGGAGCTCCTGTGCTGGAACAAGAGCGCGTCGTGAAAACTTCTGACAAGCATCACACTTCCGGACCAAATCTACCGCATCAGCATGAGCTGTTAACCAATAGAACCCATGTCGAAAAGCCTTAGCCACCAAGGATTTTGAACCGGCATGATGACCACAATCCCCTTCATGGATCTCGCGAAGAATCTCACAACCTTCCTCAGCCGATACACATCGCTGAAATGCTCCAGAAACGCTTCGATGATGAAGTTCCCCGTTGGCAATTGTCATGGACTTAGAACGCCGGATTATCTGTCGTGCTTCTATTTCATCGTCCGGTAGCTCTCCTCGGCTCAGATATGCCAAATAAGGCAGCGTCCAATCCGGAATAACATGAATCGCTGCAACTAACTGTGCCTCCGGATCAGGAACAGCTAGGTCTTCCTCCGATGGTACTTGAACCGAAGGACTGTGCAACTCATCCAAAAAAGTATTTGGCGGAACCGGTTTACGTTGGGAGCCCAGCCGGCTTAAAGCATCGGCCGCTTCGTTCCGTCGCCGGTCTATATGATCCACCTGATACCCTTTGAAATATCCTGCAACTGCTTCAACTTCCCGTCTGTAAGCTGCCATGAGAGGATCTCTCGAATCCCACTTGCCTGGAACTTGCTGTGCCACCAAATCTGAATCGCCAAAACACTTAACCCGGCTCAAGTTCATCTTCTTTGCCATTCGCAAGCCATGAAGTAATGCTTCATATTCTGCTGCATTATTAGTACAAGGAAACAATAAACGGAGGACGTAACAAAACTTGTCACCTCGCGGAGAAGTTAAGACAACTCCAGCCCCCGAGCCTTCTAACTGTCTTGAACCGTCAAAGTGAATCGTCCAGTACGTAAGATCCGGCTTGTCCTCAGGAGTTTGTAATTCTGTCTAATCATTGATGAAATCCACCAATGCCTGAGATTTTATAGCGGTGCGTGACACATACTTCAACTCATGCGGACTGAGCTCAATGGCCCACTTTGCCACTCTACCTGTAGCTTCCCTGTTCTGGATTATGTCCCCTAACGGTGCTGAACTAACCACAATTATTGGACGACCTTGACAATAGTGCTTCAGCTTCCGGTTTGCCATGAACACACGATATACCAGCTTCTGCCAATGTGGGTACCTTTGCTTGGACTCAATGAGTACTTCACTCACGTAATAAACCGGGCGCTGAACCGGGTATTCCTTTCCTGCTTCCTTGCGCTCAACCACAATTGCGACGCTGACTGCCCGTGCATTGGCAGCGACGTACAACAGCAATGGCTCCTTATCAACAGGGGCAGCCAGGACTGGCGGCTTTGCCATTTGCCGCTTCAGATCCTCAAACGCCGCGTTCGCCTCATCACTCCATATAAACCGATCTGTTTTCTTCAGCATCTGGTAAAGCGGAATCGCCTTCTCTCCCAAACGGCTGATGAACCGGCTTAATGCTGTGATCCGGCCAGCGATACGCTGAACATCGTTGATGCAAACTGGTTTAGTCAAAGATGTGATTGCCTTAATCTTGTCCGGATTAGCTTCTATTCCTCTGTTTGAGACCAAGAATCCCAGTAGTTTACCTGCCGGAACACCAAAGGCACACTTCTCTGGATTAAGCATCATCTTATAAGCTCGAAGATTGTCAAAAGTCTCCTTAAGATCCTCTATCATTGTCTCCTCTTTCCTTGATTTAACCACAATGTCATCCACATAGGCATGAACATTCCTCCCTATCTGTCCTTTAAGACAATTCTGAATGCAACGCTGATAAGTTGCCTGAGCACTCTTGAGCCCAAAAGGCATAGATACATAGCAAAAAGCACCAAAAGGGGTTATGAAAGCTGTCTTCTCTTGGTCTTTAACTGCCATCTTGATCTGGTGATATCCTGAATATGCATCCAAAAAGCTTAGCCGCTCACATCCCGCTGTGGCATCGATAATCTGATCAATACGAGGGAGAGCAAAAGGATCAGTTGGGCAAGCTTTGTTGAGGTCTGTGTAGTCCACACACATTCTCCACTTCCCATTCTTCTTTAACACCAGCACCGGATTAGCCAACCACTCTGGGTGAAAGACTTCCACTATGAACCCTGCGGCCAAAAGCCTGGCCACTTCTTCTCCTATAGCCTTGCGACCTCTCTTCGTTGAAGCGGCGCAAATATTGTTTAACCGGTTTATATTTCGGATCAATGTTAAGGCCGTGCTCAGCGAGTTCCCTCGGTATACCTGGCATGTCAGAAGGTTTCCACGCAAAGATATCCCGGTTCTCACGGATGAACTCGATGAGCGCGCTTTCCTATTTGGGATCAAGGTTAGCGCTGATAGTGAACTGCTTGGACGAATCACCTGGCACAAAATCAACTTGCTTGGTCTCCTCCGCCGATTTAAACTTCAATGCCGGATCATGCTCTGTAGTTGGCTTCTTCAGCGGAGTCATATCTACCGGATCAACATTATCCTTATAGAACTTCAATTCTTCTGTGGCACATACTGCCTCCGCGTAGGCTGCATCTCCTTCTTCACACTCCACTGCTATCTTACGACTTCCATGAACTGTGATCGTACCCTTGTGACCCGGCATTTTGAGCTGCAGATAAACATAACATGGCCTAGCCATAAACTTGGCATAAACCGTTCTCCCGAATAAAGCGTGATAGGGGCTCCGGATCTTAACAACTTCGAAGGTTATCATTTCTGACCAGGAATCATGCTCATCTCCAAAGGTAACTTCCAAGTCAATCTTTCCAACTGGATAAGCCGACTTACCTGGAACCACTCCGTGAAATACCGTGTTTGATTGTCTTAACTTCTTATCCGTCAGGCCCATACGACGGAAGGTCTCATAGTACAAGATGTTGATGCTGCTACCACCGTCCATGAGAACTTTAGTGAAGTTATAACCTCCCACCTGGGGCGCTACCACCAAGGCCAAGTGGCCCGGATTATCCACCCGCATCGGGTGATCCTCCCTACTCCATACAATGGGCTGCTCTGACCAGCGCAGAAATTGCGGTGTTGCCGGTTCAACCGCGTTAACTGCCCGCTTTAAAACCTTCTGATCTCGTTTACACAGACTTGTGGTGAACACATGGTATTGCCCACTGCTCAACTCCTTCGGATTATTCTGATATCCGGATTGTGGTTGCTGTTGCTGACGCTGCTGATTACCCTGATTATTGTGATTACCTTGGCCCTGCTGTTGACTGCCTTGGTTATTGTAACCACCCTCATTACGCGGCTGATTGCCCTGGTTATTATAACTTCCTTGACCATTTTGATTACCGGCCCGGTTTTGATAACCATTGTTATTGCCCCTATATCATGATCCGGAACTGTTCCCCTGATGACCCGGACCATAAAACCCTGGGCCGGAACCGCCATTTGGAGGCCTGTCATTAGGATTAAAGCGGCCCATCATTGCTTCCATAAAGGGCCTGCACTCTCTTATAGTGTGTTTTGCTGGTCGTTTGCTCGAGCCATGCTTCGGACAAGGCTGATCTAACTCTTGGTGCCAGCTAAAATCCCCTCCGCCGGTTTGCTGAGGTGGGTTGCCCATATTACGCTGAAAACCCCTTGAACTTGGGTATTGGCTACGAAATCAGAGCCACCTTCTGCCTTTCGCTTGCCCAAGAAACTTGCAGTAGCCGGGTTAACTTGCGCCGGTTTACCAGGTTTGTTAACCTTCCCTGCTTTGTCTCCCTCAGCTTCTGGATACTTGGTATTATCAGAGGCCCCATACTTTACCAGAGCACTCATGAGAGTTCCCATTTCATTGCAATCCCTTTTAAGCCGTCCTAGCTTTAACTTTAAAGATTCAAACTGGCAATTGTTTTCCAAAGTCACTATCGCCGTACTAGGATTGATACCATTCGAAGAGTGCAAGATCTCTGATACTCGCCGCACCCAAGCACTTGTAGACTCCTGCTCTCCTTGCACATAGGCTGCCAGATCCACCACTGACATCGGCTGCTTGCATGTATCTTTGAAGTTTTTGATGAACTGGCGACGTAGCTCTCCCCATGATCCGATGGAATTAGGGGGTAAACCCTTTAGCCAGGTCCGGGTTGTACCCTCAAGCATCATGGTGAAGTATTTTGCACAAGCCGCTTCATCCACGTCCAGCATCTCCATGGCCATCTCATAACTCTCCACCCAAGCTTCAGGAGGTAAATCCACAGTGTAATTAGGTACCTTGCGGGGCCCTTTAAAATCCTTGGACAGCTTGACGCTCCATAAAGCGGGGATAAGACACTGTACCCCAAAAGCACTCGTTGTGACTCCTGTCTCTGCTGTGGCTGTGTGAACCGGCGTCGTTTGACGGATTTCCTCCCGGGCTACTGACCTAACCTGGTTTGCATCTTGAGCTTGAGCATCCGCGCCTGCCGGATTATCCTGTCTGCGCCGATGTCGCCTGTGTTCACTGCTAGACACTTCTGGCTCTTCACAATGCCTAGTGTAACTCCGGCTGGGACGCGGTGTTGAATGTAGCCTCTCCCTGCTATGAGAATATGCTTGCTGCTGTATTAGCGCCGTATTGAGCAGATCCTTGACCCTGCGTGCCTCCAATGCCACCGGAGATGTCCCCTCAACGGGTAAAGCGGCCAAACGTGCAGCAGCAGCAACGATGTTATCCAAAGGATTCGAATAACGACCTGAAGGGGTAGGAACATGAGGCGCAGACGTGATCCGCCGATCTTGATCCGCAGTGGGCTGCTGAACCGGCTCATCCCTGGCTGGAGGTGCCCTCCGGTTTGAAGCCGGGTCGTTGCTGGTCCCAGCCCCAGGCGTTCTGAATAGCTCCGCCGCTTCATAAACCGATGGTAGACGAGATTGATATTTTCGACCCCTTACTCCCTGCACAGAGGCCTGCTCCATCCTTAGATGAAAAGCCTGATCATTCAACTCCGCTTGCCTTATTGCTATCATTGCCTTCTCTGCTTTCAGATCCTCCTTTAATTGATCAATCCGGCCTTTTAACTGAAGGAGCTCTGCATCATGTTGCGCCTTGTCTGCTGGAGCTATCGTTGCCACCGCTTTAGCTGTGAACTCCTCGATCAAGGTGGATAGAACGTTAGTAGGTGAGAGGGCCGGGCCGCTCCCCCCTACACCAGCTTCTGCTGTCGCCCCGTTCACCGTGGGCTGTGAACCGGTCATAAAGATAGCCACCCGGTTTGGCGGGTCGAAGGGGTCCGGAATACTGTTTCCATCGGACTCACCCTCAGACCGGCCGTCCTGCAATTGATACAAAGACTCAGTTTCTCCGGATGAAGATTCGTCGTCGGAGTAGACAACTGTTGCCCCATCGGATTCCGATCCGTCCTCGGTTCGAACCCCGTGGACTGCTCCAACGAAAGCGTGCTTCACGGCGGGCTGAATCCGGTTTGATCTCGCACGCTGAGCCGGCTCGATGATGTTGGAGAAGATGTCCGGCTCAAGTCCCGGTTCGCCGATCTTGCCGATGAAGACGTGGATGCCGCCGAAAGGAACCCGGTACCCGTATTCGATTGAATCGGCCTCCGGTCCCCAGCCTGCGTCGTTGATGTAGATCCGGCCGCGGTGACTCTTGGTCATCCGGCCGACCGCGTAACCCTTGAGCCCTTCAAATCTGCCCTTCAAGAACTTGAAACCATCGTGCGGAGGCCCCACGGTGGGTGCCAACTGTCGTGGAATTAACACGGCAGATGTCCGGTTTAACGGACTTGATGATGGAACCATCGCACGATTAGCTTGAAGGGGTTCATAGCACACAAAGGACACAGAGAGTTTATACTAGTTCGGTCCCTTCGATGAAGGTAAAAGCCTACGTCTAGTTGGTTTGGTATTGCTTAGGCGTCGGTTTACAGGGAGCGGATCGCTTGCCTGTAGTCTCGACGGGTTGATTCTTGCTTTTCCCTGAACCGTCGCCGGGTCGTCCCTTTATATAGAGGTGACGCCTGGTCCGGTTTACAGAGTCCCGAGGCCGGCTCATACTCGTGTCCGCCTCGGTCTCTGTCCTTTCTTCCTTATCTCTCAAGTTACATCATCGGGCGGTTTACAAACCATAATTCTATACATGGGCCCTAAGATCTCATGGGCCGTAGCCTTTACTAAATATTACAACCAAACATATTATAATAAACCGGTTTACACTAGCCGGTTCATAGCTGCTAGTCATATCCCTGACAGGCATCAAATGTCCGGGCTGACCGGCACCCCTCATATCCAGCCCAAATTTGAGACGAATATAGGATGTCCGGGCTCGCCTCGGCACGACCGCCATGTCGGAAATGACACCCCGGCCCGTCGCAAATTGAACCAAATCCATCCAAAGGAAAGGTCAGATCCATTTGCCATCTTCTCTCTCCTTCCTCCTTCGCATCGTCCGTCTCGTAGCTCCGGCGCCGCGCGCGCTCCGCAGCTGTTCCTAGCCTCTCCGCCGCCAGCTTCGGCAGAGCAGTCCTTTCTCCCGTCCTCGTCGCGGGGGACGTCATCTCCGGCCCGGACGTCGCCACGGTACGTCCGGCAACTCTCTGGCTTCGCCCTGCGCTTGATGTGTTCGACACATTGCTCTACCGAATTTTTGTGATTTTGTTAAGAAAAACGATGGGTTCCAGTGCTTCGCCGGACAAGGAGTATGGAGCGACGGAGCATGACCAAATGATTCAATATGAGTTCTTCGATTCCTTGGATTCGGACGGAGAAGTGGACATGATTATGAGTCGAACATATTCTCAAGTTCAAGGGCTCAATCAAACGGAGAAGAGTGAACAACCGGGACAGGGTGTCCAGAGTAAAACTATTGTAAAGGGACTACTTTGCTCCCAATCCTGCTTTCCTGGATGATCCACGGTTTTGTCACGCATTTTCGTGTGCGGAAATTATTGTTTTTGTGCATTGTGGAGGGAGTGGAGGCACATGGCGACTATTTCAAGCCCATGAGAGATTGTCGCGGACAAGTCTCTTTCTCTGCCAATCAGAAAGGCACGACTGCTCTGAGGATGCTTGCACTTGGTACTGTTGCAGATGTCGTTGGTGAGATGGTCAGGATGGGTGAGAGTGCGTGCTTGAAGACTACTGTCAAGTTTGCTCGCGCCGTGGTTAAGATGTTTGGACCTGAGTATCTCAAATAACCAAATGCGCATGACACATAGAAGTTGTGGCTATTGGAGAGGCAAGTGGGTTTTCAGGAATGCTCGGATCAATTGATTGCATGCATTGGCAATGGAAAAATTGCCCCAAAGGTTTGCAGTGAATATATCAAGGTCACAACAGAGAGGACACCGTCATACTAGGAGCGGTGACATCACATGACTTATGGATTTAGCATGATTTCTTTGGAATGCCCCGGTTCTCATAACAACATCAATGTGCTTTAACGATCTTGGATGTTCAGGAGGCTTTGCAATGGGGAATCACCGCCGTGCAACTACACTGTCAACGGCCGTGACTACAACATGGGATAGTATCTTGCCGATGGTATCTATCCTCGGTGGGCGGCGTTTGTGAAGACCATATTCGAACCACATGGCAAGAAACAGAGCCACTTTACAACAATGCAGAAAAGTGGCTAGGAAGAATGTGGAGAGGGCATCTGGTGTGCTTCAAATTCGTTGGGAAATTGTGCGAATTGCTGCTATGATGTGGGAATCAGAAACTTTATGACAGTTGATGACTTGTTGTGTTATTCTGCACAATATGATTGTCAAGGATGAGAGTGACGAGGTAGCCCAAACCCATGAATTTGAAGCACCTGAAGAACAAGTTAAAATTCCCGAAGATCAAGATGTGTCTCAACTTATGAACTTCCTTCAAATGCATTAGAATATCCAAGATCATCAGGTACACACGCACCTACTCAATGATCTTGTGGAGTACATGTGGACCCACAATGATAACCAAGGAGCTTAATCTTGAGTTGTGCACTTAAAATAAATTTTATGTAAACGCTATGTACGCTCCGTACCAAAATTTGTTATTTACGTGCGACGTAATCTTTTATGGTCGGCGTGCATGGATTTGAGAGTCCGGATTTAAGATATGGATGCCGCAAGGAAAATAACAGGTCCCGTCCGGATGCGCCCTCGGGCATGCCCGGGTGCGTCCGCGAACGTACAGGGTACGGATTTGCCAGATCCGGTTGTAGACACTCTTAGTAAAGTATTCTTCACTCGACTAAGTTTCGGTCATTTCTAGCCGATCCTCTAAATTTATTGAAGTAAAAAACTTGTGTTTGATTGTTACATTTCGTCAAACACCTGCTATGCGCCTCCGTGACGATGACGACCAGGCCGACAACATTGGTGAGCACGTCGGACATGATCGTGATTTTAAATAGCGAATAGCGGGTTGGTAGCAAATTGGGATCCGCGTAGCGAAATGCGGATAGCGGGCAATATGTGCGTGTAGCGGATTTGTAAGCACACTAGATTATTGTTTATATTTCTAGATCATTAACAAAAATTAATGACCTACGCAATAGCTATTTGAAACCATGTCACACACACCATACGTCGCACCTCCGCCTGCACTAATCGAGGCAGTGCAAAAGGCCCTGGCGAAAGAGGATTTTCAAGTGTCCGCCGTCGCATTCATGTTCGTGGTCGCGCGCCGGTAGCTGTTAAGCAGCGCCAAGAAACTAACCGATGGAACTCTTCATGCCGTCGCAGCTTCGCGACGAGGTACGGGGAAGGTTACCGTGGCGTGTTCCATTGGTACCCGGACTACTCGTGCCGGCTGCGACATGTTTTCTCGTCGACTCCATCGTCATTGGCTGCACCTTCCACCGTGCGGTCTCCGTCAAGGTTTCCTACAAGGTCACTGGCGAGGTAGCCGGTGAGGCTTGAGGTTGCCGCCGTCGATAAGGAAGCTTCACATGAGTCGTTGGCCGGCCATAATGTGACGCCCGAGAGCGACGTCCCAGAAGATTCTATAAGATCCCAGAAGATTCCAGATGTTT
Organism: Secale cereale; assembly: GCA_902687465.1. Taxonomy (NCBI): domain Eukaryota; kingdom Viridiplantae; phylum Streptophyta; class Magnoliopsida; order Poales; family Poaceae; genus Secale; species Secale cereale. The sequence continues at coordinate 556,634,179 of LR738714.1, forward strand.
CGGGTTGCCCATGTGTTTCTTTTGCTTGTGTTATTTATTTTTTGCATTGCATCATGTCATCATGCCATCATGTCTTTCTTTTTTTTTTGCATCTCAACCTAAATAAATCGTGTGGACCTTCGGTCCATTTAAATCGAGGGAAGATGTCTTCTCTTTAAAACATATCATCCCAATATTATTAGGGAGCTATATAATAATATACCATTTGTTTGGAATTACCCGCAACACACGTGCATAATTTCCCCATGCTTTCCTACTTCGAGTTTCTCCTCCAAAACCCTTCCCTGTATATCTTTTTCGTTGTTTCGAGGTTCTTCCAAAAAACCCTCCTACAATTTTATTAAATTCCTGACATTTTTGTGAGTCCAGGGATTTGTTACCCCTTGCCCTAAGTCTTTTCCTAACTCCTCTTTTCTTTCTATTCCTCTTTTGTTTTTCTGTTTTTTTTTTGGAAAACAACAGCAGCTTTATTTTAAAGAGAGCCTAGCAGCCAGGCCATTCCGGCCCAGCCGCACCTGCCTCTTGGGCCTCCTTCCCATTGGCCCAACACCAGGCCTTTGGCCCGCTCCCACTACACCAAACCCTAGCGCTCAGCCCGAGCCTCGCTCCTCCCTCTCGATGCCTCCCAGCCGCCGCACCCTTTCCTC
>LR738714.1:556663653-556754393 GCA_902687465.1 Secale cereale
CCGCCGCGCTTAACTTTCCGAGTACCGTCGCGACAACAAGAGCACTAGAGTTTTAACAGAAGGAGGAAAATAATAACCCCGTTGAAGAAAATAGAGCCGAAAACCCAAGAAACGATGGCGCGAGTACACACAGTGAAGTGTCTCGTTCAAATTCATGCATGGGCCAATACCCATGAGGTTCGATACAATAGCATGCATGGCATGGAACATTTTTTGAGCAAGGGTATTTTGGTCAACATTTTTGAGCCAAGGGCACTTGCGTAATCTCATGGGTTGCAGAGCGCGGCCCGCAGGCGATAAATCGGTTGCAGATATTTATCTGCTATCCTTGTGTGATGCAGAGGCCAAGAGCTCATTGGGTGGAGCTCTTGCCGCTCCTAGCTCGTCGACAAGCACACCCACAGAGCCACTGATAACAAGCACATAGAAGCGCGATCTCTTATAGCAGAACGTTCTAAACACCACACCAGCCCATGCAAGACTTCCAGTCCATCCCGGGCCTCGCCGGGCGGCTGTTCGGCGGCGCCGCGGCGGCAGACATCCGGCGCGTGCAGGGCCCGGCGTCCCGGTGCGGCGTGTTCTCGCAGGCGGCGTCCGCGCAGCCGGAGGCGGCCGTCAAGTGCCCGCGCTGCGAGTCCACCAACACCAAGTTCTGCTACTACAACAACTACAACTTGTCGCAGCCGCGCCACTTCTGCAAGAGCTGCCGCCGGTACTGGACAAAGGGCGGCGTGCTCCGCAACGTCCCCGTCGGTGGAGGCTGCCGCAAGGCCAAGCGCAGCTCGTCGTCGGCGTCGGCACCGTCGACGCCCGCGGCCACGGAAGCCAAGAGCCAGCGGCGCGGCGCGTCCGCGTCGTCCTCCTCCCGCTCCAACAGCGGCAGCGGCAGCGCGAGCCCCACGGCCGCCGCGGAAGAGACTACGACGACGACCGACCCCCCTCCGCCTACGCCGTCGTCCAACTCCAACTCCCACACCATCGCCTTCGCCAGCCGCAGCACGAACTACCCCTTCGCGGCAGACGTGCCACCTCCGGCGCCGATATTCGCCGACCAGGCGGCCGCGCTCGCGTCCCTCTTCGCGCCGCCGCCTCCTCCGCCTCTCCCGGTGTTCAACTTCGCGTCAGAGCCGAAGATGGAGGAGGCGATCGGCTCACTGCTGCTCCCGGGGCAGGAGCCGGCGCAAGAGCCAGAGGAGCCCACCTGCACCTCCACAGTCGGCGACATGGCGCCGTTCATGTCCCTGGACGCGGGGATCTTCGAGCTCGGCGACGCGTCGCCGGCCGATTACTGGAACGGTGGGAGCTGCTGGACGGACGTCCAGGACCCGTCCGTCTACCTATCCTAGTTTGGTTTAGTTATTACTCATCACGATCGGTTTTATTAAGCTGTGGTTCAATGCTTCTTTAACGACGACCAACAGCTAGCTGGTAAGTACATCATGTAATGCTATGCTACGTACGTACTGCCCGCACTTGTACCTCTTTGTTTTCGTCCCATTTCTGTGGCTGCACATCACGGGTTTGTGTAAGAAAGCTAACCATTGTGTCGCTACAACCGGATCAAATCACCACGTATTCGTGTTTCTCTTTGGATTGTGAACTTCTCATATGCATGTTGTACCCCCTAAATTATTGACTTGTCTCGATATTTTTTTCCATGGACTTTACACTACAGTACTATACAAGTTTCTGTAGCACAAATACCGCTTATGAGGATAGGAAAAATATATAGGTTGCGGCAAAAATATATCTTTTTTGTACAGATCACGACTCATATACGCATATACTTCATCCGTAATTTTACATATTCGATTTTTTTTCCAAAGAAGTCTGAACCTTGTTGGAAATATATTGTTTTTCCAAAACAGGTTAGTGTCAAACGGTTTTAGAAAACATTTTGAGAGAAAAATAAGCCAAGAAAATAGTTTAATTCGGATCACATGGAGCAATATTAATCTTCCATCCCGTTATTTACAAACAGTTGATCAGTTTTGTTAAGTTTCATTCAACTTAGACTTCGTTATGTCTTCGTCGATGCTATCTTTCTTTAATCTTACATGAAGATTTATAAAAAATATTTTATTCTTTGATCTTGGTTAAGTCTCGATCGACTAAGATCTAGATACATCCGTAGTTGATTCGTGTGTCTTTGCAACAAGGGCCAAGGCTAGAGGTGATATGGGCATTATTATTTTCCGCCGAAGAACCTAATCATGTCAGGGACTTTTCGTCTGGTAGTTGATTTGCTAAGTTCATATTGGTTCTCAACTTCTCGTAGTACTTAAATTTCGCGCCTTTCGCTCTCTGGGGAGTTTGTGTTGATGGAGATGGCACTGGGCTAGCTGGCGCTTACGTACAGTACTCGTTCTGTAGGGTACATCAGTACAGTAGAGAAGGTGCGTACGTCCGCTGGCCCCAGCAGCCTCCACCCATCGGCATGGCGCGACATACCTGCTTGCTTCGCTACACTCCATCGCGTGCTCCCTCACGCCAACTTGGACCCGTCCCCACCCCCAGAAGTTGGCGAACCGGTTCGGCGCGCGAGTCAAAGCGTTAAGGAGACCGTGGTCCCGTTTTGTCAGCGGGGGTCATTGTTCCGTTGACAGTCATGGGCGCAGCCGCGGTGCGCCGTACGATCTGTTTGTCTGTTGCGTGCCACTCCCACTCCAGTCCTGCCCATCTCGGATCGGGGCTGCGTTGCGTGGCTCCGGTTGGGACACCGAAGGACGAATAGTCGTCCTCTCATCACGCGTCGATCCGTGCCGTGCACCAGCCACACCAAAGAGTCGTCACGCACACCCACATGCTTGGATTCTGTGGTAGCACCAAGCCCTAAATCTTGACTCGATCGACCGGTCGGATCGCATCGTGGCGCCGAAGATTTGCGTCAGGTCTACGAAGTTGACGGGAAACCGAAATCAGCTAGCACAGTATGTCATTCTTGGTAGTAGTTAGTACGCCGATGCATGCATCGGCGTAACACATGACCGTCGCCCATGCCCCTCCGAGCATCATATCCGCCAAACGAATGACCAAGATAAACACAACATGCATAGATTAGACTAGAGCCTATTCCACTTCTTCTCCGGAGAGGCTAGCGAGCAATGATTGCTTCGGGCGGAAGAAATCTTGATACGGGTCGAGGCCGACTTATCCACCATTTACGGCCGGCGGTCGAGGGGCTGCGTTCGTTCGTTCGTTCGTTCCGGACAAGAATCATCGCATCGTTGTAGCTTGGGCCGAACTGTTCCTCCATGACCCACCGTGATGAGAGGCACAGCGGTTGCGTCTGAACGAAGGACTGAGCTATAACTACTGTGCGGTAAGACTGTGCCATGCCGCCGTGTCCTGCCCGGTCCACGTCGCGGTCGCAGGTCCCGTCAGCGATGAAAGCTTTTCGCTGACTGCTCCCTCGCCCATCGCCTATCCACACCTGCTCCACGACCGTCCAACACAAAAAATGAGATACATAATCAAGAAAACGGGCAACAATCAGTGTTTCCCCTGTTAAAGAAAGAGAACTATGGCTACGTTTTCTCCACAGAGCGTTGATCGTTGTCGACCGTCCGATCAGAAGTCGGCTGTCTCTTTCCTCCGCGGCGATGGACTGGTGGTGGTCACGTACACAGTAGCAGAACAGTACGCACAACAGTGCTCGCTGTACTGCAGAGGAACAGGAATTGTCCTGCTTACCTCGTGGACAATCGTCACAGATACGGTATCTTGGCCCAGGAATTTTTATGGCCATGCTCATGCTGTCACAGGCACTGCGGCGAAGCAGCCTATGGCATCGATCAGCCATCACTCTGAACTCCGACGGAGCGCACAGTAGTAGCATCCGCACTGCGATACAGGCACTATTGTTCGTGCATTTACTGCAAGCAGTTCGTGGTGATGGCAGAGGCGCAGGACGGTGCTGCTCTGGTGGCCGACACTGTTGAGAAGTTACTGTGATCCCAGGATGAAGTAACTGGCGATCCATCACTCGGGTGCATTGACTCCACTGCGGCCTGCGGGCAGGGGTGGTGAGGAAGTGGTCCCGTGTATTTTTACCGCTGAAAAAATAGCCCGCCTCCGTCGCTAATACTAAAAAATAAATCAACTTACAATGCTTTGCTAATAACATGTTACAGTGCGACCATGGTATGCTAATAACGTATTTTAATGTTAGCGCTATTTTGCTACAGCACGTTGTTTTTTTTTTTCTTAATTTTTACTCGAGTTTTTCAACGTCATGAAACATGAGTCGGCACACCTAATGTAAGATGTAGGAATTGCACGATGTATTGCTCTTCGTGCATAGACACGTATATATGATGTACAAAGGTGGGTCACGGACCTCAACTATACAAGAAACTAGGAGGCGGGCCCAATACACAATATGCACATAACACATATACTTAACCCCCCTCCCCCCGCAGTCGAAGCGGCACTGCGGCTGACGCAAAGACTGGACCGGAACTTCTCAAATGACGCCGTAGGCAAGCCCTTAGTCATGATATCTGCAAATTGTTGAGAAGTAGGGACATGTAAAACACGAATATGGCCAAGGGCCACCTGTTCCCGAACAAAATGAATATCCAACTCAATATGCTTGGTCCGTCGATGATGCATCGGGTTAGCGGAGAGGTAGACTGCCGAGACGTTGTCGCGGTAGACCACCGTGGCACGGTCAACAGGGCAAGAAAACTCCCGAAGCAGCTGGCGAAGCCATGAACACTCGGCGACGACGTTGGCCACCACGCGATACTCAGCCTCAGCACTGGACCGAGAGACCGTAGGCTGCCGCTTGGACGACCACGAGATAAGTGAGGGTCCAAGGTAGACACAATAGCCCGAGGTGGAGCGACGAGTGTCAGGGCAGCCCGCCCAGTCTGCATTGGGCGGTGAGGGCGGTGTCCGCGGAGGCATGAAGCGTGACGCCAAGATCCATAGTGCCACAGACATAGCGGAGAATCCGCTTGACCGCAGCCTAGTGAATGTCTCGAGGAGCATGCATATGAAGACACACCTGCTGCACGGCATACTGGATCTCCGGTCGAGTCAGAGTGAGGTACTGAAGAGCACCAATGATAGACCGATAGAAAGCAGCATCTGAAGCAGGAGAGCCATCCGTGGCAGAAAGCTTGGCCTTCGTATTAACAGGCGTAGCGGCGGGCTTGCAGTTAAGCATGCCAGCGCGCTCTAAGAGCTCATGAGCGTACTTTCGCTGTTGAAGGAAGAAGCCATCGGGACGTCGCACCACCTCGACACCGAGGAAGTAGTGCAAAGGTCCCAAGTCCTTGATGGCGAACTCAACGCGAAGACGAGCCGTGAGCTGACCGAGGAGACCAGCCGTACATGCCGTCAGGATGATGTCGTCGACATAGAGCAACAAGTAGGCCATGTCGGAGCCCTGATGATAGACGAAGAGCGAGGCGTCCGAGCGGGTAGAGCGGAACCCAAGCTGGTGGAGAAACGCCGCGATGCGCTGGTACCAAGCGCGCGGAGCCTGTTTCAGTCCGTAGAAGGACCGCGAAAGCAGGCACACGTGGTCGGGAAGCACCGGGTCAACAAACCCGGTGGGCTGCTGGCAGAAGACCTGCTCCTCGAGGTGACCATGGAGGAAGGTGTTAGAGACGTCCATCTGGTGCACCGGCCAAGCACGGGAGACCGCAAGGTGGAGAACCATGCGTATCGTGCCGGGCTTGACGACTGAAGCGAAGGTGCCGGTGAAGTCGATGCCAGCACGCTGTCGGAAGCCATGAACAACCCATCGCTCTTTGTAGCGATCAAGGGTACCATCAGGACGGAGCTTGTGTTTAAAGACCCACTTCCCGGTAATCACGTTGGCGTGCCGTGGACGGGGAACAAGCTGCCACGTCCGGTTGCGCAACAGGGCGTCAAACTCCTCTTGCATCACAGCCATCCAGAGCGGGTCATGAAGAGCGGCTCGAACGGAGGACGACAACGACGACGGCTCAGAGGTGGACGCCGCATGGACGTAGTCATCCGAGGCGTAGCGCGATCTCGAGCGAAAAACGCCCGTACGAGCGCGGGTGACCGGACCGGCCACAGGCGCCAAGGGGGCCGCAGGCATCGGGAGCGTCGGGGGTGCCGAGGGGGCCGCAGGCGCCGGGGAAGCCATGGTGGCCGCGGCACGTGGGGCGCCAGGGGAGCCGCGGGCGCCAACGTCGGGGGCGCCAGCGCCGCGACTGTAGGAGGCGCCGCATGCGTGGGGCGCGCCTCAAAGCCAGGGGCGGGCCAAGAGAGGCGCACGAGCACCCTAGGAGAGGCGTCGAGGAGCCCATGTCACCGGTGGCGGGAGGAACAACCGGGGGTACCCGGCGAAATGGAAACACATGCTCATCAAAGTAAACGTGCCGGGAAGTGAACACACGATGGGAGACGGGATCATAGCACTGATATCCCTTGGAGTTAGAGGGGTAGCCGATGAAGATGCAAGCAACAGATCATGGTGCAAGCTTGTGAGAAGCAGTGTCGACAGTGCTAGGATAGCAAAGGCACCCAAAAATACGCAAGTCGTCATAAGACGGGGGCGTACCAAAGATAAGATGGTGAGGTGCATAGTTCCACCGTGGGTGGCAGGGTCTAATGTTAAGAAGAAGTGATGCAGTGGCGAATGCGTCCGCCCAGAAACGAGGCGGCACGTTGGCATGAAACAGGTTCATGCGAGTGCAGTCATTCAGAGTGCGAAGGACGCGTTCGGCTCGACCGTTCTGCTATGAAGTGTACGGGCAGGTGAGGGGAAAACTGTACCGTGATGCGACAAAAAGGTGCGGAAAGTGAGGTTGTCGAACTCTTTTCCATTGTCCGTCTAAAGCGCAAGGATGGGACGCCCAAACTGCGTGCGGACATAGGAGTAAAAAGCCGTCAAGGTGGAGAGTGGATCCAACTTTCTGCGCAAAGGAAAAGTCCACACATAATGAGAATAATCATCAAGAATGACCAGATAATATAAATAGCCCGAGTTACTGGGAACCGGAGAAGTCCACACATCGCTATGAATCAACTGAAAAGGAAAGGAAGCAATGGTGGTGGAATTATTAAACGGCAGGCGAACATGTTTGCCGACTCGACAAACATGACAAGTGTGATCCTCGATCTTATTGCAACTGAAACTGAAACTCCTAAGAATATGACAAAGTGTGGCGGGGTTGGGATGACACAAGCGAGCGTGCCAGAGATCGACTCCAGCAGAGAGAGCAACCGGTGCGGTGGTGGTGGATGAAGGCGAGTGCACCAGATAGAGCTCGTTGGGGCTGTCGCATCGGTGAAGTACCATCCTGGTGTGAGCGTCTTTGACACAAAAACCAAGCTCGTCAAATTTAACGGTAGCAGGATTTTCACGAGTGAAACAACGAACAGAAATAAGATTTTTAATAAGATGAGGTGACACGAGTATGTTAGACAAAGATAATGGAGTAGAACTAGAAGGGAAAGAAGTGTACCCAATGTGTGTGATAGGAAGTGTGGAACCGTCGTCGACAATGATGCGACGGTCGGTGGAGACAGGAGTGAAGGAGGGAAAGTTACCAGGATGCGCAAACATGTGAGCCGTAGCACCGGTGTCCATGTACAAATCACCACCTCCAGTGTAGTTGTTCGGCGTAGGACCGTCATGCAGTCCGGTGGGGAGCACCAGGTCCCAGGGCGCCGGCGGTAGGGCCGGCGAGGAGGACGGAGACGCCAAGGGGAAGCCGTAGCCGTCGCTCAACGGAGGCGGTGGGTACCCTCCATACAGCTCCGGCTGCCCCGGCTGCAACTGCAGTGCCGGGTAGGCCGGATGGCCTGCCGGAAAAATCTGTGGGCCCGCTGACAGATGCTGCACGTGCTGGGTGCCGTCTGCCTGCTGCCCAGCGGGCAAGTGCTGGCCCGCTGACGACCCCCACCAGTACACGGGAGACTCGTACGCGGGCAGAGTCCCGTACGTGGATGCACGCGGAGTCCCATATGCCTCGTACGTAGGATTCCCGTACGTGGGAACGGGGGCGCCGTAGGTGGCGGACGGGCCTGGTGACGCCATTACTGGTCCGACCGGGCGAGACGCGAGACGCGACAGGGCTAGCGGCTGGGCGGGCGAGCGCGCGGCAATAGCATGTACAGAGCCGCGACGCAGCTCGGAGCAGCACGCAGCAGGCGATGCGGTATGTGCGTGACGCGGTTTTGGTGCAGGGTAGAGATAGCAGCAGAAGCACGTGCAAGCTAGCTAGATGGGATCGGGTAGGTGGAGGCTGCAGCAGCACTACGTACGAGCGCGCGGGCGTGTAGGCAAGAGCGGCGACGGGAGCTAGGAAAGCTACAACAGCGACACGACTAGGTTTAGGCAGCGGGCGCGACAGGGGCGCGGGCGGCGGCGGCTGGGATGGCGACGGCGGTGGCGCGGAGGAGACGCGCGGCGGCGGCGACAAGGCGGAAGCGAGGTCGAAACCTAAAAAACTGATACCATGTAGGATGTGGGAATTGCATGATGTATTGCTCTTCGTGTATAGGCACGTATATATATGATGTATAAAGGTGGGCCACATACCTCAACTATACAAGGAACTATGAGGTGAGCTCAATTCACAATATGCACATAACACATATACTCAATACCTAACATGAGACGACCTAGTCTACCGAACCACACCGTCCTTGAAAACCAACGAATCCTGTTTCACCAAAAAAATTAAGCTTTTGCTGGAGAGGGCAAACGTATGCCCTCTTGCTCCAGGCCGTGGAACACCAATCTGCCAGCGGATAACGAGGACCGAGACGGTGACTGCGAGGACATGCAAATATACTCCATGCTACAGCCCAAGAAGCTCCACACAAGGATCAAAGCAAGCTCGAGGGCTTTGACTCGCAACAAGCGAATGCTAGTTGAGTTTCAGACAACACCCCGAGAGGGTAATGATATAAAGTGTCACCGCCACTCAGCCCGAAACGACGGACCTGGCTTTTCACCCAAGACCCTAACACGGAGAGGAAACCCACGATGACATCCTGATACGTCTTCAACGTATCTATAATTTTTGATTGTTTCATGTTATTATATTATCAGTCTTGGATATTTTATATACATTAGAAGCAACTTTATATTATTATTTTGGAATTGACGTATTAACTTAGCGCCCAGTGCCTCACTCTGTGCATTTTAAAACCGAACCGAAAAACCATACCGAAAATAAACCGAACCGAACCGAATTCACAATTTTTATGGTTTCTGGTTTCGATGTGGTATGAACTTTTCATACCGTTTTGAATTTCGGTTTTTATGGTATATACCGAAAAACCGAATGGTTAACCAAATAAACCGAAATAAAAATATATTTATATTTCTTGCGGCATACAACGATACAAGTAGTCATTTTCTTGTGTAGGAGTAAAATTTCCTGCAAAGAACATCCATTTTTTCTTGTAACGTAGGAATTTTTCTCCTGCAAAAATGCTAAGCACGTCCATAATCTTTCAAGGCATGAATTGAGGCATGCATATATACTTATATAAAGTTATATACCGTTTGTATTATAAAAGTATGTGTTTTGAATTATAAATTTGTAAAATATAGTATGTCATTTTCAAATTCGCGTCAACTTTGGTTATTATGGTATATACCGAAACGATACCGAAATAATTTGGTATATACCGAAACCGAACCGTATTTAATTTCATGCCGTATAAACCGAAGTATTAATACCGTACAAACCGGAAAACCGTATAAACCAAACCATGCAAACCGAATAAACCGAACGCACAGGGTGACCAGTGCCAGTTCCCGTTTTTACTTTGCAGAATATCAATACGAAATGAAGTCCAAATGCCACGAAACCTTTTGGAGATTTTTTTTCTGGTGATAAGAGACCATGGAAGCTTCGGGCGAGGGAGTCCTGGACTAGCTGTCCTTGGGTGTCCGGTCTACTCAATATGGGCTGGACTAATGGGTCGTGAAGATAAAGCAGAAGATCATCCCCCGTGTCCGGGTAGGACTCCTATGTGCGTAGAATGGAAAGTTTTATGTCCGGGTGTAATGTTTCCTTCCTCTGCAAGATAACTTTGTATAACCCTAGGTCCCTCCAATGTGTATATAAACCGGAGGGTTTAGTCCGTAGAGACCATCAGAATAATCTCGGGCTAGACAGCTACGGTTTAGCCAATACGATCTTGAGGTAGATCAACTCTTGTAACCCCTATACACATGAAATTCAATCAAGCAGGAAGTAGAGTTTTACCTCCATTAAGATGGCCCGAACCTGGGTAAACATCATGTCCTTGTTGTCCCTTGTTACCATTGATCCTCAGATACACATCTTGGGACCCCTATCCAAGATCTGCCGGTTTTGACACCAATATTGGTGCTTTCATTGAGAGTTCCACTGTGTTGTCGACAGAAGGATCGATGGCTCGCTTTGTCATCAGCGACGGCGCTGTCTCCAGGGAGACCTTCCTCCCTGGTCAGCTTTTCGTTATTAGCAGCTTCGTGCTACATGCCAACTCTGCCGGTCACCTTGAGCAGGTCGACAACTACACCCCTGGTCACCAGATAAGGATTGGAAGTCTGAGCTACACCGCCTATATCCGAGGAGATCTGATCTTCGAGGGGTTCGCGGTCTCGGCTGCCGCTCCCCACCTGCATGAAGAAAATCCTTCAGATCTACTACCAGATCCCGTCCAGGGGTCGACGTTCATGTTCGCTCTGGCCTTAGATCTGGAGCAGACCACTTCATCCGAGGACGGGAGGATAAACCCCGCCGGACTCTTTCACTCCATGGAACTTCTAGCCGGAGACTCAGAGGCGATCGCACCTTTTGCGGGCCCGGAATCAAACGGGACCCTTCCCGTTGTCGGGAAGCCAGACTCGCCTCCGATCTCGAGCTCCGAGCTCTTGGGGTCTATGCCCTCCGGGCTCGATCAGGTGGTCATCGCCAAGCCTAGCTCCGCAGATCCTCAGACCCCTGTCCAGCTCTCGCTCTTAAACAAGGCGCTGAACTTATTACAATCTCTCGCCATCATAGAGGTATCACCTCCAAACTATGCCCAGTTCGAACTGGGGGCTGAGACCAGGGAATTTTGCGTCCCACCCACCACCCACTTGGTACCCACTATTGAGGATTTAACCGACATGCTAGACTACGCTTCCAAAGACATCGTGGCATGGACGACGATGTCGAAGCCGAACCAAGTCAAAACCCGCCCATCACCGGGCGCTGGACTGCCACTTCTACCTACGATGTATACATGGTGGACACGCCTGAGAAGAAGGACGACGACGGCACTAAAGATCCAGATGAGGATAAGCCCATCGATGAACCACCGAAACGCCAGCGTCAGCGGCGTCGCTCTTGGTCGCGCCGAGGAAGGGAAAGCAAGACCGGCACCAGAGACAATGATACTTCGGATAATTCCGTAGACCCCTAAAACCCCATGGAACTAGCGTCAGAGCAGGAGGAAAGGGAGGAGGGTCAATTCAGCCCCAAAAAGCTCGCCGATCATGAGGATTCAGAAGACAGTAACTATTTACCTGTCTCCGAAGGGGATGTCATCCTTAATGACAAAGATTCATTGTTCCAGAGGAACCCCTCCAACAAGAACGCTTTCAGTGATGGCTTATCGCCACAACGAGGAGCTTGAAAAGGCAGTATCAGCGTCTTAAAGCTGAACAGGATACACTCAATGACAGATGGAATCAAGTGCTAGACACTGAAGAAATGTATGACCGTGAGCGCCAAACAAAGAGCTATCCCAAATGCAAGCTACTGCCACAATTCGACGACGAGGCCCTTGCGCCAATACCGTCGAAGTACAATCATGCCGATCAACCTGACCGACCACCACGTGGACGGGACAAAGCGGCCAATAACGCCGAACACCAGCCCGCGCCCCCACCATAGAGGCAAGGAGACAGCAGCTCCGGGCTACAAGTATGACCTATGTCTGGACCTGGCCAATAGAGCTGGCCAGACTTGATCAATCTATAGATCAAGAGGATGTGCCCCCACATGGGATGACGGCCATCAAGCCTAGCACGACAAACATAATCTAGTTTGGAGTAGGCACCAAACACAGATGTCATCTGAACTCCGTCGTGATGTCGCCTGGTATAAAGGTGCCGCACACCCGATGTACTTTACCGGCGAGGTAATGCAGCACCAATTTCTGTAAGGGTTTAAACCCGTGAACATCGAGCAGTACAATGGAACGATGGATCCTGCCGTATGGGTTGAAGACTTTATTCTCCACATTCACATGGCTCACGGAGATGACCTCCACGCCATAAAATATCTGACTCTGAAGCTGAAAGTACCAACATGACACTGGTTGAACAACCTCCGAGGGAACTCCATTGGAAGCTGGGAAGATTTAGAGGATGCTTTTCGGGCCAACTTTCATGGCACTTATGTCCGGCCACCGGATGCTGATGACCCGAGCCACATAGTCCAGCAACCTAGAGAGTCAGCCCTCAATCTTTGGAATTGGTTCTTAACTAAAAAGAATCGACTGCCCAGACGCCGAAGGCTTAGCGGCAATCAAAAACAGCGTCCATGAAGAATGGCTTGCCCGACACCTCGGTCAGGAGAAGCCGAAGATTATGGCAACTCTTACTACACTCATGACCCGCTTTTGTGCGGTCGAAGATAGCTGGTTGGCTCGTAGACGCAATAGTACCAGCGACCCAGTGATGGGCCTCTAACCCCTCGTTGGTTACCCCAAGTGGAAGGTGTAAGATACAGTGTTGTGGAAGTTTTTCCCTTAGCAAAGATGCCAAGGATCGAATCCCCAGAGACTCCTAGGTTCAACAAGTAGGTGTCAAATGCTACGGCGCCAGATATTAGCAGTCAACGTGGACCTGCACACAGATACAAATAACTTTGCTCCCAACGAGTACAGAGAGGTTGTCAATCCCTCCGGCCTTGTAGTTCACAAAGGATTAAAAGCAATGATAGTAGTGATAGATAGTGTTTTGCAATAGTAAGTAAAAGCGAAAAGTAAATAGCATATGTGATCAATGATGATAATATGGACCGGAGTCTCATGATGTTCACTAGTGATGTCTCTCTCCCAAAAGACGATAAAACAGCTATGTGAGGTAAACGAATTACAGCTGGGCAATTGACAGGACCACGAACGCAAACCAATGTTGACTACATTGCAAGAAAGGTTGAGGTTCAAAGCATGGGCGGTACGCCAAAGTAAGTAGACCGAAATCCATCAATATCTACTACTAATCATCCACCTTGAGATATCTATCCAGAACATCTCGCTGGTATTAAGTTGCGAGTCCCACCCATAGTGTAAACTCAAAGCAACAGACAACTGCATTAAAAGAACTTTGCGTAAAGTAAACAATCCTTGCACCCGCGGGCAGAAGCACCGTTGTTTTCCCCCTTGTGGCAACATCACATCCCCTAGACTCATGTTTCTGTCACTCAAGCTAGTCATCGAGGGGCATGAACCCACAATTGAGCATAACGTTCCCTCTTGGAGTCACTACGTATTACTTGGCCAAAGCAATAAATAACAACGGAGAACATGCAAGAATTACTTATGAACATAAATATAAAAGAGGTAGATCAAATATATTACTCAAGATCAATCTGAACATAATCTCATAATCCATCGGATCCCAGCAAACTCAACATAGCAACAGCATAAGGATTACATAGGTGCCTCGATCATGTAGGGCAGCTCACGAGGACTAATTAGTGAAGCACAAGAACGGGAGGAGAACATCACATAGCTACTGGTCATGGACTCATGGTCCAAGGGAGACTACTCACGAGTCATCCGGGAGGCGTCCATGGTGGTGGAGAAGCTCCCGGTGGTGATCCTCCCCTCCGGCAGGGTGCCGGGAAGAGTTCTCCTGGTGCTCCCGATCTTGGAAGCGGCGGCGGCGGCGGAACAGAGATGAGATCGCGAAAAAGAGTTCCCGTCCCGAGGGTTTCGAAGGAAGCTCTAAATATATGCCGAAGGGGGGCACCAGACGGGGCTCGGGGGGCCCAGGCGCCCCCCCGGCGCGGCCCGGGGGGGGGGGGGCGCCGCCAGGGCGCCTGGAGCCCTAGTGGCCCCCCCGGCTGTCCTTCGGGCGCAAGGAAGTTTCCGGAACGCTGATTTTTTATATAATTTTTCTGCATTTTTCCTGGCAGTTCTCGTAACGTGAAAACCTGAAATACAAAAACAGCCGAAAACAGAAACTGGCACCGGGGTGCACTGGATTAGTAGGTTAGTCCAAATATGATCAAAAGTGTATGGAAGTGTATGAATATCATAGCAATATCACCCAAAAGTGGCATGGAGCAAGCAGAAATTATAGATACGTTTTGGACGTATCAACATCCCCAAGCTTAATTCCTGCTCGTCCTCGAGTAGGTAAATGATAACAAGAATAATTTATGTGGTGACATGCAATTAACCATATAGGACTTTTTCATAGTCATATGACAAAAGCTTACCGAGACAATGATTCTATAGTAATTAAGTTGCCTCATGAGAAAATCACAAATGACTGAAAGTTTTACAATATGAAACTGAAGCATCAAATAGATTTGCAATGAACATGGTGTGCAAATATGATAAAGTGATATCTAGTTTGCCCCCTTTAGTGAAGCAAAACATAAATGCCGGGGCACCTTCAAGGTTTAAGTGATGACTAGATACAATGATTTTAGAATAAACGATATCACAATCATGCAAAAGGCAATGCTACTTTGGGACAATGCACATTACACTCAGAATGACAATCATGCTCTCAGTAGTTGGTGCTTTAAAAGAAAGAAGGTGGATTTTTTTATTTTGAAAACATAGAAGCAATTTTGTCAACGGTAGTAGTACTTCATATGTGTCATGCATAAGACATCCTATAAGTTGCAAGCCTCATGCATCGAATACTAATAGTGCTCGCACCTTGTCCTAATTAGCTCGGATTTCCATGGGTTATCATTGCATTACATATGTTTCAACCAAGTGTCACAAAGGGGTACCTCTATGCCAGCTGTACAAAGGTCCAAGGAGATAAATCGCATTTGATTTCTCGTTTTTGATAGATCTCAACTTGAGGACATCCATACCGGGACAACATAGAAAATAGATGATGGACTCCTCTTCAATGCATAAGCATATTCTCATAAGAGATTGAGGATTAAGGTCCAAGCTAAAACTTCCACCATGATACATGTCTTTGGTTGGCGGCCCAATGTTCTTCTCTAACAATATGCATACTCATTCAACCCACGGCAAATCACCCTTACTTCAGACAAGACGAACATGCATAGCAACTCACATGATATTCAACAAAAGTGTGACAGTTGATGGCGTCCCCAGAAACATGGTTACCGCTCAGCAAGCAACTTATAAGAAATAAGATACATAGGCAACATATTCTTTACCACAATAGTTTTTAAGCTACTTTCCCATGAGCTATGTATTGCAAAGTTAGTTCGCTTAGTACAGGTGGAGGTTAGCAAAAGACTGGGAGCGACCAACTAAGAGAGCAATGACGGTCATAATCATGCAGAGCGACAAAGCAATATTGAATCAGGCATGGAAGTTATATCGCTACTCAGAAATAAAAGATCATCAAGGCTTGACAGACTTTCTTTACAGTCTTGAATATGCGTGAGCATACGCCAAGTCAATCAAAATAAATTCTTGAAGGAAGATATTACTAAACCATACCACATCATAGGCAAACAAATCAAGTTGGTACTCCAATAACACATTGGGACCCCCCCAGCTATTTGAGACTAACCATAAGAAAACCTGAACTACTAAGCACCATCATGCAAGTAGCATCTTTATCATAGACACATTAACCAATGCAACGGAAGCAAACTCTCTTAATAAGGTGAGCATGGTAATTAAAGAGAGTTCAAGCAACCAACTAGACAAAAGCTCTTTGAAAAGATAAGCATGAATACTAAGAGCAGAGCATGATAGTAGCTATTAAAAAGACAAAGAACACACACATCAAAGATAGACATGAAAATTCTATGTTATGTTCTAGGTAGAAGTGGAGCGTGTTTCTCTCCCACATAAAGAAAGCTGAGTTCCGACTCGTTATGAAAAACTAAAAAGAAAACTAAAAACAAGACGCTCCAAGCATAGCACATAACACATGAAGTGATAAAAATATAGTGGAACGAAAGACGAACTGATAATGTTGATGGAGAAGGGGATGCACGGGGGCATCCCCAAGCTTAGACGCTTGAGTCTCCTTGAATATTTCTTGGGGGTGCATGGGGGCATCCCCAAGCTTGAGCGCTTGACACTCCTGAATCTTTTTATCATCTTCCCTCGCACACTTGAAAACTCCCTTCATACATAACTCATCATAATCTTATTAGCGAGGTTAGTAACCTTAATAAAATAATTGAACCTTGCTGGAAATAAGGATATTCTTGAAGTTCTACTGTTTCTCAAGATTGCCAAAAGGTTTTTGCAAAGAAAAAAGCAAGCTCTTGATTTGCAAAATGAAGGAAAGGCAAAAGAGGACAGAATCTGTGAAAAACAGAACAGCAGGTAGTAATTGATCTGTTCGGGGCACTTCTGCAACTCAAATAAAAAAACTCAGAACAGACGCACGAAAGACAATTATATAGAGAACGCTGTCAAAAAAATTCAGACCAAAAAGATGAACTGGTGATTTTATACGAATATTTCTATCCAAGGACAGAATCTGTTTCCTGGACAGCACCTCACAACTTTTGAACTTTCTAGCAATCAGAGGCTATACTTGGCACAAAATTGAAAAGCAAAGATACAATGATGATGCTACTGTAGTAAACAACATCAAGACACAACAAAAAGCAAAATAAAAAATTTATTCATGTGGGCTGCCTCCCAAAAGCGCTTTCTTTTATGCCTTTAAGCTAGGCATAAGACTTTAATGATGTTCTTGTAGGAATAGGAATTGAAGAACAAAAGAGAGCATTAAGAAGCAAATACCAAACACATTTAAGCCTAACATGCTTCCTATGCATAGGAATATTGCAATAGAATAATTCATTGAAGCACAAAGCAATAAGCATAGGAAGACAAAACAAGTGCAGCTTCAAAACCTTCAACATAAAGAGAGGGAACTTAATATTATTGAAATATCTATGAGCATATGTTCCCTTCTCATAATAATTTTCAGTGGGATCACGAATAAACTCAACAATATAAGCATCACATAAAGCATTGTTACCATGATCCACATGCAAAAAGGTACTCTTGCTCTCCACATAAGCATCATGAAGAGGATAAAACTTAGTATAAAAGAGAGACATAAGCTCTTGCCAATCAAGCAAGTGTGAGTTATCGAGAAGCTTATACCAATCTGAAGCTTTATCTATAAGTGATACGACGAACAATTTCCTCATGACAAACTCCCTTGATACACCTGCAAGCTTAAATAATGAACATAATTGTGACAGATATAGCAAGTGTTCACCGGGATGTCTGTCTCCTGCATAACGATTAGCCAAAACATAATTGATAATACCAGCTGGTATTTTATAGGGCACAATTTCAGTAGGGGGAGGAGCAACCACCACAGGTGTGGGGCGTCTTCCCACAAGCAACGATCCAAAAGCAAGGTTGTCCATAAGCATAACTGGTGAAAAGACATAGAGAAAACTGAAAGGTAAACTAACAAGACTAAAAACAAAGGTAAAAGATAGCGTGCAACTCCCCTATCCTGAAGAGTGGAGTCCCCGGCAACGGCGCCAGAAAAACTCCTTGATGGGCCTCTAACCCCTCGTTGGTTATCCCAAGTGGAAGGTGTAAGATGCAGTGTCATGGAAGTTTTTCCCTTAGCAAAGATGCCAAGGATCGAATCCCCAGAGACTCGTAGGTTCAACAAGTAGGTGTCAACTGCTACGGCGCCAGATATTAGCAGTCAACGTGGACCTGCACACAGATACAAATAACTTTGCTCCCAACGAGTACAGAGAGGTTGTCAATCCCTCCGGCCTTGTAGTTCACAAAGGATTAAAATCAATGATAGTAGTGATAGATAGTGTTTTGCAATAGTAAGTAAAAGCGAAAAGTAAATAGCGTATGTGATCAATGATGATAATATGGACCGGAGTCTCATGATGTTCACTAGTGATGTCTCTCTCCCAAAAGATGATAAAACAGCTATGTGAGGTAAACGAATTACAGCTGGGCAATTGACAGGACCACGAACGCAAACCAATGCTGACTACATTGCAAGAAAGGTTGAGGTTCAAAGCATGGGCGGTACGCCAAAGTAAGTAGACCGAAATCCATCAATATCTACTACTAATCATCCACCTTGAGATATCTATCCAGAACATCTCGCTGGTATTAAGTTGCGAGTCCCACCCATAGTGTAAACTCAAAGCAACAGACAACTGCATTAAAAGAACTTTGCGTAAAGTAAACAATCCTTGCACCCGCGGGCACAAGCACCGTTGTTTTCCCCCTTGTGGCAACATCACATCCCCTAGACTCATGTTTCTGTCACTCAAGCTAGTCATCGAGGGGCATGAACCCACAATCGAGCATAACGTTCCCTCTTGGAGTCACTACGTATTACTTGGCCAAAGCAATAAATAACAACGGAGAACATGCAAGAATTACTTATGAACATAAATATAAAATAGGTAGATCAAATATATTACTCAAGATCAATCTGAACATAATCTCATAATCCATCGGATCCCAGCAAACTCAACATAGCAACAGCATAAGGATTACATAGGTGCCTCGATCATGTAGGGCAGCTCACGAGGACTAATTAGTGAAGCACAAGAACGGGAGGAGAACATCACATAGCTACTGGTCATGGACTCATGGTCCAAGGGAGACTACTCACGAGTCATCCGGGAGGCGTCCATGGTGGTGGAGAAGCTCCCGGTGGTGATCCTCCCCTCCGGCAGGGTGCCGGGAAGAGTTCTCCTGGTGCTCCCGATCTTGGAAGCGGCGGCGGCGGCGGAACAGAGATGAGATCGCGAAAAAGAGTTCCCGTCCCGAGGGTTTCGAAGGAAGCTCTAAATATATGCCGAATGGGGGCACCAGACGGGGCTCGGGGGGCCCAGGCGCCCCCCCGGCGCGGCCCGGGGGGGGGGGGGGGCGCCGCCAGGGCGCCTGGAGCCCTGGTGGCCCCCCCCGACTGTCCTTCGGGCGCAAGGAAGTTTCCGGAACGCTGATTTTTTATATAATTTTTCTGGATTTTTCCTGGCAGTTCTCGTAACGTGAAAACCTGAAATACAAAAACAGCCGAAAACAGAAACTGGCACCGGGGTGCACTGGATTAGTAGGTTAGTCCAAATATGATCAAAAGTGTATGGAAGTGTATGAATATCATAGCAATATCACCCAAAAGTGGCATGGAGCAAGCAGAAATTATAGATACGTTTTGGACGTATCACCCAGGCACTTCTGAGGCCAGGGATGGCAATGGCAGGCCACGACGCAATAAAAACAAGCGTTGGAGAAATAGCGGAGAAGCAGATGGTATGACAATAAACGTCGGATTCAGTGGCTCCAAACCCGGCCAGCGGAAGAAGCCATTCAAGGGCAATCGGGATGGTCCATCCAAGTTGGACAGAATACTAAAGAGACCTTGCCAGATTCATGGCACCCCCGACAAGCCTGCCAACCACACCAACAAAAATTGCTGGGTTTTCAAACAGGTCGGTAAATAAACACCGAACATAAGGGGAAAGGGCCTCAAAGCGAGGATGATGACGAGCCTCACCCACTGAACACTGGGGGACAGAAACAATTTTCCCCTGAGGTGAAAATAGTGGACATGATATATGTCACCCACATCCCTAAGAGGGAGCGCATTAAGGGACGTCTACACCGTAGAGCCCGTCGCCCCAAAATTCAACCCATGGTCGGGTTGTCTGATCACCTTTGATCACAGGGACCACCCAACCAGTATCCGTCACGGAGGTTCCGCGGCCCTGGTACTCGATCCTATCATCGACGGATACCATTTCACTAGAGTCCTTATGGATGGCGGCAACAACCTCAACTTGATCTATCAGGATACTGTCCGCAAGATGGGGATCGACCCGTCAAGAATCAAGTCTAGCAACACTACCTTTAAAGGAGTGATACCCGGCGTGGAGGCCCGCTGCACGGGCTCATTAACAATGGAGGCAGTATTTGGCTCTCCAAACAATTTTCGAAGCGAGGAATTGATCTTCGACATTGTCCCTTTTCGCAGTGGTTATCATGCACTACTCGGATGAACTGCTTTCGCCCAGTTTAATGCAGTCTCGCACTATGCTTATCTGAAGCTCAAAATGCCTAGACCTCATGGCGTCATCACAGTAAATGGGAATACGGAGCACTCCCCCCCCGTACCGAGGAGCATACCGCGGCCCTAGTAGCCAAAGTTCAAGGCGACCTTATCAAGCCGAACAACTCATCGGTCATCAAGACCCAAGACACTTCTAAATGTGTCCGTCCCGCATTACAACGTGGTAGCTCGGTGGAACCTGAGCTTGAGTAGCAGTTTAGCCTCCGCCAACTTCCCCATAAGGTTGCGATATACGTACATCGCGTACACAACTATGCCCTTGAAATACCTTGGGCAGTGCTGGAGGCACACTGCGGAAAATGGTCCATAGTATGTCTTGATGCTATTCAGACCTCAAAAATGTTTCCATTGTTGGTTCGTTAAAGAACCCACCTTATCTATGGTCGTGCGTGGACTTCTTTTTAGATTCCTCTTTTTCGCAGACGACCATCATACTCCTCTCCTTCAAGGACGTATCACCAAGGAGAAACGGCGTAGACGTGCAGCAGGGCATCATTGGGAATTTTAAACCATTTCCTTTAGGCTTTGTGTAAACCTTTCCCTTGTATAAATTTTTGGCATGTAAAATGTCCTTGATGTTTTTGGCATTATCTGTAACTACACGGCTTGCCGTATTAATCAGGGTATAAAGGAAGTAGTTGGTCACCACTTTGTTTGGAATTCATTTTATTTTACATTATCATCTGTGTTCCCTCCCTACCTCAGATTGCCACACGTGCTTCAATCCGGCTTTAACACCGGGGGCTGTATGCGCCCAACACATTTTAAGTCCGAACGCCTATAGGGAACTTTTTGACATCCCGAATATTGCATTATATGCATCGGCTCTGAATCATGTCTTGGGTCTATAGTTGGGTTGCCCGGCTGCTGTGCTTACCGCCTTACATTCCGCATGTTCGGCTAAGGTAGTAAAGGGAGAACTACTGCGATTGTATTTCTGGTTCGTCAGGTCAAGTACCTCAGTAGAGAAAGCCAAAAACTGACTGTCATGATAGGCGAGAGCTGGTCGGCGATTCAGCGACTTAGTATTATACTACAGATCATTAGCGATTTACCCCGTGTTACACGACGGGCTAGTCTTCGCCCAGCCGCATGGAAGAGGCACCGTAATCCGGATAGCCGCACACGCACAAGGGGCTAGTACCTAGCCCCATAGTCAAAGTGCTATGGTTAAGTGAAAGTAATAAAGCCGCATAGTCCGATTGCCTGGTTCACCTCGCGGACACCTCCTTCACGGACCAAGACGTTGGATAAAGTGTGGTCACGCATCATACCGAACACCCCTGTAGCATCTGCATGGGGGCTGAAGCCGATGACTGGTAACTTTCAGAAATATATGTAATGCCTAGTATGAGATTATACCTCCCACGTGTCGAGGCACGACTTAAAGGTATAAGCTCATACTAGAATGATCTCAAGTATGGTATCTTTGCACGACTCATGTAAAATAGGGATGGAATTGCAAAAGAGTAGTTGGCTTACACTCGCCACATCACACAATACATTACATAAACATTCATCATCCAAATAACATCACAGTCCGACTACAGACGAAGATTCAAATGAAAGATACCATAAATAAAGCAACACAAGGTCCCGATCGCCCCTAGTAGGAACCACTACTGATCATCGAAAACGTCACATACATACGGCCAAACTCTTCATCGAACTCCCACTGAAGTTCTGATCCACCTCCTGCACTGTTCTCGAATGTACCTGCATCTAGTGTGTGTAGTAATCTGTGAGCCACAAAGGACTCAGCAATCCCGTTCCCGAGTATCAAAACTAACAAATCCTTTAGGTGAAGAGGGGGGGTAAAAAAGTGTTGCAGCAAGCACTAAGCAACTAGCTTACGAGTTTAGAGCATCAAGTGCTAACGATCGCCAGGTGATCACGAAGTGATCCTAACTACTCACGTCAGACATAACCCACCCGTGTTCTTCTTCTCGAAATCCCTTCGAGAAGAGACAGTCATGGAACTCACGCAGGTAGTGTATTCTTAAGGATAGAGTGTCATGTTATCTACAACCAGATATTAACAAATTCCAATCCCCCACATAACCACGGGCACAACTTTTGAAAAATCAAACCCTGCAGGGGTGTCCCAACTTATCCCATCACAAGCTCACGATCTGTGGAGTCGCAACTCCAAGGTGGGAAGACCCGAGTATTCTCGGAATCCCATGCTCAAGATATTCCGGCTAAGGTAAAACTAATCCAGCAAGAACTCCCGGCGTGCCGACACCCTGATAGTAGCCGCGCGTATCTCGTCTCAGGCCATGACCGGATGGGCGATTCTACAGGTTTTTACCAGCCCTTGAGTTTCCTCGAGGTGGCCCCGCAGACTCCCCAGTTTGGACCAACACTCATGTGGAGCACTGGCCCGGGTTGTTGATTAAGAAAAGGGTTAATTACTCCCTATGCAAGTTTTAGTTGTTAGGCAAATGTAGAACCAAAGTTGGGCCTTGCTGGAAAAGCTTTAGTGCTAAGCGGGTTATCGAGGGGGGCCCATAAACCCCAACCGTGTTAGGAAAGCAAAATCCGGGAACATAACACCGGTTTATCGGGTCCTAAGGTGGCATGAGTGGAACAAAACACCGAGCAAAAGGCCAAGCCTTCCACCCATTGCCAAGTATATAGGTGTGTTAATATATTTAAGGGATATTGAGATATTCCAACAACAAGTTCCAACCTGGAGCAATCTTCATCTTCACCTGCAACTAACAACGCTATAAGAGGGGCTGAGCAAGTGGGTAACATAGCCAAACAACGGTTTGCTGGGAAGGTGTCAAAGGTTAGAGGTTTCATGGCAACAATAGGGGGCTGACAAACAGACATAGGCATCGAGGCAATATCGAAAGAGCGCAACATCTAGCATAGGCAAAGATAGTAGTGAGATCTGGGAATGGTCATCTTGCCTGGGATTCCGCAAGGAAGAAGAACAAGTCCAATAAGTAGCCGAACAAAACCTCACAACTCCGGAACGAACCCGAAGCTAACGATAGAAGCAAACCGGAAAGAAGGAAACAACCTGGTAAACACACATATCATAACCAAGGCATGATGCACACACAAGTATGATGCATGTCCGGTTGAAATTGCATGGCATGGCAAAGAGCACAAACAAAGCTACAAGTTAAGTGGAGCTCAATATGCAACGCGTTGCATATTGACAAAACACCACATCATTTATTTAGTTTACTCTCGTTTATTTACAAAACAAGGTTAAACTGTTTGTTAACATGGAAAGAGGTGAAGCAAGTGCAAAACTACACTATCTAGGCATTTTAAATGAGGCCGAAAATAACAACAACAATTCTGGAAAATCCCCATGTGCATATTTAGCAATTATTAAGCAACAACAATTTAAAATTTAAACGTTGTTATCATGATGCGGATGACATGATCAAGCTTTAGGCAATTTTATTAAAAGTTGACATAAGGGATATGAAGCATTTGTCACCGTAGTGGAAAGGGGTGCCACGGCGACGATAACCGAAAATGGTGCCGCAACAACATTTCGGTACCGGTAACTCATTGAGAGATGGGTGCAAAAAAAAGGGTCGACGTGAGCGTGTCAAGCGAGAGATAGGTGGGGTGATCCCGTTACCGGGTTCCCACGGGTTGGCGACCAGGCAAACGAGGGGCACTTTGGACTCGAGGCAAACAAGCGAGTGCATCTCATACATCGCAAACAAACGTTCTCATGTGTCGTCTCGCGGTATACCTTCGGAGCATGCGTTTTGGGGTGGTCCGAGACGTCGAGGGAAGTAGTGGAAGTAGTCGTTCTCGCGATGGTAGTCGTACACGGTTTGAGTGCGTTCGGGTCATCGGTAGAGGAACTTGGCGGTCTTCGACAACGGTAGTGGTACTCGTTTTGTAGATGTACTCATTCCATAGATGTTCGGTCACATGTAGAGGTATTTGGCGCATTCGATAGTTGTTCACGTTCGGAGATGCACACGCGGTCTTCGGCGCGAGTAGTTGTACATGTCGTCCGGCGTAGTCGAACTCGGCATATCCGAGGCTTCGGGCGTCATGGTAATTTGTTTCTTGGCGAATCCAGGACGGTCTTGTGACTTGCCGGTTTTGGATCTTGTGACGCAAGTGGTGCAAGGAACTTGCGTTCTGGTCATGTAGTCGTTCAGGCGATGGAGTCGAACTTGGCGTAACCGGTGCACACACAAAAACAACCACACTCAGGCTTCACAGAGGCATCGGTTCCAACTGCTCTTGCTCGGGAGGAGGTACTGCAAGAACGATCGGAGGTTGCCCGCAACAGGACAAAGTGGTCGGCGTCGTCCTTGGCGCTGAGCAGGGAGGCGGAGCTCCTGGAGGGCTGGAGGTGACAGGGACGGTGGGCGCGCGTCGCAACAGCGGAGGCCAGCCATCCATGGCGCGCATAGGAGGAGCAGGTGATGGCGAGGCGAGGAGATACGGGAGGCAGCGCTCGGGTCGACGACATCAGGTAGGGACACATCGGTGAGGCGAGTTTGGCGAGGCCGAGGCGGGGCCCTCAGACTCCAGCGGTGGCGAGGCTCGGCGTCGGGACGGCGGGAACAGGGAGGAGTAGGTGGCGCGGAGGGAGATGGCGGCAGCGGCTCGCCGGCCGACGGGGCCCCATGGCCGGAGGCGCGCGGGGTGGCGGTGCTCCTGCGTGGCCGAGGCTGCTCGAGGGGCTCCTCCCCTCGGGTGAGCTCGCGCAGGGCAGCGAGCGGACGGCGCTTGGCGGCGGGGCCGGCGTGCTGGTGACGAGGAGGAGATGGCGCAGCGGAGGCCTGGTGCGGTGGCGTGAGCGAGAGAGCGGGAGGAAGGAGATGGGGTTGGAAGCTCGAGGGGAACGAGATGAGGAGATCTAGGGCGAGAGAAGTGGCGGCGCTAGAGGAGAGAACGATGGGGAGGGGGTCGGGGCCTAGGTCGACAGGGTTAGGTGCGGCTGGCCTTGGGCCTAGGGAGGCCACGGTTGCAGATGGGCCTGAATGGCTGGTTGCTGGTAGGCCAGCCCAGCTGGTCTATCTCTCTCTCCCTCTGGCTTTTCTCCTTTTTTTGTTCTTAACAGAAAAAAACAGAAGAAAAACCAAAGAGTGATTGAGGAAGAAAAAATAGAGGAAGGCGAAAAATATTTATGAGGTCCAGTAAATATGCTTTCGTTAAAACAAATGGTTTGGGCATTCTGTTGAGGAAGAAAAATATCACAAGTTTGAATTTAATTCAAACTTGAGACATTTTAAAACCCAACCAAAACCGCTTCAAACGAGCTGGAAATTGGCAGAGAGGGTTTAGGCATGGTGAACTAGCATCAGGAAAAGAATGAAC
Source organism: Secale cereale (assembly GCA_902687465.1). NCBI lineage: Eukaryota > Viridiplantae > Streptophyta > Magnoliopsida > Poales > Poaceae > Secale > Secale cereale. The sequence continues at coordinate 556,689,227 of LR738714.1, forward strand.
ATTAAATTGGTGCCAAAAATAAATGCCACAATTTAAAAGGACCAATGAAGAAGGAGAAGTAGATGATCAAGCAAGGTTGTGGGAGTCAAAACTTGGAGTGAAAAAGGCATGGGGAAATATTATGCAAGTGTGTTATGGTTGCTTCCAACAAATGGAATATTTTTTTATAATGGCTCCATAATATTAGGAGGATATGTTATAAAGAGAAGTCATCCTTCCCTCGATTTAAATGGATCAAAGATCCACACAATTTATTTTGTTAAGTTGTAAAGATTAAAGACATGATGGCATGATGACATGATGCAAGCACAAATAAAATAGAGCAAGCAAATAAGAAACACATGACGAAACCCGGAATATCTGGAAATCTTCTGGAGCGTCGGTCTTCGGGCGTCACAACTCTCCCACACTAATAGAGGATCTCGACCCGAGATCCTAGAGATGGCACCGGATAAAAGAGGATAAAGGAAGAGGTAAAACAAATCTGCTTCTTGACAAACAAGTGAAACCAAAGAACCTTGAGAGGTTGAACAAGTTGAAAGAAGAATACAATGGAGATTATCGAATATGAAAACACTCCGTTAGAAAAGAGGAACAAGGAGCATTATGAGAACCTTGTAGGTTGAAAGACATGAAAGAAGAGCTTACAAACCAAAAGAATATGAAACTGCAATGGTATAGCCAAGGAATAAGAATGACATAATTTGGATAGCACTCCGTCTGAAAATGGAAGGAATAAACATGAACTTGAGGAGATGGATTGATACTTGATGAAATCAACAACACACTGCCTCTGAAACGATTGAAAGAATGGCACAAGGGGTAAGAAAGATTCAGACATCACTCCGGTTGAAAATAGAGGAAAACTAGATAGGATGAGAGAACTTGAATGGAGGACACAACACTCAGGTTAAATAGACAAGCAAGGGAAGAATATGATCTTGATAAAAACGAGATGATGGTCAAAGAGAGCAATATCACAATGCCTCCGGAATGAAAGAATAGAATATAGATCAATGAAAGAAATGAACGGAGAAAACAATATGACAACTTCTCCCAAAATTGAATTAGAAAATCCTCCTTACGAGGAAGGGTTGAACGGAGTTGTTGAAAATAATCAACAACAAAAGAATAAGCTTGTTGTGGCCTTATGGAAAACATCTCAAAGTTATGGGGTGACAACCAGCCACTAATGGAAAACAATTGATTGGATTGATATCAATGACAAGATGAAAACTTATTTTTGCAGGAGGCTAAATGAAGAAACTGGGTCATTTATATGCACCATAAATAGCAACAATCCTTAGGGAAAGCTTTTAGGTGAAATACAACCCAAGATAACTCTAATGAATAAATTGAAGGGTTGGAAAGATCTCCTGAACAAAGGATATGATGGTTTGGTTGGAAATATGCCCTAGAGGCAATAATAAAAGGATTATTACTATATTTCCTTGTTCATGATAATTGTCTGTTATTCATGCTTGAATTGTATTGTACGGAAACAGCGATACATGTGTGAATACATAGACCACAACGTGTCCCTGGTAAGCCTCTAGTTACTAGCTCGTTGATCAACAGATGGTCGCGGTTTCCTGACCATGGACATTGGATGTCATTGATAACGGGATCACATCATTAGGAGAATGATGTGATGGACAAGACCCAATCCTGAGCCTAGCACGAGATCGTATAGTTCGTAATGCTTAAGCTTTTCCAGTGTCAAGTATTTGTTCCTTAGACCATGAGGTTGTGCAACTCCCGGATACCGTAGGAATACTTTGGGTGTGCCAAACGTCACAACGTAACTGGGTGGCTATAAAGGTACGCAACGGATATCTCCGAAAGTGTCTGTTGAGTTGGTACGAACCGAGACTGGGATATTGTCACTCCGTATGACGGAGAGGTACCTCTGGGCCCTCTCGGTAAGACATCATCATAATGAGCTCAAAGTGACTAAGGAGTTAGTCACGGGATGATGGATTATGGAAAGAGTAAAGAGACTTGCCATGACGAGATTGAACAAGGTATCGGGCATACCGACGATCGAATCTCGGGCAAGTACCGTACCGATAGACAAAGGGAATAACATACGGGATTGAGTGAATCCTTGACACAGTGGTTCATCCGATGAGATCATCGAGAAACACGTGGGAACCAACATGGGTATCCAGATCCCACTGTTGGTTATTGACCGGAGAGTCGTCTCGATCATGTCTGCGTGTCTCCCGAACCCATAGGATCTACACACTTAAGGTTCGGTGACGCTAGGGTTGTAGAGATACATGCACATGGAAACCCGAATGTTGTTCGGAGTCCCGGATGAGATCCCGGACGTCACGAGGAGTTCCGGAATGGTCCGGAGGTAAAGAATGATATATATGAAGTCCAGTTTCGGCCATCGGGTGAATTCCGGGGGTCACCGGGAGTGTCCCGGGACCACCGGAGGGGTCCCGGGGGTCCACCGGGTGGGGCCACCCATCCCGGAGGGCCCCGTAGGCTGCAAGGGGAAGGGGGCCAGCCCCTGGTGGGCTGGCGCACCCATATGGGCCCCCTCCATGCGCCTAGGGTTGAAGCCCTAGGGGGGGCGCCTCCTATGCCTTGGGGGGCAAGTCTCCCCCCCTGGCTGCCGCCCCCTAGGAGATTGCATCTCCTAGGGCCGGCGCCCCCTGGCCCCTATATATAGTGTGGGGGGGGGAGGGCAGCCGCACCCCAAGCCTCTGGCGCCTCTCCCCCCTCCCGTCACACTTCCATCTCCTCTCGCAGGGCGCCGGCGAAGCCCTGCAGGTTTTCCTGTTGCATCCACCACCACGCCGTCGTGCTGCTGGATCTCCGTCAACCTCTCCTCCCCCCTTGCTGGATCAAGAAGGAGGAGACGTCGCTGTACCGTACGTGTGTTGAACGCGGAGGTGCCATCCGTTCGGCGCTGGGATCATCGGTGACGAGGATCACGAAGAGTACGACTACTTCATCCACGTTCCTTCGAATGCTTCCGCACGCGATCTACAAAAGGGTATGTAGATGCACTCCATTATGCTCGTTGCTAGATGACTCCTTAGATTGATCTTGGTGAAGCATAGGAATTTTTTTGAATTCTGCTACGTTCCCCAACAGTGGCATCTGAGCTAGGTCTTTGCGTAGCATCTTGCACGAGTAGAACACAAACAAGTTGTGGGCGTTGAGTTTGCTCAATTTTCTTGCCGTTACTAGTCCAATCTTGATTCGGCGACATCGTGGGATGAAGCGGCCCGGACCGACCTTACACGTACGCTTACGTGAGACTGGTTCCACCGACAGACATGCACTAGTTGCATAAGGTGGCTGGCGGGTGTCTGTCTCTCCCACTTTAGTCGGATCGGATTCGATGAACAGGGTCCTTATGAAGGGTAAATAGAAATTGACAAATCACGTTGTGGTTTTGGCGTAGGTAAGAAACGTTCTTGCTAGAAAACCTATAGAAACCACGTAAAAATATGCAACAACAATTAGAGGTCGTCTAACTTGTTCTTGCAGCATGTGCTATGTGATATGGTATGGCCAAGAAGATGTGATGAATGATATATGTGATGTATGAGATTGATCATGTTCTTGTAATAGGAAATCACGACTTGCATGTCGATGAAAATGACAACCGACAGGAGCCATAGGAGTTGTCTTAATTATTGTATGACCTGCGTGTCACTGAATAACGCCATGTAATTACTTTACTTTATTGCTAAACGTTAGCCATAGTAGTAGAAGTAATAGTTGGCGTGACTACTTCATGAAGACACGGTGATGGAGATCATGGTGTCGAGCCGGTGACAAAGATGATCATGGTGCCCCGAAGATGGAGATCGAAGGAGCAAGATGATATTGGCCATATCATGTCACTTTATTTGATTGCATGTGATGTTTATCATGTTTATGCATCTTGTTTACTTAGAACGACGGTAGTAAATAAGATGATCTCTCACTAAAATTTCAAGAATTGTGTTCCCCCTAACTGTGCACCGTTGCTAAGGATCGTTGTTCCGAAGCACCACGTGATGATCGGGTGTGATAGGCTCTAACGTTCGCATACGACGGGTGTAAGCCAGATTTACACACGTAATACACTTAGGGTTCACTTGACGAGCCTAGCATGTACAGACATGGCCTCGGAACACGGAAGACCGAAATGTCGAACATGAGTCGTATAGAAGATACGATCAACATGAAGATGTTCACCGTTGATGACTAGTCCGTCTCACGTGATGATCGGACATGGGCTAGTCGATTCGGATCATGTATCACTTAGAAGACTGGAGAGATGTCAATCTGAGTGGGAGTTCATTAAAATTTGATTAAGATGACCTTAGTTATCATGAACTTAGTCTAAATTCTTTACAATATGTCTTGTAGATCAAATGGCCCACGCTCATGTCACCCTCAACTTCAACGCGTTCCTAGAGAAATCCAAGCTGAAAGACGATGGTAGCAACTATACAGACTGGGTCCGTAACCTGAGGATCATCCTCATAGCTGCCAAGAAAACTTATGTCCTAGAAGAACCGCTAGGTGACGCTCCCGCCCCGGCAAACCAAGTTGTTATGAACGCTTGGCAGTCGCGTTGTGATGATTACTCCCTGGTTCAGTGCGGCATGCTCTACAGCTTAGAATCGGGGCTCCAAAAGCATTTTGAGCACCACGGGGCATATGAGATGTTCCAAGAGCTGAAAATGTTTTTCCAGGCTCATGCCCGAGTTGAGAGATATGATGTCTCCAACGCATTCTACAGTTGTAAGATGGAGGAAAACTGTTCTATCAGTGAGCACATACTCAAGATTTCTGGGTTGCACAACCGCTTGTCTCAGTTGGGAATGAATCTCCCAGACGAAGCGGTCGTTGACAGAATCCTCCAGTCGCTCCCACCTAGCTACAAGAGCTTCGTGTTGAACTTCAATATGCAGGGGATGGAGAAGTCCATTCCCGAGGTGTATTCAATGCTGAAATCAGCGGAGGTGGAGATTAAGAAAGAACATCAAGTGTTGATGGTCAATAAAACCACTAAGTTCAAGAAGGGCAAGGGTAAGAATAACTTCAAGAAGGACGGCAAGGGAGTTGCCGCGCCCGGTAAGCCAGTTACCGGGAAGAAGCCAAAGTATGGACCCAAGCCTGAGAATGAGTGCTTTTATTGCAAGGGAACGGGTCACTGGAAGCGGAACTGCCCCAAATACTTAGCGGACAAGAAGGCCGACAACGTCAAAGGTATATGTGATATACATGTTATTGATGTGTACCTTACCAGCGCTCGTAGTAGCTCCTGGGTATTTGATACCGGTGCAGTTGCTCATATTTGTAATTCAAAGCAGGAGCCGCGGAATAAACGGAGACTGGCGAAGGACGAGGTGACGATGCGCGTCGGGAATGGTTCCAAGGTCGATGTGATCGCCGTCGGCACGCTGCCTCTACATCTACCCTCGGGATTAGTTTTAAACCTTAATAATTGTTATTCAGTACCAGCTTTGAGGATGAACATTGTATCTGGATCTCGTTTGATGCGAGATGGCTACTCATTTAAATCCGAGAATAATGGTTGTTCTATTTATTTGAGAGATATGTTTTATGGTCATGCCCCGCTGGTCAATGGTTTATTTTTGATGAATCTTGATCATGATGATACACATATTCATAGTGTGAATGCCAAAAGATGTAAAGTTGACAATGATAGTCCCACATACTTGTGGCATTGCCGCCTTGGTCATATTGGTGTCAAACGTATGAAGAAGCTTCATGCAGATGGACTTCTGGAGTCTCTTGATTATGAATCATTTGACACGTGCGAACCATGCCTCTTGGGCAAGATGACCAAGACTCCGTTCTCCGGAACAATGGAGCGAGCAACCAACTTATTGGAGATCATACATACCGATGTATGCGGACCAATGAGTGTTGAGGCTCGCGGAGGCTATCGTTATGTTCTCACCCTCACAGATGACTTGAGTAGATATGGGTATATCTACTTGATGAAGCACAAGTCTGAGACATTTGAAAAGTTCAAGGAATTTCAGAATGAGGTTGAGAATCAACGTGACAGAAAAATAAAGTTCTTGCGATCGGATCGTGGGGGTGAATATTTAAGTCATGAATTTGGCACGCACCTTAGGAACTGTGGAATTGTTTCACAATTGACACCGCCCGGAACACCTCAGCGTAACGGTGTGTCCGAACGTCGAAATCGTACCCTGTTGGACATGGTGCGATCTATGATGTCTCTCACCTACTTACCGCTATTATTTTGGGGTTATGCTTTAGAGACTGCCGCATTCACTTTAAATAGGGCTCCGTCGAAATCCGTTGAGACGACACCATATGAACTTTGGCTTGGCAAGAAACCTAAGCTGTCGTTTCTAAAAGTTTGGGGTTGCGATGCTTATGTCAAGAAACTTCAACCTGAGAAGCTCGAACCCAAATCGGAAAAATGCGTCTTCATAGGATACCCAAAGGAAACGATTGGGTACACCTTCTACCACAGATCCGAAGGCAAAGTCTTTTTTGCCAAGAATGGATCCTTTCTGGAGAAAGAGTTTCTCTCGAAAGAAGTGAGTGGGAGGAAAGTAGAACTTGATGAGGTGACAGTCACCCCTCCCGAACCGGAAAGTAGCGCAGTGCAGGAAATTGTTCCTGAGGTGCCTGCACCGACAAGGGAGGAAGTTAATGATGGTAATCATGAAGATACTGATCAAGTTACTACTGAACTTCGAAGGTCCACAAGGACACGTTCCGCACCAGAGTGGTATGACAACCCTGTCATGGAAATCATGTTGTTAGACAACGGTGAACCTTCGAACTATGAAGAAGCGATGGCGGGCCCGGATTCCAATAAATGGCTTGGAGCCATGAAATCCAAGATAAAATCCATGTATGAAAACGAAGTATGGACTTTGGTGGACTTGCCCGATGATAGGCACGCCATAGAAAATAAATGGATATTTAAGAAGAAGACAGACGCGGATGGTAATGTGACCATCTATAAGGCTCGACTTGTCGCTAAGGGTTATCGACAAGTTCAAGGGATTGACTACGACGAGACTTTCTCTCCCGTAGCGATGCTGAAGTCAGTCCGAATCATGTTAGCAATTGCCGCATTCTGTGATTATGAGATATGGCAAATGGACGTCAAAACGGCATTCCTTAATGGTTTCCTCAAGGAAGAGCTGTATATGATGCAGCCGAAAGGTTTTGTCGATCCAGAGAATGCTAACAAGGTATGCAAGCTCCAGCGCTCGATATGCGGGCTGGTGCAAGCATCTCAGAGTTGGAATATTCGCTTTAATGATGTGATCAAAGCGTTTGGCTTTATACAGACTTGGGGAGAAGCCTGTATTTACAAGAAAGTGAGTGGGAGCTCTGTAGCATTTCTCATATTATATGTGGATGACATATTGCTGATGGGAAATGATATAGAATTCTTGGAGAGCATAAAGGCCTACTTGAATAAGAGTTTTTCAATGAAGGACCTTGGAGAAGCTGCTTACATATTAGGCATCAAAATCTATAGAGATAGATCAAGACGCCTCATTGGTCTTTCACAAAGCACATACCTTGACAAGATATTGAAGAAGTTCAATATGGATCAGTCCAAGAAAGGGTTCTTACCTGTTTTGCAAGGTATGAGATTGAGCAAGGCTCAGTCCCCGACCACGGTAGAAGATAGAGAAAAGATGAGTGTCATTCCCTATGCCTCAGCCATAGGTTCTATCATGTATGCCATGCTGTGTACCAGACCTGATGTGAACCTTGCCATAAGTTTGGTAGGGAGGTACCAAAGTGATCCCGGTATGGAACACTGGACAGCGGTCAAGAACATCCTAAAGTACCTGAAGAGGACTAAGGATATGTTTCTCGTCTATGGAGGTGACGAAGAGCTCGTCGTAAAGGGTTACGTCGATGCTAGCTTCGACACAGATCTGGATGACTCAAAGTCAAAAACCGGATACATGTATATTTTGAATGGTGGAGCAGTCAGCTGGTGCAGTTGCAAGCAGAGCGTCGTGGCGCATTCTACATGTGAAGCGGAGTACATAGCTGCTTGCAAAGCAGCGCAAGAAGGAGTCTGGATGAAGGAGTTCATCACCGACCTAGGAGTCATTACAAGCGCGTCAAGCCCGATGACTCTCTTCTGTGACAACACTAGAGCTATTGCCATTACCAAGGAGCCCAGGTTTCACAAGAAGACCAAGCACATCAAGCGCCGTTTCAAATCCATCCGGAATTATGTTCAAGATGGAGACATAGATATTTGTAAAGTGCATACGGATCTGAATATCGCAGACCCGTTGACTAAACCTCTTCCACGGGCAAAACATGATCAACACCAGAACTCTATGGGTGTTCGATTCATCACAATGTAACTAGATTATTGACTCTAGTGCAAGTGGGAGACTGTTGGAAATATGCCCTAGAGGCAATAATAAAAGGATTATTATTATATTTCCTTGTTCATGATAATTGCCTGTTATTCATGCTTGAATTGTATTGTACGGAAACAGCGATACATGTGTGAATACATAGACCACAACGTGTCCCTGGTAAGCCTCTAGTTACTAGCTCGTTGATCAACAGATGGTCACGGTTTCCTGACCATGGACATTGGATGTCATTGATAACGGGATCACATCATTAGGAGAATGATGTGATGGACAAGACCCAATCCCGAGCCTAGCACGAGATCGTATAGTTCGTAATGCTTAAGCTTTTCCAGTGTCAAGTATTTGTTCCTTAGACCATGAGGTTGTGCAACTCCCGGATACCGTAGGAATACTTTGGGTGTGCCAAACGTCACAACGTAACTGGGTGGCTATAAAGGTACGCAACGGGTATCTCCGAAAGTGTCTGTTGAGTTGGTACGAACCGAGACTGGGATATTGTCACTCCGTATGACGGAGAGGTACCTCTGGGACCTCTCGGTAAGACATCATCATAATGAGCTCAAAGTGACTAAGGAGTTAGTCATGGGATGATGGATTACAGAACGAGTAAAGAGACTTGCCATGACAAGATTGAACAAGGTATCGGGCATACCGACGATCGAATCTCGAGCAAGTACCGTACCGATAGACAAAGGCAATAACATACGGGATTGAGTGAATCCTTGACACAGTGGTTCATCCGATGAGATCATCGAGAAACACGTGGGAACCAACATGGGTATCCAGATCCCGCTGTTGGTTATGGACCGGAGAGTCGTCTCGGTCATGTCTGCGTGTCTCACGAACCCGTAGGGTCTACACACTTAAGGTTCGGTGACGCTAGGGTTGTAGAGATACATGCACATGGAAACCCGAATGTTGTTCGGAGTCCCGGATGAGATCCCGGACGTCACGAGAAGTTCCGGAATGGTCCGGAGGTAATGAATGATATATAGGAAGTCCAGTTTCGGCCATCGGGTGAATTCCGAGGGTCACCGGGAGTGCCCCGGGACCACCGGAGGGGTCCCGGGGGTCCACCGGGTGGGGCCACCCATCCCGGAGGGCCCCATAGGCTGCAAGGGGAAGGGGGCCAGCCCCTGGTGGGCTGGCGCACCCATATGGGCCCCCCTCCATGCGCCTAGGGTTGAAGCCCTAGGGGGAGGGGGCGCCTCCTATGCCTTGGGGGGCAAGTCTCCCCCTGGCCGCCGCCCCCCTAGGAGATTGCATCTCCAAGGGCCGGCGCCCCCCTGGCCCCTATATATAGTGGGGGGGGGGGAGAGGGCAGCCGCACCCCAAGCCTGTGGCGCCTCTCCCCCCTCCCGTCACACTTCCATCTCCTCTCGCAGGGCGCCGACGAAGCCCTGCAGGTTTTCCTGTTGCATCCACCACCACGCCGTCGTGCTGCTGGATCTCCGTCAACCTCTCCTTCCCCCTTGCTGGATCAAGAAGGAGGAGACGTCGCTGTACCGTACGTGTGTTGAACGCGGAGGTGCCTGAAGGAAATATCCCCTAGGTTCATGATAAATGTTTATTATTCATGCTAGAATTGTATTAACCGGAAACTTAGTACATGTGTGAATACATAGACAAAACAGACTGTCCCTAGTATGCCTCTACTAGACTAGCTCATTGATCAAAGATGGTTATGTTTCCTAACCATAGACATGAGTTGTCATTTGATCAACGGGATCACATCATTAGGAGAATGATGTGATGGACAAGACCCATCCGTTAGCATAGCACTATGATCGTTTAGTTTTACTGCTATTGCTTTCTTCATGACTTATACATGTTACTATGACTATGAGATTATGCAACTCGCGAACACCGTAGGAACACCTTGTGTGCTATCAAACGTCATAACGTAACTGGGTGATCATAAAGATGCTCTACAGGTGTCTCCAAAAGTATTCGTGGTGTTGGCATAGATCAAGATTAGGATTTGTCACTCCGAGTGTCGGAGAGGTATCTCTGGGCCCTCTCGGTAACACACATCACAATAAGCCTTGCAAGCAAAAGACTAATAAGTTAGTCACGAGATGATGTGTTACGGAACGAGTAAAGAGACTTGCCGGTAACGAGATTGAACTAGGTATGGAGATACCGACGATCGAATCTCGGGAAAGTAACATACCGATGACAAAAGGAACAACGTATGTTGTTATGCGGTTCGACCGATAAAGATCTTCGTAGAATATGTAGGAGCCAATATGGGCATCCAGGTTCCGCTATTGGTTATTGACCGGAGAGATGTCTCGGTCATGTCTACATAGTTCTCGAACCCGTAGGGTCCGCACGCTTAAACGTTCGTTGACGATATAGTATTTAATGAGTTATGTATGTTGGTGACCGAATGTTATTCGGAGTCCCGGATGTGATCACGGACATGACGAGGAACTCCGGAATGGTCCGGAGATAAAGATTAATATATGAGATAATAGTGTTTGACCTCCGGAAGGGTTCCTGAATTCACCGGAAGGGGTTCCGGATGTTTCCCGAAGTGTTTGGGTACGAGAACACTTTATTTGGGCCAGAAGGGAAAGCACACAAGGTTTTTGGAAAGCGCAAAAGGAAGTTTTGCGGAGTCCAGGGGCCAGACGCCAGGGTCCCTGGCGTCTGGGTCCAGACGCCGGGAACCCTGGCGTCTGGCCCTAGAGTCCGAGAAGGACTCTTGCCTTTCGGGTGAAACCGACTTTGTGAAGGCTTTTACTCCAAGTTTCGACCCCAAGGATCAACATATAAATAGAGCGGTAGGGCTAGCACCCAAGACACATCAAGATACACCGAGCCGTGTGCCGGCAACCCCGACCCTCTAGTTTATCCTCCTTCTAGTTTCTGTAGTGCTTGGCGAAGCCCTGCAGAGATTGTTCTTCATCAACAACCGTCACCACGCCGTCGTGCCGTCGGAACTCATCTACTACTTCACCCGTCTTGCTGGATCAAGAAGGCGAGGACGTCATCGAGCCGAACATGTGCTGAACGCGGAGGTGCCGTACGTTCGGTACTAGATCGGGACAGATCGTGAAGGTGCATGAATACATCAACCGCGTTGATAAACGCTTCCGCTTTCTGTCTACGAGGGTATCTAGACACACTCTCCCCTCTCGTTGCTATGCATCTAGTGAAGGAAATATGCCCTAGAGGCAATAATAAAGATGTTATTTGTATTTCCTTATATCATGATAAATGTCTTTTATTCATGCTAGAATTGTACTAACCGGAAACTTAGTACATGTGTGGATACATAGACAAAACAGTATGTCCCTAGTATGCCTCTACTAGACTAGCTCATTGATCAAAGATGGTTATGTTTCCTAGCCATAGACATGAGTTGTCATTTGATCAACGGGATCACATCATTAGGAGAATGATGTGATGGACTAGACCCATCCGTTAGCATAGCACTATGATCGTTTAGTTTTACTGCTATTGCTTTCTTCATGACTTATACATGTTCCTATGACTATGAGATTATGCAACTCCCGAATACCGTAGGAACACCTTGTGTGCTATCAAACGTCACAACGTAACTGGGTGATCATAAAGATGCTCTACAGGTGTCTCCAAAAGTATTCGTGGTGTTGGCATAGATCAAGATTAGGATTTGTCACTCCGAGTGTCGAAGAGGTATCTCTGGGCCCTCTCGGTAACACACATCACAATAAGCCTTGCAAGCAAAAGACTAATGAGTTAGTCACGAGATGATGTGTTACGGAACGAGTAAAGAGACTTGCCGGTAACGAGATTGAACTAGGTATGGAGATACCGACGATCGAATCTCGGGCAAGTAACATACCGATGACAAAAGGAACAACGTATGTTGTTATGCGGTTTTGACCGATAAAAGATCTTCGTAGAATATGTAGGAGCCAATATGAACATCCAGGTTCCGCTATTGGTTATTGACCGGAGATGAGTCTCGGTCATGTCTACATAGTTCTCGAACCCGTAGGGTCCGCACGCTTAACGTTTGATGACGATCGGTATTATGAGTTTATGAGTATTGATGTACCGAAAGTAGTTCGGAGTCCCGGATGAGATCACGGACATGACGAGGAGTCTCGGAATGTCCGAGACATAAAGATTGATATATTGGTCGACTATATTCGGACACCGGAAGTGTTCCGGAAAAGTTTCGGATTTAACGGGATTGTCGGAGGGGGTTACCGGAACCCCCTACGAAGGGGGATGGTCCATAGTGGGCCTTATGGAAAAGAGAGAGACAGCCCATAGGGCTGGCCGGCGCCCCACCTAGGGTTCCTAGTTCGACTAGGAGTTGGGGGGCGCCACCTCTTCTTCTTTTCCTATTCCCTCTCTTCCTTCTTTGGTGGTTCCTACTAGGAATAGGATTGCAATCCTATTCCTAGTAGGACTGCACCCTAGCCGCACCAAACAAGGGCCGGCCGGCCTCCCCCCTTGCTCCTTTATATACGGGGGCAGGGGGGCACCCAAAGACATACAAGTTGAATTGTTCCAGCCGTGTGCGGTGCCCCCCTCTACAGAAACACACCTCGGTCATACCGTTGCAGTGCTTAGGCGAAGCCCTGCGCCGGTGAATACATCATATCCGTCACCACGCCGTCGTGCTGAAGAAACTCTCCCGTGAAGCTCAACTGGATCAAGAGCTCGTGGGACGTCATCAAGCTGAACGTGTGCTGAACGCGGAGGTGCCGTACGTTCGGTGCTTGATCGGTTGGATCGCAAAGAAGTTCGACAACATCAACCGCGTCACTTGACGCTTCCGCTCCCGGTCTACGAGGGTACGTAGACACACTCTCCCCTCTCGTTGCTATGCATCTAGTAGATAGATCTTGCGTGATCGTAGGAAATTTTTTAAAATACTACGTTCCCCAACAGTGGTATCAGAGCCAGGTTTATGCGTAGATGATATGCACGAGTAGAACACAATGAGTTGTGGGCGATACTAGTCATACTGCTTACCAGCATGTCATACTTTGCTTCGGCGGTATTGTGAGATGAAGCGGCCCGGACCGACATTACGCGTACGCTTACGCGAGACTGGTTTCACCGTTAAGAGCACTCGTTGCTTAAAGGTGACTGGCGGGTGTCTGTCTCTCTCACTTTAGCTGAATCAAGTGTGGCTACGCCCGGTCCTTGTGAAGGTTAAAACAGCACATACTTGACGAAACATCGTTGTGGTTTTGTATGCGTAGGTAAGAACGGTTCTTGCTAAGCCCGTAGCAGCCACGTAAAACTTGCAACAACAAAGTAGAGGACGTCTAACTTGTTTTTGCAGGGCATGTTGTGATGTGATATGGTCAAGACATGATGAGTTATACGGTTTTGTATGAGATGATCATGTTTTGTAATGTTATCAGCAACTGGCAGGAGCCATATGGTTGTCGCTTTATTGTATGAAATGCAATCGCCATGTAATTGCTTTACTTTATCACTAAGCGGTAGCGATAGTCGTAGAAGCAATAGTTGGCGAGACGACAATGATGCTACGATGGAGATCAAGGTGTCGCGCCGGTGACGAAGGTGATCATGACGGTGCTTTGGAGATGGAGATCAAAAGCACAAGATGATGATGGCCATATCATGTCACATATTTTGATTGCATGTGATGTTTATCTTATTATGCTTCTTATTTTGCTTAGAACGACGGTAGCATTATAAGATAATCCCTTACTAAATTTCAAGGTATAAGTGTTCTCCCTGAGTATGCACCGTTGCGAAAGTTCGTCGTGCCGAGACACCACGTGATGATCGGGTGTGATAAGCTCTACGTTCAAATACAACGGGTGTAAGCCAGTTTTGCACACGCAGAATACTCGGGTTAAACTTGACGAGCCTAGCATATGCAGATATGGCCTCGGAACACTGGAGACCGAAAGGTCGAGCGTGAATCATATAGTAGATATGATCAACATAAGATGTTCACCATTGATACTACTCCATCTCACGTGATGATCGGACATGGTTTAGTTGATTTGGATCACGTGATCATTTAGATGACCAGAGGGATGTCTATCTAAGTGGGAGTTCTTTAAATTAAAATGATTAAATTGAACTTTAATTTATCATGAACTTAGTCCTGATAGTTTTGCATATCTATGTCGTTGTAGATCAATGGCCCGTGCTACCGTTCCTTTGAATTTTAATGCATTCCTAGAGAAAGCTAAGTTGAAAGATGATGGTAGCAATTACACGGACTGGGTCCGTAACCTGAGGATTATCCTCATTGCTGCACAGAAGAATTATGTCCTTGAAGCACCGCTAGGTGACAAGCCCCCTCCCGCTAATGTAGACGCTTTGAACGTCTGGCAGTCGCGGTTTGATGACTACACGATAGTTCAGTGTGCCATGCTTTACGGCTTAGAACCGGGACTTCAACGACGTTTTGAACGTCATGGACCATATGAGATGTTCCAGGAGTTGAAGTTAATATTTCAAGCAAATGCCCGAATTGAGAAATATGAGATTTCCAATAAGTTCTACAGCTGCAAGATGGAGGAGAATAGTTCTATCAGTGAACACTTGCTCAGAATGTCTGGGTACTACAATCATATGACTCAACTTGGTTGCAAAGTTGACGAGGATAGTGTTATTGATAGAGTTCTTCAATCACTGCCACCAAGCTATAAAGGCTTTGTGATGAACTATAACATGCAAGGGATGCAAAAGACAATTCCCGAGCTCTTCGCTATGCTCAAAGCTGCGGAGGTAGAAATCAAAAAGGAGCATCAAGTGTTGATGGTTAACAAGACCACTAGTTTCAAGAAAAAGGGCAAGGGAAAGAAAGGGAACTTCAAAAAGAATAGCAAGTCAGTTGCTACTTCCACGAAGAAACCCAAATCTGGAGCCAAGCCTGAAACTGAGTGCTTCTACTGCAAGGGGACTGGACACTGGAAGCGGAACTGCCCCAAGTATTTGGCGGATAAGAAGGATGGCAAGATGAACAAAGGTATATGTGATATACATGTTATTGATGTGTACCTTACTAATGCTCGTAGTAGTACCTGGGTATTTGATACCGGTTCGGTTGCTAATATTTGTAACTCGAAACAGGGACTACGGATTAAACGAAGATTAGCTAAGGACGAGGTGACGATGCGCGTGGGAAACGGTTCCAAAGTCGATGTGATCGCCGTCGGCACGCTACCTCTACATCTACCTTCGGGATTAGTTTTAGACCTAAATAATTGTTATTTGGTGCCAGCGTTAAGCATGAACATTATATCTGGATCTTGTTTATTGCGAGACGGTTATTCATTTAAATCAGAGAATAATGGTTGTTCCATTTTAATGAATAATATCTTTTATGGTCATGCACCCTTGAAGAGTGGTCTATTCTTATTGGATCTCGATTGTAGTGATACACATATGCATAGTATTGAAACCAAAAGATGCAAGGTTAATAATGATAGTGCAACTTATTTGTGGCACTGCCGTTTAGGTCATATTGGTGTAAAACGCATGAAGAAACTCCATAAAGATGGACTTTTGGAATCACTTGGTGCTTGCGAACCATGCCTCATGGGCAAGATGACTAAAACTCCGTTCTCCGGAACTATGGAGCGAGCAACAGATTTGTTGGAAATCATACATACTGATGTATGTGGACCAATGAGTGTTGATGCTCGCGGCGGGTATCGTTATTTTCTGACCTTCACTGATGATTTGAGCAGATATGGGTATATCTACTTAATGAAACACAAGTCTGAAACATTTGAAAAGTTCAAAGAATTTCAGAGTGAAGTAGAGAATCATCGTAACAAGAAAATAAAGTTCCTACGATCTGATCGTGGAGGAGAATATTTGAGTTACGAGTTTGGTCTTCATTTGAAACAATGTGGAATAGTTTCACAACTCACGCCACCTGGAACACCACAGCGTAATGGTGTGTCCGAATGTCGTAACCGTACTTTATTGGATATGGTGCGATCTATGATGTCTCTTACCGATTTACCACTATCGTTTTGGGGTTATGCTTTAGAGACAGCTGCATTCACGTTAAATAGGGCACCATCTAAATCCGTTGATACGACACCTTATGAACTATGGTTTGGCAAGAAACCAAAGTTGTCGTTTCTTACAATTTGGGGCTGTGATGCTTATGTGAAAACACTTCAACCTGATAAGCTCGATCCCAAGTCGGAAAAATGTGTCTTCATAGGATACCCAAAAGAGACTGTTGGGTACACCTTCTATCACAGATCCGAAGGCAAAATATTCGTTGCTAAGAACGGATCCTTTCTAGAAAAAGAGTTTCTCTCGAAAGAAGTGAGTGGGAGGAAAGTAGAACTTGATGAGGTAATTGTACCTTCTCCCATATTGGAAAGTAGTACATCACAGGAAATTGTTCCAGTGATTCCTACACCAATTAGTGAGGAAGTTGATGATAATGATCATGAAACTTCGGATCAAGTTTCTACTGAACGTCGTAGATCAACCAGAGTACGTTCTGCACCAGAGTGGTACGGCAACCCAGTTCTGGAAATCATGTTACTAGACCATGATGAACCTACGAACTATGAGGAAGCGATGATGAGCCCAGATTCCGCAAAATGGCTTGAAGCCATGAAATCTGAGATGGGATCCATGTATGAGAACAAAGTGTGGACTTTGGTTGACTTGCCCGATGATCGGCAAGCCATCGAAAATAAATGGATCTTCAAGAGGAAGACCGACGCAGACGGTAATATTACTGTTTACAAAGCTCAACTTGTTGCGAAAGGTTTTCGACAAGTTCAAGGAGTTGACTACGATGAGACTTTCTCACCTGTAGCGATGCTTAAGTCTGTCCGAATCATGTTAGCAATTGCCGCATTTTATGATTATGAAATCTGGCAAATGGATGTCAAAACTGCATTCCTAAATGGATATCTCAAAGAAGAGTTGTATATGATGCAACCAGAAGGTTTTGTCAATCCAAAAGGTGCTAACAAAGTATGCAAACTCCAGCGATCCATCTATGGACTGGTACAAGCATCTCGGAGTTGGAATATACGCTTTGATGAGGTGATCAAAGCATATGGTTTTATACAGACTTTTGGAGAAGCCTGTATTTACAAGAAAGTGAGTGGGAGCTCTGTAGCATTTCTAATATTATATGTAGATGACATATTGTTGATTGGAAATGATATAGAATTTCTGGATAGCATAAAAGGATACTTGAATAAGAATTTTTCAATGAAAGACCTCGGTGAAGCTGCTTATATATTAGGCATCAAGATCTATAGAGATAGATCAAGACGCTTAATTGGACTTTCACAAAGCACATACCTTGATAAGATTTTGAAGAAGTTCAAAATGGATCAGTCAAAGAAAGGGTTCTTGCCTGTATTACAAGGTATGAAGTTGAGTAAGACTCAATGCCCGACCACTGCAGAAGATAGAGAGAAAATGAAAGTCATTCCCTATGCCTCAGCCATAGGATCTATCATGTATGCAATGCTGTGTACCAGACCTGATGTGTGCCTTGCTATAAGTCTAGCAGGGAGGTACCAAAGTAATCCAGGAGTGGATCACTGGACAGCGGTCAAGAACATCCTGAAATACCTGAAAAGGACTAAGGATATGTTTCTCGTATATGGAGGTGACAAAGAACTCGTCGTAAACAGTTACGTCGATTCTAGCTTTGACACTGATCCGGATGACTCAAAGTCACAAACCGGATATGTATTTTTATTGAACGGTGGAGCTGTCAGTTGGTGCAGTTCCAAGCAGAGCGTCGTGGCGGGATCTACGTGTGAAGCGGAATACATAGCTGCTTCGGAAGCAGCAAATGAAGGAGTCTGGATGAAGGAGTTCATATCCGATCTAGGTGTAATACCTAGTGCATCGGGTCCAATGAAAATCTTTTGTGACAACACTGGAGCAATAGCCTTGGCGAAGGAATCCAGGTTTCACAAGAGAACAAAGCACATCAAAAGACGCTTCAATTCCATCCGCGATCTAGTCAAGGAGGGAGACATAGAGATTTGCAAAATACATACGGATCTGAATGTTGCAGACCCGTTGACTAAGCCTCTTCCACGGGCAAAACATGATCAACACCAGGACTCCATGGGTGTGAGGATCATCACTTTGTAATCTAGATTATTGACTCTAGTTCAAGTGGGAGACTGAAGGAAATATGCCCTAGAGGCAATAATAAAGATGTTATTTGTATTTCCTTATATCATGATAAATGTCTTTTGTTCATGCTAGAATTGTACTAACCGGAAACTTAGTACATGTGTGGATACATAGACAAAACAGTATGTCCCTAGTATGCCTCTACTAGACTAGCTCATTGATCAAAGATGGTTATGTTTCCTAGCCATAGACATGAGTTGTCATTTGATCAACGGGATCACATCATTAGGAGAATGATGTGATGGACTAGACCCATCCGTTAGCATAGCACTATGATCGTTTAGTTTTACTGCTATTGCTTTCTTCATGACTTATACATGTTCCTATGACTATGAGATTATGCAACTCCCGAATACCGTAGGAACACCTTGTGTGCTATCAAACGTCACAACGTAACTGGGTGATCATAAAGATGCTCTACAGGTGTCTCCGAAAGTATTCGTGGTGTTGGCATAGATCAAGATTAGGATTTGTCACTCCGATTGTCGGAGAGGTATCTCTGGGCCCTCTCGGTAATGCACATCATAATAAGCCTTGCAAGCAAATGACTAATGAGTTAGTCACGAGATAATGTATTACGGAACGAGTAAAGAGACTTGCCGGTAACGAGATTGAACTAGGTATTGAGATACCGACGATCGAATCTCGGGCAAGTAACATACCGATGACAAAGGGAACAACGTATGTTGTTATGCGGTTCGACCGATAAAGATCTTCGTAGAATATGTAGGAGCCAATATGGGCATCCAGGTTCCGCTATTGGTTATTGACCGGAGAGATGTCTCGGTCATGTCTACATAGTTCTCGAACCCGTAGGGTCCGCACGCTTAACGTTTCGTTGACGATATAGTATTAAATGAGTTATGTATGTTGGTGACCGAATGTTATTCGGAGTCCCGGATGTGATCACGGACATGACGAGGAACTCCGGAATGGTCCGGAGATAAAGATTAATATATGGGATAATAGTGTTTGACCTCCGGAAGGGTTCCGGAATTCACCGGAAGAGGTTCCGGATGTTTCCCGAAGTGTTTGGGTACGAGAACACTTTATTTGGGCCAAAGGGGAAAGCCCACGAGGCTTTAGGAAAGTGCAAAAGGAAGTTTTGCGGAGACCAGAGGCTAGACGCCAGGAACCCTGGCGTCTAGGGGGTAGACGCCGGGAACCCTGGCGTCTAGCCCTGGAGTCCGAGTGGGACTCTTTCCTTTCGGGCAAAACCGACTTTGAGGAGGCTTTTGCTCCAAGTTTCGACCCCAGGGCTCAACATATAAATAGAGGGGTAGGGCTAGCACCCAAGACACATCAAGATACACCAAGCCGTGTGCCGGCTACCCCGACCCTCTAGTTTATCCTCCGTCTAGTTTCTGTAGTGCTTGGCGAAGCCCTGCAGAGATTGTTCTTCATCAACAACCGTCACCGCGCCGTCGTGCTGCCGGAACTCATCTACTACTTCGCCCGTCTTGCTGGATCAAGAAGGCGAGGACGTCATCGAGCTGAACGTGTGCTGAACGCGGAGGTGCCGTACGTTCGGTACTAGATCGGGACGGATCGTGAAGGTGCACGACTACATCAACCGCGTTGATAAACGCTTCCGCTTTCGGTCTACGAGGGTACGTAGACACACTCTCCCCTCTCGTTGCTATGCATCTAGTAGATAGATCTTGCGTGATCGTAGGAAAATTTTGAAAATACTACGTTACCCAACATCTAGTAGATAGATCTTGCGTGATCGTAGGAAAATTTTGAAAATACTACGTTCTCCAACAGTGGCATCATGAGCCAGGTCTATGCGTAGATGATATGCACGAGTAGAACACAATGAGTTGTGGGCGATACTAGTCATACTGCTTACCAGCATGTCATACTTTGCTTCGGCGGTATTGTGAGATGAAGCGGCCCGGACCGACATTACACGTACGCTTACGTGAGACTGGTTTCACCGTTACGAGCACTCGTTGCTTAAAGGTGACTGGCGGGTGTCCGTCTCTCTCACTTTAGCTGAATCAAGTGTGGCTACGCCCGGTCCTTGTGAAGGTTAAAACAACACATACTTGACGAAACATTGTTGTGGTTTTGTATGCGTAGGTAAGAACGGTTCTTGCTAAGCCCATAGCAGCCACGTAAAATTTGCAACAACAAAGTAGAGGACGTCTAACTTGTTTTTGCAGGGCATGCTGTGATGTGATATGGTCAAGACATGATGAGTTATACGGTTTTCGTATGAGATGATCATGTTTTGTAATGTTATCGGCAACTGGCAGGAGCCATATGGTTGTCGCTTTATTGTATGAAATGCAATCGCCATGTAATTGCTTTACTTCATCACTAAGCGGTAGCGATAGTCGTAGAAGCAATAGTTGGCAAGACGACAACGATGCTATGATGGAGATCAAGGTGTCGTGCCGGTGACGAAGGTGATCATGACGGTGCTTTGGAGATGGAGATCAAAAGCACAAGATGATGATGGCCATATCATGTCACATATTTTGATTGCATGTGATGTTTATCTTATTATGCTTCTTATTTTGCTTAGAACGACGGTAGCATTATAAGATGATCCCTTACTAAATTTCAAGGTATAAGTGTTCTCCCTGAGTATGCACCGTTGCGAAAGTTCGTCGTGCCGAGACACCACGTGATGATCGGGTGTGATAAGCTCTACGTTCAAATACAACAGGTGTAAGCCAGTTTTGCACACGCAGAATACTCGGGTTAAAATTGACGAGCCTAGCATATGCAGATATGGCCTCGGAACACTGGAGACCGAAAGGTCGAGCGTGAATCATATAGTAGATATGATCAACATAAGATGTTCACCATTGAAACTACTCCATCTCACGTGATGATCAGACATGGTTTAGTTGATTTGGATCACATGATCATTTAGATGACCGGAGGGATGTCTATCTAAGTGGGAGTTCTTAAGTAATATGATTAATTGAACTTTAATTTATCATGAACTTAGTCCTGGTAGTATTAGCATATCTATGTTGTAGATCAATAGCTCGCGATGTTGCTCCACGTTTATTTTTTTATATGTTCCTAGAGAAAACCAAGTTGAAAGATGATAGTAGCAATGATGCGGAATTGTTCCGTGATCTGAGGATTATCCTCATTGCTGCACAGAAGAATTATGTCCTTGATGCACCGCTAGGTGACATACCTATTGCAGGAGCAGATGTAGACGTTATGAATGTTTTGACAAAAGCTCGATATGATGACTACTTGATAGTTTAGTGCACCATACTTTACGGCTTATAACCGGGACTTCAAAAACGTTTTGAAACGCCACGGAGCATATGAGATGTTCCAAGAGTTGAAATTAGTATTTCATACTCATGCCCGTGTCGAGAGGTATAAGACCTCTGACAGTACTTTGCCTACAAGATGGAGGAGAATGGCTCAACCAGTGAGCATGTGCTCAGATTGTCTGGGTAGTACAATTGCTTGAATCAAGTGGGAGTTAATCTTCCAGATAAGATAGTAATTGACAAAGTTCTCTAGACACTATCACCAAGTTAGTAGAACTTCGTGATGAACTATAATATGTAAGGGATGACGAAAGTAATTCCCGAGCTCTTCACGATGCTGAAATCTGCGAAGGTAGAAATCAAGAAAGAGCATCAAGTGTTGATGGTTAACCAGACCACTTGTTTCAAGTAAAGGGCAAAGGGATAGAAGGGGAACTTCAAGAAGAATGACAAGCAAGTTTTCACTCCCGTGAAGAAACCCAAAGCTAAACTCAAGCCCGAAACTAAGTGCTTCTACTGCAAAGGAAATGGTCACTAGAAGTGGAACTGTCCTAGATATTTGGCGGATAAGAAGGATGGCAAAGTGAACAAAGGTATATTTGATATACAGATTATTGATGTGTATTTTACTAGTGTTCATAGCAACCCCTCGGTATTTGATATTGGTTCAGTTGCTAAAGAGTAGTAACTCGAAATGGGAGTTGCATAATGAACAGAAACTAGTTAAAGGATGAAGTGACGATGTGTATTGGAAGTAGTTCCAAGATTGATATGATCATCATCGCACACTCCCTATACTTTTGGGATTAGTATTGAACCTAAATAAGTGTTATTTGGTGTTTGTGTTGAGCATGAATATGATTTGATCATGTTTATTGCAATACGGTTATTCATGTAAGTTAGAGAATAATTGTTGTTCTGTTTACATGAATAAAACCTTCTATGGTCATACACCCAATGAAAATAGTTTGTTGGATCTCGATCGTGTGATACACATATTCATAATATTGAAGCCAAAAGATGCAAGGTTAATAATGATAGTGCAACTTATTTGTGGCACTGCCGTTTAGGTCATATTGGTGTAAAGCGCATGAAGAAACTCCATAGTGATGGACTTTTTGAATCACTTGATTATGAATCACTTGGTGCTTGCGAACCATGCCTCATGGGCAAGATGACTAAAACTCCGTTCTCCGGAACCGTGGAGCGAGCAACAGAGTTGTTGGAAATCATACATACTAATGTATGCGGACCAATGAGTGTTGAAGCTCGCGGCAGGTATCGTTATTTTCTGACCTTCACTAATGATTTGAGCAGATATGGGTATATCTACTTAATGAAGCACAAGTCTGAAACATTTGAAAAGTTCAAAGAATTTCAGAGTGAAGTGGAGAATCATCGTAACAAGAAAATAAGAGTTTCTACGATATGACCGTAGAGGTAAAATATTTGAGTTAGCGTGTTTGGCCTTCAATAAAAACAATGTGAAATAGTTTCACTACTCACGCCACCTGGAACACCACAGTGTAATGGTGTGTCCGAACGTCATAACCGTACTTTATTAGATATGGTGCGATCGATGATGTCTCTTACCGATCTACCACGATCGCTTTTGGGGTTATGCATTAGAGACAACTACATTCACGTTAAATAGGGCACCATCTAAATCCGTGGAGATGACACCGTATGAACTGTGGTTTGACGAGAAACCTAAGCTGTCATTTCTTTAAGTTTGGGACTGCGATGCTTATGTGAAAAAGTTTCAACATGATAAGCTCGAACCCAATTCGGAGAAGTAAATCTTCATAGGATACCCAAAAAGAAACTGTTGGGTACACCTTCTATCACAGATCCTAAGGCAAGGTCTTTGTTGCTAAGAGTGGATCCTTTCTAGAGAAGGAGTTTCTCTCGAAAGAAGTGAGTGGGAGGAAAGTAGAACTTGATGAGGTAATTGTACCTTCTCCCGAATTGGAAGGTAGTACATCACAGAAACTCGTTCCAGTGATTCCTACACCAATTAGTGAGGAAGCTAATGATGATGATCATGAAACTTCATATCAAGTTTCTGCTAAACTTCGTAGATCAACCAGAGTTCGTTCCGCACCAGAGTGGTACGGCAACCCAGTTCTGGAAGTCATGTTACTAGACCATGATGAACCTACGAACTATGAGGAAGCGATGATGAGCCCAGATTCCGCAAAATGGCTTGAGACCATGAAATCTGAGATGGGATCCATGTATTAGAACAAATTATGGACTTTGGTTGACTTGCCCGATGATCGGCAATCCATCAAAAATAAATGGATCTTCAAGAGGAAGACCGACGCAAACGGTAATGTTACTGTTTACAAAGCTCGACTTGTTGCGAAAGGGTTTCGACAAGTTCAAGGAGTTGACTACAATGAGACTTTCTCACCCGTAGCGATGCTTAAGTCTATCCGAATCATGTTAGTAATTGCCGCATTTTAAGAAATCTGGCAAATGGATAACAAAACTGCATTCTTTAATGGATTTATTAAAGAAGACTTGTATATGATGCAACCAGAAGGTTTTGTCAATCCTAAAGGTGCTAACAAAATGTGCAAGCTCCAGCGATCCATCTATGGACTGGTGCAAGCATCTCGGAGTTGGAATATACGCTTTGATAAGTTGATCAAAGCATATAGATTTATACAGACTTGCGGTGAAGCCTGTATTTACAAGAAGTGAGTGGGAGCACTACAACCTTTCTGATAAGTATATGTGAATGACATATTGTCGATCGAAAATGATGTAGAATTTTCTGGAAAGCATAAAGGAGTGTTTGAAAGGAGTTTTTTCAAAGAAAGACCTTGGTGAAGCTGCTTACATATTGGGCATCAAGATCTATAGAGATAGATCAAGACGCTTGATAAGACTTTCGATGAGTACATACCTTGATAAGATTTTGAAGTAGTTCAAAATGGATCAGTCAAAGAAGGGGTTCTTGCCTGACTTGTAAGGTGTGAAGTTGAGTAAGACTCAAAGCCAGACCACGGCAGAAAAATATAGAGAGAATGAAAGTCATTCCCTATGCCTCAGCCATAGGTTCTATAAAGTATGCCATGCTGTGTACAAAACACGTTGTGTACCTTGCCATGAGTTTGACAGGGAGGTACAATAGTGATCCAGGAGTAGATCACTGTACAGCGGTCAAAATTATCCTTAGTAATTGGATGACTAAGGAAATATTTCTCGATTATGGAGGTGATAAAGAGTTCGTCGTAAAGGGTTACACCGATGCAAGCTTTGACACTAAATCCAGATGACTCTAAGTATCAATCTGGATGCGTATTGAAAGTGGGAGCAATTAGCTAGAGTAGCTCAATGCAGAGCATTGTAGACATAGAAATTTGCGAAATACATACAGATCTGAATGTGATAGACCCGTTGACTAAACTTCTATCACAAGCAAAACATGATCACACCTTATTACTCTTGGGTATTAATCACATAGCGATGTGAACTAGATTATTGACTCTAGTAAACCCTTTGGGTGTTGGTCACATGGTGATGTGAACTATGGGTGTTATTCACATAACGATGTGAACTATCGGTATTAAATCACATGGCGATGTGAGCTAGATTATTGACTCTAGTGCAAGTGGGAGACTGAAGGAAATATGCCCTAGAGGCAATAATAAATTTGTTATTTATATTTCCTTATATCATGATAAATGTTTATTATTCATGCTAGAATTGTATTAACCGGAAACTTAGTACATGTGTGAATACATAGACAAAACAGACTGTCCCTAGTATGCCTCTACTAGACTAGCTCATTGATCAAAGATGGTTATGTTTCCTAACCATAGACATGAGTTGTCATTTGATCAACGGGATCACATCATTAGGAGAATGATGTGATGGACAAGACCCATCCGTTAGCATAGCACTATGATTGTTTAGTTTTACTGCTATTGCTTTCTTCATGACTTATACATGTTCCTATGACTATGAGATTATGCAACTCCCGAATACCGTAGGAACACCTTGTGTGCTATCAAACGTCACAACGTAACTGGGTGATCATAAAGATGCTCTACAGGTGTCTCCGAAAGTATTCGTGGTGTTGGCATAGATCAAGATTAGGATTTGTCACTCCGAGTGTCGGAGAGGTATCTCTGGGCCCTCTCGGTAACACACATCACAATAAGCCTTGCAAGCAAAAGACTAATAAGTTAGTCACGAGATGATGTGTTACGGAACGAGTAAAGAGACTTGCCGGTAACGAGATTGAACTAGGTATGGAGATACCGACGATCGAATCTCGGGCAAGTAACATACCGATGACAAAAGGAACAACGTATGTTGTTATGCGGTTCGACCGATAAAGATCTTCGTAGAATATGTAGGAGCCAATATGGGCATCCAGGTTCCGCTATTGGTTATTGACCGGAGAGATGTCTCGGTCATGTCTACATAGTTCTCGAACCCGTAGGGTCCGCACGCTTAAACATTCGTTGACGATATAGTATTTAATGAGTTATGTATGTTGGTGACCGAATGTTATTCGGAGTCCCGGATGTGATCACGGACATGACGAGGAACTCCGGAATGGTCCGGAGATAAAGATTAATATATGAGATAATAGTGTTTGACCTCCGGAAGGGTTCCAGAATTCACCGGAAGGGGTTCCGGATGTTTCCCGAAGTGTTTGGGTACGAGAACACTTTATTTGGGCCAAAAGGGAAAGCACACAAGGTTTTTGGAAAGCGCAAAAGGAAGTTTTGCAGAGTCCAGGGGCCAGACGCCAGGGTCCCTGGCGTCTGGGTCCAGACGCCGGGAACCCTGGCGTCTGGCCCTGGAGTCCGAGAAGGACTCTTGCCTTTCGGGTGAAACCGACTTTGTGAAGGCTTTTACTCCAAGTTTCGACCCCAAGGCTCAACATATAAATAGAGGGGTAGGGCTAGCACCCAAGACACGTCAAGATACACCAAGCCGTGTGTCGGCAACCCCGACCCTCTAGTTTATCCTCCGTCTAGTTTCTGTAGTGCTTGGCGAAGCCCTGCAGAGATTGTTCTTCATCAACAACCGTAACCACGCCGTCGTGCTATCGGAACTCATCTACTACTTCGCCCGTCTTGCTGGATCAAGAAGGTGAGGACGTCATCGAGCCGAACGTGTGCTGAACGCGGAGGTGCCGTACGTTCGGTACTAGATCGGGACGGATCGTGAAGGTGCACGACTACATCAACCGCGTTGATAAACGCTTCCGCTTTCGGTCTACGAGGGTATGTAGACACACTCTCCCCTCTCGTTGCTATGCATCTAATAGATAGATCTTGCGTGATCGTAGGAAAATTTTGAAAATACTACGTTCTCCAACAGTGCCGTTCGTTCGGGGCTGGGATCATCGGTGACGAGGATCAGGAAGAGTACGACTACTTCATCCACGTTCCTTCGAACGCTTCCGCACGCGATCTACAAAAGGGTATGTAGATGCACTCCATTATGCTCGTTGCTAGAAGACTCCTTAGATTGATCTTGGTGAAGCGTAGAATTTTTTTTGAATTCTGCTACGTTCCCCAACAGGTTTAAACTATCTCCTTCCTGATAACTTGTGAAACATGAAACACGACGGGAAAATTATCAAGAATGACATAACACCACCAGAAAAGACAAGGGAGCAGGAATTGCACTTCTGAATGCAAGAAGAAGAATACTTGAGCACATTGATCAAGAATCATGATGAAGACTTCGAGTATGAATTAAATCATGATGAACCACCAAGAAGAACTCCGGTAACAAAAGGATGAAAAAGTGAAGGATGAGAAGAATAAGATTGAAGACTTGCAATGATTTAGATGGAGGTTCCGATGAGATGGCCGAGAAACTTTGAACTCCGGAAAAGAAAATGTGAAAGGACTTGGGATTAGAATTTATTCATCATGAACAAACTCCGAACAAAGGAATTAAATCACCTTGAGGGAATAAGAAAAAGAATTATGTCATGCTTATCCTTCACCAATTTAAATTGATGGCAACCAATGGATTTGGCATACTACTTATTCTTGTTGCAAAGAATTAAAGAGAGATCTCGCACAATCTTGAAAAAGTCTTCATGAACCACTGGTAGGATTATGAAAAGAACAAATGAATTGATACGATAACAACGAAAAGAATAATCTTGAATGAACCACCGTAAAAATATGGAGACGAACGAAGAGGCAACAATTAAGAATAGTTGGAGGACGAAGTTGAAAACTGAGAACGAAGAAATCTTCTGAAATGATGGCCTTCGGAGGATCACAATGGGAAGAATTCATGAAATGCTTCGGATGATATGAAAAGATTCCTCGTGATCGAAACAACTACGAGGATGTCATGAAGCTAGAACCACGAATCTTCAAGAGAATGGGCCAAGATTTAAGAGAAACTCTTCTTCGGTCTTCAAATGTTGAGAAGAACGACGAGAACACCATCATGAATTGTTGAGGCACACCTAAACGAAGAATTAAAAGGTTGAACCAAAGGTGAAAAGAATTTGAAAGCAATCTTGGAGGATACATTTGACCGATGAGAAATCCATTCTTATGTCAAACTTGAAAAGAATTTTATAATAACTCCGGAAAATAGAAGGGTCAGGTAAGATCATGGAAAAAGACCTGTGGGTTAGGGCCCACTAAAGAAATCACCACTGACAAAAAAGATTGCTTAAGAGATATTGCACCGGTTGAATTAAATGGCTTGAGTAAGATGAGAATCCTCAAAATAGTTGAACGGATTAAGAATTGAAACACGAATCTTTCGAGCTATCTTTAGCACTCCGGAGAAGAATTAGAGAGTTGAATAAGCAAGAGAGACTTCGGATAAGAAATTCCAACATGTGAAAACCTATGAAACAAGAGGAAGGATATAATCATGACCAAAGCTTGAATTACATCCACCGACAGAATTTGAGAACAAGAGAATGATGAACTTGAAGTTCCTGAGCATCTTCCTGAGAAATCACCGGATAAGGACATTGAAGGAAAAGAATGAAGAAACATCACATGAATGAAATGGATATTTCATTAAGGACTCTGGCTCCATGGAGAAAAAGGGTGGGAGGGTGGGGAAAAACAAAGACAACTTGGGACGAATGAAACAGACAAATCGTCAGATTTCTCAACGGCGTCCATATGGAATAACTTGAAGAGAAGGCACACTGGTTGAAAAGGATTACCATGAAAATCTCGATGGTCAAGAAGAATTTGTACTCCCATAGAATTATGAGAACACCGATTAGGAAAGGTATGGAATCAACTGATGACATCGAAGCAACTCGAATACTAGAATCAAATCAAAACAACGGATAGATATGTTGCAACATAATCTTCACAATATCATCTGAACAGAGAATTGAACGAACGAATTCCGTAGGTACATCAACTTGTCGAGAAGCCACTTGGGAGAACAAAAGGTAAATAAAAAAACAACAAGGAGCAGATAGAACAAATACAAGATAGAAGTTTTGTTCCACATATTCGTGCTGAAAGCTCATGGAACGTGTTACAAAAGGGTTTTGCAATCCCCGGATCAGCATAGCCAAGGACCCTTTAAGATGCAACTCCCGGTCAGAACAACGCCCATAAAACCACTTCACTTAATGTAGAACCCCGGACTCCATATCATGCATTTGTTGGAAGAATGCCTACGAGCTACTAGAAGAACCCACCTATTAATTTCCGAAAGTTTCCAGTTATGCAATCGGGTGTTGGGGATACAGGGGAAGCATCGCGCACTCAACTCTAATCCTACATCCAGTTGTATCCATCCTTCAACACATAACCAGTTATTTCCGGAAACCGTTTACCTCATACCTTCGAAACGCATCTGCTATACAAGCTATGGCAATACTCCCGAACTACCTCCCCAGTACTAGGTGATGTCGGGGTTATCTTGCCACCAACCGCATAGAAGAGTTTTCGATGTCGGCCGTCTTAAGTATTCCAGAACTGCTGCGATAGATTTGTGATGACAACACCTCGGAGCTCAACTCCCAGGGACACTACCACAACCCCTAATGACAGGAGGCATCGAGAACGATGTTCTAGTCACAAAGACATCGGAACAATCCAAACAATACTCGCGTGATCCTAATTTTTTTTAGTGAATTTTGAGAGTAGAAGAGATAAAGTTATCGTCAGGAGTCCTCACCAGAGTGATAAAGGATGAGGAGTAAAATAATTCCTACTCTCCGATATATATATATGACTCAAAACATTTTCATCTGTGTGCCTAGACTCAACCGTCAACGATTCGATCAATCAGTGGGGGCTCCTAGGTCGGAGAAGGCTCCGAATACCAACTTGTAATGCCCAGTATGAGATTATACCTCCCACGTGTCGAGGCACGACTTAAAGGTATAAGCTCATACTATAATTATCTCAAGTATGGTATCTTTGCACGACTCATGTAAAATAGGGATGAAATTGCAAAAGAGTAGTTGGCTTACACTCACCACGTCACACAATACATTACATAAACATTCATCATCCAAATAACATCACAGTCCGACTACAGACGAAGATTCAAATGAAAGATACCATAAATAAAGCAACACAAGGTCCCGATCACCCCTAGTAGGAACCACTACTGATCGTCGAAAACGTCACATACATACGGCCAAACTCTTCATTGAACTCCCACTGAAGTTCTGATCCACCTCCTTGTGACGCCCGAAGACCGACGTCCCAGAAGAGTCCAGAAGATTCCAGATGTTCCGGGTTCTCCCGTGTGTTTCTTTTGTGCTTGTGTTATTTATCTTTTGCATTGCATCATGTCATCATGCCATCATGTCATATTTTCTTTTGCATCTCAACTTAAATAAATTGTGTGGACCTTTGGTCCATTTAAATCGAGGGAAGGTGACTTCTCTTTATAACATATCCTCCAAATATTATGGAGCTATTATAAATAATTATTCCGTTGTTTGGAATTAACCAACACACTTGCAAATATTCTCCATGCCTTATAATTCAAGTTTCACCATAAAAAAACCTTCCCTATATTCTTTTCCCAATTATCGAGGCTCCTCCAAAATCTAGACTCCTTTTGAACTCCTTTAAGGCAAGCAATTTATTTTTAGTTTGCACTTCCCTTTTTGTTGGAACTATTTTTGTGGGGTTGGAATTATTCCATAAAGCCTTTCAAAATTGTTCCATATTTTATTTCTTGTTCGTGGCCTTTTTCTTAATATTTTGAACTATCTTTTTTTTTCTTTTCTGCTAAAGATTAAATAAAGCAGAGCAGCGCAGGAGAGAGCCCAGCAGCTCCCAGCCGCCTGGCCCATCAGCCTTCCCCCCCAGCCGGCCCAGGCCTCCCAGCTAGGCCCATTCCACCTTAGCCCGACCGGCTAACCCTAGCCCGACCATCCCGATCGACCCCCATCTCCCTCCAGCTCGACGCCCCAGCCGCCGCATCGCCAGTCTCCCTCTTCCCCTCGATCTCCCGCACCTCTTCCCCCGTTTCCCTCTCGTCTCCACCGCATCCTCCCCTCGCACCCCGCAAGAGCCTCCTCGCCTCTTCCCTGCTCGAGGCCGCAGCCCCGACCGCGCCTGGCCCCGAGCCCAGCAACGAGCCGACCGCTCCCGTCCTCCTCGAGCCGCACCAGGGCTGGCCAGGCATCGCTCCTCCGTCGCCAAGGCGCAGCAGCGCCGAGCCCCTCCATCCCGCGCCTGACGCGCGCCCAGGCCGTCCCGGCCACGACCATCTTCCCGTTGCCTCGCCCGTGCTGCCTCCTCCTACCGCGCGCCGTGCGTCCTCGCCTCTGGCCCCGCCGCACCAGGAGCCCGACGCGCCCCATCCAAGTTCTCCTCCGCGCCGAGCCGCCCTGTCGGCCTCCCTTAGGCCCCAGCGCCGCACCCTCCAGAGGCCATGGCCCAGCGCCGCGGTGCCCGCGAGCCGGCCGTGCCTCCGCGCCTCCATCCCGTCGACCACCAGCAGCTGCAGCGCCGCACCAGACGTCGCCAGGCCCGATTCCCTCGAGTCCCTCTGCCTCGGTGGCCTCGTCGCCCTCCCGTGTTGTTTTTGTTTTTTTGTTTTGTTGTGTTACTGTGCTGCTGATTTGACAGAGACCCTCGTGTACGTCGACCGAACGGCTACGAGCTCCGTGTACGACTACATGAGCTAGTACACGGCGACCCGACCAAGTACCCCTCCGATATGTCAAGTACCCCTACGATCGCGATGTAACAAGTACCTCGACGACATGTACAACTACGACTCGAGACGAGACCGGCAAGACCGAACGGAACGAGTACATCTACCGATGCCAAGTACCACGACCAAGCACCACGACGACCGAACAGCTACGATGACGAGTACATCTACGAACGTGAACAACTACCGTCGCCGTGTACCCCTACCGTCGCCGAGACCGCAAGTACCTCTCCGAACGGGATGTGAACGACTACACGTGTACCTCTACGTGAACAACTACTTCCTCTTCGGAAACGTGAACCACTACTTCCTCTACGACTCGCGAGAACGACTCCTTCCTCTACGATCTCGAACCGTCCCGAAACGAGTGTTTCGAAGGTATAACCCGAGACGATGACCCGTGTGATGCTTGTTGTGTTGTATGAAATGTCTCCCGTGTGTGCTCCGTGCCGTTTCGTCCGTTTGTCATGTTCCTCGGTTGCCTCGTCGCCGACCCGTGGGAACCCGGTGACGGGATCGCCCCACCTTTCATCTCGTTGACCCGCTCACGCCATCTTTCCTTTTGCACCAGACTCTCAACGAGTTACCGGCACCGATATGATGCCGTTGCATCATTTTCGGATCGTCGCCGTGGCACCCTTTTTTCATTCCACCACGGTGACGATGCTTCATATCATCTTCTTGTTAACCTTTTAATAAAATTGCATAAAACTTGATCATGTCATCCGCATCATGTTAACAACATTAAAATGTGTGAATTGTTGTTTGCTTATAATTACTAAACATGCTTATGGGGATTTTCCGGATATGTTGTTGTTATTTTCCGGCCTCATTTAAATTGCCTAGTTCGTGTAGTTTTATTATGCTTCACCTCTTGCCATGTTAAAAACATTTAATCTTGTCTTGTAAATAAACGAGATTCAACTAAATAATTAAATGTGGTGTTTCGTCAATATGCAACTCGTTGCATATTGAGATCCACTTAACTTGTAGTGTTGTTTGTGCACTTTGCCATGCCATGCATATTTAAACCGGACATGCATCATAATTGGATGTGCATCGTATGCCATGTTTATGCTTGTGTGTTTACCGTGTGGTTTTCTTCTTTCCGGTTGCTTCTCTTGTTAGCTTCGGTTTCGTTCCGGAGCTGTGAGGATTCTCTCGTCTATGTTGCTCCGTCTACTTCATGGACCCGTTCTTCTCCCTTGTGGAATCCCAGGCAAGATGACCGAACCCGGATACCATTACTATTTTTGCCTATTGCTAGAGTATCGCTCTGTAGTATTTGCCCCGATGCCCATGTTTTCCTGTCAGCCTCCTATTGTAACCATGAACCTGTTTAACCACCCTACCTATGCAAACCTTTGATCGGCTATACGTAGGCTTCGCTCAGCCCTTCTTATAGCATTGCTAGTTGCAGGTGAAGATTGAAGATGCTTGCCTCATGTTGAAGTTGTTGGGTTATATCACACTATATAAATGTTTAAATAAAATCATCTATATATTGGCAAGGGTGGAAGGCTAAGCCTTTTGCTTGGTGATTTGTTCCACTCATGCCGTTAGGAACCGTATAAACCGGTGTTATGTTCCTTGATTATGCGTTCCTAACACGGTTGGGGTGTATGGGACCCCCTTGATAAACCGCTAAGTGCTAAGTCTTTTCCAGCAAGTCCCAACATTGGTACTATTCGCCTAATAACTAATAAAACTTGCATAGGGTCTTGCAAACCCTCTTTTATTTTAATTCCACAACCCCGGGCCAGTGCTCCACATGAGTGTTGGTCCGAAACGGGGAGCCTGCGGGGCCACCTCGAGGAAACTCAAGGGCTGGTAAAATCCCGTAGCTTCGCCCATCCGGTCGTGTCCTGAGACTAGATACGCGCGGCTACCTATCAGGGTGTCGACACGCCGGGAGGATTTGCTGGATTAGCCTTACCTTAGTTCGGAGTATCTTGAGCACGGGATTCCGAGAATACTCGGGTCTTCCCACCTTGAAGTTGCGACTCCGCGGATCGTGGGCTTGTAATGGGTCAAGTTGGAACACCCCTGCAGGGTTTGAACTTTCGAAAGCCGTGCACGCGGTTATGTGGTAGATGGGAGCTTGTTAATATCCGGTTGTAGATAACTTGACACCTTGTTCCAATACACTACCAGCGTGAGTACCGTGACTGTCATTTTTCCGAAAGGGTTTCGGGAGATGAACACGGTGGGGTTATGTTTGACCGGCTTTAGTTAGGATCACTTCGTGATCATCTCTCGACCGAGGCACTTCTCTTCTCGCTCTCTTTTACGTAAGTTAGTGCTAGTTGCTGCTGCAGACTCTTGTTTTTCCTTCACCTCTTATTCTTTCTTCAGCCTTATCCACACCCAAGGCTTAAATAGTCGTGTTACCCGGGAACGGGATTGCTGAGTCCTCTGTGGCTCACAGTTACTTCACCACACCAGATGCAGGTTCAGCTGAGTTTTGAAGCAGGAGATGGATCAGTACTTCACCAGGAGCTCGATGAAGAGCGTGGCCGTTTGCTTGTGACGTTTCGACGATCAGTAGTGGTTCTTCTACTAGGATTCGATCCTGACCTGTGGCTTTATGTTGTTTTGGTATCTTTCTTTTGGATCTTCACCCGTAGTCGGGTTGTGATGTTTTGAATGATGATTGTTTATGTAATGTATTGTGTGAAGTGGCGAGTGTAAGCCAACTATCTTCTTTTGCAATTTAATCCCTCTTTTACATGAGTCGTGCAAAGATACCAAACTTGAGATCATTCTAGGATAGGCTTATACCTTTAAGTCGTGCCTCGACACGTAGGAGGTATAGTCCCATCCTGGGCATTACACTTCCGCACTGTTCTCGAAGCCACAAAGGACTCAGCAATCCCGTTCCCGAGTATCAAAACTAACAAAGCCTTTAGGTGAAGAGGGGGGTAACAAAGTGTTGCAGCAAGCACTAAGCAACTAGCTTACGAGTTTAGAGCATCAAGTGCCAACGATCGCCAGGTGATCACGAAGTGATCCTCACTACTCACGTCAGACATAACCCCACCGTGTTCTTCTTCTCGAAATCCCTTCGAGAAGAGACAATCACGGAACTCACGCAGGTAGTGTATTCTTAAGGATAGAGTGTCATGTTATCTACAACTGGATATTCACAAATTCCCACCTGCCACATAACCACGGGCACGACTTTCGAAAGATCAAACCCTACAGGGGTGTCCCAACTTAGCCCATCACAAGCTCACGATCTGCGGAGTCGCAACTCCAAGGTGGGAAGACCCGAGTATTTTCGGAATCCCGTGCTCAAGATATTCCGACTAAGGTAAAACTAATCCAGCAAGACCTCCCGGCGTGCCGACACCCTGATAGTAGCCGCGCGTATCTCGTCTCAGGCCACGACCGGATGGGCGAATCTACAGGTTTTTACCAGCCCTTGAGTTTCCTCGAGGTGGCCCCGCAGACTCCCCTGTTTGGACCAACACTCATGTGGAGCACTGGCCCGGGTTGTTGATTAAGAAAAGGGTTAATTACTCCCTATGCAAGTTTTAGTTGTTAGGCAAATGTAGAACCAAAGTTGGGCCTTGCTGTAAATGCTTTAACGCTAAGCGGGTTATCGAGGGGAGCCCATAAACCCCAACCGTGTTAGGAACGCAAAATCCGGGAACATAACACCGGTTTATCGGGTCCTAAGGTGGCATGAGTGGAACAAAACACCGAGCAAAAGGCCAAGCCTTCCACCCATTGCCAAGTATATAGGTGTGTTAATATATTTAAGAGATATTGTGATATTCCAACAACAAGTTCCAACCTGGAGCAATCTTCATCTTCACCTACAATTAACAATGCTATAAGAGGGGCTGAGCAAGCGGGTAACATAGCCAAACAACGGTTTGCTGGGAAGGTGTCAAAGGTTAGAGGTTTCATGGCAACAATAGGGGTTGACAAACATACATAGGCATCGAGGCAATATCTAAAGAGCGCAACATCTAGCATAGGCAAAGATAATAGTGAGATCTGGGAATGGTCATCTTGCCTGGGATTCCGCAAGGAAGAAGAACCAATCCAAGAAGTAGCCGAACAAAACCTCACAACTCCGGAACGAACCCGAAGCTAACGATAGAAGCAATCCGGAAAGAAGCAAACAACCTGGTAAACACACATATCATAACCAAGGCATGATGCACAAACAAGTATGATGCATGTCTGGTTGAAAATGCATGGCATGACAAAGTGCACAAACAAAGCTACAAGTTAAGTAGAGATCAATATGCAACGAGTTGCATATTGACAAAACACCACATCATTTATTTAGTTGACTCTCGTTTATTTACAAAACAAGGTTAAAATGTTTGTTAACATGGCAAGAGGTGAAGCAAGTGCAAAACTACACTATCTAGGCATTTTAAATGAGGCCGAAAATAACAACAACAATTCCGGAAAATCCCCATGTGCATATTTAGCAATTATTAAGCAACAACAATTTAACATTTAAAGGTTTTTATCATGATGCGGATGACATGATCAAGCTTTAGGTAATTTTATTAAAAGTTGACATAAGGGATATGAAGCATTTGTCATCGTAGTGGAAAGGGGTGCCACGGCGACGATAACCGAAAATGGTGCCGCAACAACATTTCGGTACCGGTAACTCGTTGAGAGACGGGTGCAAAAGAAAGGGTCGACGTGAGCGTGTCAAGCGACAGATAGGTGGGGTGATCCCATTAGCAGGTTCCCACGGGTTGGCGACAAGGCAAACGAGGGACACTTCGGACTCGAGGCAAACAAGAGAGTGCATCTCATACATCGCAAACAAACGTTCTCGGGTGTCGTCTCGCGGTATACCTTCGGAGCGTGCGTTTTGGGGTGGTCCGAGATGTCGAGGGAAGTAGTGGAAGTAGTCGTTCTCGCGATGGTAGTCGTACACGGTTCGAGTGCGTTTGGGTCATCGGTAGAGGAACTTGGCGGTCTTCGAAGACGGTAGTGGTACTCGTTTTGTAGATGTACTCATTCCGTAGATGTTCGGTCACATGTAGAGGTACTTGGCGCATCCGGTAGTTGTTCACGTTTGGAGATGCACACGCGGTCTTCGGCGCGAG
Source organism: Secale cereale (assembly GCA_902687465.1). Lineage (NCBI taxonomy): Eukaryota > Viridiplantae > Streptophyta > Magnoliopsida > Poales > Poaceae > Secale > Secale cereale. Next base: position 556,726,262 of record LR738714.1, read on the forward strand.
TAATTGTACATGTCGTCTGGCGTAGTCGAACTCGGCATATCCGAGGCTCCGGGCGTCGTGGTACTTGGTTTCTTGGCGAATCCAGGATGGTCTTGTGACTTGCCGGTCTTGGATCTTCTGACGAAAGTGGTGCAAGGAACTTGCGTTCCGGTCATGTAGTCGTTCGGGAGATGGAGTCGAACTTGGCGTAACTAGTGCACACACAAAAACAACCACACTCAGGCTTCACGGAGGCATCGGTACCGGCTGCTCCTGCTCGGGAGGAGGCACTACAAGAACGATCGGAGGTTGCCCACAGCAGGACGAAGTGGTCGGCATCGTCCTTGGCGCTGAGCAGGGAGGCGGAGCTCTTAGAGGGCTGGAGGTGACAGGGACAATGGGCGCGCGTCGAAACAACGGAGGCCAGCCATCCATGGCGCGCATAGAAGGAGCAGGGGACGGCGAGGCGAGGAGATACGGGAGGCAGCGCTCAGGTCGACGACATCAGGTAGGGACACAACGGTGAGGCGAGTTTGGCGAGGCCGAGGCGGGGCCCTCAGACTCCAGCGGTGGCGAGGCTCGGCGTCGGGACGGCGGGAACAGGGAGGAGTAGGTGGCGTGGAGGGAGATGGCGGCAGCGGCTCGCCGGCCGGCGGGGTGCCATGGCCGGAGGCGCGCGGGGCGGCGGTGCTCCTGCCTGGCCGAGGCTGCTCGAGGGGCTCCTCCCCTCGGGTGAGCTTGCGCGGGGTGGTGAGCGGACGGCGCTTGGCGGCGGGGCCGGCGCGCTGGTGACGAGGAGGAGATGGCGCAGCGGAGGCCTGGTGCGGTGGCGTGAGCGAGAGAGCGGGAGGAAGGAGATGGGGTCGGACGCTCGAGGGGAACGAGATGAGGAGATCGAGGGCGAGAGAAGTGGCGGCGCTGGAGGAGAGAACGATGGGGAGGGGGTCGGGGCCTAGGTCGACAGGGTTAGGTGCGGCTGGCCTTGGGCCTAGGGAGGCCACGGTTGCAGATGGGCCTGAATGGTTGGTTGCTCGGAGGCCAACCCAACTGGTCTATCTCTTTCTCCCTCTGGCTTTTCTCCTTTTTTTGTTCTTAACAGGAAAAAAACAGAAGAAAAACCAAAGAGTGATTGAGGAAGAAAAATAGAGGAAGGTGAAAAATATTTAGGAGGTCCAGTAAATATGCTTTCGTTAAAACGAATGGTTTGGACATTCTTTTGAGGAAGAAAAATATCACAAGTTTGAATTTAATTCAAACTTGAGACATTTTAAAACCCAACCAAAACCTCTTCAAACGAGCTGGAAATTGGCAGAGAGGGTTTAGGCATGGTGAACTAGCATCAGGAAAAGAATGAACATTAAATTGGTGCCGGAAATAAATGCCACAATTTAAAAGGACCAATGAAGAAGGAGAAGAAGATGATCAAGCAAGGTTGTGGGATTCAAAACTTGGAGTGAAAAAGGCATGGGGAAATATTATGCAAGTGTGTTATGGTTGCTTCCAACAAATGGAATATTTTTTTATAATAGCTCCATAATATTAGGAGGATATGTTATAAAGAGAAGTCATCCTTCCCTCGATTTAAATGGATTGAAGATCCACACAATTTATTTTGTTAAGTTGGATAGATTAAAGACATGATGGCATGATGACATGATGCAAGCACAAATAAAATAGAGCAAGCAAATAAGAAACACACGGCGAAACCCGGAATATCTGGAAATCTTCTGGAGCGTCGGTCTTCGGGCGTCACAATATAACAATAAACGACCACACAGGATGAAAAGTCGCTCGAATAAAAGGCGCAAATATAGACATATATAATATCACGGGTTCACAACATAGTTTGTACAACCCGCACACACTTAACTAAATGTTACGTCTTTCGAACATTGGCGCTCTATAATGCGGGCTCCTTCTAGGACATCATCGAAGTATATCTCCGGCTTTCGATGATCTTTGCCTTCGGGCGGACCTACGGTTGCCACTTCGGCGGCCTTCATCTTCGCCCATTGCATCTTGACGCGAGCGAAGGCTATCCGGGCACCTTCTATACATGTCGAGTGCTTCACAGTATCAATCCACGGCCGCGCATCAACGAGCCGCTTCACCAAGCCGAAGTAGCTACTAGGGATCGACTCAGTTGGCCAGAGGTGGACTATTAAGTCCTTCATAGCCAAACCTGCCACCTTATGCCACTACGAAAAAAATACACTTCCGTGATGATACGTGTTTGCCATAGTAGGTCACGTTTTCTGTCATGCATGTACATCCATGACGATTTTAAGACAGAATCTAGATAGTTATACCTGTGTTGTCGTAGAAGTGTTCCATGACATTACCAAAATTATCATCACAGAACTGTCCACTTCCATGACGATAAATCATGCGTCACAGAAGTGCTTTCGTCAAGGGTGACCGACACGTGGCATCCACCATAACGGAACGCCGTTAAGCTATCGGGTCCGGTTTTGGATCCGATAACCCGTTAACAGCCCCGACCAATTGGGATTTTACGTGTGTAAAATCATCATTGGCTGGGGGAAACACATGTCGGCTCACCGTTGGGACAGATGTCATCCACTCATTGGACACAAAGCGCCTATGATACGTCGACACATGGCACAGCCCAACAGAGGCCCATTCCTGTGAAAAAGGCCGGCCCATTTGACTTGGTCAAAAGATGGCGGGCCAGCCCACGGCAAGCCTGTTAACGGCCTGTTCGCATATAGCACATTTATAGCCCGCTAACCCAGGGCCCATTTACGGCCTATCCGAATTAGGCCCATTAGCGTCATCTGGGCCGTCCAGTATAATTCTAGCCCATCTTAACTTTCGGCCCATGTATGGCCCATGACGTCTTTCGGCCTATGATACATCGACACGTGGCACGGCCCAACAGAGGCCCATATAGCTTAAAAAGGCCGGCCCAGTCAAAGGCCCGTAGTACTTACTCAGGTACTAGTGGGCCAGCCCAATAACAGCCTGCTTAATAAAGGCCCATTTACGACCCGAAGCCAGATCTGGCCCATTAATTGTTCGCCGAATATTTGGGCCCATTTACGGCCCGAAGCCACATCTGGCCCGTTAATTGTTCGCCGAATATTTGGGCCCAAATACAGCCCAGTGACTTTCATCCTGTTAGAAGCCAGATGTAGACATGGGCCCATTTCAGCCCGATGTGACTTTTCGGCCTGGGAATGGCCCGTGCTGCCCATGGGCCATATATGGTCCGACAGGACATCGGGCCCACTAACGGCCCGTGATAAAGGTGGCAACAATTAAGCCCAACGTGACTTTGGGCCTCTTAAAGCCCCATGATATCAGTGGGCCAACTAGGGCCCAAGATATGTTTTGGCTTGTTAAGTGCCCATGATATAACTGGGCCCAAAAAGGCCCCGTCTACATTTCAGCCTGCTGAAGGCCCGTCGACGACTAGTGAAAATTGAGGCCCAATATGCATTAAGGCTTGCTAAAGGCCCATGGTTTCATCAGGGCCGTAACAGGCCAACACAATATTCAGCTTGTTAATGGCCCAACGCTACCTGGGTCCAACTAAGCGCTGGATCCACAAAAGGCCCAACTAAAATATAGGCCGGTGTAAGTTGTGGGCCTCGCGCAAAGTGTGAAGGCCCCAATGATTCGGGCCCAAGAAAGATGCAGGCCGGCCCAATTGTGGCCCGCTAAGCACCAGGCCCGTTACAGGCGAATGTTTCGGCCCGGTCGACTACATCTGATTTTTTTTCAGATAGCGAATGATGGTAGTAACTAGTAAGAATTAAGAACAAACATACACTATATGTAAGTGCATCTAGTGCCCCTTAGTGATTTAGGTGTATTGAAGACTTATATGTTAAGGGACTAATGTGTTTATGAGTGTACACAGGTCTATATGTCTATGAGGAGTTTGATATTTACAGAGAAAGTCGACCCCTAAAAATGAAGTTCTTCGACTGAAGACTTTGGATTTCTGAAGAATTTCTGAAGTCTTTGAAAGTGAAGAAATTGGTGTGACCTTGAAGACTTGGTGTCTTGGACTGTGTGTCCAGGACTGGGTGTCCGGGACTGTGTGTCCTCAGGTTTAAATACCTAGCCGCCCTAACCAGATGTACAACTAAGACAATAGTTGGAACTGGTCTAACAAATCATTGTCTTCACCAAGCTTACTGGTTCTATTTCCTCAACTCTTTCATTTCCTCATATCTATGTCGTGTGCTTGTTCATATCTGTTTGAAGACTTTGACTGAAGACTTTCTCAATTTCCTCAGTTCAATTTCTTCAGTCTGTTTGTCTTCATTCTGTGTTATCCTATGATTACACTTTTTGTACTCCGTGTTTGTCTTCATTTCTTCATGATGACCATGCTTGTATTCTCTTATGTTTACTTCTGAGTAATTATTCTGCTGCAAGTAGTTCTTTGCTAAGGAATTTCCTAAACAACAAATTCCTTAGTGAAGAATTCATAAAAATCGCCTATTCACCCCCCTCTAGTCGATATAATGCACTTTCAATTGGTATTAGAGCAAGGTACTCCCTTGTTCTGTGTGATTTTGGTTTAACCACCTGGAGTTTTAGTTATGTCGACCGCAGGTATGATCAAGTCTCAGCTGGGTGTCCTACCTTCGATGGGACAAACTACCCCTACTGGAAGAACAAGATGCGAATGCATCTTGAGGCAATTGATAACGATCTCTGGTATGTTGTGGAAAATGGTGTTCCCTTGGTATCACCTTGTCTGAATGCTGCTGATGTGAAGTGATTCAAGCAACTCGATTCTCAAGCGAAGAATATCATTTGTGGCCATTTGAGCAAAGGACAGATGGATGAGTGAGTGCTTTGGAAACTATGAAGCTTATCTGGGTTAGGCTATCCAAAGTCAACGAAGGAGTCTCAACATAGCGTGACTCTCGAGTTGATGTTCTTCGCAATCTCTTCAACCGTTTCAAAAGACTTGACAATGAAAATGTTCAGCAAACCTTCGATCGTCTCACCGACATCTCAAATGAACTTCAAGCACTTGGTGCCACTGACATCACCGACCATGAAGTGGTGAAGAAATTGCTGAGATCGCTTGATTCCTCGTTTGATACTCTGGATTTGATGATTCAAGAGCGTGGTGATTACAAGTCACTTGATCCCACTGATATCCTCGAAAGGCTAAACACTCATGAGTTCCCGCTTGCTGAAAAGAGAGATCTCTATGGTCCGAGCTATGGCAGACCACGTGCCCTGAAGGCCAAGGTCGTCTCTGAATATGAAGGTGAAGATTCTGGTAGTAGCCTTGGTGATCCTGAAGAACTGAGCCAGGAGCTAGCATTGCTCGTGAAGAAATTCCAAAGGTTCTCAAGACGTGGTCGCTTTGGAAATTTCTCTAAGAGAAATGATTCCTCATCCAGTGACTACAACCAAAGGCTATGTCACAAATGCAAGAAGCCTGTTCACTACATTCAAGATTGTCCTCAGTTGGAAAAGGAATCCAAAAAGAAGAAATACAAGGATTACAATTCTGATGATGCAAAGAAGAAGAAATCGACAAAATCTTCATAATCAAAATCCTCAAAATCTTCATTGCACAAGAAGAACAGCTCCAAAAATGCTCGGGCATTCATTGGCAAGGAAATGGACTCTGAAGCTGAATCTGAGGATTGTGAGGAAGAAGAGGAATCTGAGGAATCCGAGTCTGGTGTGGCAAGTCTAACTCTCGCTACTGCATTCATCAGCAAGTCTATCTTCAACACTGAAGAAAATGATTTCACCAACAAGCCTGATGAAGACAATGATGACTATGCCCCTACCTATTGCTTCATGGCAAAGGGTGCCAAGGTACTCAAATATACCTCCTATGAATCTAGTGAGGATGAATCTAATGAAAACCTTAAGCCCAGCTATTCTAAACTTGCTAAGATTGCTGTGCAACAACAAAAGGCTCTTGATAAGGTTCAAAACATGCTAGATAAAAGTGATGATATGTTGGGTGAAGAAATGGATCGATCTAAAATCTTGACTGAAAATCTTCAGAGACTTCAGTCTAAGTATGATAACCTTCAAGGTCATCATAACACTCTCTTGTCTGATCATGAGAAGATTTCTTATGAATGTCTTCAAAGAAAGCAAGATCTTGAAAAGCTAAGAGTGAGTTATGAAGATCTTCAGAAGGAGCGCGATTCATTACTTGTTCAACAAATCCGCGCTTCTCAGGAAGAATTCATTCCTCCATGCTTGAAATGCATTGAACGTGAAACTGCAAATTCTTCACCTGAATGTTCAAATGCTTCGAATGCTACAAATTCTTCAACTGCCTTTGCTATCACTAATTCCTCACTTGAGGACATTGCTAGTATCACTGACAATGCAGGGTTGAAGGAATTGTACATGACAGGCATGTACAAAATCCTCAAAGGGCATCAGACTCTTTGTGATGTGCTTAAAAAGCAGATCCTCAACAGGAACCCTAGGAAAGAGGGAATTGCCTTTGAGAGGAAACTTAATGCTGATGGTTCATATTGGAAGCCTGAGCAGTACCCCAAAACCTCATGGGTTGCTGCAAAGGGACCTCCAGTTGATCCATCCAATTTATCTGGCTTTACATGTGAATCTCCTCATTCTTCTGATGAGTCATTTGACTCCAACTATAAACTATTCAGAAATCAGAATGGTGAAGTATTTGCTAGATATGTTGGAACTAACTGCAGGAATGGTCCCCCTATGAAGAAAATCTGGGTCCCTAAGAGGCACCTTGAAAATATTCAAGGGAATGTCCTCATGACACCTCGTGTGAGGAATAGGAACCCCAGATCCAATTCTTCATATGGATCAAAATCTTCAGATGGATTTAATTCCTCATATGGATCAAATTCCTCAAAAGGATCAAAGTCCTCGTATGAACATCATCGTGCTAACAACTTTATTTCATAGGGAAGAGCTAAGGGCTATGAATATGAGCATTATTCTTCTAACCATTATGTTCATAAGTCCTCGAAGAATTACTCTGCTTATTCAAATGCTTATCCTAACTCTTGTTATGTGAAATGAAACGGGCTGGCATCTATGCCACCTTTCTCTTATGGAGCTCGCAGAGTGATGAACTCTTTGCCACCCCTTCATATGTGGGTGGTGAAGAAAAAGAACTAATATCTTCTGCAGGGTCAGGTCTCCAAACGTGCTCAAACATCTGAATAATTTGCTGGAGACCTGAAAAATGCCTGAAAGGACGCAGGCTAATCACAAAGAAATGAACTCTCATTTCTCACGTCCTCATACTACTTTATCTGTTGCATTGCTTGATGAAATTGATCTGATGATTTGATGTCATATTCTTCACTGATGAAGTATATGAGTTTGTAAGCTGCACTAATTCATCTGAAGGATGATCAACCCAAAGCCACTTAGTGGGTCCTCGATAGTGGATGTACAAATCACATGACTGGTGACAAGAATCTCTTGATGGATGCTCCCTTATCACCATCTCATCTGAAGCACATCATCTTCGCTGACAAAGGCAAAAGTCAGGTATTGGGTCTAGGTAAGGTTGCGATCACTAGGGATCGACACATGGACAAAGTCATGCTCGTCGAGTCCTTAGGATACAACCTCATGTCTGTCTCAATGCTTTGCGATCTGGATATGGTTGTTGCCTTTGGCAAACATCGTTGTGCTGTGATCATTGAATCTGACAACTCCATAGTCTTCGAAGGCTTTAGGAGAGGAGACTTGTATATTGTTGATTTCTCTACAGGACCTCAACCAGCTGTGTGTCTACTTGCAAAAGCTTCAGAAGGCTGGCTATGGCATCGACGACTTGGTCATGCAGGCATGAGGAATTTGCACACGCTTGAGAAGAAGAAGCATGTCATTGCCATTGAGAATGTCAAATTCCTCAAGGATCACTTATGCGGTGCCTGTGAAGCTGGAAAGATGACCAAGGCCAAGCATCCAGCGAAGACTATCATGACTACTACTCGACCATTTGAATTACTTCACATGGATCTCTTCGGTCCTAATCATTATTCTACAGTTTCAAATGATGCTTCTGTATATGGCTTTGTTATTGTTGATGATTACTCTCGATATACATGGGTACACACTGTTACTTACAACCATGAAGTGTAGGAAGTCTTCAAATGATTTTCCTCGAGGGCTTCAACCAACTTTGGTGTGAAGATCAAGCACATCAGAAGTGACAATGGAACTGAGTTCAGGAACTCTGGTCTCGATGACTATCTTGATGAACTTGGTATTACTCATGAGCCATCAGCACCTTATACTCCTTAGCAGAATGGCGTCGTAGAGCGCAAGAACAGGACTCTTGCTGAGATGGCTTGCACTATGCTTGATGAATACAAAACTCCTCGTCGTTTCTGGATTGATGCAATTGATACTGCATGCCACATCATCAACAAAGTATATCTTCACAAATTATTCAAGAAGACTGCCTATGAACTCCTCACTGACAAGAAACCCAATGTGAGTTATTTCAAAGTCTTCGGTGCTAAATGTTGGATTAGAGATCCTCATCACAACTCAAAATTTGCACCGAAAGCACATGAAGGGTTTATGCTGGGTTACGGAAAGGACTCGCACACCTATAGAGTCTTCAACAACGTTCTTCACAAGGTTGTTAAAACTGTAGATGTGCGGTTCGATGAAACTAACGGCTCGCGAAGAGAGCACCTACCTACTGTGATAGATGAACCAACACCTGAGGAAACTATCAAATTCAAGGCTACTGAGGATGTCATTCCTACCGAAGAATCTGCTGAATAATTCATTCCAGAACCTGAAGATCGTCGAGCTAATGCACCTGAGGAAAATGCTGAAGAAAATGGTGCTGAAGAAAATGCTGATCAAATTCCTCGACGACAATCATCTCATCCTCGCGTTGCAAAAGAAGTGCAGATTGAGAAAATCATCGGCGACATCAATATACCAGGTTCTCTTACACGCTCAAAAGCTTCACATTTATCTAACTTTTGTGGGCACTTTGCTTTTGTCTCTATCACAGAGCCCACTAAGGTAGATGACCATTTCTGGAGCCTGAATAGATTCAAGCTATGCAAGAAGAATTACATCAGTTCGAGCTCAACAATGTCTGGGAACTAGTCAAACGTCCAGATCCTCGCAAGCATAATATCATCGACATAAAGTGGATCTACCGCAATAAGCAAGATGAAAATGGCCTTGTGGTAAGGAATAAGGCACGACTTGTAGCTCAAGGCTACACACAGGTTGAAGGAATTGATTTTGATGAAACTTTTGCACCTGTTGCTAGACTTGAGGCTATTCGCATATTACTTGCTTATGCTAACCATCATGATATCATTCTCTATCAAATGGATGTGAAAAGTGCATTCCTCAATGGTAAGCTTGAGGAAGAAGTATATGTTGCTCAACCCCCAAGTTTTGACGATCCAAAGAATCCTGGCAAAGTCTTCAAACTCATTAACGCTCTCTATGGCCTCAAGCAGGCCCCTCGAGCTTGGTATGATACTTTGAAGGAATTCCTCATGAAGAAAGGCTTCAAACCCGGTTCACTTGATCCCACTCTTTTCACTAAATCTTATGATGGTGAATTATTTGTGTGCCAAATATATGTTGATGATATTATCTTTGGCTGTACTGACCAACGCTATAGTGATGAATTTTTCCTATATGATGAGTGAAGAATATCAAATGTCTATGATGGGAGAGTTGAAATTCTTCCTAGGTCTTCAAATTCGTCAACAACGCAATGGTATATTCATATCTCAGGAGAAATACCTCAAAGATGTACTGAGGAAATTTGGTATGCACAATTGCAAAGGCGTCAAAATTCCTATGCCCACAAATGGCCATCTGTGCACTAATGAAAATGGTACTGACTTCGAGCATAAGGTATACCACTCCATGATTGGTTCTTTATTGTACTTATGTGCATCTAGGCCAGATATAATGCTTAGTGTTTGCACGTGTGCCCGATTTCAAGCTTCACCGAAGGAATCACACCATAAGGCTGTGAAACATGTTCTTCGATATCTAGCTCACACACCAACACTTGGATTATGGTACCCCAAGGGCTCGTCTTTTGATCTCATTGGATATTCAGACTCTGACTATGCTGGTGATCGTGTGGACCGCAAATCAACATCTGGTACATGTCATTTCCTCGGAAGATCCTTGGTCTGCTGGTCCTCGAAGAAACAGAACTGTGTATCACTATCTACCGCTGAAGCTAAGTATATTGCTGCTGGCTCTTGGTGTGCTCAATTGTTATGGATGAAGCAAACTCTCAAGGACTATGGTGTCAACATGAAGAATGTGCCTCTCTTCTATGACAATGAGAGTGCCATCAAGATTGCTCACAACCCTGGTCAGCACTCGAAGACAAAGCACATTCAGATTCGTCATCATTTTCTTCGTGATCATGTGTTGAAGGGCGATATTTCTATTGAACATGTGAAGACTGAAGATCAGCTAGCCGATATCTTCACAAAGCCCTTGGATGAGAAGAGATTTAGCAAGTTGCGGTGTGAGCTAAATATCTTGGAATCTTCAAATGTTTTTTGAATTGGACACTCATCCTAACACTTATGCAAAATTGATGACTTAGATGTGCAACAAATGAAGAAATTGTTTTTCTTCAATCAATGAAGAATAACGCTCTAAGTGTGAAGAAATTAATGAAGAATTTGATTCTCAGAACCCTACGACAATTGTACGCGGTGTCTGAAATCATCATTCTTATACGGTGGGTCACGCCACCACAAAAGTTGAAAATCTTCAATTTGAGTTTCTGAAATTCCTCAGTTGTTCATATTCTTCAACTTTGCATTGTCTTCACTGTTTCCGTCTCTGTTCTTCATTGGCTATATATATATGAGTTTATGTCCTCTACAGTATTCACTTATTGCTATTTTTTCACGTTGTTTTTTTCTGCTAAGTGAATGTGATCGGACCCTTCCTCCTCTATGCTAAACCCAACCCATTCCATTCATAAATTCTTTGTATGCATTCTATTTGAAACTTGTTCAAAATCTTCACTGTGTCCTTCTTAGCTGAAGAAATTGCGAACGCAACATTAAAACTTATCCTTTCCAAAAAATTCGGTTTTGCCGCTCAAATCGTTCCGCTTCCCACGACAATACTTATCTATTCACCCACGATCTCACACGATCTCCACTACACAGTACGCGGGTGACATATGTCATGAGAATGAGAAGGGTCAGGGGCACGTTCGTCCAATTTCTTCGGGCGAACGGTTTTTCATCTCAGCTATAAATACCCTTCCCCTTCCCTCACCTCACTTTTTACTCCACTCATTCTCACTCTCCCGCTCGAGCTTCTCCAACCCTAGCGCCGCCGCTACTCCATCGTCGCAGGTGAGGAAGAGCTTCATTGCCTCGACCTCGTCGCTGTCGTACTCGCTTCGGCCGCAGATTTCTTCACTCCGCCGCAGTCGTAGCTGTCTTCCTCTGCCAAGTTAGGGCGTGGAAGATCTGCACAGACGAACTTCACTTCTCCATCTCACAGTTCATCGTGTTCTTCATCCAGGGTAATTAAAAGTTACTTTTACTACCCTCTTTGATTCAAATGTTTTCTTCAAAATTCTCAAAAGGTGTTTTCTTCGTCAAATCTTCACACACTAAACACCTCACATGTCATCTATTCTTGATTTGATTTCTCTAAGCTATGTTTTTCTTCAAGATTCCTCAATTGTGTGGATTTTCAATCTACACAACTTTGGAACCTAAGACAAAGAACGCTTAGTCAAATTCTTCAAGACTCATCTGGTCAAGTTCCTCAAACTTTTTCTTTTTACAAAACCTTCTGAGAACGCATATGACCTCTCCAAATTCCTCGCAACTATACTCTATTCACAGGTACTCATGTCCGCTGCTGAATCACTAGGTTCTCATCAACTTAACTCATTTGCAGCGTTCCTCGAAGAAAAGTTGCACACTTCTTCAGAAAATTCAATTGTTCAAATTCCTCGTCTGAAGAATATGGCTGATGGAAAGAAGCCAGAGAAAGGAGGAAAGAGGCCTGAGGTCAATACTGCTTTCGAGATACCTGAAGACATATATGCTGACTATTGCACTCCTGATGAGGCAAAGTTCAGAAAAGAGGACAAGAATCAGCGCAAAGTGCGCATACAAAGAATAGAGAGGAGATGGGCACGTGAGTGGAGGGAGTACAAATATGTGACTCCCAAATACATGAAGAAATTCGCACTCAATCCTCCCTGCCCAAGACCTCCATTGGCACATGGCCAAGTTGCTGATCCCACAAGCCTCAAGCATGGTGAGGATTTTCCTGAAGAATGGGCTAAGCGCTAGGTCAAGTTGGCCAAACAAGCAAAAGAAGCACTGAAGAAATTCAATGAAGACTCTGCTGCTGCTGCTGCTGCCTCTGCTGAGGCTTCTGCTTCCAAGCCTAAGAAGTCCATGGCTAAGAAGCCTGCTCACAAGCCAAGTGCTTCTTCCTCAGCAATGCCCTCACGGCCAATTTCTTCAAAGCCCTTACGACAAATTCCTCAGACTGCTCCTGCTCCTCCAAAGTCCTCGGCTCCTCCGCAAAAGTCTTCAGATGCCACAACAAAGTCATCTGCTCCAGTGCATCTTGCCACTTGTCAGAGGTCTGCGGGCATATCCATTACCTTAGGAGCCTATGCAAGCTCCTCAGCTGCCCAAAGTTCCTCAGCGATACCAAGTTCCTCAGCTGGTCCCTCGCTGCTGAAGAAAAAGACAAATGCTGGACGAGGCTCTCGCCCAAGTCCTCATAAGAAACAAGTTGCTTTCCAAGTGTCGTCTGATGACGAAGCTGATGATGAAGAACTGGTTCAAATCATCAGAGACACGCAAGAAAGGTCCGCTAGAGCCAAAGGAAGCGAAGTACCACTACTGTTGGATCCAAAGGTGATCCTTGATTTCATTGATCTCTGGCATAAGGACCCAAACACTCCTATGCCTGACTTCAACTTGACTCCTGGCCAAAGTCATATGTTGACCGCCTTCATAGGCGAAGAAAAATGGAAGTTTGAAAGGGCCAGGCAGACAAAAAAAGCGCAGTACAAAAAGGAGCACTTCCTGAAGAAAAATGTTGTCAACATGACAACTGAAGAACTTGTAAAGCTTCAGGGTGAAATCAAAACCCTCAGTGATGAATTTGAAGCATATCACGCTGACTGGATGGGTGCCAAAGTCAGATTTGTAAATTTGACTAAAGGTTTTTCTTCAAGTGCTGCTCGTAAGACACACATTGAAATTCCTGAGGCTGAAGCATCTGCTCAGTCTGCTGAAGGAAATGCCAGCACCGCTGAAGAACATCAGGCCGCTAAAGAAAATCCCAGGGCTGATGACCCCACTCTAGCTGCTAAAGAAATTGACAGGGCAACCTCTAGTGTTGCGCCTGATGAAAATGTCAGGCCAGCTGAACTCCAAAGGCCGTGCCTGAAGATTGTGAAGAAGTCAGGACAACTGCATCAGTTGTGCCTGAAGAAATTGAACCAGATTCCTCTGCTGCTCCTGCGCCTACACCAACTCCTATCCTTCCATCTGCATCAGATGCGAAGAAGATAAAGGCTGTAGAGCGTGCAACTGTGAAGAAAAGGAAGGCATCGACTTCTTCAGATTCTTCAGCTCCGAAGAAAATGAAGCTCTTGACAAGCTCAGCTGAGAATCCAATTGATGCCGTTCCAATTTCATCTATGCCATCAAAGGACCTTGTTCCTTTTGATAAAGATTATGTGATTCCAAGTGAATCAGATGAAGACATTCCCTCTGCTGCTTCCTCAGAGCAGATGGTTGAAGAAATTGAAGTGGATACTATCCCTTCAACCCCAATCATCTCCTCGCCTATACCTCAGTTTACTGCTGAAGAGGCCGGCATTGAATAATTGGAAGAACAAGACTCGGACGTCGACATTGGGAATGCCACTCCCATGATGACTAATGAATTCTGTGATAGTCAGCATCCCAACTCCCCTCTGTTCACGCTGCTGCAACAAATTCCTCATTCACCAGCGCCAACTGTTCCATTGGGCTCTGAGGAAACTCATCCCACACAGTCTGTTCATGAAGACATTCCAGCCACTAGTACTGAAGACACTACTGTTGCTGCTGAATCTGTGAAGACTGCCACTGAAGAGGAACCAGAAATTCCTCAGACTGAAGAACCTGAGATTGCGAATCCGGAGGTCGTGATGCAATTGACTGACACTCCTCAACCCAAGTCAAAGGATCATTTCTCAAGGAAGCAAACTTTCAAGAAGGATGATTTCTTCGGCGAGCATGTGTTCTTCACTGATTTCATTCCCTATGACTCTGCTCGCAGAAGGAAGAGGCGTTTCTGGACTGCCAGTCAGGCAAATTTATATTCCTCAGTGCTTTACAACAAAGACAAAGTCTTCGAACATCAGCATATTCCTCATGTGGATGTGGAATCTATGCCGTGTTTTGTGCCAGTCCTTAGTGTTCTTCACGATGCTGGACTTTTGGGTTTTTGCACTGATATATGGGATTGGAATGAAGAACTGATTCTCCAATTTTATGCAACCCTGCACATCACAGAAAATTCTAAAGATGTGAATTCATGGGTGCTGGACTGGATGTCTGAAAACACTCACTACAAAGCACGAGCCTCTGAATTGCTTCAGGCTCTGCCTCTCAGCCCTCCAAATGAAGCAGTACGTTGCATGTATGAAGAAACTGAACTCAATGATCACTACATACAAGTTCTTATGAAGCCTTTGAAGCCAGGTCAAGCCCCACGGACCAAATTCCTTGTGAAGGAATTGCTGTTTCTGCCATGGATTGTCTATCGCACTCTGACGAAGACATTGAGTCCAATCAAGGGGCACGAGTCGAATGTTGAAGAAGTCGTTGGCATCATGAAGAATCTGTTATTCAACATCATCCATGGCGTTCCCGTCAACTTCCAGGATTTCTTCATGAGGACAATGGCAAATGTTGCACTGTTCCCTTTCAACTTGAAGCCTTATGCTCCATGGATTATGAGATTCATCAGGACAAGGTCTTCAGTGAATTACAAAGCTGACACTCTCAATCATTGCAGCTACTTGCCCCCAATTGAAGTCCTCAAACGAACATTTTCCTCTGCTGATGACAAGGGCAAGGCCACTGATGTTTTTGATGAAGGCACTCGTCCATTGGATGGTCACTTTCGCAAAGCTGCATCTTGCTCCACCAATGATGACTCTGCCACTCATGACTCTGCCGCCAACGCTCCCAAGCAAAATCCTCAAGGCATAGCTCCCAGGGTGATGACTGATCGTGAGCTTCTCCTCAGTCTTCATCAGAAGATTGATCACAACCACAAATGGGTCAAGCGTCAGTTTGGTTAAATTCTTTACAACATGATTTCTACACATAATGCAGTGAAGAAAAACCATTACTACCTTCATGAAATCCTCAACCGCACCTGGGCTGTTCTGTCTCATCTCTATGGCGATGAAGATCTGAAGGAAATGGGTCTCAAGGATGACTTTGACTGGTCTGCTCCTCCTCTGAAGAAATACAAGAAGGTCAAGGTTCCTCCCTTGGTGGCCCGCTCCTATTCTTCATTGTGCAAAACCGACGAGTATGAAGACTTGGACGACACTGCGACAGGCCCTACATCAACCATCGACCCCAACAACGTGGCGCTCCTTCATCATCTTGAGATTCTTCAGGGGCATTAGTCCTCAGTTTCGATCCTTTTGGTCATTCGAGGACAAAGGGGGAGAAATTTGAGTTAGTCTTCAAGCGGGTCTATATATATGGGTGTTTTTTTGCTAAGTTACAACTCTCGTTCTTCTGATGACTTTGTGGATCGAGTTGTAAACTTAAAAACTCTATGGCAACCTGATACTTTTGCTGTGGTGTTTCTACATGCTTATTCCTTATTAATGTTATGCATGCATGCTTAATTACATCAGTCAACATATTTCATCATGCATTTCAAATTCTTCATATTATATGTCAAATGCGTGTATGAATTACAAGATATAGGGGGAGATCTCCATGATTCTACTCTTCAAGTGTGCATTGCTTCAAAAGCAAATTCCTCACTATGCACATCTTCAGGGGGGAGTTCTTCTATATCTTGCAATCAAATTCCTCAATATCTATATGTACACTTCACATGTTTAACCCCGTTTGAAAACTTAACCTATATTGCCATCAATCACCAAAAAGGGGGAGATTGTAAGTGCATCTAGTGCCCCTTAGTGATTTTGGTGTATTGAAGACTTATAGGTTAAGGGACTAATGTGTTTATGAGTGTACACAGGTCTATAAGTCTATGAGGAGTTTGATATTTACAGAGAAAGTCGACCCCTAAAAATGAAGTTCTTCGACTAAAGACTTTGGATTTCTGAAGAATTTCTGAAGACTTTAAAAGTGAAGAAATTGGTGTGACCTTGAAGACTTGGTGTCTTGGATTGTGTGTCCAGGACTGTGTGTTCGGGACTGTGTGTCCTCAGGTTTAAATACCTAGCCGCCCTAACCAGATGTACAACTGAGACAACAGTTGGAACCGGTCTAACAAATCATTGTCTTCACCAAGCTTACCGGTTCTATTTCCCCAACTCTTTCATTTCCTCGTATCTGTGTTGTGTGCTTTTTCATATCTGTTTGAAGACTTTGACTGAAGACTTTCTCAATTTCCTCAGTTCAATTTCTTCAGTCTGTTTGTCTTCATTCTGTGTTATCCTGTGATTACGCTTTCTGTACTCTGTGTTTGTCTTCATTTCTTCATGATGAACATGCTTGTATTCTGTTATGTTTACTTCTGAGTACTTACTCCGCCGCAAGTAGTTCTTCGCTAAGGAATTTCCTCAACAACAAATTCCCCAGTGAAGAATTCATAAAAATTGCCTATTCACCCCCCTCTAGTCGATATAACGCACTTTCACTACACAATAAAGGATTTATGGTATATTACATCCACTGGGCATCGAAGTTCGCCACCAGTGATCATAACGCGCAACAAAGAGGTAGATTACAAAAATTGGGCACCATTGCAGGGTAACAAAATAATACTGAACCGATACCACTTCCAAGACAGTTCAAGAAAGGTTAGCCTTGCGCGGGAACTGCTGCGCAAGCTGCTGAGAAAGGCTGTGAGACCGGCCTAGCATGTCGGTCATAGCTTCTAGGTGTAGCTGTTTAGCGATGAGGTTCTCATTGGTGTTCCCCGCAATCTTTCTTAGAGATAGGACTTCAAGTCGAAGTTGAGTTGCAGAATGCCTTTCTGCTAGAACTTGGGACTGAAGAAGTCGAACTGATTCAGACAACAAATTATGTGGGCTTGTCTGACTGCTAGTCTCAAGTAACTTGAACATTGCATCAAGACAAGACTTTGGGGTTGTCTCGCTATCTTCAACATGTTTTGCCTTCTTTGCTGCAATGTATGTTGGGTTTGTCTCATAGCCTTCAACAGACTTGTGCATGCCATCAGGCATATCACCCTGAAACAAAGCAGAGAGATGACAGGTTTTGCACGTGTATAAACAAATATGATAACTGTGATGTCAATTCCATCCAATTTCAAATTAGAAAATAAAGAGTAAGTTCAAAATATCAATATCATAATTTGGCATTGTTCATAATGCGGGGAGCTTCACCACACTACTGGATTACCATGTCAACATAACAAGCATAGATGAAGGGAAAAGAAAATCATTGTATCTATTTTGGTTAATGTGCATGGCATGTTGTTCATATCATCAGCCACATCAGTAAGATAAAACAGGAGATGACAAGGTGCAAACGTGGGCTGCTTCACCACACACTGGATTATAGATCCACAAAACAAGCATACATATAGGGAGTATTGAGTAATGTGCATGGTATGAAGAAGGAATTTGGTTTTACAAGTAAAACTTAGAACTTACGATTCTTGCGAACATGCATTTTGGTAGAAACAGCAAACTAAACAGCAGTAAACGATAGGGAGTATGAGCAAATTAAACAGCAGTTGTGGATAAAGTCTTTAGAAGGACTGACTTACATTAAGAGTTAACACCGGCTTTAGAATTCTCTTCTCAATGTCAAGGGAAGGATAACTCAAGAATTTCAGCACATAATCTTCTTCATAAGCATTGCCTGTACTCTACATTTTGTAGGGAGTAATTATAGATATGATAATACTGGAAGGGATAGAGGATAATGAAGGTAAGATGCAGATTGATGCTACATAATCAACTACCAATCCCTGGAAGTACAAGCATTACAGGACAAAATGTACTGACAAGAGCAATGGGCTACACTTCTGCACTGGCATTGTCTGTGTATTCTACTTTAGGTAAGATTAAATATAGATCTGATCTTTTTTTTGTAAATGGTGGGCAAGGGAGATTAGATGCAGAATGCTACACAATGAATCAATCCCTCTTCCCATAATACAAGAGTGTTTTGAACACTGGTGTACTGTACAAAACGTTCTTATATCATGGGACGGAGGGAGTAGCTGTTAATGTAAGTGCAGTGATAGACGACGTTCAATCCTTACAAGAGGACTGCAGAGCTAAACCTCTTCAAAAACATTGGGTTGATTCTAAATTTATGTAAGATGTCATACGGATCTTATAATGTCCACCAAATGGATGATAACGGGGCTAACATGTGCAGTGATGCTACATAATCAAACAACTATGAAAGTAAGTATGGTCATACAGGGCAAGAGGAACTCACAAGAGCAATGTAGTGTGCAGTATAGTTGCGAGATTCTGTGGTCCCTTGAGAATGAATGTTCTTTTGCTAACAGTTTTCGTACAAGTGAGACGTTAAGGCAAATGCAAAAATGTAGTTCAAATTGTGATGTGATATCATAGATAGTACCTTATGCTGCAGCCGAGACCAATGAGTAACAAGATTATTCCAGTCACCGTCGGATAAATGTAGCACCGGAGACTATACAGAAATTTCGTTTAGAGGCTTGCCATAGAAGTGCGCTTGCCTCAGGTAGGAATGATACTTCATAATGAGTGCTTGAAAAGCGCAACCAACCCTTGCTCGTCTTCACAATCCAGTTTGGTCCTCGCCTATTTAAAAGAATGAAATCTTGTGTCTTCTGTCAGCAGAAACATATGCAGCAATGACCATGAATAACATTAGTACATTACTTACACGTAAGTTGCGGAGGAAGACTGGAAATTGTTCTGTGTCTGTGGTATAATCTTTCCATGAAGCAAAGATGCGCACAAAGTTCCTGACAACAATATAAGCTTTGTCTTCCAAACTGGGAAGAAATGGAACAGTGGTCCTATTTGCTGCAATTGGGGCTCTCTCTGGTTCAAAAATGGATTTGGCAACTGGATTTGGTGTACTCTTTGCTGGAATGGGGGTTTTGCGTCGTAGAGCTGGTGCTATGTCAACTGGCATAATCATAATGTTTGCTGCAGTCGGGGTCTGCTGAGTTGGGGCATCAGAAATGACCAGTGTAGTAGGGCTAGAGTCTGCTAGAGTTGGGGTGTTTTTGTGGGTCACGTGATATTGCAACTACACCTAATGGGCTATTTGATTTATCAGGTGCCACTACCTTTTCCAAATACTTTGCTTGTGCTCGTCCACGATCAGCAATCGCCCTCTTCCTTTTGAATGTCTAATACACAAGAATATCATTTGAATGGATAAATATGGTATGATGACAGATGGAATATGTACTGAAAATGGATAGGCAGGGCGTATTCACATACACGATGTGTAAACTAAGCTAATGGCAGTTCAACAAAGTAGACGCAATGCAAAGCATCAGTTGCAAGATATGTGCGACAAATATAACCTTGGAAAGTTAAAGCGAGCACCTTGATGGGTGAATAAGATAGGGAATCTTCCTCTAACTCCTCCACTAGGGAGCTACATTGACTTAGGTCTCCCTCTAGCTCAGAATCACTGTTAGGATCATATTCTGAGCATGAAACTGTAGGTGGAGAGCGTTTGCATTGCATTGCATCCAGACTTGATTTCAGTCCCTTAATGCCAAGTTTGACAGCCATGTCATTGTTCTGCTTTATTCTTTTCATGCGCGCAAGCTCATAATCATTATGATGCTGTTCAGAATCTAAGATTCATGAAAACATAAAAAGTAGTCAGATTATCTATGGAATGCATTACGGATTCAACTCGAAGAGTGTCTTCCTATAAACCCCTGCATATGCAAAGTTCATCCCCCAACCGTGTTGACCAGACCACACACATAAATACAAACCCCTGATGTCTCTATAACAGGCTGAAACACATTTCAAAACTGAAGTAGGAACATTAGAATCATATGAAATTCGTATTTGAACAAATAAACTAAGGAATTATGAGTGGCATAATGTTTATCTTCAAGGGTGGAGTGTTGGTAGTGCGACACAAAGCAAGTAGGCAGATTGTATTCCATGTAAAAGATCGAAGCCTATGTAAAAGCTGGAAATGACACTTTCTTTCTATACAATGCAGTATTCGTTGCCCACACATGATGGAAGAGATCACATAGAGAAATACTATTCACTCATGTCTACGGTTGCAGTATTTAGAAACAGGGTGGTCCACCCTAAAAGAATATTGACAACAAATATGACAAGGCAAGCATAGATGTAGTGAATCAATCATTTACTTGTGAGCTTACTATGACAAGTATGCAGAATTGTAACTGCAGTAAGAGACCGTCCAAAATCTGAATCAAGAAGTTTGTCTAGCACTTATTGTTTGCAACTAATCAACGTGAATAATTAGATATTATATCGAATGAGTAAGAAAGACAAGTAAAATTGCCAACAAACTTGGCTTGCAGTAGTAATCTGTGTCAATGTCACTACGACCAACAATCCAAAATGACAAGTTTCTGTTCCCAGGGCCGGAATTTTGAAAACCCTGTGAACTTTACAGGTACTAAAGATTACCGAAATACATCTAAAGCATTAAGTGTAGGTAGCACTGAGC
This sequence comes from Secale cereale, assembly GCA_902687465.1. NCBI lineage: Eukaryota > Viridiplantae > Streptophyta > Magnoliopsida > Poales > Poaceae > Secale > Secale cereale. The sequence continues at coordinate 556,747,144 of LR738714.1, forward strand.
ACACAACAAACCCTAATGACAGTCCTGCCTAATGAGTAATGAATCAATTAGAAAATGGGTGATGATGAGTGGCTGCTGAGTGTTGAGGACTTATCTCAGGATAAATTGTGTTGGCTTAGTGGGTGCTGCATGCCTGAGCCCTGATCGGACTGGGAAGGTAGGCACGGCGGCGCGCCCGGCCAGCGGTGATGCTGTTGGTTGAGCGGCTCCTGACCTCCTGTTAGTCCAGCGTCTCCTCCTAGAGTCATGCCGTCCGGGGACGATAGGTCGCCGGCGAGGCAGCCGGCTGGGGGAGAGTAGAGATCGGAAGCGCGCAGCAGAACAGACGGGAATCGGGGCCTGGGACGACCCAAAATCCCAGGGTGGGCGGCCCACCGTGGGCACCCTGTAGAGATACACACCCGAGCGGCGAATATGCATTTTCGAAACTAATTTAGGAACATTTAGCTGACCAATTAACCGAATCTGTTTTAATAATATCAGATTCGTATTTGAACAACTAAGCTTGTTTAGCTTGATGGGTCGAGCAGTGCTATTATCACACAAAGCACGTATTCTGATCGTACAGTGATCATAAAAGGGGAAACCGGAGAAATGGTATTTAGCAGCCATTGTTTGCTTCGAACTAAGAACTAAATTCTGAGAGCTGAAAAGAAAGTAGAGTAACCAAGTTAAGATCTATTTTCTGGTTGAGATCAAAAAGTTAAGGAGATATGAAGTACCACCTCTCTTGCGGCGTCGTGTACGCATCGGGGGTGCGATGGCTGTCGGTGGCGTTGCAGCAGATCTGCGACGGTAGACGGGTGCATCAGGGGACAAGTCCCGTTGCGGTGGAAGAGAAGGTCGTGTGAGCGGCCCCAACAAAGAGGACGACGACACCGATGAAGCGAGAGGACGTGAGGCAAGGCTCTTGGTCTGTCACCGTGGATGAGAAACGTCCATCTCTAGTAGTGGACAACGCGGTCTTGGTAGGCGCTTCGGCATGGTGGAGAACGGCGGCGATGGATGTGGTGGAGGACGGCGGCGATGAATGGGGTGGCGGACGGAGGCTGGTGTGGGGATGGTGTTCTAGCGCAGACGGTGTATGAATGGGAAAATGGAGGGAGAGGTACGGGGAACCATGTTTTTGGGACGCGCCTGTCTGAAATATGGGGAAGTTACGAACTTAGCCGTCGTTTAAAATTTGGACGTCTCGTCGGTTGGGGATACGACGGTAATCTTGCATCTCGCCAATATTTGCCGAGAGCGATTTCGGGCGGGAGAGGGTGGTTGGCGCCCATGGTTGGCGCCCACGGTGTATGAACGGGGCTGACAGGTAGGGCGGTTGTGTCACGTCTGTGTGAAGTTACAAACCTGCCCCTATTGAAAATATTTGCCTACATCGATTTCAGCCGAGTCGAGTTTGTTTTGCCGCCCACCGTGTATGAATGGGGAAATGGAGGGAGAAACAGAGGTCTTTCGGACGAGCTTGAATCAAATGTGTTTTGCCGTCCATGTTTGCCACCCACCGTGTCGGAATGGGCTCAGAGGCGGTCGTGTCTCGTCTAATTGAAGTTACTATCCTACCCCTATTTAGAGCAGTGGAAATCGGGCCGATGGATTGTCCGTGTAATGGGTCGAGAGTAATTTCCATCTCCCAAACACTTGGCTTCGGGCAGCCGACGTGGGAGTGGACATTTTGCCGCTTCTTTCGAATTTCGGGACAATAATCATCCACGTTTACCCTGGCAACTAAATTCGAATCCATTTTGTATTCCTATACGAATCTTTATAAATCATTCTATCTGAATTTATATATCTTCAAAAGGACGACAAATATGTATTCCACTGTCATATATGAATATGGTTTACAAATGCCGATACTCAAATTCAGAAGCTAGAATCCAGTTTAAGGTGAATTTGAATATTTGGAACACTTCATGTCCAACTCAAATGTCACATGCAACATAAGGTGTACTCCCATTTAGATATGTACACAAGCGATGTATCAAGCTTAAAATACCGAGTCAATCAACCGAGAATGTACAGAACTAACAGACACATAAACACTTATAGAGTATATGGATCAATAATATCAACTAACATACATAAGCCAGGCCGCTGTACTTTTCTTTGCTACAACAACATCCTTTTTTTAGCCAAGCTACTACAGCATCTTGGCCCTTTCCGATGCGTGCCACTTATGGTCCATCTATACTACTATTATTGTTGAACGCACATTCAGCCCGATTGGCATATTTGTAGGTCTGGCACAGCAATCAAAATGAAATGTCTCCGAGTCTTATCAATTAATACAGACTTGTGCTCAAATAAAATTACAAACTAGAAAACAAAAAACAATTATTACATGATCTCTAAAACAAATGGTTTGATTGATTACATGAACAAACAACACAAAGGTTATTCAACGATGAAAAGAACATTTCACCTGTGATTTACCAAGTGGGAATTTAATTTCCTTTTTTCCTTCAGGACCTTAACAATGTGGTCAGTCTCAGCTTGCTTCGTTTTGAAATCCACCAAATATTTAATGGTTGTCTTGAGTACTACTACTGATTGTGCTGTTTGCTTCCTCAACATGTTAACTTCATATCTAAGTGCAGAAGCAGAATCTCTTTCTACCACTAGTTTAGCCTCTAGAGCATCAACAGTTGGCAATTCATAATGCACGATTGGGCCGGTGCCACTTCTGTGGGATGATACAAATGTCCATGGGGACCTCGCTCTTTGATCTTGGGCTAACCTATTTTGCCATTAAAGTTCCAATTGGATTCAGAAAAGTTGAAGTTAGCAAAACATCTCAACTGGGAGTTATAACAGCAAAACAGTTAAACAAACAAGGAATTAAAGAGTTTCAATTCGATGCTGAAAAGTAGTTATTAACATCATTGTAACCCGTTGTTGCTGCAGCAAAGCAGTTAAACAAACAAGTAGCTATTTAAGTTCAGGCAAACATGTAATTCTTAACAATAGGTATCAAACACATAGATATGCGCAGTCTATAATAGGATTAACATGCCGTGGCATTATGTAATCAGTAGCAAACTAAATTAAGCCAATCAACGTAATTGAACAATTTTGCAATAAGTGGCTAACTAAAATTCTGAGAAGCAGGAACTGAACTTACGCTAGTTCTTTGTACACGCACACTGCAACTTCTTTTTCGCTTACAAGGTTGTACGAAGGAGTCCGTGGCATCAATTGCTTGGATACGCAGTCCCAATACTTCTTTCTTCCCACACTGCATTGGTAAATCGAATGGTTAATCTGGTAAGATGGTGCGTCCTTGATATGTTATATGAGGACGTGTAGTTAGACTAGTTGTAGCCACACACATCACACTGACTTTTACTGTATATTTCATGCGATTACTTTTGGCATATCGAGATCTAAGCAATCTACAATATGATGAAAAGACTGACATCCTTCACATTTTTAGCGAACTCAGTTCATAGAAACAAGCAATTCAACCATTCTGTGGGCAAATCAAAAGCGCCACCGGGATATTTTCACTACCCATATCATACACGCAAAAAGGGGCGACGCCACCATAGGGGCTCGTATGGGCGGCCGCCTTGGGTGGCTAGAAAGTGTGCACCTAGTTTGAGTCGTCCAGGTTGGCCCAGGCTAGTTTTGTTCGTCCCAACGCACGAGGAGGCAATGTAAAAAATAAAGAAAAATGCTTAAATTTTGATAGGCCAATAACATAAGTGCAAGACAAGCCCAATAGCAGGCTCGCGGCCCAAAGGAGCGCCTCCCATATCGATCGACAGCAGGAAAAATCACAATTCATTCGCTCCAGCCTCCAGTCCGGTTCGCACCTAACCTAGCCGCCGTTGGACAGACCGACACAACACTTCCTCGCGCCCTCGTTGGAGGGCGGTCGCCGGGATTCAAGCGAACGGAAGGACAAGAAGATGAAGATCCAACCCTGGGTGTAGCCTGCGTGGGAGGCAGCGGCGGCAGCACGAGCATGGCATCGAGCTTGCGCAAACGGACAGTCACAACTTGCAGGAGTAGCATGTGCAACGAGGAGGTACATCACATCCTTGATTATATCTAATTCGACTCTTCAATTTCTGGCCAATAGTTAAACCTGATGGTGTTGTAAAACTGCTTGTATGTAGGGAATCTATGAGAAAATGAAACCAATTTCTACTTATTTTATAACTCCCGCAATCAATACTGAACTGACTGAATCTGATGAATCTAATCAAGTTTCCGGTGCAAACATCCAAGCTAATGTTGTTCTTGAGCCTGAAGTGTCTAATGAATAGACTGGTAATGAAGGATTTGATGCAAACATTTTACATGCTCCTGGTGATGAACATATAGTGTCTAATGAGGCATCTAATGCAAGCAGTTTGCAAGCTCCCATTGAAGGATTTAGTCTCTAATGATGATCTGCTATGTTGAGAGAGACATAGAGATTTGTAGGCATTGATGACAAGCAAATTATAGTGCATTTTCATGGCTTGAGGAAACGTCAAGGCCATCTACCAGAAAGTCCCCGTACCATGACAACGTAGCATAAATACTTTTCTAATCTTTTGTTTGAAACTATTGGCATACTTGTGCATGATAGATATAATGATATGCAGTTTGCGCACTGGTTATAGGTGCAATTACACTTCGATATTTTCAGCCAGAGAACGAATAATTCAAGCAGGTACAGACCATGTTTGTAGTCCTTGTACACCATGTTGCATTTTGTGTTTTTTGGTGCTTGCGTCATTTAGTGTTTATAATCTGAACTACTTTGGATCATTAGCTGGTTTTCAAAGTGCATGTAGCTTCACATTTCTCAAGTTATGTTGATTTCTGGAGTGCAAGTGCCTTTGTATTTTTTAAGTTAAATGTTCGCCCCTGGTAACCTGAATTCGTGGATCCGCCACTGCACACAAATCATACATGAATGTCAGTACGAATTAAATGAAATGCAGGGACTTATGCTAGCTCGTTGTACAGGCTCACTGCAGCTCTGCTTGCGCTTGGGATGTTCCATGTACAAGTCCATGTTACCACTTGCTTGGATGTGCAGGCCTTGTGCTCCTTGCATTCCCCTCTGCATTTTTGACACGGCGAATCGCTGATCAGATAAGAGGAATCGACCTTGCTGTTGTACCAGAGAACAGATACTTACAAGTTTATACGGGTGTGCAGGATGTGTACCAGATCCCATAGCACCATCATGCTTCGCTAAAAAATGGTTTGCTTGTTTCAGATGATATCTTCAGAAGAAATAAGAGTTAAAGTCAGAGTTGGATAGGCGTGTAAGCTAAGAGAGCAGTGAAAGGATATCCAAACATCGTCGGAAAAGGGCACAAGGGAGTGATGTGTGTATACCTAGTTCGGGCCTAGGGATGGCAATGGGTACCCATTACCCATGTACCCTGCGGGTAAAAACCCTATTAGGGTAAGGGTATGTGACAAAACATTACCCATGGGTATATAAATAGGCAAATCTCAAACCCATCAGATAGAGCGGGTATGGGTATACGATCACATAACCCAAACCCGCATACCCAGGTACCCTTATAAAGTATAACAAATATGGATAAATTACGTCTACACTTTGTTGTGAGTTTGTCAATTTAAAATGTATGATTATGTGCTACTATTTATGACTATGTGTTGATGTTTTGATGTGTTGTTGTTTACAAGAAAGTGATGATTTTTGTAGAATGTGTTGTTGTTTATAAGTATGTATTGATGTTATTATGTGTTGTTTATAAATTATGATTATATGTTGTTGTTTATAATTATGTGATGCTCAAATTAATTTTATTAAAACATGGGTATTTTTACCCACGGGTACCCATTTACCCTGTCGGGTGACGGGTATGGGAAAAATTTATACCCACTAGCGGGTATGGGTACGGGTACGGGTAAGCCCAAATGGGACGGGTAAGGGTATGGGGTGGCTCCACTCGTACCCAAATCCATCCCATTTGGGCTTACCCGTACCCGTACCCATACCCGCTAGTGGGTGACATCCCTATTCGGGCCGGCGTTTGGGCATGCTCGCCTAACTAGAGTGCGGGTCACTTCAGAGCCGTTAAGGGTGATGCGCTGGCGTTGGCTAGCCGCGCACGGATGCAGATCTTGAGTGGTAGCGGAGCGCTACGATGCAGTGGACGAGACCATTGGTGAAGCCCCAGTGGCCTCGGGGGGCGGCGGCGCGACGATGTGCTTGGTGAAGTAGCCCCAGTGAGCTGGGAGACGGCGTCAGTGAAGCGCACCTGACGCGGTGGAAGTCGGTGGCTGTGAGGCACGTCGGTTGCGGCGGCCGACGTTGTCGGTGGACCACCCGGTGGAGTGGACGAGGGCGTAGATGAGGTAGCTCCGGTGCGATGGTGAAGCACGACCATCGTCTTCGTCATCATCGTCCGGCACAGAGGTGGGCAAAGAGACGAGATGAGGGGCGATTCGAACTTTGCTTGGGTTGGCGCGAATTAGGGATTTGAGCAATCTGGGCGCGGAAGGGGACGATGGAGAAGGGGGATTTTGCAGGGCTGGAATTGGGGCCGCCAGATATTTCAATCCGAAACGTGGAAGCGCGAACTTATTTTGCCGTGCAACACACACGACCACCACGACACGACCCTCGTCTGCCTGGTGCGCCTACATTTGAGAATGCAAACGAATCTTCTTTCATTTGCAAACGAATCTGTATGTATTACCATGCCTGTGTTTTGCTTGCAATAATTAGTCATTCGAAACAAGATACTATAAATTAATTAATGAGGAGTTATTTAAAAAAAAGTCGAAACGGTATCCACTCTAACGTGGATTAGAGTGTGTGTCACATAATTAGTTATTTGAATTAGAGTGTGTGTCACATAGCGATCTCCAATTCTAACGTGTATTTCGCATTTCACTGTATCCATGCTATTTTTTAATACAAATTCATATGTATATGATGAACACCATGGTAGTGAGAAAACTTTTGGATGGATTCAAACATATGACCTACAAAATAGCACAACAAATCGAATCAATGTCATCTTTTCGAAACCTAGTATGGCACGAATTCGAAATAATTACCCATAGGCATGGTCCTGAGTTCAAATCTTACAATGTACACTGAATTGAAACATCGATATTAAGTCTCGTACTATCTAAATTCAAATGTTGTTTTTAGCCCCCCCCCCCCCGCACACACGCTACATACTTCCTGTATCGGTTAATCTTCCTCTCCTAACCACCTTAGGAAGCTATCGATTTCCAACACACATCCATTCTTTCTC
>LR738714.1:556755215-556785407 GCA_902687465.1 Secale cereale
CTCTTTCTCTCCCTCTCTCTCCCTCTCTCTCTCCCTCTCTCTCTCTCTTTGTATGTCTCGATTGACCTTGCTTTTTGTTGGGTAAAAACGATATATCACCATGTTTGAGCCCAATTCAACTTATTCACATTGTATACTCTCTCACGCACATTGTCTATCTAGGTCACTCTCTCCAACCCGTCTCACTCTTTCGATCGCACGTCGACCCTATGTGATCGATTGACCTTGCTTCCTCCCACGCACAAAATATATCTACACTTCTGTGACTGGATCATCTCTTAAGCTCTATCTCACAGCCCTCACCCTTGACAAAAGCTCAATCGGACAATATCTCTCCAAAGCATATATATTTGTTCAATGAATGTCCGACCACACTCACTTTGTCTCTCTCTATCTATATGTCTCTCGATTGACCTCGCTTTCTCACGCCGTATCTTCCACACATTGAAGCTACCTCTCCATCCCTCGCAAAGCCGAAGCTATTTACATTGCGAGGGGCACTCCAAGCTTGGATTAATTTGTGTAGGAATTTATTCCGGTCGGTTTAGATTATATTTTCGTAGCATTCGGCCCACAACTACTCGAAACACCGTTGCAACCCCCGCAACTCCCCTAGTTGATTTCCCTGTGGCTCGGTCATCGCGCTCTCGCACGTCCTTTCTCGCCTTCAACGTTGCACCATGGTATTATTGCAAAAAACTCTATTGTTCTCTTCAATTATTATAAATAAGCTACAAAACTGCACACCGATAGTCCACTTGGAATGGAACAAATTTCGACCCACAAATTAAAGTGCTACAAACTACACACCGAGGGGCCCACATGTCATGAAACAAATTTGGACCCATATACAAATAAAAAAAAGGACGAGGATGGAACATGCGACCAGGGCCTTCAAGACGCACGTCAATAGGCAACATACGTAGAACAACACTGTTTGTTGTACCTCCCTTTGTTCACATAATGTTTTTATATTACCACAACCCATTTAATTGATAAAATGTAACATTAGTTTTAGTACTATTTGCCTTGACTTACTGGTGGGTTCCATGTGTGATTTCTCTCTCCTCCCCTTCTGCGTTTAGACGCACAGGCAAACACGAAGAACTCGCGGGCGATGTTGCCGTTGACCATATCTGGACGCGTTCACAAGTTACAGCACCAGTTTCACGTCCTAGCAGCACTAGTCAGTGTGTATGTGCAATGCACGTTAATTTGGAAGTATATTAAGTGCATGCGGATATTAAGTAGGATATTATTTGCGTGTTATTATGTGATTAGCACTATTTTTGGCATCAAATTAACTGCACGCTAAACGTGTTGAGCGCTCGACATTGAAGCAGTCTAGGTCGTTGGATGACAAGGAGTACCTGTGGCTTGATGACGTTTTATATTTAATTTGATACGGCTCTAGCAGAACAATCGATCGATCAAACCATAGATTTCGTTCAGTCTGACTCCGACTTTAAATTATATGACGATCAATCTAAAATAAACGGAAATGATAAATGTTCGGATTTTAAGCATGGCAATCCGAACGTTTTTCATGGAAAATTTTGATTACACAGCGGCGGTGGGGGCGTCTTGCGATGGGAAGCGGCTCCTCTGCCGTGCTCTGTGTGTCGTCGGGCCACTGACCGACGGCGACGGCGGCGCCTTGCGCCGTTGTTGGTGTACTCCTGGACGTTGGCCTAGCTTCAAGGAAGGCCAAAATGTTCTGAACTTCGGAGTGAGTCAACTGGCCGGAGGAGGTGACTGGCGTTGGTGCAAGGAAGCGGTCGACAACGGCCATCCATGCCGCTGGGGGGGCACTGGCACCCACGCGGGGACATGCGCTGTCAACGGCACGGCAGAGACATTCGTGTGCACGGGCACTGGCACGGGCACGCATGCCAGTGCACGCGTAGGCACATGCGCTGGCAGGTGCACGGGCACTGGCACGGGCGTGCGGGTCAGTGCACGCGAAGGCACATGCGCTGGCAGGTGCACGGGTGCGTGAAAGTCGGCGGGGACCTCATGGAACCCCGTGGCATCAAGGTCGGCGACAATGTGCGGCTCCTAGCCCATCAATGCCACGGGGATGGGCGCTGGCGTAGTCGGGGCGACAGGAGCCGGAACGGGAGCGGGGACAGGCGCGACGTCTTCCCGCAAGGCCAGTTCAAGCTCATCCCAAAGCGCCTTATGTTCTCGAGACTCCGGCTGGGTGTCTTCCTCAGGAAACTGGAAGACTAAGGGCAAACCATCGTGATGCGGCATGGCATACGCTTAGGTCAGACTGGTTGGAGGTAGACGACAGGAGAATCGGAGAAGAAGAGAGAAGATTGTAGCGATACCGGGTAGTGCGGGGTTGATTTTAAACTGCGGCGACGGCGACATTAAAAGTGGGAGCAGTTGGGACGAAGGTGGGCAGCGAAGCCTGGTCAAAGGGCTCGCCTCCCGGTGATCCTGCGCAGGGGTCTGCTCGCACGCCCCCCTGTCAGCCGGTGCAGCGGTCTGCTCGCACGCCTCCCGTCGACTCACACCCTTGCTCGGACGGCACCTGCTGATGAGAAGTGGGACTCATGGCGGCACGTAGACGCCCACGATTTCAATAGTAAAAGCGTTCGCCTTTAACGTGACAAGTCTTTGTTCCAAAATACCTTGGCTCTTCATTTGTGCAACTTGTCATAAGAAGCTTGTCTCAAATTGAAGAGAAAAAAAATACAAATTAATATTTTTGCCATATCACGTGACCATGCTCAGTTTCAAGAATTTATGGTCACTTTAGGATTTTCTGAAATTTAAGATCCAGGATTTGAAACAATATCATAACCTGCATCGTGCAATAAATTTTCAAGCCATACATATGTCATGTTGTATTTCTTAAGAAAGGATTTGGTCAAACAATTTGCTTAGTTAGACTTCAGACAAGTTATATATGCAGAGCAAAAGGATAATCCCTCCGTACCAGTGCATTGCCTGATAAATTAACTCAAGTACTAGGCACGAACAAACGGGCTCAATTCTGTGCTCACCCTGGTGTAGTAGTAGCAGTACTAGGCAATGCAGTTGACGGGTGATCTTGGCGAGCGGCGACCGAGGGAATTGAATCGTGCTCGGCACGATAGGTAATGTTGTCTAGTTACTAAAGCATCCCTCCATTGTTCATCGATAGTCATTATGGACCGGGACATGAGGGGAATTTCCTAGGGCTGGAATTCCGGCCGCCAGATATTTCGACTCGAAACGCGGAGGCTCGACTGGTTGGGGATGCCTAATGTGCGTACCAGGCACGCCACCAGAAGGACACGAGCCCGTTTTTTTAACCTTTTTAGGATCAACACGAGCCAAGGTCTAGCTGGTACGCCTATGGGTCCTACCATTCGAGAATACGAAAGGAACCTTTTAAATTGCCGAACGAATCTATGTGTATTACAATGCCCGTATTTTCCTTGCAAATACTAATCTCAACGTGGTAATTGATTTATGACGAGTTGTTGAATTAGAGTGAGTTTGTGATATAGTGATCTCAACGTGGATTTCACATTTCATGGTATCCCTGGTAAGTTTTTCAATGCAAATTGAAATTTAAAAGATGAACAATATGGAAGTGAGAAAACTTTGTATGTATCAACCATATGACCCCCCCCCCCCACACAGAGACACCCACACACGAACACAACAACAATCCAATAAGTATAGTGCATCTATTTTTCCAAACCATGCGTGTATGACACGAATTCAAAAATACTCCTTCTTTTCCTAAATATTAGTCTTTTAGAGATTTCAACAAGCGACTACATACGGAGCAAAATGAGTGAATCTACACTCTAAAATATGTCTATATACATCCGTATGTGCCAGTCCACTTGAAATCTCTAAAAAGACAAAAATTTAGGAACGAAGGGAGTAAAGTGTAAGACATGCATGGTCCTCAATTCAATATTTAAACCGAACATGAAACTAAAACATGAATATTAGGTCCAGTACTACAGTACATGCAAATGTTGTGTTTAATTAGGCGGAGCTATGATTGTCAGGGGTCACCAAATTGTGAAGCTCTGTTCAGGGTTGTTTAGATTATATTTGTCCCCACCCTCCCAACCATCGATTGGTTGTGCACCCCCACCCCTCCTCCCCGGGAGAATATCATGTGCCCCCATACCTTAGATATGCCGATACGAGTTGCTTGGAGCTTGTAGATCTGAGATATAGCAGCTCACATGATGTCTTAATATTTTTACAGGAAACCTTGATGAGTTTGAGAATTGCACACAATTTGTACAAAAACTACTCAGATGCCCTTGGATCCCATATCCAACGACCTCGAAGCTCGTATCACCGTAGCATCTAAGATGAAGGAGGACATCATATTCTCCTATATGTAAGAATATCATGTGCTACCACACCTTAGATGCTTTGGTGATACAAGCACTTCGGAGCCGTTGGATTTGTGACCCAACACCTCCTCGGTGGTTCGAATGTTTTTTTTGCAGAAAAGCCCCCAAAGAGTTCGGCCACTGCTTACAAGCACAAATACTGCTCAGATGCCATTGGATCTCAGATCAAACGACCTCGAAGCTCATATCACCGTAGCATCTAAGATGAAGGAGGACATCATATTTTCCTGTATGTAAGAATATCATGTGCTACCACGCCTTAGATGCTTTGGTGATACAAGCTCTTCGGAGCCGTTGGATTTGTGACCCAACACCTCCTCGGTGGTTCGAATATTTTTTTGCAGAAAAGCCCCCAAAGTGTCCGGCCACTGCTTACAAGCACAAAGACTGCTCAGATGCCATTGCATCTCAGATCAAACAACCTCGAAGCTCATATCATGGTAGCATCCAAGCTGCGAGGGCACCTTATGTTTTCTCGCACGGGAGAATATGAGGTGCTCCCGCACCGTAGATTCTTTGGTGATACGTGTTCACGGAGATCTAACGGCCCACAGTAGGAGGTTTGAATGTTTTTGCAATATACGGCTGAGATAGTTTGGGAATTGCGCAGAATGTACAGGTACTACACATGTGCCATCTGATCACCGATCATTCGACCTAGATGCTCATATCACCGTAGTGGGTAATTAAGCTACGGGGAGCACCTAATATGAGCAACGGGCAGCCGTTGGATCCCAGATGCAGCGGCACACACGAGGCCTGAATGTTTTATTTGCAAAAAAACCTTTGGAGAGTTTGGAAATTGCGCATAATTACAAAGACTACTCCCAAGCCATTGGATCTCACTTCCAACAGTGTAAAAACTTGTATCACCATAGCATCTAAGCTGCGGGTGGATGTGATATTCTACGTCGCTGTCATTTTTGTTCGTAAACTTGCAAAATACGTGTAACTTGTGCCGTTACTTGTCTAACCGCGCAAAGTGTTTGTTCAAAAAAACCACCCTACACTGAAATATCGGAACAACACACGGGGGTCCCACTTGTCATTAATCAAATTTGGACCTAAAACTAACAAATATGAAAGACGAGATTCGAACTAGCAACCTGGACTACAAAGTGTAAGTCGATAGCCTGAAGCAACAATGGTTGTTGGCTTTGTCCCATAACTTGATTTTATACAGTATTACGTTGAGTAGAGTAGAGGGAGTGCCTCGTCAACACGTGCATGACCGTTGAGTCACTTACTGGTGGGTCCCAGGTCTGCGATCTCTCTCTTCTCTCCATCGTGTAACCTTTGCATGGGCACACACGAAGAGCGGTGCTAGCTTGCCGTGGTGTCATTACAACTAAAAAAAGCTTGGAAAATAGAAGAATCGCCTAGAAGAAGAGATGTTGTGGCTGGTCGAGACGGAGCTAACCACACCTATCCTCCGTGCCATGTTAGCATGATGAAGCTGTGTGGCTAGTGGGGTGTTTTCGACAGACTGGCTGTGTCCCGAGGTCGAACCATAGGTACTACGTCTGATACAGTAAATTTTTACACGCACATTTTTCCTCCGTGCCGAGACATGGCACACCATACCGCACGGTTTCGGGGTCCTCCCGGGTGGTGCACACATATATTCTTCCTGACGTGGGATGCCCTACCGCGCGTTTTCGCCGAAGCGAGTAAATGAGTCGTCAAATCACGAAAGACCACTTTTCCTGCCGAGTACATCCGTGAAGCACGATGGCTAGCTAGTTGGGCTAGTTCGACCGATTAGCTAGGCCGCCGCCACATTTGTTTTTTCACCCCTTTTTTTATCTACTTGCCGGCAGGTAAATTTAAATATCCACCGCAGCGTCACTCTGGTGTTTGAGTGCGGCAGGATTTTTAATTTTTTGATTGACGGGAGCAGGCGCGGCCGGAATTTTAATTTTTTGATTGACGGGAGCAGGCACGGCAGCAATTAGTCACGACGACTCCGCCTGTAAAACCCCCTGCTCCCTGATGTGAGAAGTCGTCGACTGGTGTTTTACCATGGTGAAAACCAAAAGATTCCCCGCTCCTCGGCTGGCTCTTTCCGGCTTCCCGTCGATTGCATTGCCTTTCAGCCGTTTCACCCCCTGCATCACCAACATCCTGCGCCTCGAGAAGCACAGGGACTTCGGTGGTGTTTAGGCGCCCTCTGCATGGGCATGTCCATGTCTCGGCGAAACATGACCGTTGGATCAAACTCAGATGGTGCAGATCAGTCACTGTAGCACAAAGCGTGTGGGTGTGTTTGGTTGCATTCTCATCTCAATATACTCCTCTATCTAGGTGTGTAAGTCACCTTACACAAACCAAATAACCCCAAAACACTTAGGCACAGTACATTAACTCCCTCACCGTTTCTTGTTTTGTGACATATCAACCAATAAGAGACGTGGGCCGTGCATGCTTTCAATGACTTGAGACTAATAAACATGACATGTAGTGGTTAGTTCATTGCTTGCAATGCTATTAGTTAGCAAAAAGACATTAAGTTTTATCGTTTTCCTCCCCGCCTTGGTTGCAGTGCACAACATAAGATGACTTACACACCTAGACGGAGGGAGTAGTTGTTTCGTCTTCGTGTATTTGTGTTAACCTACTAGTGTGGACTCATGCACCCTTCATGTCCTCTGCCAAACACCCAAAAGTGGGTCGAGAAGGGAACTTTTGCTCCCATCCCGTGCACCCTTCATACACCCTGCCTAACACTATTTGTGCTTCATATGGTTCATGTTTCATTGAGTATTGTAGCACCGTACTCTCCATGCACTGTAGACCTAGTTCTGTTAACATTGATCTCACCGTTCATTCTCGACCGAACAGTCGAGAAAGCGGTACTATGTTACTACATTACTGTTCATATAGTTGACATGCGCACAACATCATTTGTTGTCGTCATATCTTACTACACTAGCAACAAGATTATGTAGTACTGACATATGAACCACTGCACATGGCTAGTAGTAGGAGCACTGTGTATGTTCAAGTGGTTACCGTGCTTCGCACTCCTCCGTCGTAAGAGTAGAAACGCTTGCTGTAATCATTTTTTTCTTCAGAAAAACAGTGGACACGCTCTACGGTGCGGATCCTCCTCCAGCCATGCACTAAATTACTCACTTTCGCCGACGTGTGGGACAACCAGCATCGGGGTCCACCATCCATGCACTAAATTACTCCGTAGTAGAGTGATGGTAGACTACCCTGATCGAAGGGCCGCAGTAATGCCCAATGAGCCGTCAAATCACAAAACCCCCTCCTTTCCAGTAGTAAGTTGGATGGACGAAGCAACCATCATTTCACTCTTCTCTCTCAGCTTCCTCTCTACCCAACTCGCTTCTCCCACATCTTGTTCCTCATTTCTTCAAGAAAACCGCGACCTGCTTCTGCCATTGTTCTTCTCTCCCAAAGAAGGAAATGTGAGCGCATCAATGGTGTTGATTTTGGCCAAGGCCCGGTCTTGCAACCCCGAGAATGATCCTATAACTCCCTCTCTTTTCTTCTTTTGGGTTTGAGATTATGGTTTCTTTTCTTTTATTTCTATTCGACACTTTCTTGATGGACGCTGGAGCACCGGCCAAAGTGATGTCTATGGCTCTGGCCAAAACCGCCGAGGCTCATGGTACGAAGAAGCGCAAGCACCCCGCCGAGACTACCACAAACAAGCTCAAAGCCATCGCCCTGTCCAAGCCCCCCTCTTCGGGATCCCTCATTAAACAAGTTCAGGTAATATCTCTTCTTGACGATCTTTTTCTCGATCTTGATCGTGTTTTTTCATCTAACACGCAGTACTAGTACTAGTAGTACAACTTTCTGGGTGATCTTGCATGTGATTTTTGTGTGCCAAATGACGGTTCTAAATTCCTCTTTTGACCAAAACATGCGAGATGTTGACGTTGATTTCTTATAGATTACTTTCAACTACTCCCTCTATCCCAAATTTATTGTCTTAGATTTTTCTAGATACGGATGTATCTAATACTAAAATGTGACTTGATACATCCGTATCTAGACAAATCAAAGACAAGAATTTTGGGATGGAGGGAGTACTTTATGAACATCAATGATACTGTACCTTTGAAGAGGGTATATTTGCCTCAGTAACTTGTGTTTTGGATATTGCAAGTAATCCCTCAGCTGTCATGCTTTTGAAGACATGTTCTAGTGTCTTTGTTCACTCATTTCTGTGCGTATGTGTAGTCATATATGGAGTATAATATCGAAAATCATCTTATATTTCTGAACGGAGGTAGTAATAAAATATGGTTTCTGTTTGAATTAGAACCAGGTCCGCGGTGGAGATGAAGTTCTCAAAGTCATGCCGTGTGAACTGGAAGACCTGATGATGAATTCTACTGCTAAACTATCCAGCTGCTGTGTCCTTGTCGCCTCGTGTCCTGAACTAGTGTTTTCCCGTAGCATTGTTGTCAGGCGTATTCTCGGGGTTGTACTTGACCACAACAATTTCCTGGCTGTGCCTTCGATTACGAAGGGTGTGGTTCTTGTAAAGCTTCCCAACAAATCGGATGCGTCCTGTCTTCATCATCATGTTTATGAGTGGAAAGACCACTCTGTTAGGTTCTCCAAGGTTGTCGAGATGGTGATGGTGCATGTAGACATCTCTCACGAAGTCCATGGCCTAGTCAGTTATGCGGGGTTCATCCCGTAGGTCGGTGGTAAGAAATAGTCTGCAGAGTTTAATTAGCGCAACTTTGCTTGTCTGTAGTAAGTACTATTGGTCAGTACTTGATTTGTGTTTGTGAACCCTGTATTGTTTATTAGTACTACCGCTTTTGGTGTGTTGTCAGTCCTGAGAACAGTCTATGTTAATGTCTGTCCACTCAATTCAGTCTGTATATTTTGAAGTATCTAGATCATCTTTTTTGTGAGGACGGTTTATAAATTATGGTTACACTCCAATTTCTGTATGCATTGCAGGGTTTATCGCACCCACCATGATTTCCAGTCCCATGGATGTTCGGTCCATACGATTTGTCACGACCTTTGAACTATCTTGATTGTGGGAGTAGACGGGGCCCCTGTATGCCACCCGTAGTTGGACGATCAATCTTCTGTTTAGTACTTCAACATAGTGATTTCTTGGTAAGGATTCACTCGTGTCACATTAAGTAAATCTTATTGATTTACTGTCTAAATCTTATTGATTTAATGTCATGTTTTCTTTCTCTTCCTGCAATTTTACGATGCAGGTTTCACCATGTGACATTCATCATAGAATAAACCATTTGGTTTGCTCTACGATGGCTATTTTTGCAGGTTTCACTTCTTATGTCATGTCAGTAACGAAGGCACTGTCCGTCACTTATATTACTGGAAAAAATAGGATCAGTCTGTTGTGTGAGTTCAAGCTGAATCCCCATGATGAATTGTAGTTTGGTTTAACAAAAACGCCACAATTAGTCCTTCTCGCGTTTAAAAGAAATGAAGAAAAAAACTGGATCACGGTCACGAAACCTAGTCAAGTTAGAAAGCTGATCATAGCAGACCAGACACGATCGCCGCTGTCTCGCACATCGGTACCACCTTCAGCAACAGATCAAGCACCGGCAACTGCTCTAGCACTGACAGCGGCAGCAGCTCAGTCTGATCCAACTGAGGATTGGGCACCGACCGCGTCAGCGGATTAGGCTAATCTACCGGAGGATCGAGCATCGACACCGGCACCTGCTCCGACACCGGCACCAGCTCTACAAGGAGCACCATCTCCGACAGCAGCAGTGACTTCGGCACCTGCACCAACACTTGCACTTGCATCTGCTCTGGCCCGTGCAGTGGCAACAGACTGGGCTGCAGTTCGCACTTCATATACCAAAGTCCTTACAAAAACCGACATGTCCACCTTCTTGGTAAGCATTGGCCGCCCAAGTGTTCCGTTCTTGTTTCTTTTCATGTTGTTTCACATGATTCACTGCGTTGATCTAACTGTTTGGGTATGTCTTCTTGTTTGCAAACAGAGAATTCCTAGAGCAACGGGGAGTCATTTAACAATCCGGGTGACAGCGGCCAAGTTTATCTTACCATGCGCAGCCTTGGTGTGAATGAACCTGCTCAATATACCGTAAGTACAAAGGATGGTCGCATGATGATTGATGCTAAAGGATGGTCAAGATTCAAATCTAAATCATATCTTGCGGTAGGTTATGATCTCAAAATCGAACTTTCTCGGCAAGGAGAGCTGGTCCAAATCAACTTTGAAATTCTTCAGTAGCAGCACGCAACTGCCGAACTGATCTATCCTACGAGAGATTTTGATGTAATAATCTGGCATGGTGAAACAAGTGTCCTGTGTGTATAAGTAATACGACAGTATTATTTATCACATGGTATATCATTGATAGAATTGGAACTCTCATTGCTGGTTAGGAACTGTCGTTTGATTTCATTCCAAAAGCTGTCGTGCTTTATTCAATTTGTGTATCCGCCTTGCAACATCATCTAAAACCAGCGCCGTACCGAATGCTTGCAATATGAAAAGCGTTGAGGTAGAACACATGGGCCCCCAAACATGCAGGGTGGGCCTGCGGCCCAAGTCCAGAACCGTGAGCCTGTCTGAGTATTATATTCTCAGCTGAACCCCCATAATTGTCTCAAAAAAAGCTGAACCCCCATAATGCCCGTGCGTTGCACGTAACATCAAGATGCATTTGTATGAGTATTTTATCTTGTGAGAGAAAAAGATGAACAAGGGAAGGCCTTATTTGCAAATGTGGAGAGGTGTGTGAGTACCTTTTTGCAAAATTGCCATAGTTTCCTTCCTATCCGTCAGATATAATTTTGTATGCATAAAGTTGTGATATAAAAGATTTGTATATTTCTTTACAGAGGGAGTATCTCTCTGTCAAAAATATATTTTTGTGTAACTAGTTACTCCTGTCTTTCTACTTCCTTTCCCTGATATATGGGGCATCAGACAACGGGGTCCACGTGCCATATGCACAGATTAGAGTGCACAACTGCACGGTAGACACACCCGGTCGTAGCGCCGCAGTAATGTCCAATGAGCCGTCAAATCACAAACCCCCCTTTCCAGCTTTAGCAGTAAGCTGGACGAACGAAGCAACAATATTTCACTGGGCCTGAATCCCCTTCTCCATCGTCTGCTTGTTCAGAGAAAACCCCCTCTCGGCGACTGCATAGGGTTTTCTCATGGAAAACCAGGTACAAATTCTTCATCCATCCCCAATAAATCCAAGTCCCGTGGTCGCGGGTAATCCTAGGATGGCAGCCGCCACCGTTGATGCACTTTTCTTCCTACTGAATCTAGTGCGTTTCAATTGCAGTGCCCAAAGTGCGAGGACCCTACAGGTTTCTGCGCCGTCGGCGAGACGCCACACTTGTTCCTTCTCATCCTAACACATGATTTTAAAACGCGCACAGAATGTTCCTTGAATCCTCTTTTCTATCTGGGAGGGTGGGTTTTTTTTGAACATCCTGTCGACTAATTTGGAAATTTGGATTGCTATATTTGGATAAAAGGTACTACCAGTACAATGGTCAACACTGACGTGAAGGAGGAAGTTATTTCTAGATTTGGATAGGGAATACATTGTGTTCTCATATTATTTTTCCTGCAGTGCATTATTTGCTCTGCCAGAACACATGTACTCAAGATGCTCGGCCTTGCCATAACTGAATACACCAGTTTAATGGTCACAGTGAAGACAAGCCATGGATATAAGTTCCGAGTTCGGTTCATGAACCAAGAAGATTGCTGCTTTTTTTATGGCCGAACTTGGATAAACTTTCTCAACTATTACAGACTGAAAGTTGGCGCACGAATGTTGATGGAAATAGCAGAACCTGGTCTCATCTTCACTGCGATCTTCCACCCCAACGTAGTTCCAATTGTTCATCCATGTTAGTATCTGGTTCTTGCTTGTTGCCTCGATTACTTCTTAATCCACCTATTCTCTCTAACTAATCACAATTTAACTTTAGAAGTAGCAACTAATCTCTCACGAAGATGCTACTTCAAACTAATATTTTCTTATAATTGGTGGCACGTGTAGGTTTTTTCAGAGTTAAGCAGGCTACTCGTTTGTTATTCTGTAACAACTCGGCTATTACCGATGGCACTGAAGTTGACTGGGACGACATCCACAAGTTCCTACACTTTATTGATCGTCTTGAGGACCTTGTGGGGCGTTTCAATGGTGGAACGCCACGTGGGATATGTGTGCCACTTCACTCGTTGAAGAGGTCCAAATGTGTCGAGATACTTATGGTGCGAGCTGTTTTCTGTTATATATGTTATTCATAAACTATTGCTTATACACAGTTTTACAACTGTGATCTTCTTGAAACTGAAACTGCCCAGTTCTATTGTTCCTATACAGATGCCTCACCATGGCCGGGTCAGACTTGCGCTTGGTCACAACATGATTTTTATGTCGACCTACTCCATTCCCCTCGGAGGTGAAAAGATACTTATTCATGGGTGGTCTCAAATAATGAAGGCCAGTCCATCTTGGAGAATGGGACAGAAGATTATGTTCCTGCTTTTCCATGGCTCTAAAGGAAATATCCTGTTTATTGACTACATTGCGAGATGAAGCCACTTTCAGAAGGTTGTGGATGCGCGGGGTGGCGCCTGGGCCTTGTCCTGGGGCTTGGCGGCCTCACCCTTGGTTAACTGTAGGCAAAGTAGCACTATTTGAGGCGTGATTTGTACGATTGAACTTGTATAAGTACTTATACTGCTTTCAGCTATGGTTGTTAAGTGCCCCTGCTGGTTTCAGTTAAGGTTGTTAAGTACTCCTGCTGCTTCTATAGTCTCGTGTTTCTTCAGTCTTGTCTTCCTCCAGCCGCCAAAACCAAACCAGCCTCGGCGGGGCCGCCTGCTTCCGCCTCCCACGGCTGGCTGCGCCTCAGTGCACGCATCGCCGCCCCACCGTCTCGTAAATCGTTAACACCGACGTCCGAGGCCTCGCCATCGTCCTTCGCGCGCTTTGGTGCGCTCGCCGCGGTGCCGCCCTCTCGCGTTGTCAACATGGTCAACAAACAATAGGAATCGACAGAAGTACGTGGAGAGGATGACAATAGGGGCCCACCATGTCAGCGTATGGAAAAATAAAATGCTTCCTCCTAGTGTTTTCCTGACATCTAGGACCCACGACATTATGAGCGTATAAAGTCAATAGACAAGAGAACATCACAAGATCGGCTGACACCTGGGATGTAGCTGCTCGAGAAGTTTATTTTTTGTTATTGTTGAGACAGAGCAGGGTTTGAACTGGGCTGTGTCCCATCTAGCCCAGGCTTATATTTGATGTTCCCCATGTGACCAGCCCAGCTATTTTTTCTTTGTGAAAATGAGCCCAGATTATTTTTTCTGAAGAATACCCAATCAAGGCCTACTTATTTTTCTACGCCCTGATGGGCTGCAACTCTTTCAAGACGACTGCAAATCTTGAAAGTAATATGAAATTGGCTATAAATATAAAAACACATGCCAAATTGGCAATTACTTTATAATTTCTGAATTTTTTCACATTTTCAGATTCCTATTTCACTCGGCATTAACCTAATTTAAATATATCTTCAAAGTACTTTAAATCTGGCTCGACATTTCGGTATTAAAAATAGTTTGGAACCCACAGAAATATGCGAAATTGGCCCCGGCCAACCCAAAAAAAGGACTTCAATAAATTTCATAAGAAGTCGCAATGAGCTATATATAAATTATTAAAAAAAGAGGGAATAGTCTAACTTATGGGCCTATTAAGTTGACGTGTATGCAAGATTTTTTTAGTTATTATATACGTCAACAAACGATTCTAGCAGACGTAATCGTTGGATGTCAATCCAACGGCCATCGTGTTTCTTCAATCTCTGATCTTCTTGCTCCAGCCGCCAAATCCAGCGCCGGTGGGACCGCTTGCTCCCGCCTTCCGTGCAGGCCTCACCGCCCCTACTACTCCCACAGCTGGCCAGGCCATCCCTCTACTCACCCACACCCCCTGTTATTCTACGGCGACGGTAGCCTCACACCACAGCCGAACCAGTGAACCCTCGTACTCCTCTCCGCATGGGCATCCACTGCCGCGTCTTCTCCGGCTCCGCGTCGTCCCCTTCCTAGGCCTCGCCGTCGTCCATCGCCCTGGTGCTCTCGGTGCGGCGTGGTGAACATGGTCAAGGAACGACTTCCATCGGAAGAGTACTTTCGTGGAGAGGCTGACAGCTGGGTCCTTATTACGTGGAAAATAGTTATTACTCCACCTGACAGCGGGGACCCACCGGACTGGCCACCGTATTTGGGGAAACACCATTTCCCCCTGACTGTTGGGTCCCATCGGATGGGCCACCGTATTTCGTGAAAAAAACGTCCCCCCCCCCGCTGTCAGCTCGGACCCACCGGAAGTGCCTCCCTATTACGCATAAAAAAATGAATAATCCCCCTGCTAGCTGGGACCCAGTATAGTGGGAGGCTGACTTGTGGGCCTACTAAGTTGACGGGGACGGAGGTCTTTGTCAACTTAGTCAATATGCACGATTCTATCTCCATTGACCGTACGATGTCCATCCAACGGCCGTAGTGCTTCTTCAACCTATGGTCTTCTTTCTCTAGCTGCCCAAACCAGCGTCGATCGTGCCTCGTGCTCCTGCCTCCCGTGGCCGGCTGCGATGCCGCGGAGGCCTCACCTATGGGGACCCCGACTTAGCAGTCGAGATCACCGAATGCACGTGTATAGTGATCCCAGAGATCAATGCTCACTGAACACACAGAAGCTGAATAACAAGAGTCTTACATCCATACATACTGTCTTACACAAATTATGGCCATTATGGCCAAGTCTTATATAGATAGAGCCTCACGGGCTGAATAGCAAATAACTCAAATAGCGGAAGTCTTCATGATAAGTAGAACCCATGCCATCTGCCTTAACCCTACAGGCATTCTGACTGGGATAGCGTCCTAGTTCGCATGTTCGTCTCCATAGAACTCATGTTCATATTCCTGTTCCTCCATGCCTGGCCAATTAAATAACCAGTGGCAAGACAATGAGTACCTTGAATGTACTCGCAAGCAACCCATGATTTGGTTCAAAGTAACAATGCAATTGAACAATGAGCAATCTAGCTACGAGCTAGAATAAATATTCTACCAGCAAGTATATGCATCAATAACTTTAAGTAACCTCGAGGACAGGTTACCGATATCAACATGAACATGATTCATCTCATCGAGTCAAGTCACCACCTTGACTCATCATACACACACACACACAAGGTTTCGCAAACATTGGACGTAGCCCAAGAGCGGTTACCCAACTGTCCTTGACCGTGGACACGGCTATTCGAATAGTTTTACACTCTGCAGAGGTTGCGCACTTTACCCACAAGATCCGGGAAGCTTTCGTGTCACCCACGATCCCGCAGTACCTCAAGTACTCGGGGGAAGCACCCGGTCATTACCTTTCCTTAGACGACACTAACATAGAGTCCACTCGTTGGTACACGGCCCTCGAGTACAAACATTAGATCACGGGACATGCCCTAATTTCAATGTCACGCGTACCCGAAGGGACCAACGGTGTGTCTGGTGCCCTGTAAAAATAGTCATGGTCGTCTATCCAAGCACGACCCCGTCCCGGGAAAGACCTCAAGTCTTCCCGTCACTAGTAATGCGGGCACCATGCTAGTATCGGCCTAAGTAATCAATAAAGCCCCGTCCCATAAGGGGTAGAGTGGTTGCACATGTATGGTTGGAATAACGGTCGCAACTTAAACCAATCCGTTTGAAAAACTTTACACACACTTGTTCTCGGTACACCACTTCGTCATCAAGTGGTTACCCATCTCACCATCTCCCTCGGGCATGAATGGCACCCGACGGGGTTTTTCGAAAAGAATGCAACCACGAAGGTATCATGGCACACATGCATCTCTAAGCATTACTACTAGTCATTTGCAATGCATCTAGCACATAGCAAGATCAAGAGCAAAGCATGCATCATGTGGTGGTTTCAAACTAGGTCACCACCAGAACTCTTATCATCATGCATTCGGAAACAAACGGGTTCCGAAGAACACAAGTGTATCATGGTCAAAGGGCTGCTTGCCTGGATTGGCTTGGTCTTCAAAGTCTTCAAATCCTTCCCCACCTTCTTCTTCAGCAACTTCGTCAAATACGGTATCTATACGTCGCAAAATAACAACGGAAAAATAAGACCACAATAAAAATAGAAAAATCAAAGTGCTCAGAAAAATGTCAACTTATTTTTGTTAAATACTAGAGGGAAAACTAAGATGGCAAAAATTCTTAGTTTGAGTTTTGGAGTTATAGAATGGAACCTAAGGATTTTTGAACAAGATTTTTAATGTTCAAATTTGAATTTAAATTTGAACAGAACATAAAAGTTTCATGGATATGTGTGAAAGTTATACCATTAAATAGGTTGGAATTTTACAAGATTTTAGGAGTTGGAATTAATTCATTTGGACAAATATTTATTTTTGTGAAATTATTTGAAATATTCACAGAAAAGAATAAAAGGAAATGGCCCTGTGCCACTGGGCCAGATTGGCCACAGTGCATGGCCCAGGGCAAACATGCCAGCCGCACGGGAGCCAGCGCGCGCGCGCCAGGTTTTCAAATCTGACGGGCGGGGCCCGACGGTCAGTGGCTGCGAGGGAAGAGAGAGAGCGGTGAGGATGACAGGCGGGGCCCGCCTGTCATCTTCAACCTCACGGCCAAAGCGACGGCGAGCTAACCGGCGACGATTCCGGGCACGGTGGGGCAAACGGAGGGCAGGAACAGGCTCAGTAGTGAGTCGCCGTTCTAGTGGTGGTGGTGCGGCCCGCCGAAGAGGCCTGGTTCGTCAGCGGCGAGGTGGGACGGCAGAGGAGCGTCGGGAGGTTGCTGGCTAGCTTGTTCCGGGCTGCAATAGGAGTGGAAGAAGGAGGGGAACGAGTCAGTGGGGTACGGCGGTTCCAGATCGAGCAAGAATCGGGGCGGAGAGGGGCTGTACTGCGAGATCTCCGGTCGCCCGACGCAGCGGAGCTCCGGTCGATCCCGAGCACTGAGGCCCTATGGGGGCGAATGAGTGGTGCTGGAGTGCTACTGGGAGTGTGGTGAGACTGTTGGTGAAGAGAGGAGGGGCTCGGGGGCCCTATTTATAGGGGAACGGCGAGGCCCCGTGGACCTATGCGCCGGCGAGCTTCTGCTCGACGCCACAGTGCACGGGAGGCGATGGGATTGAGTCTGGGGTGCTCGTGGGTGAGGTCCACGCCTAGCAGAGGGGAGAGGAGGAGCGGGGGATGCTCCGGAGGGCTCGCGCGTGTGAGGCCGACGAGTGGTGCTTGCGGGCGGCCGGTGCGCGTGCGAGGGCGGCCACTGGAGGGAGGAGGAGGAGGGGGAGGTCGCAGACGTCGAGGTGCATCGACTGGCGCGAGGGAGGAGCACGAGGTGGTCGGGGGCAAGCGATTGGGCGAAGCTACAGTGCGGGTGCGCACTGTAGCGCGCTCTGGAGCGGGCTTATCTCATGCTATGGCATGCCATTGGCTTTCTGGGCGTGTCCACCGTGTCTGGGGGGTCCAGGGCGACGTAAGCAACTCCGGTGTGGCCTTGGATGCTCTGGAGGTGCAGTGAGAGAGGGATGAAGCTGGTAACTAGGTAGAACTTGGCTGTCCAGCAAGGTGAACTAGGGTTTTCACCCCTCAATCATGGAGCTGTGGACATGGGGGAGTTACTGGAGGTAGAATGTAACTAGATGAAGCTGTGGTAGAAAGCCGAGGCAAAAGTAAATGGTAAAAGTGGCAAAGAAGATAGTTTTGGTAAAATGGCAGAAGGTGTTTGATCAAGTTTTGGACTAGCAAATGATCTCCACTAGCCATGAAACTTAATATGATTTAATGTCATATGGAAATAGGGTGTTTCACCAAATTTGGGCTCTTTTGAAGAAACTAGCCAATGTAACTTTGGTGAACCCTAGAAATCAACAGAAATGGCTTCATCTTGTTTAAGTCCAGCTAATCATCTCCCCTTGATGCACCACTTGGTGTAGCTTCATCATTTGGGGTATTGATCATGCCCACAAACTTTGAAGCTCCAGGTAAAAAGTTGGTAATGTAAAGTTGTTCAAATTTGAATTTGAACAGAAATGGTTTTGGGGTATTCTGATCAAGTTGCCCTACTCCAAATCTTGTGCAATTTGGTCTAGAGGCCTTATTAGGCCATTCAAGCATGTGCACCAAGTTTGAGAGCATTTGGACAAGTTTGGCAATGTAAAGTTGCTCAAACCTCAAATATGGACAGAATTGTTTTGAAGGGTTTTGAGGATGCTATCTTGCTTCCCAAGGCATGGGGCTTGGCAAGATCATCAAATATGTCATATATGACATGATAGAATTTCCCTGGAATTTTTGGAGAATATTTCCTTTGTAAATATTTAAAAAGCTTGAAATATCCATAAAGGGTTTTAGAGGGATTAGCCCATTATTTTGAACATGACCAAGTGTTGAAACTCTTATATATGGACAATATATGTCCTATGAGTCTCCCTGAATTTTGGCAAATATTTTTGAAATACTTAAATAATTTTTTCCTATTAAAGACCATTTCTGGCCTAAAGGAAAAGCTTTTAAATAAAATAGGAAAATAACTTTTAAAATTATACTTTTGTGGTTTCTGGGAGTCCTATGGCTACTAGGTCTCAAATACACTTTTTGACATAATTTTCTCACCATAAATCAAGCACTTGCAGTGCAAACCTCAATTCAGGGGTTTTTGGAATACTAAATTTTTAAAATTCATTTTGGCCAAATTATTTTTATAAGAAAATACTATACAGCTATAAACACTTGGTATGATCAGTGGGCAAAAGTTTTAGGTATGGAGATGAATTCTACAAGAGGTAATAGTTGACTTTAATGAGCACATGAAAAACACATGAAGAAAAACTCAATTCCAAATAAAAGCCAAATGATGCCAAAAAAATTTGCTGGTCCAAATTTTCATGCTACATTGATGCAAATAACATGTTACAAAATGCAGGGTGTGACAGAGCTACCCCCTTACAGGAATCTCATCCCCGAGATTCCTAAACTAGGTCTTAAAAGAGATCCGGAAACTCGGATCTAAGATAGTCTTCACGTTCCCAGGTTGCTTCTGCTTCCGTGTGGTTACTCCACTGGACCTTGAAGTACTTGATGGTGCGGCTTCGTGTCCGTCGTTCTGCTTCATCCAGAATGCGAATGGGCTTCTCGCGGTAGGTCAAATCAGGCTGCAGATCAATGGCTTGGTGATCAACATCCTTGTAGAGATCAGGCTTGTTCGGAACTTGGAGACATTTCCGGAGTTGTGACACGTGGAATACGTTGTGCACATCGGATAGCTCAGGTGGTAGTTCCAACTCGTAAGCCACTTCTCCTCGTCGGTCGGTGATCTTGAAAGGGCCAATGAATCTTAGTACAAGTTTCCCTTTAACGTGGAAACGCTTGGTTCCCTTTAGAGGGGTTACTCGCAGGTACACATGGTCTCCGGCACGGAAACTCATGTCTCGGCGTCGAGTGTCAGCATAACTCTTCTGCCTTGACTTGGCTGCCTTCAAACGTTCTCTGACTAGTTGGACTTGCTCTTCTGCTTCGCGGAGAATATCCGGTCCAAAGACTAGCCCTTCTCCAGTCTCTGACCAGTTGAGGGGTGTGCGACATCTGCGTCCGTACAACACCTCAAATGGTGCCATCTGAAGGCTCGACTGGTAATTGTTGTTATAGGAGAACTCGGCAAAAGGGAGACAATTTCCCACTTGGCTCCATATGCCAAGACACAGGCTCGGAGCATGTCTTCGAGAATTTGATTTACTCGTTCCGTCTGACCTCCGGTCTGTGGGTGGAAAGCTGTGCTGAAAGACAACTTGGTTCCCGAGGCTTCCTGGAATCTTTTCCAGAACCTTGAAGTAAACTGGGTGCCTCGATCTGACACAATTTCTTGTGGAACACCATGGAGGCTCACGATTCGGTTGATATAGAGAGTTGCCAACTGGTTGCCTAAATAGGTAGTCTTGACAGGAATGAAATGGGCCACCTTGGTCAAATGGTCAACTATGACCCAGATGGAGTCATGTCCTCTATTCGACCTTGGTAGTCCAGTGATGAAGTCCATTCCGACTTTATCCCACTTCCACTCAGGAACCTTGAGTGGTTGGAGCAATCCAGCGGGTCGCTGATATTCAACCTTGACCCTTTGGCACACATCACACTTTGCAACATAGGTTGCAATCTCTCTTTTCATCCCGTGCCACCAGAATCTTTCCTTCAAGTCTTGATACATCTTGGTTCCTCCAGGGTGGATGGAATACGGAGTGTCGTGGGCTTCTTGCAGGATCAGGTTCTTCAGCTCTATCTTGTTTGGTACGCAGATGCGGCCTTTGTACCAAACAATCCCGTGCTCGCCTTCAGAGAATCCTGAGGCCTTGCCTAGCTTCATCTTCTTCTTGATGCCTTCAATGCTTGCGTGTCCATCTTGTGCCTTCTTGACTTCATCCATCAGGGTCGGTTTGACTTCTAAATGATCCAGAAATCCAGGGGTGACCAATTCCAAATTCAATTGTTCGAGTTCTTTAAGCAAGGCTGGTTGCCTCTCTCGAATAATTGCATTCAAGGAGCAAGCCTTCCTGCTTAAGGCATCGGCCACCACGTTTGCCTTCCCGGGGTGATATTGAACATTGAGGTCATAGTCTTTGATGAGTTCCAACCATCTTCGCTGCCTCATGTTCAATTCCTTTTGGGTGAAAATGTACTTCAGACTTTTGTGGTCTGTGTATATCTCACACCGTTTCCCTAGGAGGTAATGCCGCCATGTCTTCAAGGCATGAACCACTGCCGCTAACTCAAGATCGTGAGTAGTGTAGTTCTCTTCATGAGGTCGTAGCTCCCTGGAGAGGTATGCTGTGACTCGGCCTTCTTGCATCAGAACGCTTCCCAGTCCGGTTCGAGAGGCATCACAATATATCATGAATTCCTTGTAAATATCAGGTGTTGCCAGAACTGGGGCGGTGGTCAATCTCTTCTTGGGATCTTGGAAGCTCTCTTCGCATTTTGGCGTCCACTCGAACTTCTTGTCCTTCTTGAGGAGCTGAGTCATCGGCCGGGTAATGCTAGAGAATCCTTCCACGAATTTGCGGTAATAGCCCGCAAGTCCGAGGAAGCTTCTGACTTCCTTGACGGTCGTTGGAGATTGCCATTGGGTCACAGCTTCGATCTTCGCGGGATCAACTGACAATCCTTCGGTCAAGACATGACCTAAGAATCCAACTTTATGCAGCCAGAACTCACACTTGCTAAATTTGGCATATAGTTGGTGCTCCCGAAGCTTGTCTAGGACCATCCTCAAATGTTGCTCGTGCTCTTCCTCCGTCTTCGAGAAGACAAGAATGACGTCGATGAAGACAACAACAAACTTGTCCAAATATTCCATGAAGACTTTATTCATGAGATACATGAAGTAAGCTGGGGCATTGGTTAACCCAAAGGACATGACCGTACACTCGTACAGGCCATATCTCGTTACGAATGCCGTCTTCGGAATATCTTGGGGTCTGATCTTCAGTTGGTAGTACCCAGATCTAAGGTCGATCTTGGAGAACACCTTGGCTCCGCTGAGCTGATCAAACAAATATTCGATCTTGGGAAGTGGATACTTGTTCTTGATAGTAGCCTCATTAAGGGAACGGTAGTCAATGCATAAGCGGATGGTACCGTCTCTCTTTGCCACAAATAGAACAGGTGATCCCCAAGGGGAGGCACTTGGGCGGATAAATCCCTTCCTCAGCTGCTCTTCCAGTTGCTTCTTCAACTCGGCTAATTCCTCCGTCCCCATTCTATAAGGCTTCTTATAGATGGGTCCTGCCCGGGCACGAGCTCGATGATGAACTCAATGTCACGGTCAGGGGGCATTCTCGGTAGCTCATCCGGAAAGACATTAGGATACTCGCATACCACCGGTACTTGCTCTAGCCCAAATTCAGACAGACAGTTGACTTGAATGGCTTGAGCGGAAGAGGAGTTGGGAGCAAACTTGACTTCGACTCCTTGGTCATTGGTCACGGTGACAGTCCGATTGGCACAGTCTAACAAGCCTTGGTGCTTGCTGAGCCAATTCATGCCTAGGATCACATCCAAGCCTTGTGATCTCAGGACGATGAGGTCTGCTAGAAAATCTACACCGTTAATGGTAATACTGACTCCC
Source organism: Secale cereale (assembly GCA_902687465.1). Lineage (NCBI taxonomy): Eukaryota > Viridiplantae > Streptophyta > Magnoliopsida > Poales > Poaceae > Secale > Secale cereale. The sequence continues at coordinate 556,777,821 of LR738714.1, forward strand.
TTACAGCCTATCTTGGCTCTCATCTCTGCTCCGGGGGTTTGTACCACCATGGGGTTACTCAGGGGTGTAGGGGTCATGCCACTTTTTAATGCAAATCTTTGAGTGACAAATGAATGCGTGGCTCCAGAATCAAACAAGACAGTTACAGGTGCTGAGTTGACAAGGAACGTACCCAGCACGACGTCCGGGTCTTCCTGGGCTTCTTCAGCAGTGACGTGATTCACACGCCCCTTCCCATGGTTAGGAGGGTTGCGAGGAGCTGGGTTCCTTGGTGGCATCCCGCGGCCTTGTCCTGGGTTCTGCGCATTGGGGCGCGGGGCATCAGGCTTATTGTTGGGGCACACCCTTGAGATGTGTCCTGACTGACCACATCCAAAGCAAGTGACTTGGTTTGGATTGATGATCTTGTTGCCACCACTGTTATTGGGGTTGAAGGCTGGCCTTGGGTTGGCATACTGCTGAGGCTGATAGTTGGTGCGGGGTGCAGGAGCTCTTGGTTGCTGAAAGGTTGGCTTGGCCGGGGCTGACTCCCATGGACGAGGCTTCTGGTTGCTGGAACTTCCCTTGCTGGCCATCTTGCGCTTGCGAGTGTCTTCCAAAGCACGCCGCTTGTCTTCAAGCATGAGTTCTTTGTTCACCAGGTCAGGGAAGGTTGGGCAATCGCACACGACAAGCGAGTATTGCAGGGTCTGATTGAGGCCTTCCATGAAGCGCTCCCTTTTTGCAGCATCAGTGCTGACATCTTCAGGGGCATACCTTGACAGAACACTGAACTTCTGCATGTACTCCTTGACCGTGGCACTACCTTGCTTCAGGGCTCGGAATTCACGCTTTTTGATAGCCATGATTCCGGAAGGAATGTGGGCCTTGCGGAATTCTGCCTTGAAGTTGACCCAAGTGATGTCTTGTTCAGCATGCATGACCTTGAATCCATCCCACCAAGCTCTAGCAGTCCCCCCGAGGCAGTGGGCTGCATAAGCCACCTTCTCGCGGTCTTCGGTGCATCCGACTAGTTCCAGCAAGTCCTCAATGGTGCCGACCCAGTCGTCTGCATCCAGGGGTTCAGCAGTCTCGATGAAAGTTGGCAGTGCATGCTTCTTGAACTCTGCCAACATGGAACGTCCATTGCCATTCCCCGCCGGCTGGCGGTTGTTGGTGACAGCTTGAGCAATCAACTGACGGGCTGCGGTGTTGGCTTGGCGTTCCTCTCGGAAAGCTTGGAGAAGCTGAGCCATGTCCATGTTCGGAGGAGGTGATGGTGGTGGAGCTTGGTCGTTGGTTTGGTCGTGGCCGGCCTCTGACTGAGCGGATGCTCCGGCTTCAGGCTGCTGGGTAGAGGTACCAGTACGAGTTACAATAGGCATCCTGTTGGAGCGGTAAAAGGTCTCATGACTCGGAAGAGGGAAGGCAATATAGATGGGTGCCTAGTAAGGGGGTGGGTGTGACACTGATTAAATCATGCAAGGGCTGAAAGGGCCAAACACATTCATTAAAAATCCAAATGGGTGATGCAGTCGTTTACACATTCTCGAAGGAAGAATACGACATGCATCCAACACAACAAAAGCAAACACTAGATGGTTTCATATGAGCCATACAAGGACTCGGCTGCGCATAGGGGTTACACGACCTATCCTACCGTAGAGGTCACGAATTGGCATATCCGAGTAGCGAATAATGCCTAAGCGGCGGAATGCTCGGTCGCGTATTCTGGCTCTTCAGGGTCTTCCTCCTTATCTTCATCTGTCTGGGCCCCCTTGTCACTTGAGGGTGTGGGGGAGTGGAGGAGTTGGATACGACGGTGCTTCGTCGGTGGTGCAGGGAAAAGCTTGCGATATTCCCTTGCCGTCATCCGGCGTCGCCGAGGTGGTTCTTCATCCTTGGAAGATACATCTCCGGAGGGCCTTCCGCCTCGGTATGCGATAGCGGACTGTCCGGAAGGCGCTCCTTCTTTCTTGATCCTATTTGTCTTCTCTTGTGCTCGACAAAGAAGTGCCTTGGTCTTGTGAAGTTCTTCTTGGAGCTTCACCGATTCCGAGGCCAAGTCTTGTGCCAAGCTGTCGGCACATAGACTGAAGTAGGTCTGGAACCGAAGCGAGAGTCCTTCCTTCAGCGGAGGGGCTAGTGCGCTGCTTTCATCTTCACCTTCCTTCCGGTAAGGTAAGAAGCGGGTTGTCATCTTGGCTGCCATCTCCGGAAGAAGCTCGCAGACACGGGTTAGTGCCTTGAGTGCAGCAGCCTCGACATCGAGAGGTGGTGTTGCCATCTGGGTCCCTCGAAGAACCAACTTGTGGGAGGATCGTTTGCTTTCACGATCACTTCCACATGGTACTCCACCTCAGTGTCGCTAACCCAATGCTCAAGGTAGGTGAGGATAGGTGCTCGGTGGAACTGGCACTCTTGGAGGCTATCCTCGAGAAGCAAGGGAAAGCCAGTGGTCAGGTGCTCTTCAGGTGCAGCGGTCATCTACAAAGGTGGAATAGGAGAGGTTAATAAGCTGATGAAATCTCAGGTTGGTAAGGTTTAGAAAAGAAGAGAGGTTTAGAAGGTTTTTGAAAAGGGGTCTCATCTAACTAACGCCCATGCTAACTAAGGCTTCCTACAATCAGGATGGCTCTGATACCAGCTCTGTGGGGACCCCGACTTAGAAGTCGAGATCACTGAATGGACGTGTACAGTGATCCCGGAGATCAATGCTCACTGAACACACAGAAGCTGAATAACAAGAGTCTTACATCCATACATACCGTCTTACACATATTATGGCCATTATGGCCAAGTCTTACATAGATAAAGCCTCACGGGCTGAATAGCAAATAACTCAAATAGCGGAAGTCTTCGATGATAAGTAGAACCCATGCCATCTGTCTTAACCCTACAGGCATTCTGACTGGGATAGCGTCCTAGTTCGCATGTTCGTCTCCATAGAACTCATCTTCATATTCCCGTTCCTCCATGCCTGGCCAATTAAATAACTAGTGGCAAGCCAATGAGTACTTTGAATGTACTCGCAAGCAACCCATGATTTGGTTCAACGTAACAATGCAATTGAACAATGAGCAATCTAGGTACGAGCTAGAATAAATATTCTACCAGCAAGTATATGCATCAATAACTTCAAGTAACCTCGAGGACAGGTTACCGATATCAACATGAATATGATTCATTTCATCGAGTCAAGTCACCACCTTGACTCATCATACACACACACACAAGGTTTCGCAAACATTGGACGTAGCCCAAGAGCGGTTACCCAACTGTCCTTGACCGTGGACACGGCTATTCGAATAGTTTTACACTCTACAGAGGTTGCGCACTTTACTCACAAGATCCGGGAAGCTTTCGTGTCACCCACGATCCCGCAGTACCTCAAGTACTCGGGGGAAGCACCCGGTCATTACCTTTCCTTAGACGACACTAACATAGATTCCACTCGTTGGTACATGGCCCTCGAGTATAAACAATAGATCACGGGACTTGCCCTAATTTCAATGTCACGCGTACCCGAAGGGACCAACGGTGTGTCCGGTGCCCTGTAAAAACAGTCATGGTCGTCTATCCAAGCACGACCCCGTCCTGGGAAAGACCTCAAGTCTTCCCGTCACTAGTAATGCGGGCACCATGCTAGTATCGTCCTAAGTAATCAATAAAGCCCCGTCCCATAAGGGGTAGAGTGGTTGCACATGTATGGTTGGAATAACGGTCACAACTTAAACCAATCCGTTTGAAAAACTTTACACACACTTGTTCTCGGTACACCACTTCGTCATCAAGTGGTTACCCATCTCACCATCTCCCTCGGGCATGAATGGCACCCGACGGTTTTTTTTCGAAAAGAATGCAACCACGAAGGTATCATGGCACACATGCATCTCTAAGCATTACTACTAGTCATTTGCAATGCATCTAGCACATAGCAAGATCAAGAGCAAAGCATGCATCATGTGTTGGTTTCAAACTAGGTCACCACCACAACTCTTATCATCATGCATTCGGAAACAAACGGGTTCCGAAGAACACAAGTGTATCATGGTCAAAGGGCTGCTTGCCTGGATTGGCTTGGTCTTCAAAGTCTTCAAATCCTTCCCCACCTTCTTCTTCAGCAACTTCGTCAAATACGGTATCTATACGTCGCAAAATAACAACGGAAAATAAGACCACAATAAAAACAGAAAAATCAAAGTGCTCAGAAAAATGTCAACTTATTTTTGTTAAATACTAGAGGGAAAACTAAGATGGCAAAAATTCTTAGTTTGAGTTTTGGAGTTACAGAATGGAATCTAAGGATTTTTGAACAGGAGTTTTAATTTTCAAATTTGAATTTAAATTTGAACAGAACAGAAAAGTTTCATGGATATGTGTGAAAGTGACACCATTAAATAGGTTGGAAATTTACAAGATTTTAGGAGTTGGAATTAATTCATTTGGACAAATATTTATTTTTGTGAAATAATTTGAAATATTCATAGAAAATAATAAAAGGAAATGGCCCTGTGCCACTGCGCCAGATTGGCCACAGTTCATGGCCCAGGGCAAACAACCCAGCCGCACAGGAGCCAGCGCGCGTGCGCCAGGTTTTCAAACCTGACGGGCGGGGCCCGACGGTCAGTGGCTGCGAGGGGAGAGAGAGAGCGGTGAGGATGACAGGCGGGGCCTACCTGTCATCTTCAACCTCACGGCCAAAGCGACGGCGAGCTCACCGCCGGCGATTCCGGGCACGGCGGGGCAAACGGAGGGCAGGAACGGGCTCAGTAGTGAGTCGCCGTTCTAGTGGTGGTGGTGCGGCCCGCCGGAGAGGCCTGGTTCGTCGGCGGCGAGGTGGGACGGCGGAGGAGCGTCGGGAGGTTGCTGGCTAGCTCGTTCCGGGCTGCAATAGGAGAGGAAGAAGGAGGGGAACGAGTCAGTGGGGTACGGCGGTTCCAGATCGAGCAAGAATCGGGGCGGAGAGGGGCTGTACTGCGAGATCTCCGATCGCCCGATGCGGCGGAGCTCCGGTCGATCCCGAGCACTGAGGCCCTCTGGGGGCGAATGAGTGGTGCTGGAGTGCTACTGGGAATGTGGTGAGGCTGTTGGTGAAGAGGGGAGGGGCTCGGGGGCCCTATTTATAGGGGAACGACGAGGCCCCGTGGACCTGTGCGCCGGCGAGCTTCTGCTCGACGCCACAATGCACGGGAGGTGATGGGATTGAGTCTGGGGTGCTCGTGGGTGAGGTCCACGCCTAGCAGAGGGGAGAGGAGGAGCGGGGGATGCTCCGGAGGGCTCGCGCGTGTGAGGCCGACGAGTGGTGCTTGCGGGCGGCCGGTGCGCGTGCGAGGGCGGCCACTAGAGGGATGAGGAGGAGGGGGAGGTCACAGACGTCGAGGTGCATCGACTGGCGCGAGGGAGGAGCACGAGGTGGTCGGGGGAAAGCGATTGGGCAATGCTACAGTTCGGGTGCGCACTGTAGCGCGCTCTGGAGCGGGCTTATTGCATGCCATGGCATGCCATTAGCTCTCTGGGCGTGTCCGCCGTGTCTGGGGGGTCCAGGGCGACGTAAGCAACTCCGGTGTGGCCTTGGATGCTCTGGAGGTGCAGTGAGAGAGGGATGAAGCTGGTAACTAGGTAGAACTTGGCTGTCCAGCAAGGTGAACTAGGGTTTTCACCCCTCAATCATGGAGCTGTGGACATGGGGGAGTTACTGGAGGTAGAATGTAACTAGATGAAGCTGTGGTAGAAAGCTGAGGCAAAAGTAAATGGTAAAAGTGGCCCAGAAAATAGTTTTGGTAAAATGGCAGAAGGTGTTTGATCAAGTTTTGGACTAGCAAATGATCTCCACTAGCCATGACACTTAACAGGATTGAATGTCATATGGAAATAGGGTGTTTCACCAAATTTGGGCTCTTTTGAAGAAACTAGCCAATGTAACTTTGGTGAACCCTAGAAATCAACAGAAATGGCTTCATCTTGTTTAAGTCAAGCTGATCATGCTCACAAAGTTTGAAGCTCCAGGTAAAAAGTTGGTAATGTAAAGTTGTTCAAATTTGAATTTGAACAGAAAGGGTTTTGGGGTATTCTCATCAAGTTGCCCTACTCCAAATCTTGTGCCATTTGGTCTAGAGGCCTTATTAGGCCATTCTAGCATGTGCACCAAGTTTGAGAGCATTTGGACAAGTTTGGCAATGTAAAGTTGCTCAAACTTCAAATATGGACAGAATGGTTTTGAAGGGTTTTGAGGATGCTATCTTGCTTCCCAAGGCATAGGGCTTGGCAAGATCATCAAATATGTCATATATGACATGATAGAATTTCCCTGGAATTTTTGGAGAATATTTCCTTTGTAAATATTTCAAAAGCTTGAAATATCCAGAAAGGGTTTTAGAGGGATTAGCCCATTATTTTGAACATGACCAAGTGTTGAAACTCTTATATATGGACAATATATGTCCTATGAGTCTCCCTGAATTTTGGCAAATATTTTTGAAATACTTAAATAATTTTTTCCTATTAAAGACCATTTCTGGCCTAAAGGAAAAGCTTTTAAATAAAATAGGAAAATAACTTTTAAAATTATACTTTTGTGGTTTCTGGGAGTCCTATGGCTACTAGGTCTCAAATACACTTTTTGAAATAATTTTCTCACCCTAAATCAAGCACTTGCAGTGCAAACCTCAATTCAGGGGTTTTTGGAATACTAAATTTTTAAAATACATTTTGGCCAAATTATTTTTATAAGAAAATACTATGCTGCTATAAACACTTGGTATGATCATTGAGCAGAAGTTTTAGGTATGGAGATGAATTCTACAAGAGGTAATAGTTGACTTTAATGAGCACATGAAAAACACATGAAGAAAAACTCAATTCCAAATAAAAGCCAAATGATGCCAAAAAAATTTGCTGGTCCAAATTTTCATGCTACATTGATGCAAATAACATGTTGCAAAATGGAGGGTGTGACTTCACCGCCCCTTACTACTCCCACCACTGGCAGACCATCGCTCTACTCACCCACACCCCCTGTTATTCTGCGACGACAGCAGCCTCACACCGCAGCGAACCAGTGAACCCTCATACTCCTCTACGCATGGGCATCCACTGCCGCGTCTTCCACGGCTCCATGTTGTCCCCTTCCTAGGCCTCACCGTCGTCCATCGCCCTGGTGCTCTCGGCGCGGCATGGTCAACATGGTCAAGGAACGACTTCCAGCGGACGTGGACTGTACGTGGAGAGGTTGACAGCAGGGTCCACGGCCGCAGCAAGGAAGTGCCTCCTTATTACACGCAAAATAATTATTCCTCCACCTGACTTCTGGGACCCACCGGACGGGTCACTTTATTTCGTGATAAAAACGTCCCCCCCCCACTGTCAGCTCGGACCCACCGGAAGTGCCTCCTTATTACGCACAAAAAAATGAATACCCCCCCTGCTAGTTGGGACCCACCTTGGTGGGTGGCTGACTTGTGGGCCTACTAAGTTGACGGGGATGGAGTGCTTTGTCAACTTAGTCAATATGAACGATTCTAGCTCCAGTGACCGTACGATGTCCATCCAACGACCGTAGTGCTTCTTCAACCTCTCGTCTTCTTGCTCCAGCCGCCCAAAGCAGTG
>LR738714.1:556788813-556845362 GCA_902687465.1 Secale cereale
GTACCTTACCATAATCTCTTTGTTTGTTCTCCGCTATTAGTGACTTTGGAGTGACTCTTTGTTGCATGTTGAGGGCTAGTAATATGATCCAATTATGTTATCCTTGTTGAGAGAACTTGCACTAGTGAAAGTATGAACCCTAGGCCTTGTTTCCTATCATTGCAACACCGTTTATGCTCACGTTTACCACTTGCTACCTTGCTGTTTTTGTATTTTCAGTTTAGAAAAACCTATATCTACCATCCATATTGCACTTGTATCACCATCTCTTCGCCAAGCTAGTGCACCTATACAATTTACCATTGTATTGGGTGTGTTGGGGACACAAGAGACTCTTTGTTATTTGGTTACAGGGTTGTTTCAGAGAGACCATCTTCATCCTACGCCTCCCATGGATTGATAAACCTTAGGTCATCCACTTGAGGGAAATTTACTACTGTCCTACAAACCTCTGCACTTGGAGGCCCAACAATGTCTACAAGAAGAAGGTTGTGTAGTAGATATCACTAGCCACGTTCGAAACAGGTTCCTGTTCATCGGGAGGGGTCTGGCGTACCGCAAAACGGAGGAAACAAACCTCCTACAGTCGAAACGGGGGTCCTGTTGGTCGGGAGGGGCGTGGTATATCGCAAAACGGAGGAAACAGACTTGTGTTGGAGCGCTACGGTCGAAACGGGGGTCCTGTTGATCAGGAGGGGTGTGGGTACCGCAAAACGGTGGAAACAGACTTGTGTTGGAGCGCTACTGTCAAAATGGGGGTCCTGTTCATCGGGAGGGGTGTGGCGTACAGCAAAACGGGACTCCGCAGGATACTGTTCATCACCACCGTCGACCCCCTCTAGCCTCCACGGGCTACTGTTCATCCACCATCGACCTCCTCCAGCCTCCACCTGCGACTGTTCAGTCTCCATCGCGCGCTACTCCACGGGCTACTGTTCAGCCAGCCCTCTCCACGGGCTCCTGTTCAACCACCCCTCCACGGGGTACTGTTCATCCAGCCCTCCATCGTCTACTGTTCATGCAGCCCTCCACGGGGTGGTCCTGTTCATGCACCCCTCCATGGTGTCCTGTTCATGCAGCCCCAACCGGCTCGATCGAACGGGGTCCTGTTCATGTAGAGGCAATACCATAGGGTCCTATTCAGCCACCCCCACCGAGAACTGTTCATCCAACCCCCCCAGCAACGCTCACTGTTCATGCAGAGGCAGCATCGATCGGCTTCAGTTAGCAGCAGTAGCAAAGGCATCGCTCAATCGGGTTCAGTTAACAGCCATCGAACGTTCGCTCGGGTTCAGTAACGCGTAGCCTGCAGTGCAATTGCTCGGGTTCAGTTCGAGACGAACGCCTCTCTCGGGTTCAGTTAAAGCCCAACACCTCGCACCCACGCGCGTGCGTGTACGAGAGAAATGTGCATCGCTCGGACCCGACCACCCACCGTAACCGGGAACACCCCGATATTTTCCTCGCCCTCGCTTCTACACGGTTTTTTCCGTCATGGACGACCCAAAGAATGTCATGCAGCTGCGTCTCCGGCCCGCCCAGGACGAAAATCCCATTTTCTGTCATGATTTTTTGTCATAGAAGTAGGACCCCACCACATCTATGATGATACCGTGTTTTGTCACAAATATTTTCATAGAAGTGTCATAAGTATGACAGAAAAAAGTTTCCTTCGGCCCAAAATGTCATGGATGTGTCTTTTTTTGTAGTGTGCAGCTCCCCCAACTGCTTCAGCTGGTCGTTGAGAGGCGTCGGGTGTTCCTTACGGATTCAGAGCTCCACAAAACCCTTGTTAAATTCGAACGGTGGGGTGTGTGTGCGAAGAACTCAACTTCCGTTGTCTGTCTACTCGTCGTTCCCACGGTCTAGCTTGATGAACAGGAAGGAAATGGGACAAAGCAGTTTACCTAGGTTCGGGCCACCTCGCGGTGTAATACCCTACTCCTGCTTTGTGGTGGATTGTCTTGAGGTGGGCGGATGAACTAGTACAGTGGTGGAACAACCTCAAGAGGCGTGTTCTTGGTTGTTGTGGTGAGGGTGGTCTCAATGATCCGCCCCTCGCTACGGTGGTGGCTAGGCTATCTTTATAGTGGCCTTGGTCCTCTTCCCAAATGAAGGCGGCAAGGGATCCCACAATGGCCAAATTCGAAGGGAAACAATTACTACATCTTATCCTGGCGAAAGGTGGTCTTCGCCTGCAAAGCTTCTGGCCATGACGCCATGGTGGGCTCGGTGATGACCTCCGTCCTGTCGTCCTGGCGTTCTTCGTCTTGTTGCATGGAAATGGAAACCTTTGGATGGTTCCTCTGGACTCCGCGCTTGCGCTTTCTTCTTTAGCACCAAAGGGGAAACCTGCTGTACTGCGCCCACTGGCGCCCGCCTAGCCTTGGTCGTCACGGCTTGCGTCATCTGAACCTCACGAGGTGGGGTCTTGCATAGAGATCTCCGCTCCTCAGGAGCCAGCCTAGGGAGGCCGCTCCTTCCGGAGGCCTTGGTGTCGTCTGACTCGCGAGGCTTGGACCCTCGTGAGGGTCTTGTGTGTCGATGTTGAAGATGGGCCATACCAGGCCGTTGAAGGCGCCACGCCGTGGGCCGCAGGCAAGCAAGTCTGGGTACCCCGGTTCCTAGGACGCCGACAGTAGCCCCCAGGCCCAAGGCAAACTCGGACTTGGCTTTGAGGCGAAGCCAAAGGGCAAGGCAGAAGCGCCGCGGGCCCTAACCGCATGTGGACCTGGCTGACGCGTGGCGCCTGATGGGACATGTGCGTCTCCACTTCTCCACGCCGCTTCGGCAACCGTTTGACTTGACAAGATCCTGCTGCATGCAAAAAGATCATCATTACCTGCGATCGTGGAGGCCGGCGGTTTGCCTCTTGATACTTCTCCGTCGTATCCATAATTTATGATTATTTCATGCCAATATTATTCAACTTTTACGTACTTTTGGCAAAAATGTATATGATTTATTTGGACTAACTTACTGATCCAGTGCCTAGTGCCAGTTCCTGTTTTTTGCATGTTTTTTGTATCACAGAAAATCCATATCAAACGAAGTCCAAATGCATTAAAATTTTACGAAGAATTATTTTGGAATATATGTGATTTTTGGGAGTCGGAATCACCGCAAACGGCGGCCCACACAGCCCACAAGACACCAGGGCGCGCCAGAGGTGCCACACACGTGGTGGTGGGTTGTGCTCACCTCGTACGTTGCTAGGAGCTCTACTTCGGGTGCAAGGAAGCATATATCCAGGAAAAAAATCGTGTTAAAATCTCAACGCAATCGGAGTTACGGATCTCCGGGAATATAAGAAACGGTTTTCGGCCAGATCTGGGAGCGTGAAAGAGAAGAGGACAGAGAGACAATTCCAATCTCGGAGGGGCTCTCGCCCCTCCACAGCCATGGAGGCCATGGACTAGAGGGGGGACCCTCCTCCCATCTAGGGGGAGTCCAAGGAAGAATAAGAAGGAGGGGGGCTCTCTCCCCCTCTCTCCCGGTGGCACCGGAACACCGCCGGGGCAATATAGCGTGACGGCGATCTACTCCAACAACTCTGTCATCTTCACCAACAACTCCATCACCTTCCCATTTCTATATTCAGCGGTCCACTCTCCCGCAACCTGTTGTACCCCATACTTGAACATGGTGCTTTATGCTTCATATTATTATCCAATACTATGTTGCCATCCTATGATGTTGTGACTCCCTCGATTTGACCTCACACTAATCATGCATGCAAAAGTGTACGACCAAGATCAGGGGCTCACTGGAAGATATCACAACACAACTCTAGACGCAAATTAAAATAATACAAGCTTTATATTACAAGCCAGGGCCCTCGAGGGCTCGAATACACAAGAATCAGCGGAAGCAATAATATCTGAGTACATACATAAGTTAAACAAGTTTGCCTTAAGAAGGCTAGCACAAAACTAGCAACGATCGAAAAGGCAAGGCCTCCTGCCTGGGACCTCCTAACTACTCCTCGAAGCCGAGCTCCATGTAGAAACATCCTCGGCATCCTCTGGCTCCTGAACTCCATCATCTGGTTGCATCATCCAAGAAGAAAGGAAAGAGGGGGAAAAGGGGGGGCAAAGCAACCGTGAGTACTCATCCAATGTACTCGCAAGCAAGGATCTACACTACATATGCAATGGTATATGTGTAAAGGGGCGTAATATCTGTGGGTTAAACTGCAGAATGCCAAAATAAGAGGGGGATAGCTAGTCCTATCGAAGACTACGCTTCTGGTAGCCTCCATCTTGCAGCAGTAGAAGAGAGTAGCTGGAAAGTAACAAGTATCCTCACTTCTGGCAGCCTCCGTCTTGCAGTAGTAGAAGAGAGTAGATGGTAAGTTCACCAAGTAACATCGTATAGCATAATCCTACCCGGCGATCCTCCCCTCATCGCCCTGTGGGAAGGCGATCACCAGGTTGTATCTGGCACTTGTAAGGGTGTGTTTTATTAAGTATCCGGTTCTAGTTGTCATGAAGCCGGAGTACAACGCCCGGTCGTCCTTTTACCGAGGGACGTATCTATTCGAATAGATTAACTTCCCTGCAGGGGTGCACCAAATTACCCAACACGCTTGATCCCCTCTGGCCGGACACACTTTCCTAGGTCATGCCCGGCCTCGAAAGATCAACATGCCGCATCCGTACCTAGGCATAATAGAGAGGTCAGCCCGCCAGTCTAAATACTAAGCGCGCAGGGGTTTGGGCCCATCGCCCATTGCACACCTGCATGCTGCGAGGGCGGCCGGTAAGCAGGCCTGGCCTCTCCTAAAACCAGAGCAGGCGTTCTAGTCCAATCCGGGCGCGCCGCTCATTCGCCGACGTCAAGAAGGCTTTGGCTGATACCACGAGGTCGAGTGCCCATAACTGTTCCTGCGTAGCTAGTTAGTGCATATAGGCCAGTGGACAGACTCAGATCAAATATCCAAACTCGTTAAGCGTGTTATTATGAAATTACTGAGGATAACGACTAGGGCCAGTCCACCTCTCTCCTCGGTGTCTCAACCCGCTCTGTCGCTCCACGAGAAAAATCACCCGGGGGTTCCCGATGGCCCACCACTACGTGGATGGAGCCACATGTCCTTTCAGCCCCGAATCTGTGAATCACTTGTGGGTACTCTACGAGCCGACCCGAATTTAATTACAACATGTATCATGTATAATATGTATATAGTATATATCCATGGTCACCTCCCGAAGTGATCACGACCCAATAGTATAGCATGGCAGATGCACAAGGATGTGGGGCCACTGATGGAATACTAGCATCCTATACTAAGCATTTATGATAGCAGGTAAAGGTATCAACAGTTTTAGCAACAATGACAGGCTATGCAACAAAATAGGAGCTATCGAATCATCAACAGTAGCAAACCTAATGCAAGAATAAGAGAGAAGAGAGTGGGCGATATCTGGTGACCAAGGGGGGTTGGCTTGCCTGGTTGCTCTGGCAAGAAGGAGGGGTCGTCGTTGATATAGTCAATCACAGGGGTATCGGCAGCGGTCTAGGGGTCTACCAGAAAGAAGTAACAGAGGGGGAACACAATAAATAATAGAGTAATCGAAGCATCACAAAGCATAACAAGGCAATACACGGTGCTAGGTGTGACCTAATGCATTACTAGGCGATTCCGGCGAAGGGAAAAAACATCCGAGAAAGTATTCCCGGTGTTCGACGTTTTCGGGCAGATGAAACGGAGGTGGATTGTTGCATGTTAGCTATGCTAGGGACGCGTGGTGGACGAACGGACTGCGTATTTGGATTCTTCTCGTCGTTTTGAGCAACTTTCATGAACAAAGTATTTTCATTCGAGTTATGGATTATTTTATCTTAATTTTCAAAGTTTTAATTCATTTTTTGAATTAATTGAATTAATTTAATTATAAAATGTAATTATGATGTCAGCATGATGTCAGGGTGATGTCGGCAGTCAACAGTGAGTTGACTTAGTAAAACTGACGTGTGGGTCCCACTGTCATTGACTGCTAACTAATTAATCAAGTTAATTAGTTTAATTAACAAATTAATTAGGTTGAGTTAATTAAGTTAATTAATTAAGTTACTTGCTTAATTAAATAAATTATTAATTATATAGATTTTATTTATTTATTTATTTAATTTTTTTGTAACGTTCTAGGACTGGGCCCCGTTTGTCATTGGGCCAAAGGGGCTATCGGGTACGCGGGCAAGCGGGCGCTGGGTCTCGGGTGCCCGATAGGGGCGAACAGGCGGCGTAGGCTGGGGCGAGCTAGCGCGCGCGCTCGCGGGCGTGTGCAGTCGGAGCGGGACAGCGGCGAGCGACGCCAGCAGCAGACCAGCCGCTGCAGCATGGCGGGCGCGGCGAGGCCGCGCGTGGAGGCGGGGCGGGGCAGAGCGCATGACCGCACGCGACTGCGGCTTGAGCAGCAGCAGCGAGGGGGCCAGGCGGGCAGGTCAGCGACCGTGGACGTGCGCGAGGCGGTGCCGTTCGGTGGTGGCTGCGAGCGGGCAGAGCAAAGGTGGGGCGGACGAGGGGTGCGGTGACCGCAGCGTCGGCTACTACCGCGGTGTAGTGCGCGGTGAAGAGAGGAGGGAGTGGAGGCTGGAGGTGGCCTCACCGGCGTTTGAAGAGAAGATGGCGGCGAGGCGACAAGGAGCGAGCCGAGGAGGATGTCGGTTACGCAAGGCGGCGAAGGGTGGCGCCGGTGGGGAGGTCCGACGACGGGGAGGCCTGCGGGCGGTGGTTGATGTCGACGGGGGCTTGATCCCCTTCCCAATCCAGATATGATCAAGAGGGAAGCAGGGAGAGCGAGAGGCAAGGACGGGGCGGCGACCGGGGTGAGCGGCGACGGGATCAATCCCGATCCAGGCGGTCGGGGGAGTGAGGGGGGGAGTGGGGGTGGCCGGGTTGGGAGCCGGGTTGTGAGGGGGTTAGTAGGTGGGGACCGGGCCGGCCTCGCGGCCTGGTGGCCAGCTGGGCCACGACCCAGCAGGGGGGTCTTCTCCCCTTTTTATTTTCTTTATTTTGTTTTGTTTTACTTTTTCTTATTTTTCTTTTCTGTTTTTATCTTACTTTCTTTTTAGTTTAGTTTTTACTTAATATTAAAATGATCCCTAATTTAGTAATACCTCAAAACCCACTACCACAAAAGGTTTTACCCTAAAACAATTAAGTTTAGTATTCTGTTAATTATAAAAGCATTTAAATATTGGTTGTTGCTACTGTTTTATTGACCTTAGAGTATTTAAACACTTTATTAAAGTGGGGTTTCTTCACCACAATTACCTATGCGTTAGTTGGCACAACCCGAACATTTTAGTTTTAAAGTTTGAGAACTTTTGATGTTTCCTTTAATTCAATTTTGAATTTGAACCGGTTTGAACTAATGCGAGATTATCAACAGTAGCCGAGGTGACGTGGCATCATTAGCAGGGAATTACTATAATCTAATTATACGGGCGTTACAATTCTCCTCCACTACAAGAAATCTCGTCCCGAGATTTAAGACGCGGAGTAAGGGTGAAAGGTCTGGTTACGAAATTCCAACGAATCTTCTCGGTCTTGGTTGTTCTTCTCGAATAGGTCGATCCACTACATTGATGTCTTCATTCCTCTACTTCAGGTCATCATGGTGAAGCCGGCATCCTTTCTTATTGACCTCCATCGTACTTACGAATAGGAAAGGGGCAGCTTGACAACGACAGAATGCTACAAGGGGTAATCATCGGGGGTTATCCCATGAATGAACACATGAGTAACTTTCGAGTCGAACGGATAAAACACGCCGAGAGCAAAGTAATCTAGTACAATAAGAAGTTTCAAACGAATATACACTTGTTTGATGTGTGAAACAAGGAGTGAAAGGGGTCCAGAGAAACGAGAATAAGTATTGCGTCTGATACCAGAATAGATCATTAGGAAGGTGGCTCGCGAATTGCACACGAAGCCAAGCGTGAGGAATAATCTTGGAAACGTGTGGGTGTACACGAGAGTCAGGTTTCGATCCTGTGGAACTGTGGGTTATGGGCCCACCATGTGGGTTAGAAGTAGGAATGGCAATGACGTCTTCCACGATCTTGTAAGCAATCCATGTTAGAGGATAGCCTGTCAGTCATGTCGGCAACAACATCGGTACCAAGGGCGAGGGATGAAGGGAACCATTTTCCTGCTCGTTGAAGCGAGGTGGACCAATAGGCAAAGTTCTCGTCCATCGGTGGTTACCGGAATTTTATCAACAATAGTAACAGGGTCTTACTGACAGAGTTGTACACCAAGGTGTTTACATAAGTAGAAAATTATTACTGCTTAGATTATATGTAGATCAAAGAAAGGTTAAACAAACAAATGGAAAGGAAAATGTGTTTAAACACAATGAATAGAGTATATCATTCCCAAGATTAAGCAGGGCATGATATACGTGTCAGGAGATCAAAGTCATGACCATATAGATAAAAGGGGTAAGAAGAATTATGATATGTACCCACACAACGATGTTGGATAGTTGATCAAGAAACATTTAGCATTGCGCCTACAATGTTCTTGTGGATCTTTGGAGTACCACAGACATGCTTCGAGATAGCACCGACATGGTCATTGGGTAAAGATCAGACTTTGGATACACAAAGGATCCATCAGGAATAACTTATAGTATAAGTCTTACATTTTCAACAAGGAAAATACGAGGATGTGGCCGACGGGCTCAGCAACAATTCATCAAGATTTCCATAAGCATGGATTTCTACATTTAAGTGAACAAGATTATAACATTGGACATACCGCAATATGTTAGAGGAGAACATCAATAAGTAAACATTCAATGGAACGTGCACCTGGAAAATGGACTAAGTAGCATGATCAATGTTATAATGGTGATTCAATAACCAAAAGACCGAGAATGAGACTATCGACCATTCACTTCAAAGCAATAGGGTTGCTAGTTTGTGGGGTTTCCTGTTAGAAACAACACGAGGACCAAGGAATGAACAGATATGGCAAGAAGTATCACCTGTATCAAGAATTCTTAAGAGGTGGTGAAATTCTCACGACATTCTTGACATAATAGATGGTAATACTCCAAGGTAAAGAACAAATGCTGGATAGCAAGGATCTCAAGGTATAACACGAAACATGAACAAGTTTGTGCTGGAGGGAAGGTAATAATGTTGCCGATGGTAACTCAAATCATCGAGTGGGGTAAGGATGGTATTTATCATCGTGAATTCGATTGATAACCTGGAAGAGCTCAGAATGTCCTAATGATCACTACACAGTTGTCAGAGATTTCATGAAGATGTAATCAATTGGCGAGGAAAACAAGTCAAAGGAATGATGAAGCGAAAGGTTAATGGAACCACGAATACGACACAAACTCAAAATCTGTTGTTCAAGGCGAAATGATATGATGAGGAAAATGTACGTAAGCTTAGCTCATTATCAAAAACTGTGCTCCAGGAAGAAGGGCCAGGTAGCATAGTTAAAATTAGTATGATAATAATGTAGCCGATCAGGCTAGGAATGACATGATGGAGTATTAGAATCATAAGTGAAGAAGATTTCTAAGACTTGTTTAGTCGTGGTGCGAACTCGATTCAATTATCGGTATCCTTGAGTGTCAAACAACTTAGAACCCGAGTAAAATTGGAGTCAGTGAAAATGTAACACATAATGAAGAACTCATAAGAAGCTATGCAGTTCCGTGATATTCTCGATATACCAGGGGGTAATACTCGACGACAGCTCAAAGTAGGGGTTGGGCTGGGGTATTGCTCTGCTGGAGGCATGTGCTTAAACCTGCACGAGAAATGGTATTTAAAGGAGAACATGGTCGGAGCCACGATTGCAAAAGGCCAGATCCCAGATATAAGATGAACTTATATCAAGGGGATATTTAATTTAAGAGAAGCTTTAATGATAAGATATACATCATGTTCATGGGCATGAACAGAAAGTTCAAGGTTGACTCCCACTTCTTCAATGTATAAACTTTCATTCACTTCTTGTTTCGAAAATGGCATTAGTGTTGAAAGTTTTACCTGGTGAAATACCAGATGAGTATGACCCGTGAAACCTTTCGGGTTCACATGGCTTTATGGGGCATAGGTTCAACCTATCAGGGCATTTTAGGACCATATACCACAAACTTTTAGGAGTACTTATCACAAGCTTGATAGTATAGCATGGTTGACAAAGAAGAGGATACCATTTACCAAAGGAATTATGTATCCGAGGAAAGACTCACAAAGTTATGGAATATGAAGGACAATGTCGGATAATATTTTAACAAATGATCGAACAGTCAATAATGGAGCTGATGTTAATATCGGCACACAACCAGAGGAAGAAACAATGCAAAGGCATTGGATCATAGAAACGAATGACTAATTAAAAGCTCAAATGCGAAGGAATTATGATGTTCAATTCAAGGGATCAGGAGCAAACACTCTGATTATGGATTGACAAGTTGAGTAGTCTTATTGGTGAAATCGACGACAATTTGATTGGTCGAGGATCAGCTCATATTCAACATGACGACTGAGCCGGAAGGATGAATTCAAGGATCGAGGATTGCGAGCATTCGCAACATATTGAATCAATGGATTCAAAATGACAATGACAAAGGATGTCAATAAGATGACTAGACTTATGGGGTTAACCATAATGTAAGCAAGCAAGAATTTCAAGAGCAATAGGCTGCTCAGGATTTTCCGAAGATCGAATGATATTTTAGAGACTTGTGAAACACATGAATGGGGATGAACGGATACTCGGTAAATGCGAGGAATTATCCATAAGGGTATTAGCTACTTCTCGAGCTTGCGTTGTATTCCCTCGAAGAGGAAAGGGTGATGCAGCACAGTAGCATAAGTATTTCCCTCAGTTTTTGAGAACCAGGGTATCAATCCAGTAGGAAACCACGCGCGAGTCCCTTGCACCTGCACAAACAAATAAGAACTTCGCAGCCAACATGATAAGGGGTTGTCAATCCCTTTACGGTCACTTACGAAAGTGAGATTTGATAGAGATGATAGTTTGATAATTTTGGTATTTTTTATTATAAGAACAGAAAGTAAAAGCGGAAAAGTAAAGTAGATCGTAGATTGATATGTTGAGAATAGACCCGGGGGCCATAGTGTTCTCTAGTGGCTTCTCTCATGATAGCGATATTCTACGGCGGGTAAACAAATTACTGTCGAGCAATTGATAGAAAAGCGAATAATTATGAGACTATCTACGCATGATCATTATATATAGGCATCACGTCCGAGACAAGTACACCGAAACGATTCTGCATCTACTATTATTACTCCACACATCGACCGCTATCCAGTATGAATCTAGTGTTTTGAGTTCATAAGAACAGAGTAACGCCTTAAGCAAGATGACATGATTTAGAGGGATAAACTCAAACTTAGTGATATAAACCCCATCTTTTTATCCTCGATGGCAACAATACAATACACGCCTTGCTGCCCCTACTGTCACTGGGAAAGGACACCGCTAGATTGAACCCAAAGCCAAGCACTTCTCCCATTGCAAGAACTATAGATCTAGTACGCCAAACCAAACCAATAATTCGAAGAGACTTGCAAGGATATTATAATCATACATAAAGAGTTCAGAAAAGAACCAAATATTTCTCATAGGTAAACTAGTCACAAATCATGGTGAGATGATGATGATGATGTAGAAGCACTCCGTGGTAGATCCCCCCTCCGGTGGAGCTCCGGAACAGGCCCCAAGATGGGATCTCATGGGAACAAAAGGTGACGGCGGTGGAACTAGGGCTTTCTCTCCTCTTCTAATGGTTTCGGGGTACATAGGTATATATAGGAGGAAGGAGGGCACCGGGGGCCAAACGTGGGGCCCATGAGGCTGGGGGCGCGCCCTATAGGGGGGCGCCCCCACCCTCGTGGGCGCCACGTGTGCCCTACTCCGTGGTTCTCAAGTCTCCCGTGCGTGATTTTCTCCAAAAATATTTCTCCTGAAGGTTTCATTCCGTTTGGACTCCGTTTGATATTCCTTTTCTGTAAAACCCTGAAATAGGCAAAAACAGCAATCTGGACTGGGCCTTTGGGTTAGTAGGTAGTCCCAAAAATAATCTAAAAGTGTATAACAAAGCCCATTAAACATCCAAAACATCATAAATAATAGCATGGAACAATAAAAAATTATAGATACGTTGGAGACGTATGAAGCATCCCCAAGCTTAATTCATGCTCGTCCTCGAGTAGGTAAAATGATAAAAACAGAATTTTTGATGTGGAATGCTAACCAACATAGTTTTTCAATGTAATACTCTTAATGGTGGCATGAATGTTCATATCTGAAAGATTCAAGACAAAAGTCTATATTGACATAAGAAATAATAATACTTCAAGCATACTAACAAAGCAATAATGTCTTCTCAAAATACTATGGCTAAAGAAAGTTAATCCTACAAAATCATATAGTCTGGCTATGCTCCCTCTTCATCACACAAAATATTCATATCATGCACAACCCCGATTTCAGCCAAGCACTTGTTTTCATACTCTATTCTTTCAAACCTTTCAACTTTCACGCAATACATGAGCGTGAGCCATGGACATAGCACTATGGCTGGAATAGAGAGGTGGTTGGGGAGAAGACAAAAAGGAGGGAGATAGTCTCACATCGACTCGGCGTATCAACGGGCTATGGAGATGCCCATCAATAGATATCAATGTGAGTGAGTAGGGATTGCCATGCAACGGATGCACTAGAGCTAAAAATGTATGAAGGCTCGACAAAAGAAACTAGTGGGTGTGCATCCAACTTGCTTGCTCATGAAGACCTAGGGCATTTGAGGAAGCCCGTCGTTGGAATATACAAGCCAAGTTCTATAATGAAAATACCCACTAGTATATGAAAGTGACTAAACATGAGTCTCTCTATCATGAATAATATGGTGCTACTCTGAAGCACAAGTGTGGAAAAAGATAGTAGCATTGTCCATTTTTTTCCTTTTTCTTT
Source organism: Secale cereale (assembly GCA_902687465.1). Lineage (NCBI taxonomy): Eukaryota > Viridiplantae > Streptophyta > Magnoliopsida > Poales > Poaceae > Secale > Secale cereale. The sequence continues at coordinate 556,801,799 of LR738714.1, forward strand.
TTCTTTTCTTTTTTGGGCCTTTTTTTTCTTTCTTTGGCCTTTTTTTGGAGGGGTGATACGTATCCAACGTATCTATAATTTTTTATTGTTCCATGCTATTATTTATGAAGTCTTGGATGTTTAATGGGCTTTATCATTCACTTTTATATCTTTTTTGGGACTAACCTACTAACCCAAAGGCCCAATCCAGATTGCGTTTTTTTGCCTATTTCAGGGATTTGCAGAAAAAGAATATCAAACGGAGTCCAAAAGGAATGAAACCTTCGCGAGAGATATTTTTGGAGGAAATCACGCTCGGGAAACGTCAGGACCAAGTCATGGGACAGAGGGCCTGCCATCGAGGGTGGGGGGCGCGCCCCCTGCCTCGAGTCTGGCCCATGTGGCCCATGGTGCCCTCCTTCTTCCTATATATACCTACGTACCCCAGAAACTCCATACACAGAGAGAAAACCCAAATTCCACCGCCGTAGCTTATGTTCCCGTGGAGATCCCATCTTGGAGCCTGTTCCGGGAGGGGGATCCATCATGGAGGCCTTCATCATTATCATCATCGCCCTCACCATGAGTTGTGAGTAGTTTACCACAAACCTTCGGGTCCATAGCTAGTATCTAGATGGCTTCTTCTCTCTCTCTGGATCTCAATACAAAGTTCTCCTCGGTCTTCGAGGAGATCTATTCGATGTAATCTCTTTTTGCGGTGTGTTTGTCGAGATCCGATGAATTGTGAGTTTATGATCAAGGTTATCTATGAAATATATTTGGTTCTTCTCTGAACTTTTCATGTGTGCTCATAATATCCTTGCAAGTCTCTTCGAATTATTGGTTTGGTTTGGCCTACTAGATCTATAGTTCTTGCAATGGGAGAAGTGCTTGGCTTTGGGTTCAATCTTGCGGTGTCCTTTCCCAGTGATAGTAGGGGCAGCAAGGCACGTATTGTATTGTTGCCATCGAGGATGATTTTATCCCTCTACATCATGTCATCTTGCTTAAGGCGTTACTCTGTTCGAATGAACTCAATACACTAGATGCATGCTGGATAGCGGTCGATGTGTGGAGTAATAGTAGTAGATGCAGAATCGTTTCTGTCTACTTGTCTGGGACGTGATGCCTATATACAATGATCATGCCTAGACAGTCTCATTATTATTCTCTTTTCTATCAATTGCTCGACAGTAATTTGTTTACCCGCCGTAGAATACCGCTATCATGAGAGAAGCCACTAGAGAAAACTATGGCCCCCGGGTCTATTCTCAACATATCAATCTACATCTACTTTACTTTTACCGCTTTTATTTGCTGTTTTATTAAACTAAAAATACCAAAAATATAATTATCATCTCTATCAGATCTCACTCTCGTAAGTGACCGTAAAGGGATTGACAACCCCTTACCGCGTTGGTTGCGAAGTTCTTATTTGTTTGTGCAGGTGCGAGGGACTCGCGTGTGGTCTCCTACTGGATTGATACCTTGGTTCTCAAAAACTAAGGGAAATACTTACGCTACTGTGCTACATCTCCCTTTCCTCTTCGAGGGAATACAATGCAAGCTCAAGAGGTAGCAAGAAGAATTTCTGGCGCCGTTGCGGGGCGGCTTACGCAAAATTCATATACCAAGTACCTATCGCAAACCCTTATCCTTCGCATTACATTTATTTGCCTCTCGCTTTCCTCTCCCTCACTTCACCCTTGCCGTTTTATTGGCCCTTCTTCCGCCGTGTGTTTTTCGTTCGCTTGTTTCTTGTTCGCTTGTGTGTGTTGGATTGCTTGCTTGTCACTATGGCTCAGAACAATACCAAATTGAGTGACTTTTCCAATACCAACAACAATGATTTTATAAGCACTCCGATTTCTCCTATTACCGATCCTGAATCTTGTGAGATCAATGCTGCTTTGTTGAATCTTGTCATGAAAGATCAATTCTCCGGCCTTCCTAGTGAAGATGCCGCTACCCATCTAAACAGCTTTGTTGATTTGTGTCATATGCAAAGGAAAAGGGATACGGATAATGATATTGTTAAATTGAAGTTATTTCCGTTTTCACTTAGAGATCGTGCTAAAACTTTGTTTTCCTCTTTGCCTAGAAATAGTATTGATTCATGGAATAAGTGCAAAGATGCTTTTATCTCTAAGTATTTCCCTCCTGCTAAGATCATCTCTCTTAGAAACGATATTATGAATTTTAAGCAACTAGATCATGAGCATGTTGCACAAGCTTGGGAGAGAATGAAATTGATGATATGTAATTGCCCTACACATGGTTTGAATCTATGGATGATTATTAAGAACTTTTATGCTGGCTTGAATTTTGCTTCTAGAAATCTTTTAGATTCGGCCGCCGGAGGCACTTTCATGGAAACCACCTTAGGAGAAGCTACCAAACTCCTAGATAATATTATGGTTTATTATTCTCAATGGCACACCGAAAGATCTACTAGTAAAAAAGTGCATGCTATCGAAGAAATTAGTGTTTTGAGTGGAAAGATGGATGAACTTATGAAATTGTTTGCTGCTAAGAGTGCTTCTTCTGATCCTAATGATATGCCTTTGTCCACTTTGATTGAGAATAACAATGAATCTTTGGATGTGAATTTTGTTGGTAGGAATCATTTTATTAACAATGCTTATAGAGGTAATTTTAATCCTAGGCCTTTCTCTAGTAATTCCTCTAATAATTATGGTAATTCCTACAACAACTCTTATGGAACGATGCCTTCTGAATTTGAAACTAGTGTTAAGGAGTTTATGATCTCGCAAAAGAATTTTAATGCTATGCTTGAAGAGAAATTGCTTAAGGTTGATGAATTGGCTAGAAGTGTGGATAGAATTACTCTTGATGTTGATTCTTTGAAACTTAGATCTACCCCACCAAAGCATGATATCAATGAGTCTCTCAAAGCCATGAGAATTTCCATTGATGAATGCAAAGAAAGAACCGCTAGAATGTGTGCTAAAATAGACGATTATATTAAATCGTGTTCTTCTAGTTATCGTGAAAATAAAGATGAAGATCTAAAAGTTATTGATGTGTCTCCTATTAGATCCCTGTTTTCTAGTATTAATCTTGTTGAGAATAGGATTGGAGATGATTCTGCTTTAAGGTGTCCCAATGATTCGGAGTTTTTAGATCTTGATGCTAAAATTGCTAAAAGTGGGAACGAAGAGATTAAAACTTTGCATAGTGATGAACCCACTACTTTGGATTTTAAGGAATTCAATTATGATAATTTCTCTTTGATTGATTGTGTTTCCTTGTTGCAATCTGTGCTAAATTCTCCGCAGGCTTATAGTCAAAATAAAGCTTTCACTAAACATATAGTTGATGCTTTGATGCAATCTTATGAAGAAAAACTTGAGTTGGAAGTTTCTCTACCTAGAAAGCTTTATGATGAATGGGAACCTACTATAAAAATAAAAATAAAAGATCATGAATGCTATGCTTTGTGTGATCTCGGTGCAAGTGTCTCCACTATCCCAAAAACTTTGTGTGATTTGCTAGGGTTCCATGAGCTTGATGATTGTTCTTTAAATTTGCATCTTGCGGATTCTACTATTAAGAAACCTATGGGAAGAATTAATGATGTTCATATTGTTGCCAGTATGAATTATGTGCTCATAGATTTCATTGTTCTTGATATAGATTGCAATCCTTCATGTCGTATTATTCTTGGTAGACCTTTCCTTAGAACGATTGGTGCAATTATTGATATGAAGGAAGGAAATATTAGATTCCAATTTCCGTTAAGGAAAGGCATGGAACACTTTCCTATAAAGAAAATCAAATTACCATATGAATCTATCATGAGAGCCACTTATGGATTGCCTTCCAAAGATGTCAATACCTAGATCTATCTTCTATCGTGCCTAGCTAGGGGCGTAAAACGATAGCGCTTGTTGGGAGGCAACCCAATTTTATATTTTTTGCTTTTGTTGCTGTTAGGGAATAAATATTGCATCTAGCCTCTGATTATATGTGGTTTCATGTTTTGTTTATTGTTTGTGCCAAGTAGAACCTTTGGTAAGACTTGTGTGAAGTTTATATGATCTTGCTGTGAAAAACAGAATCGTTAGCGATTGCTAAAGTAGTCGTGGTATTTTACTGGAGCGTGATTTTTAGTTGATTCTTTTTTATGCTGATTGTTAGAAAAATTACGCAAATTTAAAAATTTAGTTTGAATTTTGTGGAGTTCCATAAGTGGGCGAACCCTGCAGATTACTACAGATTGTTCTATTTTTGATAGATTCTGTTTTTCGTGTGTTGTTTGCTTATTCCGATGCATCTATGAGTAATATTGGAGGATATGAACCATAGATAACTTGTAGTACAGTAGGTTTAAAACCAATATGAACCAACAATGAATTCATTGCTGTACCTTTGAGTAGTGGTTTGCTTTCTCTTACTAACGGAGCTCACGAGAATTTTTGTCTAAGTTTTGTGTTGTGAAGTATTCAAGTTTTGAGTAATGCTTTGATGGACTATGGAACAAGGAGTAGCAAAGCCCTAAGCTTGGGGATGCCCATGGAACCCCAATTTAATTCAAGATAATCAAAAGCCTAAGCTTGGGGATGCCCCGGGAAGGCATCCCCTCTTTCGTCTTCATCCATCGGTAACTATACTTGGAGCTATATTTTTATTCGCAACATGTTATGTGTTTTGCTTGGAGCGTCTTGTATAATTTGAGTCTTTACTTGTTAGTTTGCCACAATAACCCTTGCTGGACACACCTATTTGAGAGATTTAATATGGCCTATAAATTGTTTGAACACTCTATATGCTTCACTTATATCTTTTGAATTGAATAGTTTTTGCTCTAGTGCTTCACTTATATCTTTTAGAGCACGGTGGTGATAATATTTTGTAGAAATTGTTGAACTCTCATGCTTCACTTATATATATTTGAGAGTCTATTAAAACAGCATGCTACAGTGTTTAGGCTAAAGAAACTAGTCTTCACATGATAAACATCCAATGTCAATGTAGTAAAAAAATCACACCAAGTGCATTGAATAGAAAGAGATGTTGGATGCTTGATAATTGTTTTGAGACTTGAGGATAGTGATATTAGAGACATGCTAGTGGAGTTATTATGAAATTGAGAATACTTGTTTTAAGCTTAGTGATTCCCGTAGCATGCACACATGGTGAACCATTGTGTGACTAAGTTAAAGCATGAGGTATTTGTAGAGTGCCAACCTTTGTGTGGAGGTCGGGGGCGCGCGATGGTTAACTCCTACCAACCTACCCCTAGGAGCATGCGTTGATTGCTTTGTTTTGATGACTCGTAAATTTTCGCAATAAGTATATGAGTTCTTATGACTAATGTCGAGTCCATGGATGATACGCACTCTCACCCTTCCACCATTGCTAGCCTCTCTTGTACCGCGCAACTTTCACCGGTGCCATAAACCCACTATATATCCTTCCTCAAAACGGCCACCATATTGTTCCTCAAAACAGCCACCATACCAACCTATCATGGCATTTCCATAGCCATTCTGAGATATATTGCCATGCAACTTTCCACCGTTCCGTTTATATGACACGCATCATATTGTCATATTGCCATGCATGATCATGTAGTTGACATCGTATTTGTGGCAAGGCCACCATGCATAATCTTTTTCATACATGTCACTCTTGTTTCATTGCACATACAGGTACACCGCCGGAGGCATTCCTATAGAGTCATACTTTGTTGTTGTAGTATCGAGTTGTAATATCATGTTGTATTGAAAGTGTGATGATCATCATTATTAGAGCATTGTCCCATGGTAGGAAAGGTTGAATCTATAAAGCCCCTCCGCAAAAAAAGGCCAAAGAAAAAAGAAAGGCCCCAAAAAAAAGAGACAATTGCTACTATCTTTTTCCACACTTGTGCTTCAAAGTAGCACCATGTTCTTCATTGTAGAGAGTCTCATGTTTAGTCACTTTCATATACTAGTGGGAATTTTCATTATAAAACTTGGCTTGTATATTCCAATGATGGGCTTCCTCAAATGCCCTAGGTCTTCGTGAGCAAGAAAGTTGGATGCTCACCCACTAGTTTCTTTTGTTGATCTTTCATTCATATTTAGCTCTAGTGCATCCGTTGCATGGCAATCCCTACTCACTCACATTGATATCTATTGATGGGCATTTCCATAGCCTGTTGATACGCCTAGTCGATGTGAGACTATCTCCCTCCTTTTTGTCTTCTCCACAACCACCTCTATTCCACCCATAGTGTTATATCCATGACTCACGCTAATGTATTGCGTGAAAGTTGAAAGGTTTGAAAAGATAGAGTACGAAAACAAATGCTTGGCTGAAATCGGGGTTGTGCATGATATGAATATTTTTGTCTGATAATAAGGGAGCATAGCCAACACTATATGATTTTGTAGGATAACTTTCTTTAGCCATAGTATTTTGAGAAGACATGATTGCTTTGTTAGTATTGCTTGAAGTATTGTTATTTCTTATGTCAATATAGACTTTTGTCTTGAATCTTCAGATCTGAACATTCATGCGACAAATAAGAGAATTACATTGAAAAACTATATTGGTTAGCATTACACATCAAAAATTCTTTCTTTATCATTTACCTACTCGAGGACGAGCAGGAATTAAGCTTGGGGAAGCTTGATACGTCTCCAATGTATCTATAATTTTTGATTGTTCCATGCTATTATTTATGATGTCTTGGATGTTTAATGGGCTTTATCATTCACTTTTATATATTTTTTGGGACTAACCTACTAACCCAAAGGTCCAGTCCAGATTGCTGTTTTTTGCCTATTTCAGGGTTTTGCAGATAAAGAATATCAAACGGAGTCCAAACGGAATGAAACCTTCGCGAGAGATATTTTTGGAGGAAATCACGCTCGGGAAACGTCAGGACCAAGTCAGGGGACAGAGGGCCTGCCCTCGAGGGTGGAGGGCGCGCCCCCCTTCCCAGGGCGCGTCCCCTGCCTCGAGGCTGTCCCGTGTGGCCCCCGGTGCCCTCCTTCTTCCTATATATACCTACGTACCCCAGAAACTCCATACGCAGAGAGAAAACCCTAATTCTACTGCTGTAGCTTCGGTTCCCGTGGAGATCCCATGTTGGAGCCTGTTTCGGGAGGGGGATCCATCACGGAGGCCTTCATCATCAACATCATCGCCCTCACCATGAGTTGTGAGTAGTTTACCACAGACCTTCGGGTCCATAGCTAGTATCTAGATGGCTTCTTCTCTCTCTGGATCTCAATACAAAGTTCTCCTCGGTCTTCGAGGAGATCTATTCGATGTAATCTCTTTTTGCGGTGTGTTTGTCGAGATCCGATGAATTGTGAGTTTATGATCAAGGTTATCTATGAAAGATATTTGGTTCTTCTCTGAACTTTTTATGTGTGCTCATAATATCCTTGCAAGTCTCTTCGAATAATTGGTTCGGTTTGGACTACTAGATCTATAGTTCTTGCAATGGGAGAAGTGCTTGGCTTTGGGTTCAATCTTGCGGTGTCCTTTCCCAGTGACAGTAGGGGCAGCAAGGCACGTATTGTATTGTTGCCATCAAGGATAAAAAGATGGGGTTTTCAGCATATTGCTTGATTTTATCCCTCTACATCATGTCATCTTGCTTAAGGCGTTATTCTGTTTGTATGAACTCAATACACTAGATGCATGCTGGATAGCGGTCGATGTGTGGAGTAATAGTAGTAGATGCAGAATTGTTTTAGTATACTTGTCTCGGACGTGATGCCTATATACAATGATCATGCCTAGATAGTCTCATAATTATTCGCTTTTCTATCAATTGCTCGACAGTAATTTGTTTACCCGCCGTAGAATACCGCTATCATAAGAGAAGCCCCTAGAGAAAACTATGGCCACCGGGTCTATTCTCAACATATCAATCTACATCTACTTTACTTTTACCACTTTTATTTGCTGTTTTATTAAACTAAAAATACCAAAAATATAATTATCATGTCTATCAGATCTCACTCTCGTAAGTGACCGTAAAGGGATTGACAACCCCTTATCACGTTGGCTGCGAAGTTCTTATTTGTTTGTGCAGGTGCGAGGGACTCGCGCGTGGACTCCTACTGCATTGATACCTTGGTTCTCAAAAACTGAGGGAAATACTTACGCTACTGTGCTGCATCTCCCTTTCCTCTTCGAGGGAATAAAACGCAAGTTCAAGAGGTAGCAAGGGGCTTTATTGATTTAGCCTTTCCTCACATGGGACAATGCTCTAATAATGATGATCATCACACTTTCATTACAACTCGATATTACAACTCGATACTAGAACAAAGTATGACTCTATATGAATGCCTCCGGCGGTGTACCGGGATGTGCAATGAATCAAGAGTGACATGTATGAAAAATTATACATGGTGGCTTTGCCACAAATACGATGTCAACTACATGATCATGCATGGCAATATGACAATATGAAGCGTGTCATATAAACGGAACGGTGGAAAGTTGCGTGGCAATATATCTCCGAATGGCTATGGAAATGCCATGATAGGTAGGCATGGTGGATATATTGAGGAATATATATGGTGGCTGTTTTGAGGAAGGATATATAGTGGGTGTATGGTACCGGCGAAAGTTGCGCGATACAAGAAAGGCTAGCAATGGTGGAAGGGTGAGAGTGCGTATAATCCATGGAATCAACATTATTCATAAAGAACTCATATACTTATTGCAAAAATCTACGAGTCATCAAAACAAAGCAATCGACGCATGCTCCAGGGGGGAGGTTGGTAGGAGTTAACCATCGCGCGCCCCCGACCTCCACACAAAGGTTGACACTTTACAAATACCTCATGCTCTAACTTCGTCACATAGCGGTTCACCATACCTTAACACAAGCAATTCTCAATTTCATAATAACTCCACTAGCATGACTCTAATATCACTATCCTCATATCTCAAAGCAATTATCAAGAATCCAACTTCTCATCATATTCAATGCACTTAGTGTGAAAGTTTTTACTACATTGATATTGGATGTTTATCATGTGAAGACTAGTTTTATAGCCTAAGCACATTACCATGTAGTTTTAATATACTCACAAAAGGATATAAGTGTAGCATGAGAGTTCAACAATTTCTTCAGAATATTATCACCACTGTCAGGGATATGACTAGCAGGTATAAACCGGCTAGTGTAAACCAGCTTAATTATAATATGTTTAGTTGTAATATTTAGTAAAGGCTACGGCCCATGAGATCTTAGGGCCCATGTATAGAATTAAGGTTTGTAAACCGCCAAGCGATGTAACTTGAGAGATAAGGAAGAAAAGACAGAGACCGAGGCGGACACAAGTATGAGCCGGCCTCGGGACTCTGTAAACCGGACCAGGCGTCACCTCAATATAAAGGGACGACCCGGCAACGGTTTCGAGTTCTTGAAGGGCGGCTTTGAAGGGCTCAAGGGTTACGCGGTCGGCCGGATGACCAAGAGTCGCCACGGCCGGATCTACATCGATGATGCAGGTTGGGGACCGGAGGCCGATTCAATCGAATACGGGTACCGGGTTCCTTTCGGTGGCATCCAAGTCTTCATTGGCAAAATCGGCGAACCGGGACCTGAGCCGGACATCTTCCCCAACATCGTCGAGCCGGCTCAGCGTGCGAGATCGGCCCGGATTCAGCCCGCCATGAAGCGCGTGTTCGTTGGAGCAGTCCACGGAGTCCGAGCCGCGGACGGATCGGAATCCGATGGGGTAACAGTTGTCTACTCTAACGACGAATCTTCATCCAGAGAAACTGAGTCTCTGTATCAGTTGCAGGACGGCCGGTCTGAGGGCGAGTCCGAGGGAAACAGTATTCCGGACCCCTTCGACCCGCCAAACCGGGTGGCTGTCTTTATGGCCGGTTCACAGCCCCCGGTGAACGGGGCGACAGCAGAAGCTGGTGTAGGGGGGAGTGGCCCGGCCCTCTCACCTACTGAAGTTCTATCCACCTTGATCGAGGAGTTCACAGCTAAAGCGGTGGAAACAGTAGCTCCAGCAGACAAGGCGCATCATGATGCAGAGCTCCTTCAGTTAAAAGGCCGGATTGATCAATTAAAGGAGGATCTGAAGGCGGAGAGGGAGATGATAGCGGTGAGACAAGCCGGGCTGGATGATCAGGCTTTTTACCTAAGGATGGAGCAAGCTTCTATGGAAGGAGTAAGGGGACGAAAGTACCAGTCTCGTCTGCCGCCGGTTTATGAAGCAACGAATCTGTTCAGGACACCTGGGGCTGGGACTAGTAATAATCCAGCTTTAAACCGGAGGGCACCCCCGGCCAGGGAGGAGCCGGTTCAGCAGCCCACCGCAGAGCAAGATCGTCGGATCACGTCTGCACCTTATGTTCCCACCCCTCCAGGTCACTATTCCAATCCTTTGGATAACATCGCTGCAGCTGCTGCACGTTTGGCCGCTTTACCCGTGGAGGAGACGTCTCCGGTGGCACTGGAGGCGCGCAGGGTCAAGGAGCTGCTTAATACAGCGTTAATACAGCAACAAGCATACTCTCATAGCAGGGAAAGGCTACATTCAACACCGCGTCCCAGCCGGAGTTACACTAGGCATTGGGAGGAGCCAGAAGTATCTAGCAGTGAACGCAGGCGGCATCAACGCACACAAGATAATCCGGCAGGCGCAGCAGCCCCAGCTCCGGATACAAACCGGGTTAGGTTAGGAGCCCAGGAGGAGGTTCGTCAAACGACGCCGGTTCACACAGCCACAGCTGAAACAGGAGTTACGTCGAGTTCTTTTGGGGTGCAGTGCCTTATCCCCGCTTTACGAAGTGTCAAGTTGCCTAAGGATTTCAAGGGGCCCCGCAAGGTACCTAATTACACAGCGGATTTGGCTCCGGAAGCTTGGGTTGAAAGTTATGAGATGGCTATGGAGATGATGGATGTGGATGAATCAGCTTGTGCAAAGTACTTTACTATGATGCTTGAAGGTACGGCCCGGACCTGGCTGAAGGGTTTACCCCCGAATTCCATCGGATCATGGGGAGAACTACGCCGACAGTTTATCAAAAATTTCAAGGATACATGCAAGCAGCCAATGTCAGTGGTGGATCTCGCAGCTTGTGTGCAAGGAGAGCAGGAATCTACAGCTGCTTGGGTGCAGAGAGTAGCGGAGATCTTGCACTCTTCGAATAGTATCAATCCTAGTACGGCGATAGTGACTTTGGAAAACAATTGCCGGTTTGAATCTTTAAAGTTAAAGCTCGGATGGCTTAAAAGGGATTGTAATGATATGGGAACTCTCATGAGTGCCTTGGTAAAATATGGGGACTCTGATAATACCAAGTATCCAGAAGCTGAAGGAGATAAGGCGGGGAAGGTTAGCAAGTCTGGTAAACCGGCGCAAGTTAATCCGGCTACTACGAGTTTTTTGGGAAAACGAAAGGCAGAAGGAGGCTCTGACTTCGTGGCCAACACTCAAGTTCAAGGGGACTTTCAGCATGGCATGGGAAACCCACCTCCACAAACCGGCGGAGGGCCTGTTAGCTGGGACCAAGAGTTAGATCAGCCTTGTCCGAAGCATGGCACGAGAAATCGACCGGCAAAGCACACCATAAGAGAGTGCAGGCCCCTTATGAAAGCAATGGCGAGCCGCTTTAATCCTCATGATAGGCCTCCAAATGGCGGTTCAGGTCCTGGGTTTTATGGTCCGGGTCATCAGGGGAGCAGCTCCGGATCAGGATATAGGGGCAATAACAATGGTTATCAAAACCGGGCCGGTAATCAAAATAATCAAGGGAATTACAATAACCAAAGCAGTCAGCAGCATGGCCAAGGTGGTTATAATAACCAAAGCAATCAGTAGCATGGCCAAGGTGGTTACAATAACCAAAGCAATCAATAGCAGGGCCAAGGGAATTACAATAATCAGGGGAATCAACAGCGTCAGCAACAGCAGTCGCAATCCAGATATTAAAGTAATCCAAAAGAATTGAGCAGTGGGCAATATCATGTCTTCACCACAAGTCTGTGTAAGCGTGATCACAAGGTTTTGAAGCGGGCTGTTAACGCAGTTGAACCGGCAACACCGCAATTTCTGCGCTGGTCAGAGCAGCCCATTGTATGGAGTAGAGAAGACCACCCGATGCGGGTGGATAATCCGGGCCACTTAGCTTTGGTGGTGGCACCCCAGGTGGGAGGTTACAGGTTCACTAAGGTTCTCATTGACGGTGGTAGCAGTATCAATATCTTGTACTATGAGACTTTTCGTCGTATGGGTCTGACGGATAAGAAGTTAAGGCAATCAAACACAGTGTTTCATGGAGTGGTCCTAGGTAAGTCGGCTTATCCGGTTGGAAAGATTGACTTGGAAGTTACTTTTGGAGATGATCATGATTCCAGGTCGGAGATGATAACTTTCGAAGTCGTCAAAATCAAAAGCCCTTATCACGCTCTGTTTGGAAGGACGGTTTATGCTAAGTTTATGGCTAGGCCATGTTATGTTTATCTGCAGCTTAAAATGCCGGGTCATAAGGGCACGATCACGGTTCATGGAAGTCGCAAGATAGCAGTGGAATGTGAAGAGGGAGATGCAGCATATGCAGAAGCAGTATGTGCCACGGAAGAGTTGAAATTTTATAAAGATAATGTTGATCCGGCAGATATGACTCCGCTGAAGAAGCCAACTACAGAGCATGATCCGGCGTTAAAGTTTAAATCAGCAGAGGAGACCAAGCAAGTTGATTTTGTGCCTGGAGATTCGTCCAAGCAGTTCACTATCAGCGCTAACCTTGATCCCAAATAGGAAAGCGCGCTCATCGAGTTCATCCGTGAGAACCGGGATATCTTTGCATGGAAACCTTCTGACATGCCAGGTATACCGAGGGAACTCGCTGAGCACAGCCTTAACATTGATTCGAAATATAAACCGGTTAAACAATACTTACGCTGTTTCAATGAAGAGAGGCGCAAGGCTATAGGAGAAGAAGTGGCCAGGCTTTTGGCCGCAGGATTCATAGTGGAAGTTTTTCATCCGGAGTGGTTGGCTAATCCGATGCTGGTGTTAAAGAAGAATGGGAAGTGGAGAATGTGTGTGGACTACACAGACCTCAACAAGGCTTGCCCAACTGATCCTTTTGCTCTCCCTCGCATTGATCAGATCATCGATGCCACAGCGGGATGTGAGCGGCTAAGCTTTTTGGATGAATATTCGGGATATCACCAGATCAAGATGGCGGTTAAAGACCAATAGAAGACATCTTTCATAACCCCTTTTGGTGCTTTTTGCTATGTGTCTATGCCTTTTGGACTAAAGAGTGCTCAAGCAACTTATCAGCGTTGCGTTCAGAATTGTCTGAAAGAGCAGATAGGGAGGAATGTTCATGCCTACGTGGATGACATTGTGGTTAAATCGAGGAAAGAGGAGACAATGATAGAGGACCTTAAGGAGACTTTTGATAATCTTCGAGCTTATAAGATGATGCTTAATCCGGAGAAGTGTGCTTTTGGTGTTCCGGCAGGAAAACTACTGGGATTCTTGGTCTCAAACAGAGGAATAGAAGCCAATCCAGAGAAAATCAAGGCCATCACATCTTTGACTAAATCGGTTTGCATCAACGATGTTCAACATATCGCTGGCCGGATCACAACATTAAGCCGGTTCATCAGCCGTTTGGGAGAGAAGGCAATTCCGCTTTACCAGATGCTGAGGAAAACAGACCGGTTTATATGGAGTGATGAGGCAAACGCAGCGTTTGAGGATCTGAAACGGCAATTGGCAAAGCCGCCGGTCCTAGCTGCCCCTGTTGACAAGGAGCCGTTGTTGTTATACGTCGCTGCCAATGCACGGGCAGTCAGCGTCGCAATCGTGGTCGAGCATAAGGAAGCAGGGAAGGAATACCCGGTTCAGCGCCCGGTTTACTACGTGAGTGAAGTACTCATTGAATCCAAGCAGAGGTACCCTCATTGGCAGAAGTTGGTATATGGTGTGTTTATGGCAAACCGGAAGCTGAAGCACTATTTCGAAGGTCATCCAATAACTGTGGTTAGTTCAGCATCGTTGGGGGACATAATCCAGAACAGGGAGGCTACAGGTAGAGTGGCGAAGTGGGCCATAGAGCTCAGCCCACATGAGTTGAAGTATGTGCCACGCACCGCTATAAAATCTCAGGCATTGGTGGATTTCATCAATGATTGGACAGAGTTGCAAACTCCTGAGGAGAAGCCGGATCTTACTTACTGGCTGATTCACTTTGACGGTTCAAGACAATTGGAGGGCTCGGGGGCTGGAGTTGTCTTAACTTCCCCCCGAGGTGATAAATTTTGTTACGTCCTCCGCCTATTGTTTCCTTGTACTAATAATGCAGCAGAATATGAAGCATTACTTCATGGCTTGCGGCTGGCAAAGGAGATGAACTTGAGCCGGGTTAAGTGCTTTGGCGACTCAGATTTGGTGGCACAGCAAGTTTCCGGCAAGTGGGATTCAAGAGATCCCCTCATGGCAGCTTATAGACGAGAGGTTGAAGCAGTCGCAGGATACTTCAAAGGATATCAGGTGGATCATATAGACCGGCGAAGGAACGAAGCGGCCGACGCTCTAAGCCGGTTGGGTTCTCAACGTAAACCGGTGCCGCCAAACACTTTTTTGGATGAATTGCACAGTCCTTCGGTTCAGATACCATCGGAGGAAGACCTAGCTGTTCCTGATCCGGAGGCACAGTTAGTTGCAGCGCTTCATGTTATTCTAGATTGGACGCTGCCTTATTTGGCATATCTGAGCCGAGGAGAGTTACCGGACGATGAAGAAGAAGCACGACAGATAATCCGGCGTTCTAAGTCCATGACGATTGCAAACGGAGAGCTTCATCATCGCAGTACCTCTGGAGTATTTCAGCGGTGTGTGTCAGCTGAGGAAGGTTGTGAGATTCTTCGCGAGATCCATGAAGGGGATTGTGGTCATCACGCCGGTTCAAAATCATTGGTGGCTAAAGCATTCCGGCATGGTTTCTATTGGTTAACTGCTCATGCAGATGCGGCAGATCTGGTCTGGAAGTGTGATGCTTGTCAGAAATTTTCGAGGCGTGCTCTGGTTCCGGCACAGGAGCTCCGGATGATACCAATAACTTGGCCGTTTGCGACTTGGGGGCTTGATATGGTTGGACCCTTCAAGCGATCCCAGGATCAGAAAACTCATCTACTAGTAGCAGTAGATAAGTTTACAAAGTGGGTTGAGGCAGAGCCTATAAGCAAGTGTGATGCGGCAACGGCAGTGAAATTCATCAAAAAAGTAATTTTCCGGTTTGGCTTTCCACACAGCATCATCACAGACAATGGCACCAATTTATATCAGGGTGAGATGGAAGAATTCTGTCAACGAGAACATATTCGCTTGGACGTGGCTTCTGTGGCCCACCCCCAATCCAATGGTCAGGCTGAAAGGGCAAATCAGGAGATTTTGCGAGGTATCAAGCCCCGGCTTATGACTCCTTTGCAGAGAACCCCAGGATGTTGGGCTGTGGAGTTGCCATCTGTTCTTTGGAGTATCAACACTACACCAAACCGGTCTACAGGTTACACACCTTTCTTCATGGTCTATGGTGCTGAAGCAGTCCTTCCAAGCAATATCCGTCATGATTCACCAAGGGTAACGACTTATGTTGAAGCAGCCAACGAAAAGCAAGGCAAGACAGTTTAGACCGGCTGGATGAAGAGCGTGATATAGCTGCGGCACGATCTGCAATTTATCAACAAGACTTACGCAGATATCATAGTCGCCGGATCAAAACAAGGACGTTCCAGGAAGGCGACTTGGTACTCCGGCTCATCCAAGATCAAACATATATGCACAAGCTATCCCCACCTTGGGAAGGGCCCTTTGTGGTCAGTAAGAATCTACACAACAGATCATATTACTTGGTGGACGTTCGAGAACACAAGGACTCACGGACATCAGAAGAGGAGACGAAGAGGCCATGGAACATTGCCCATTTACGGCCATACTATACTTGAGCTACGAGCTCCACTGTATCCTATGTATATATTATGATTAATGAATAAACCGGCACCCTCGGTAAACCGGGGGCTCAGCCCTTTTTCAAAATACAAATATCTTGTGAGGACAACCACACAAGTTTTATCAGATATTATATTTCAACATATTGGTCGGTTTAAAGTTGATTTTTTGCAGAGTATGCACAGAAGCAAAAACTCTCTAAAGAACATGAGATCATATCCGGTTCAAAGAGAGGACGCTTCAAAATTTACCCACAGGTTCGAGGAACCATGGAGGCCCTCTGGACAGTCGGGTTCACCCGCATTCAGTGATTGGCTAAAATTCTTATGGACAGTATATTTACCCACAGGTTCGAGGAACCATGGAGGCCCTCTAAAAAGATGGATAATCCACATTCAGTGATTGGTTTATATTTACCCACCGGTTCGAGGAACCATGGAGGCCCTCTGAAAAGATGGATAGTCCACATTCAGTGCTTGGCTAGGCCCTCTAGAAAGATGGATAATCCACATCCAGTGATTGGCTAATTTTTTTATTTGCGGTTCTATCGGCCCTCTGAAAAGATGGATAATCCACATTCTGTGATTGGCTAGGCCCTCTGGGAAAGATGGATAATCCACATCCAAGTGATTGGCTGAACCTTGCTTTGAGCCTGGCAGCTCTTAAAAAGCCTCGACTACATGGTCTTATTTGCAAAATTTGCATCTTTTGGTGTTTGTGTTTTATAATCATTTAAACCGGAGTGGAACATCTACAGAAGCTGACCACATATCTATACAGTGAAAAGTCTGGGTCATTGTCGGTGTACTAAGGTAGGGGTACCTTAGTACCCCAACTTGTGCACGGGCAGTAGCAGCTTCCCGCGGCGGGGTTTACCACGTGCTTGCCGGAAACCTTTCCGGTCCTTATTAAGCCATTCAAGAACAAAGTATACAAGTCAGAAGATCAAGGCCCCGGCAAGTGGAGCTTGCCGGGAAGGCCGCACCAGGCACAAGATTACCACTTTAGCACAAGGCCCTGGCAAGAGGAGCTTGCCAGGAAGACCAAGGAATGCATACCTCAAGAGACGCCTCGGCGCATCATGAGCCCCGGCAGGGCCCGGGGAGCGACAAGATTCCGGGCCCGGCAAGATCATGGCCCCGGCAAGCTGCTTGCCGGGGGGAACTTATGTTGTGTGCCCGCGCTCCAGCTCATCTGCCCACGCGTCGCCCTGGGGCCCTTCCAGGGACGCGTGGCGGACGGCTGTGCAGCCTGGGATACACGGTGGCGATCCACGGTGACGAGGCTGCCGCCGTGTCGAATGGAGAAGCATGGACGGACGCTTTTGGGTTCGACGGTGACGGGCATTTAATGCCCTTGTCCCCCACTGTCAAAGTAGGTGAAGACCACTGTTCACGCACTATTCCCGCACTGTTACAACTACCACCACAGTTACATTTTTGCCCTCCTCTACGTTGACACCTGTCGGTGACCCCTTGGGCTATAAAAGGAGGCCCATGCACAACGTAGAGGGGGTTCGAATCCTAAGCAACTCTCTCGCTCGGCGTAGCTAGTACTGTAGCTCTTCAAGCTCCCGAGCTCAATACAACCAAGGCAGGAGTAGGGTTTTACGCGTCTGCGCGGCCCGAACCTGGGTAAACTGCCCGCGTGCTCTCCTCGATCTGCTCTTCGTGCTCCCTCCGCTCCCTTACCACAACGTATAAGGGGCTCCGGTCCCATAAGTGCTCGTGGGAGGACAGTTTCCCCCGACAGTCATGAATACCAGCATGAATAAACCGGTGTTCATTATAACCCGGATCATCTATCAGGCAACAAGCCACAAATTTCTGAACAAAGTTTTTCAGAACAAGATGAACCGGTGTCTGTTATCAAAACCCGGGTTTGTTATTGGATCCATGAAGATCTTCATCAAGAAATTTTGATATCTACCGGATTAAGAATGTTGAGTATATTTGGTCTCAGGTATAAATTTATTTCTGATATAAATATATACTTGTTTGAGAGAACAATTTAATCTGTCCGGCGGTAAACTGCTAGGACATGTTTTCAGTGTTACTTTTGCAGAAACAGATGATACATAAGATAAGCAACATCAGACAATATTAAAATTAGCAAACGTCTAGCACAAGAAAGGCAGAATATCCGGATCAAAGCGGATCATGTTTCAGCTATCCTATTACAAGGCATAGCAAGCCAGACGGATTACAAAGATTGTTCGAGACTGCAGTTACAACAATAAATTTTGAGTTATGCTCCTTCTAGCTGAGACGGCTGGCCATCAGCTTGATCCAGAATGTCTTCGTCCTCTTGAAGCGGTTGGAAGTCCGGAACACGCCAATCAATCTTCACCAAAGCCCGAAAGTACATCTCTTCGTTGATAAGCTCAGAAGGTTCGATATCTGGAGCGAAGGTATGAGGGCGAACCGGTGGGATTAAATTGACGGTGTCATAAACCGGCCGCTCCACCCGCTCGTTTTGCAAGTCGTACCCCGGATGATACCTGGATAAATCAGATTCAACTGGAAGCTTGCTGGCGAGGGGGCACATCTCCTTCGTCAAGGCGTAGAGGTCCTTCGCAGTAAAGGTGGAACCGTCTTCTTTGGTGTCAGGAAATCCGGTCAAAGCTTCTTCCGGATCAAGATCCGGAACCCAGGCTTTAGCCCTGGTAAGGGCCAAGAGGGCACCACCTCGAGCAGCAGATTTTTTAACTTCTTCAAGACGAACTGGCAGAACAGATAACTTCTCCAACGTGCCTTGAATAGTTGTGGGGGCCGGTTTACCGAAGGATGTTGCACTAATGATCCTCTGAGCGCCGGAATACAGCTGCTCGACCAAAGTGTAACATGCCTTAAGTTTTTTCCGAAGGTCATCACCAAGATGAGTGACACGGCGCCCTGCATATAAATATCACGGTTAAACTGGCACAGGTAGAAGATTGCAAGGATAAAATAGGAGTTCCGATTGTACTTACCAAAGATTTCAGAAGTCATCAACTCAATTTGCCGCTTTAAGCCGGTTAACTCTCCAGTCACCGGATTAAGCGCCCCCTCAGCATCTTGAACCCTTTTTTCCAATTCTTTCTTTTGAACTTCAAAAGTGGTCCGCTCTTCTTCAAAGAACTTTTTCAGATCTTCAGCAGTCTTTAGACTTACCTGAAGATCTTTCTTGGCTTTTGAAGCGGGAGATTCTGTCTCAGCAAGACGGCTCCGAAGTTCATTAATCTCATCAGCGTTCCGGTTTAAATCAGCCTGCAAGCATAATCAAGTGACAAGAAGCAAAAATCAGACAAGTCTCAAGCACACAAACAAGTTGTCTACTTGACACTTGGGGGCTAATGGCAGTTGAAGCTGTGTGGCAGTCGATTCACCAGAAGAAGACAGTGGAGTTTCCTGATAATCAGGGTCAGACGGTTTAAGAGGTTTTCTGATAAGCCCGGCCTTGGGATGAAGAAGAGTCGGAGAAAGTATCACCTCAGCACGGCGCTTCCGAGCCGGAGTTAAAGAAATCCCGGATGATTCCACTGCCAGGCCACTATGGCGAGTGGTCCGGCAAAGAGCTTCATGTTGTTGCTTCTTCAAAAGAAAATTAGGATCCAATTGAGCATAAGGGTGAGAAAATTGGTATTTCCGGACGGTCCGACGACTTTTTTATGGAAGAGGTTCTGAATCAGAAGAAAGGATAGTTACCTCAACTTCGGCCAGATTATCACCATCAGCCAATTCCTGTGGAAAGTTATCATTAGATACAGATATGAGTACAAGAAAGCAAATTAAAACCGGATTAATTCATACCTCGGAATCCGGATCATCATCCTCGGCGTGAGAGCTGGAGTCAACAGCTGCCTTTCTTTTCTTGTTAGCAAAGGTCTTCCGGTGCGCTTGTTTGCCGGTTTTCTCCTGAGGCTTTCTCTTCCAGAAAGGATCGTCAGCCTATTTAAAAGAAGGAAAGACAATTGAAAGGACGGTTTAAATGAACGGATTAAAAACAAAGGACAAAGCAAAGCTTACCGCAGGCAGCTTATTCTTCTTATAATACGGTGCTAACCCGACTTTTCTGCAGTCTGCTAAGGAGACGTTGAGCATCTTCTTAGCTGATTCAATAACCTCCGATTCAGATATTTTTTCCTTGGTAAACCGTTGAGGGTCGTCCGGTTTACTGGAATACTGGCACATCAGCTGTGATCGCCGGCTCAAGGGAAGGATGCTCCAAGACAAGCAGCAGCGCATAAAGTCGGTTCCAGTTAAGCCATTGGCCATGAAAGCTTTTAGTCTGGAGAGTTGTGATGCAAACCGGGTCCGCTCAACAGAGCTGAGTCGTTGTGGTAGAGGATGATCCTCCGGAATACGGTGCTCACGATAACCCGGCAAAGGGTTCTCCCCTTCAGGAGAAGTATCAACGCAGTAAAACCATGATTTGTTCCACTCCTTTGGATGCGTGTGTAAAGCGGCGTGAGGGAAGACGGCGTCTCTCCTTTTCTGGATACAAACACCGCCGAGTTCCTGATGCGGTCCATTGGTGAACTCCGTGCGCCGGTTCAGATGAAAAAAGTCCCGGAATAGATCAACAGACGATTCTTCTTGCAGATATACCTCTGAGAAGACTTGAAAATCACAGATATTTGAAATAGAGTTGGGCCCAATGTCCTGAGGGTGGAGCTGGAAGGCAGCAAGAACGTCCCGGAAAAACTTTGAACCGGGGGGGGGGGGAGAAGCCTCGAGATATGTGGTCAAAGAAAACAATAACCTCCCCGGGTCTGGGAGTAGGAGGGCATTCATTCCCCGGAGCCCGCCACTTCAAAACAGACTGAGGGCCTAAGGTACCAATTTCAGCAATTTTGACCAAGTCTTCTTCCGTGATAATGGAAGGGACCCAATCACAAGAAACAAACTGCTTGGCCATAGCGGTAGGAGGACAAGTACTGAAAAAGATAAAGTGCAAAAAAGGATTATGCGGGTACAGCAGTATAAATCGGAAGATATCTACGAAGGTTACGCAACAGTTTAGACAGAGGACTAATGATATGGTTAAACCGGCAATAACAGGGAGCAATGTCATTACCGATTCACGACAGCAAACAAGGAACAGCTAAACCGTCACGTTCAAACTTCAATTTTTTTACAGGAACAAGGCATGATAGTATAAACCGGAGCATACTTAGCAGATTTACAAAGGGAAGAAACAAGTTTCGACAGACAGTTAGGGCAGAACAGATCTGAGTATGCGAGAAAAAGAAAATAAATATATGAAGGTACGGGAAGAACTACAAGGGTAATAAACGGAGCAGATGAACCTACAGATTAGGTAAAGTAGCAAGATCTAAAGCACAGGAGCAGCAAGCTGAAGGCATAATCTAAGAGTAGGACGTGAAGACTAAAGTTTCAGGGTGCAAGGCGAAGTTTTCATGGAGGTTCTAATGGCGGAAGCACGAGGAAGAACCCTAGAAGACGCAGATCTGTAACGAGGAAGAAAAAACGTACCTGGAACAATGGAGGACAGCGGCGGAGTTCTCTGGTCAAGTCAGGTTGATGCAGCGGCCAGGGAGGTCTTGAATCGGCGAGGCAACGGCGACGCTTCAAGCTCGGGCGTCAATGGCGTCTTGAAGCTCGGGCGGCAGACGGAGGAAGAAGAGGCGAGAAGAAGATAGAACGAAAGGGGGCGGCGGTATTTATAAGAGAAGGACAGATATGAAGCGTCAGGTGCGGGATTCGAGGGAGCAAAGATTGGATAAAGATCCCTTGACGCCTCGATTTTCGGGATAACCATTAAAACAAAGCTACAGTACAACTCGCAGCGTTAAATGCGGAGATGATGTCACGTTCAGATTTAGTGATTCTCGAAGATGACGTCAGAGCCGGTTTACAAAAATGAGAAGACACAGAAGAAAATTATGCAAGACAAGGGAGAGTGATATGAACAAGTTCAAATCATTCTGGGGCCTAATGTCAGGGATATGACTAGCAGGTATAAACCGGCTAGTGTAAACCGGCTTAATTATAATATGTTTAGTTGTAATATTTAGTAAAGGCTACGGCCCATGAGATCTTAGGGCCCATGTATAGAATTACGGTTTGTAAACCGCCAAGCGATGTAACTTGAGAGATAAGGAAGAAAAGACAGAGACCGAGGCGGACACAAGTATGAGCCGGCCTCGGGACTCTGTAAACTGGACCAGGCGTCACCTCAATATAAAGGGACGACCCGGCGACGGTTCAAGGACAAGCAAGAATCAACCCGTCGAGACTACAGGCAAGCGATCCGCTCCCTGTAAACCGACGCCCAAGCAATACCAAACCAACGAGACATAGGCTTTTACCTTCATCGAAGGGGCCGAACTAGGATAAACTCTCTGTGTCCTTTGTGTGCTATGAACCCCTTCAAGCTAACCCGTGCGATGGTTCCATCATCAAGTCCACTAAACCGGACATCTGCCGTGCTAATTCCACGACAACCACCGTGCTCTAAAAGGTATAAGTGAAGCATTAGAGCAAAAACTATTCAACTCAAAAGATATAAGTGAAGCACATAGTGTTCTAACAATTCCTAGGCCATATTTAACTCTCTCAAATAGGTGTGTCCAGCATAGATAATTGTGGCAAACTAACAAGCAAAGACTCAAATTATACAAGACGCTCCAAGTAAAACACATATCATGTGGTGAATAAAAATATAGCTCCGAGTATAGTTACCGATGGATGAAGACGAAAGAGGGGACGCCTTCCCCGGGCATCCCCAAGCTTACGCTCTTGGTTGTCCTTGAATTTTATCTTGGGGTGCCATGGGCATCCCCAAGCTTAGGCTCTTGCCACTCTTTGTTCCATAGTCCATCAAAGCAATACTCAAAACTTGTAAACTTCACAACTCAAAACTTAGACAAAAATCTCGTGAGCTCCGTTAGTATAAGAAAACAAACCACTACTCAAAGGTACTGCAATGAATTCATTCTTTGTTTATGTTGGTGTTCAACCTAATGTATTCCAACTTCTCTATGATTCATACTTCCCAATACTACTCATAGATGCATTGAAATAAGCAAACAACACACGAAAGACAGAATCTGTCCAAAACATAACAGTCTGTAGTAATCTGCAGTTTTCACATACTTCTGTAACTCCAAAAAATTTAAACTAAATTGGTAAACATAAGGAATTTGTCTATTAATCATCTGCAAAAAGAATCAACTAAATAGCTATGACACCCGGATAATTAAGCTACAGTAATCGGTGCCACATCGTCGTAGTTACTGTTGCTAATCTCACTTTGATTCAAAACCGTTCAAATTCAAATTAAAATAAAGTCAAACTATAAAAGTTCTCGAAAGTAAAAACTAAATTGTTCAAAAAGTGCCAAATAATCCATAAGTAATAATGGTGGAGAAACTACACTTTTATAAAGTATTTAAATGCACTAAATGAATAAAATAGTGGCTAGAACAAATATTCAAATACCTTTTTAATAATAAAATTGTACAAAGTATTTTATTATAACACCAAGCTTTTTGAGGTAATGAGCAAAATTGTAACATTAATTTAGGTGTTGATTTTATTTTTTGAAAAACTAAATACACTAGAAAATAAAAGAAATAGAAAAGAAAAAATAAAAAAAGGAAAAGAACAAAAGAAAAACCGGCACTGTGCATCGGGCCTCTAAGTCCACAATGCACAGTCCAGCCCACCTACCCCCGTGTGTCTCCTTCCCCTGTTCATCGTGGGAGCGTGGGCACCTTCGATGGCTAGCACGGCCTCGGTCGTCGCCGTGGCGGCCATCCGCCGGACTTCCCCTGACTACAAGAGCGCCAGCGATCCCCTCTCTCTGTGGAAACCATAGCCCTCACTCTCCACTTCGATGCCGTTTTCTTGCCCGTGACGATCGGCCGTCACCTTGACGTCGTCGATGCCGCGGCCTGCGACCACCTCCGGCCACCAGAGATGTCCAGGGGCTTCACCACCATTGTCTCGTTTGTCTACGCCTTTGGGTTGCGCCGGGGAGGCCCCGTACGCTCGCCATCGCCGTCGTCTTCGTCGCGTACATCGCCGATCGCCGTCGTCAATTCCCACCACTCTGGTCCATCCCGGGCCTCCCTGACCTCGTCCTCGGCACCTCTGTGAGCCACTCTTCCGAAACCCCCTCTCCCTGTTGTAGAATCGTCGCCGTAGCCGTCCGCACCCGCCTTCACCCGACTCTCGTCGGCCCCGGCACCTGCTGCCCTCGCCACACCCTCGCATGGCCTTGCCTTCACCTGATGTGGCTCTGCCGCCGTCGCTCGTTCTTGTCCAAGCCGCCCCGCTCCCGCGTCCCGCCGTGCTCCCCGTGCATCCAGCCTCGCGCCTGGCTGCGTGCTCGCCTCCGACGCGGCGGCCGCCGGCTGCCGCTCCGCCGGGCCATGCTCGACTCTGCACGGGCTTGCGGCTGCGCCCTCCCGTGCGCGTGCGCTCTCCGGCTCCGTCCCCTGCCGCCCCTGCCTGCTTCCCTTGTCGTCGCAGCCACGACTACCACCGGCCGCCGCTCCCCAATCATCGCCCTTGCCTCACCACTCGCCTCCGGCTGCCGCCGCACCGCCTCGCCCGCTGCGCAGCCTCGTGTTGATGTGCCCGCGGCCGGCTGGTGCGCCTGCCGCGGCCCGCGCCCTCTGGTGCTCCGGCGACGCGCCGTCGTGGCTGCCGTCCTCTCCACGCCCGGCCATGGTTCGGCCTCACCCGCTCGGGCTGGTGGACGCTCGGTTCGTCCATGCCCAGCGCCCATGATGCCAATGCCCGCTAGGGCATTTGGCCCATTGACAGCGGGGGCCCGCCCCCAGAAAATTATTTTTTATAAAAAAATGAAAAAAGTCTAAACAAATAAATTAGTAATTAATCAATTAATTGATGAGTTAATTAAGTTAATTAAGTTAATTAATCATGTTTAACTAATCTAATTAATCATGTTAATTAACACTAATAATCTGTTAATGAAACCGAGACACTAACGAGCGGGCCCCACTTGCCAGGGTTGACTAGGATTGACCTAGTCAACCTGTAGACTTGCTAACATCATGTTGATGTCACGCGGACACAGTAAATGCTTTTTCTAGATTAAATTAATTCTGTTAATTCCAGAAATGAATTAAAAACTTTAAAAATTAATAGAGAATAATCCGTAACTCGGATGAAAACAATTTATATATGAAAGTTGCTCAGATTTTCGAGACGAATCCGAATACGCAGTCCGTTCATTCACCGTACATCCATATCATGGCGAACCTACAACCGTCCCCCTCTGGTCCTTCTCTCCGAAAACGCGGAACACCAGGAATACTTTCCCGGATGTTTTCCCCCTTCATCGGTATCACCTCCTACCGCGTTAGGTCGCATGTAGCACCACGTTTTGCCATATTAAGCTTTGTGGTGCGATGTTTGCTTTAGATTTATTGTTTCTCCCCCCTCTTCTATCCGATAGACATCGGGACTTGACTGCTGACGGTGCCACTGTGATCGACTGCGTCGACGACGACCCCTCCTTCTTGCTAGAGCAACCAGGCAAGCCCCCCCCCCTTGATCACCAGATATCGCCCATTCTCCTCTCTCTTATTCTTGCATTAGATTTGCTACTAGTGATGATTCGACAGTTCCTATTCTGTTGCATAGTCTGTCATTATTGCTTCCACTCTTGATACCTTACCTGCTGTCGAAATGCTTAGTATAGGATGCTAGTATTCCATCACTGGCCCTACATTCTTGTCCGTCTGCCATGCTATACTATCGGGCCGTGATCACTCGGGTGGTGATCACGGGTATATTCTATACTATTACATACTCATGATGATGATTCGGAGATGGGGGCTGAAGGGGCAGGTGGTTCCACACAGGTAGTTGTGGGCCTGGGTTCCCGGCAGCCCCCTGATGGTTACTTTATGGCAGAGCGACAGGGCGGGTTGCGACCACCTAGGAGACAGGTGGGCCTAGCCCTGGTCGTTGTCCGCGGTTACTTCAAAATAACACGCTTAACGAGACCTTGGTATTTGATCTGAGTCTGGCCATTGACCTATACACACTAACCAGCTACGTGGGAATAGTTATGGGCACTTGACGTCGTGGTATCAGCCGAAGCCTTCTTGACGTCAGCGACTTAGCGGTGCGCGTAGGATTGGACTGGAACGCCGCTCGGGTATTAGGAGTGGCTTGGTCTGCTTACCGGCCGCCCTCACAACGTGCAAGTGTGCATTGGGCGATGGGCCCAGACCCCCGTGCGTTAGGGTTTAGACCAGCGTGCTGACCTCTCTGTTGTCCTTAGGTAGGGCTGCGACGTGTTGATCTTCCGAGGCCGGGCATGACCCAGGAAAGTGTGTCCGGCCAAATGGGATCGAGCGTGCTGGGTTATGTGGTGCACCCCTGCAGGGAAGTTAATCTATTCGAATAGCCGTGTCCCTCGATAAAAGGAGGACCCAGAGTTGTATTCTGACCTCATGACAACTAGCATTGGATACTTAATAAAACACACACTTACCAGTGCCAGATACAACCCGGTGACCGCTTTCCCACATGGCGACGAGGGGAGGATCGCCGGGTAGGTTTATGCTATACGATGTTACTTGGTGAACTTACCATCTACACCCTTCTACTTCTGCAAGACGGAGGCTGCGAGAAGCAAGGATACTTGTTACTTTCCAGCTACTCTCTTCTACTGCTGCAAGATGGAGGTTGCCAGAAGCATAGTCTTCGATTGGATTAGCTATCCCCCTCTTATTCTGGCTTTCTGCAGTTTAGCCCATAGATATTACCCCTTTACACAGATATCATTGCATTTGTAGTGTAGATCCTTGCTTCCGAGTACTTTGGATGAGGACTCACGGTTGCTTTGGTCCCCCTTTTCCCCCTTTTCTCTCTCTTCTCGGATTATGCAACCAGATTGATGGAGTCCAGGAGCCAGAAGATCACGAGGATGTTTGTACGTGGAGTTTGGCTTCGAGGAGTAGTTAGGAGGTCCCAGGCAGGAGGCCTTGCCTTTTCGATCATTGTTACTTTTGTGCTAGCCTTCTTAAGGCAAACTTGTTTAACCTATGTATGTACTCAGATATTTTTGCTTCCGCTGACTCTTGTGTATTCGAGCTTATGTATTCGAGCCCTCGAGGCCCCTGGCTTGTAATATAAAGCTTGTATTATTTCAATTTGTGTCTAGAGTTGTGTTGTGATATCTTCCAGTGAGTCCCTGATCTTGGTCGTACACAATTGCGTGCATGATTAGTGTACGGTCAAATCGGGGGCGTCACAACAGGACCCTCCAGTAAAATCTGGTGACCATTCTAGCGAGCACTAATGATTCTGTTTTTCACAGCAAGATCACATAAACTTCACACAAGTCTTCACAAAGGTTCTACTTGGCACAAACACTAAACAAAACACAAAACCACATCTAAACAGAAGCTAGATGCAATATTTATTCCTAAACCAAAGCAAAAACAAAAATAAAATAAAATTGGATTCCCTCCCAACAAGCGCTATCGTTTTACGCCCCTAGCTAGGCACGATACATGGATAGATCTAGGTATTGCCATCTTTGGAAGGCAATCCATAAGTGGCTCTCATAATAGATTCATATGGTAATTTGATTTTCTTTCTAGGAAAGTGTTCCATGCCTTTCCTTAATGGAAATTGGAATCTAACATTTCCTTCCTTCATATCAATAATTGCACCAATCGTTCTAAGAAAAGTTCTACCCAGAATAATAGGACATGAAGGATTGCAATGTTTATCAAGAACAATGAAATCTACGGGCACATAATTCCTATTGGAAACAATAAAAACATCATTAATCCTTCCCATAGGTTTCTTAATAGTGGAATCCATAGGATGCAAATTCAAAGAACACTCATCGAGCTCATGAAATCCTAGCAAATCACAGAAAGTTTTTGGGATAGTGGAGACACTCGCACCCAAATCACACAAAGCATAGCATTCGTGGTCTTTAATTTTTTTTTTATAGTAGTTTCCCACTCATCATAAAGCTTTCAAGGGATAGAAACTTCTAACTCAAGTTTTTCTTCATAAGATTGCATCAAAGCATCAACTATGTATTTGGTAAAAGCTTTATTTTGACTATAAGCATGCAGAGGGTTTAGTACGGATTGCAACAAGGAAATACAATCAATCAAAGAGCAATTATCATAATTGTATCCCTTGAAATCCAAAGTAGTGGGTTCATCACTATGCAAAGTTTTAATCTCTTCACTCCCCCTTTTAACAATTTTAGCATCAAGATCCAAAAACTCCGAATCATTGGGACACCTTAAAGTAGAAGCATCTCCAATCCTATCTTCATCAAGATTTATACTAGAAAACAAGGATCTAATAGGAGACACATCAATAACTTTCAGATCTTCATCTTTATTTTCATGATAACTAGAAGAATACGCTTTTATATAATTCTCTCTTTTAGCACGCATCCTAGCGGTTCTCTCTTTGCATTCATCAATGGAAATTATCATGGCTTTGAGAGACTCATTGATATCATGCTTAGGTGGGATAGATCTAAATTTCAAAGAATCAACATCAAGAGTAATTCTATCCACACTTCTAGCCAATTCATCAATCTTAAGCAATTTTTCTTCAAACATAGCATTGAAATTCTTTTGCGAGATCATAAACTCCTTAACACTAGCTTCAAATTCAGAAGGCATCTTTCCATAAGAGTTGTTGTAGGAGTTACCATAATTATTAGAGGAATTACACGACAGAAGAAGGGCAAATAAAACGGCAAGGGTGAAGTCGGGGAGAGGAAAACGAGAGGCAAAAATGTAATGCAAAGGATAAGGGTTTGTGATAGGTACTTGGTATATGACTTTTGCGTAAGCCTACCCGGCAACGGCGCCAGAAATTCTTATTGCTACTTCTCGAGCTTGCGTTGTATTCCCTCGAAGAGGAAAGGGTGATGCAGCAGAGTAGCGTAAGTATTTCCCTTAGTTTTTGAGAACCAAGGTATCAATCTAGTAGGAGACCACGCGCGGGTCCCTCGCACATGCACAAACAAATAAGAACTTCGCAGCCAACGAGATAAGGGGTTGTCAATCCCTTTATGGCCACTTACGAAAGTGAGATCTGATAGAGATGATAGTTTGATATTTTTGGTATTTTTGATTATAGGAACAAAAAGTAAAAGCGGAAAAGTAAAGTAGATTGTAGATTGATATGTTGAGAATAGACCCGGGGGCCATAGTGTTCTTTAGTGGATTCTCTCATGATAGCGATATTCTACGGCGGGTAAACAAATTACTGTCGGGGAATTGATAGAAAAGCAAATAATTATGAGACTATCTAGGCATTATCATTATATATAGGCATCACGTGCGAGACAAGTAGACCGAAATGATTCTGCATCTACTACTATTACTCCACACATCGACCGCTATCCAGCATGCATCTAGTGTATTGGGTTCACAAGAATAGAGTACCGCCTTAAGCAAGATGACATGATGTAGATGGATAAACTCAAAATTAGTGATATAAACCTTTCTTTTTATCCTCGATGGCAGCAATACAATACGTGCGTGGCTGCCCCTACTGTTACTGGGAAAGGACACCGCAAGATTGAACCCGAAGACAAGCACTTCTCCCATTGCAAGAACTATAGATCTAGTAGGTCAAACTAAACCAATAATTCGAAGAGACATGCAAGGATATTAAGAGCACACATAAAGAGTTCAGAGAAGAACCAAATATTTCTCATAGATAATCTTGATCATAAACTCACAATTCATCGGATTCCGACAAACACACCGCAAAAAGAGATTACATCGAATATATCTGCTCGAAGACCGAGGATAACTTTGTATTGAGATCCAAAGAGAGAGAACAAGCCATCTAGATACTAGCTATGGACCCGAAGGTCTGTGGTAAACTACTCACAACTCATGGTGAGACGATGATGATGATGTAGAAGCACTCTGTGGTAGATCCCCCCTCCGGCAGAGCTCCGAAACAGGCCCCAAGATGGGATCTCACGGGAACAGAAGGTTACGGCGGTGGAACTAGGGTTTTCTCTCCTCTTCTGATGGTTTCGGGGTACGTAAGTATATATCGGAAGAAGGAGGGCACCAGGGGCCAAACGTGGGGCCCACGAGACAGGGGGCGCGCCCTATAGGGGAGGGGCGCCCCCACCCTCGTGGGCGCCACGTGTGCCCTACTCCATGGTTCTCAAGTCTCCCGTGCGTGATTTTCTCCAAAAATATCTCTCCCGAAGGTTTCATTCCGTTTGGACTCCGTTTGATATTCATTTTCTGTAAAACCCTGAAACTGGCAAAAAACAGCAATCTGGACTGGGCCTTTGGGTTAGTAGGTTAGTCCCAAAAATAATATAAAAGTGTGTAACAAAGCCCATTAACCATCCAAAACATCATAAATAATTGCATGGAACAATCAAAAATTATAGATACGTTGGAGACGTATCAGTATTCATGTGGCAAAGAACTAAAAAGCAGTGGCACAATCTATATATAGAATATAGGAAGATGTTTCGGGGTACCTTGTAATAACAAGAGCAATGGATAATTGATTGTACGAAGGACAGGTGTAAGTCGTTATCCATATGGATATAATGGTGGTAAGGAATTGCAAAGGCGGAGGCCAGAGGAATCTCGGAAAAATAACGAACATTATCTCTAGAATCTTCTGATGAAGCAGGCGACCATCTTGACTGAAGGGGCTCTCCGGGAGAAAGTATTTTCGATAACCTAAAGTTAGATTTTAGCAAAATCATTTAACCCGAATAGAAGAGAGATCAGAGTCCCAGAGTAAATACGAGGAATAAAAGATCCTAATACCACCCAATCACGACGTGGGCCCATAAGCCACACAACCATGTTCATAAAAGTTTTGCAATGACTAGACTTGACTTCGGCCAAGGAGTTGGAAAGGGGGATTCTTACAACCAGTCGGATCTCATACCAACTTGTGACTCCCCCGATTTGATCGTAAACCAATGTTGGGGATATCGCTTATCGGGAACTTATCGGTCGACCCATGATAAGGGGTAAATCGGCCAGTTTATCGGCATATTGGCCGATTTATCGCCATATCGGCTGATTTATCGGCCGATTTATCTGATCGGTCAAACAACGGTAAGCGATAAATTGTCCGATTTATCGGCATATCGGAAGATATCTTGAACAGTGCCGTAAACTAATCATGCACGCAAATGTGTACGACCAACATCAGGGACTCACTGGAAGATATCACAACACAACTCTAGACACAAATTAAAATAATACAAGCTTTAGATTACAAGCCAGGGGCCTCGAGGGCTCGAGTACATAAGCTTGGACACACAAGAGTCAGCGGAAGCAATAATATCTGAGTACAGACATAAGTTAAAGAAGTTTGCCTTAAGAAGGCTAGCACAAATGTAGCAACGATCGAAAAGGCAAGGCCTCCTGCCTGGGACCTCCTAACTACTCCTCGAAGCCGAACTCCACGTAGAAACATCCTCGGGATCCTCTGGCTCATGAACTCCATCATCTTGTTGCATCATCCGAGAAGAAAGGAAAAAGGGGGAAAAGGGGGAGCAACGCAACTATGAGTACTCATCCAAAGTACTCGCAAGCAAGGATCTACACTATATATGAAATGGTATATGTGTAAAGGCGGGGTTATATCCTTGTGTTAAACTGCAGAATGCGAGAATAAGAGGGGTAAAGCTAGTCCTATCGAAGACTACGCTTCTGACAGCCTCCATCTTGCAGCAGTAGAAGAGAGTAGCTCGAAAGTAACAAGTATCCTCGCTTTTGGCAGCCCCCGTCTTGCAGCAGTAGAAGAGAGTAGATGGTAAGTTCTCCAAGTAACATAGTATAGCATAATCCTACCCGGCGTTCCTTCCCTCGCCGCCCTATGGGAAAGCCATCACCGGGTTGTATCTGTTACTTGTAAGGGTGTGTTTTATTAAGTATCCGGTTCTGGTTGTCATGAGGTCGGAGTACAATTCCGAGTCGTCCTTTTATCGAGGGACATGGCTTTTCGAATAGATTAACTTCCATGTAGGGTGCTACCTCTTGAGCATGCGTTGGTTTTCCCTTGAGAGGAAAGGGTGATGCAACAATGTAGCATAAGTATTTCCCTTAGTTTTTGAGAACCAAGGTATCAATCCAGTAGGAGACTACACGCAAGTCGCCTAGTACCCACACAAACAATCAAGAACCATGCAATCAACGTGATAAAGGGATTGTCAATCCCTTCACGGCCACTTGCAAAAGTGAGACGTGATAAAGATAATAAGATAAATATTTTTGGTATTTTTGTTGTATAGATTGGAAAATAAAGACTACAAAATAAATAGTAAACTAAAATTGTAGATCGGAAACTTATATGATGTAAAGTAGACCCGGGGGCCATAGGTTTCACTAGTGGCTTCTCTCATGATAGCATAAATTACGGTGAGTGAAAAAATTACTGCCGAGCAATTGATAGAAAAGTGCATAGTTTTGAGAATATCTAGGCATGATCATGAACATAGGCATCACATCCGTGTCAAGTAGTCCGAAACGATTCTGCATCTACTACTATTACTCCACACATCGACCGCTATCCAACATGCATCTAGAGTATTAAGTTCATAAGAATAGAGTAACGCCTTAAGCAAGATGACATGATGTAGAGGGATAAACTCAAGCAATATGATATAAACCCCATCTATTTATCCTCGATGGCAATAATAGAATACGTGTCGGTTCCCTTTCTATCACTGGGATCGAGCACCGCAAGATTGAACCCAAAGCTAAGCACTTCTCCCATTGCAAGAAAGATCAATGTAGTAGGCAAAACCAAACTGATAATTTGAAGAGACTTGCAAAGATATTAAATCATGCATATAAGAATTCAGAGAAGAACCAAATATTGTTCATAGATAATTTTGATCATAACCCACAATTCATTGGATCTCGACAAACACACCGCAAAAAGTATTACATCGAATAGATCTCCAAGAAGATCGAGGAGAACTTTGTATTAAGATCCAAAGAGAGAGAAGAAGCCATCTAGCTAATAACTATGGAACCGAAGGTCTGTTGTAAACTACTCACACATCATCGGAGAGGCTATGGTGTTGATGTAAAAGCCCTCCGTGATCGATCTCCCCTCCGTCGGAGCGCCGGAAAAGGCCCCAAGATGGGATCTCACAGGTACAGAAGGTTGCAGCGGTGGAAATAGGGTTTCGTGGTGCTTCTCAATGTTTTCAGGGTATATGAGTATATATAGGAGAAAGAAGTAGGTCGGTGGAGCTACGAGGGGCCCACGAGGGTGGGGGCGCGTCTACCCCCCTGGGCGCGCCCTCCTGCCATGTGGCCGCCTCGTTGCTTCCTTGACGTCCACTCCAAGTTTCCTGGATTGCGTTTGTTCCAAAAACGTTCCTCACAAAGGTTTAATTCCATTGGGATTCCGTTTGATATTCCTTTTCTGTGAAACACCGAAATAGGCAAAAAAACAGCAATTTGCACTAGGCCTTTGGTTAGTAGGTTAGTCCCAAAAATAATATAAAAGTTCATATTAAAGCCCATTAAACTTCCAAAACAGATAATATAGTAGCATGGAACAATAAAAAATTATAGATACGTTGGAGATGTATCATAGGGGTGCACCCCATTACCCAACACGCTCGATCCCCTCAGGCCGGACACACTTTCCTAGGTCATGCCCGACCTCGGAAGATCAACACGTCGCAGCCCTAGCTAGGCACAACAGAGAGGTCAGCCCGCCGTTCTAAATCCTAAGCCCGCGGGGTCTCGGCCCATCGCCCATTGCACACCTTCACGTTGCGAGGGCGGCCGGTAAGCAGACCTAGCCCCTCCTAATACCAGAGCAGGCGTTCCAGTCCGATCCGGTGCGCGCCGCTCAGTCACTAACGTCAAGAAGGCTTCGGCTAATACGACGACCTCGAGTGCGCATAACTGTTCTCGCGTAGCTGGTTAGTGTGTATAGGCCAGTGGCCAATCTCAGATCAAATATCCAAACTCGTTAAGCGTGTTATTTTGAAATCACCGCAGACAATGACCAGGGCCAGGCTACCTCTCAGCTCGGTGTCTCAACCTGCCCTGTCGCTCCGCCACAAAGAATCACTCGGGGCCGTCGGGAACCCAGGCCCACCACTACCTGGATGGAGCCACATGTCCTTTCAGCCCCCAATATGTGAATCACTTGCGGTTACTCTACAAGTGATCACCTCCCGAAGTGATCACGGCCCAATAGTATAGCATGGCAGACGAACAAGGATGCGGGGCCACTGATGGAATACTAGTATCCTATACTAAGCATTTAGGATAGCAGGTAAAGTTATCAACAGTTGTAGCAACAATGACAGCCTATGCAACAGAATAGGAGCTACCGAATCATCAATAGTAGCAAACCTAATGCAAGAACAAGAGAGAAGAGAGTGGGCCATATCTGGTGATCAAGGGGGGTTGGCTTGCCTAGTTGCTCTGGCAAGAAGGAGGGGTCGTCGTCAATGTAGTCGATCATAGGGGTATCGGCAACGGTCTCGGGG
The DNA here is from genome assembly GCA_902687465.1 of Secale cereale. NCBI lineage: Eukaryota > Viridiplantae > Streptophyta > Magnoliopsida > Poales > Poaceae > Secale > Secale cereale. The sequence goes on from LR738714.1 coordinate 556,836,244, forward strand.
TCTACCAGAAAAAAGTAACGGAGGGGGAACACAATGAATAACAGAGCAATCGAAGCATCACAAATCATAACAAGGGAATACACGGTGCTAGGTGTGACCTAACGCGGTACTAGGCGATTCTGGCGAAGGGGAAAAACATCCGAGAAAGTATTTCCGGTGTTTGATGTTTTCGGGTAGATGAAACTAGGGTGGATTGTTGCATGTTCGCTATGCTAGGGACACGTGGCGGATGAACAGATTGCGTATTCGGATTCGTCTCGTCGTTCAGAGCAACTTTCATGTACAAAGTATTTTCATCCGAGTTACAGATTATTTTATATTAATTTTCAAAGTTTTAATTCATTTTTAGAATTGACAGAATTAATGTAATTATAAAATGTAATTATGACGTCAGCATGATGTCAGCAGTCACCAGTCGGTTGACTTAGTCAAATTGAAGTGTGGGTCCCACAGTCATTGACTGTTTACTAATTAATCTAGTTAATTAGTTTAATTAACACATTAATTAGGTTGAGTTAATTAAGTTAATTACTTAATTTTTTTAATATAACATTCTGGGACTGGGCCTCGTTTGTTATTGGGCCAAAGGGGCTAACGGGTATGCAGGCAAGCGGGTGCCCGGGCTGGAGCTCACCCGATAGGGGCGAGCGGGCTTCGTAAGTCGTGGCGAGCCGGGGCGCGCGCTCGACGGCGGGTGGAGCCGGCACGGGACAGTGGCGAGCGGCACCAGCAGCTGCAGCTGCTGCAGTATGGCCGACGCGGCGAGGCCGCGCGTGGAGGCAGGGTGCGGCAATGCGCATGGGGCAAGTGAGGGGGGACGGTCGCCAGGGACGGCGAGCGCTGCATTCTGCAGCAGACAGAGGGGGGGCACGAGCAACCGCACGCGGCTGCGGCTTGAGCAGCAGCAGCGAGCGGGCAAGGCGGGCACGGCAGCGTCAGTGGACGTGCGCAGGGCGGCGCCGTTCGGCGGTGGCTGCGAGCGGGTAGAGCAAAGGTGGGGGTGGACGAGGGGCGCGGCGTCGGCGGCGTCGGCGACTAGCACGGTGCAGTGCGCGGGGAAGAGAGGAGGGAGTGGAGGCTGGAGGTGGCCTCACCGTTGTTTGAATAGAAGACGGTGGTGAGGCGTGATGGAGCGAGCCGAGGAGGATGTCGGTGACGCGAGGCGGCGAAGGGTGGCGTCGGCGAGGAGGGTCAGGCAATGGGGAGGCCTACGGGCGGCGGCTAGCGTCGACGGGGGCTCGATCCCCTCCCCGATCTAGATAGGAACAATAGGGAAGCAGGAAGAGCGAGAGGCGAGGATGGGGCGGCGACCGGGCCGCCGGCGACGAGGGCGTCAGGGGTGAGCAATGACGGGATCGATCCCGATCTAGGGGGTCGGGGGAGTGAGGGGGGAAGTGGGGGTGGCGCTAGGGTTCAGCCGGGTTGGGAGGGGTTAGTCGGTGGGGACTGGGCCGGCCTAACGGCCTGGTGGCCAGCTGGGCCACGACCGAGCAGGGGGGTTCTTCTCCCCTTTTTTATTTTCTTTGTTTTGTTTTCTTTTACTTTTTCTTATTTTTCTTTTCTGTTTTTATCTTACTTTCTATTTAGTTTAGTTTTTATTTAATATTAAAAAGATCCCTAATTTAGTAATACCTCAAAACCCACTGCCACAAAAGGTTTTACCCTAAAACAATTTATTTTAATATTCTGTTAATTATAAAAGCATTTAAATATTGGTTTTTGCTACTGTTTTATTCACCTTAGAGTGTTTAAACACTTTTAAAGTGGGGTTTCTTCACCACAATTACCTATGCATTAGTTGGCACGACCCGAACATTTTAGTTTTGAAGTTTGAAAACTTTTGATGTTTGTCTTTACTTCAATTTGAATTTTAATCGGTTTGAACTAATGCGAGATTATCAACAGTAACCGAGGTGACATGGCATCATTAGCAGGGAATTATTGTAGTCTAATTATCCGGGCGTGACAGATGTTTGAGTAGATCTATTTTGTTATATGGGTTAATCGTGATCTTGGTGGTAGGGTTGTATATTTTATTTATGGTGATGTCCTACGGTGCCCTCTGTTCTCGCGCAAACGTGAGGGGGCCCCGTTGTAGGGTGTTTCAATAGATTCATGGTTCGCTTACGGTGGGTTGCGAGAGTTACAGAAGCTTAAACCCGAGTAAGTGGGGTATGACGTATGGGAGTAAAGAAGACTTGATACTTAATGCTATGGTTGGGTTTCACGACCTTAATGATCTTTAGTAGTTGCAGATGCTTGCTAGGAGTCCAATCATAAGTGCATATGATCCAAGTAGAGAAAGTATGTTAGCTCATGCCTCCCCCTCATATAAAATTGCAAGAATGATTGCCGGTATTTGTTATCGATTGCCTAGGGACAATTCCACAAATCCTACCACACTAACCCACACTCGTTATACTAATTTATTTGTACTTTTATTTACGTGTGCTTTGTTATCTTGGAAATTTATCCTACTACACCTACAAAGCACGTTTAGTTTTATTCTTGTTCTATATAAAACAAACTTTAAGTGTGCGTAGAGTTGTATCGGTGGTCGATAGAACTTGAGGGAATATTTGTTCTACCTTTAGCTCCTCATTGGGCCCGACACTCTTACCTATCGAAAAAGGCTACAAACGATCCCCTACACTTGTGGGTTATCAAGACCTTTTTTCTTGTGCCGTTGCGAGGGAGCAATAGCGCGGGGTAAATATTCTCGTGTGTACTTGTTTGCTTTATCACTAAGTAGTTTTTATTTTATGTTCTAAGTTGTTCTCTATCTTTAGTCATGGATATGGAACACGAAACACCAAAAAAATCATGGTACTTGCTGCTCATGGTGATGGGGAACGTCCTAAAACCCTCAATGCTGGTTATGTGAAAGATACTATGCACTACTTTGATAATCCTAAGAAACCCCCATTCAACTATATAATGGGAGTATCGTTGGATCAACGTGAGTACTTTAGGGATTATCGCTTGACTCATAAAGGGAAATTGTTATGGGATCAAATTCATATATTAAAGTGGTATGCTTATAATCTATGCTTGAGATATGATTATACTTGTTGCTCTAGGATGAATGCTCCACATCTTCCCTTTTCATGCAAATTTGATGATAATGAAACCTTGGCTTCTTTTGCTAGAGGTATATATGATTACTATGATGTGGAACAAATAGAAGAATTTGTTGCTTTTAAGGATGCTTATGAAATTGAATCTCTGTTCATAAAGTCTGCGGCCTTGGAAGAGACTAATATTTTGTAGGAGTCTATGGAAGAAGAAATTGATGACATTGTGAGCTCATTAGATGAAAAAGATGAGGAGGAGAGTGAAGAACAAAAGGAGGAAGAACAAGTTAGCTACACGTGCCCGCCTTTTGATGAGAGTAACCCCTCAACTCATACATTGTTTAATTTCCCTTCGTGCTTACCGAATGATGAATGCTATGGTGATTGCTATGATCCCATTGATTCGTTTGAAATATCCCTTTTTGATGATGCTTTCTATGCTTGTGGCCAAGATGGCAATATAAATTATGACTATGGAGATGAACTTTCTATAGTTCCTTATGTCAAGAATGAAATTGTTGCTATTGCACCCACACATGATAATCCTATTATCCTTTTGAATTCTCCAAACTACACTATATCGGAGAAGTTTGCACTTATTAAAGATTACATTGATGGGTCGCCTTTTACCGTTGCACATGATGATTTTGATGAGTATAATAAGCATGTGCTTGTCTACTTGCAATTATTATGAGAGATGAACTACATCTTCGCCTCTCTATGTTTCCAACACGGTAGAATTGCAAGAAACTTCTTACGCTCTGTATTGACCTTTACTTGATGTGCATAAATTGTTCTTTTATGACATGCCGATGCATAGGAAGAGAGTTAGACTTTGTCATTGCATGATATATGTTGCTTTGTGCTCACTACTAAATGCCAAATCATTGCTAATTAAGATTGGCTTTGATATACCTTGGGATCCGGGTGTATTCATTACTTGAGCACTATATGTCTAGCTTAATGGCTTTAAAGAAAGCGCTTCCAGGGAGACGACCCGGAAGATTTTTAAAAAAGAGTCATTTATTTCTGTTGAGTGTTTTTATAAAGTTTAAAAACAAAAAAAATATAGAGGGGAACCTAAAACTTTTTCAAAAAGAGAAGCTATTGAAAGGTGGCGCATTGCAGAAATGGGGGTCGACCTTGAACACTTGTGTTCATGCTTATGGAAACAATGTAGAATTTTTCATGAAAGTTCTCGCAAAAATAATTATCCCCTTGTACAAATCCATTGCATTATAAAAATAATGTGCCAAGAGTTTCCTTTAGGATGATGAAATTGCTTGTTGGTTTGTGCGATGCAAAAACAGAAAATTTGGCTGTAGTGCGCGATTTTAATTTTTTTTACAGGAATGTCAAATGGTCCTGAAACTTTTTGCACAGTCTTGCTATACAAATTTTCTATTTTTTCCTATTTTTTCCAGAATTTTTATAGGTACAGGAGTATGGTGAATGTTCCAATCTTTACACATTGTCCTGTTTTCACAGATTGCTGTTATAGATTCATTATTTGCATATGTTTGAATTCTTGTTGAGGCCTCCTTGACTTGGGGCCATAGAATTGTGATAGCATACAGTGGGTAACGTTAGTTTATAATTATACAATAATGTTAGAGCAGTACATGATGAGATTTCATTGTTCATATGCACTAACCCCGCCACTAAAAGTTCGTTTAAGTGTTGTGTGGATGAAGTGTTCGAAGATCGAGGATGTCTCAGTGTGAGGATAAGGAGTAGAGGAAATAGCTCAAGCATGGGGATGCCCAATACACCCCAAGTAAATATTCAAGGAGACTCAAGCGCCTATGCTTGGGGATGCCCCGGAAGGCATCCCATCTTTCTTCAACAAGTATCAGTATGTTTTCGGATTCGTTTCATTCACATGATATGCGTAAATTCTTGGATTGTCATGTGCCTTTTATTTTCCTTTTAATAATGCACCATGATGGTATGATATAGTCCATGGTTGATTTATAGAATTCTCTTTGCACTTCACTTATATCTTTTGAGTATGGCTTTATAGAATGCTTCATGTGCTTCACTCATATCATTTGATGTTTGGATTGCCTGTTTCTCTTCACATAGAAAACCGATGTTCGTAGAATGATCTTTTGCTTCACTTATATTTGTTAGAGCATGATCTTTTGTAGAAATAATTAAACTCTCATGCTTCACTTATATCTATTTAGAGAGTCAAACGGAATTGGAGAATTGCATGGTTAGTCATAAAATCCTACATAAAACTTATGGATCACTCAATATGATATGTTTGATTCCTTGCAATAGTTTTGCGATATAGAGATGATAATATGTGGGAGGTACTAGTGGATGATAATGTTTAGTAATATGTTGGTGTTAAGGTTTATGATTCCCGAAGCATGCACGTATAGTCTCTTGTTATGCCGGGAAGTCAGAGCACAATTTATCCTTGATTGTCTATCTTTGTGTGAAGGTCGGGGGCGCGATGGTTTACTCCTACCAACCCCCCCTCGGAGCATGCGTAGTATTACTTTGCTTCGAGGGCTAATAAACTTTTGCACTAAGTATATGAGTTCTTTATGACTAATGTGAGTTCATGGATTATACGCACTCTCACCCTTTCATAATTGTTAGTCTCTCTCGTACCGCACAATTTTCGCCGGTGAATAAACTTTATTATACCTTCCTCAAAACAGCCACCATACCTACCTATTATGGCATTTTCATAGCCATTCCAAGATATATTGCCATGCACTTCCATCATATAGTTGACTTGAGCATTCATTTTCATCATATAGAGTCGTACTATGTCATAGGTATCGAGTTGTAATTTTTATATCTTTTGAGTTATAAGTAAAAGAAGTGTGATTATCATCATTATCCATTATTAGAGCATTTCCCCAGTAATGATAGGATGATGGAGACCATGATTCCCCCACAAGTCGGGATGAGACTCCGGACTAAAAAGAAAAAAGGGAAAAAAGGGGAGAAAAGAAAAAAAGAATGAAAAAAGAAGGGGCATGGAAATACCACACTTGTGCTTCAAAGTAGCACCATGTTTTTCATATTGAGAGTTTCCTATGTTTTCACTTTCATATACTAGTGGGAATTTTTCATAGTAGAATTTCATGCATACCCAATTAGTTTCATATTGAGCTTTCATACACTTATAGCTCTTAGTGCATCCGTTGCATGGCAATCCCTACTCCTCGCATTGATATTGATTGATGGACATCTCCATAGTTCATTAGTTTGCCTGGTTGATGTGAGATTTTATTCCCTTCTTTTGTCTACTACCACCGCATTTTATTGCACCTATATTGCTATATCCATGGCTCGCGCTCATGTATTGCGTGAGAGTTGAAAATGCTGAAGCGCGTTAAAATTTATGAACCAATTGCTTGGCTCACACCGGGGTAGTACATGATTTATACTTTGAGCTGGGAAGACAGAGCATGACAAGACTATATGATTTTGTAGGGATAACGTTCTTTAGCATTTGATATTCTGAAAGACATGATTGTTTGTTGGGATGCCCGAGTATTGATGTCTTTATGTCAAATTATTGACTATTGCTTTGAATCACTCATGTATTAATATTCATGCCATGACTAGACATATGATCAAGTTTATGCTAGGTAGCATTCCACATAAAAAACTATCTTTTTTATCATTTACCTACTCGAGGACGAGCAGGAATTAAGCTTGGGAATGCTGATACGTCTCCTTCGTATCTATAATTTTTGATTATTTCATGCCAATATTATTGAAATATTACATACTTTTGGCAACAATTTATATGATTTATTTGCACTAACTTACTGATCCAGTGCCCAGTACGAGTTCCTATTTTTTGCATGTTTTTTGTATCGCAGAAAATTCATATCAAACGAAGTCCAAATGCAATAAAATTTTATGGAGAATTATTTTGGAATATATGTGATTTCTGGGAGTTGGAATCACCGCAAACGGAGGCCCACACAGCCCACAAAATACCAGGGCGTGCCAGATGAGCCAGGCACGTGGTGGTGGGTTGTGCTCACCTCGTACATCGGTTGAAGCTCTACTTCGGGCGCTAGGAAGCTTATATCCGAAAAAATCATGTTAAAATCTCAGCGCAATCAGAGTTACGGATCTCCGGAAATATAAGAAACGGTTTTTGGCCAGATCTAGGAGCGCGAAACAAAAGGACAGAGAGATAGATCAAATCTTGGAGGGGCTCTCGCCCCTCCACAGCCATGGAGGCCATGGACCAGACGGGGAACCATCCTCACATCTAGGGGGGAGGCCAGGGAAGAAGAAGAAGGAGGCGGGCTCTCTCCCCCTCTCTCCCGGTGGCGCCGGAACGCCGCCGGGGCAATATCGTGTGACGGCGGTCTACTCCAACAACTCCGTCATATTCACCAACAACTCCATCACCTTCCCCCATCTATATTCAGCGGTCCACTCTCCCGCAACCCGTTGTACCCCCTACTTGAACATGGTGCTTTATACTTCATATTATTATCCAATACTATGTTGCCATCCTATGATGTTTGAGTAGATCTATTTTGTCATATGGGTTAATCGTGATCTTGGTGGTATGATTGTATATTTTATTTATGGTTTATTTATGGTATACTTCATATTATTATCCAATACTATGTTGCCATCCAAGATCAGAAAACTCATCTACTGGTGGCAGTGGATAAGTTTACAAAGTGGGTTGAAGCGGAACCTATAAGCAAGTGTGATGCGGCAACGGCGGTTAAGTTCATCAAAAAAGTAATATTCCGGTTTGGTTTTCCACACAGCATCATCACAGATAACGGCACCAATTTATCTCAGGGTGAGATGGAAGAATTCTGTCAACGAGAGCATATTCGTTTGGATGTATCTTCTGTGGCTCACCCCCAATCCAATGGTCAAGCAGAAAGGGCAAATCAGGAGATTTTGCGTGGAATCAAGCCCCGGCTTATGACACCTTTGCAGAGAACCCCAGGGTGTTGGGTTGAAGAATTACCCTCTGTCCTTTGGAGCATTAACACTACACCAAACCGATCTACAGGTTATACACCTTTCTTCATGGTTTATGGTGCAGAAGCAGTTCTTCCAAGTGACATACGCCATGATTTCCCAAGGGTGGCGGCCTATGTAGAAGCCATCAATGAGGAGTCAAGACAAGATAGCTTGGATCGGTTGGATGAAGAGCGTGACATAGCTGCAGCACGGTCGGCGATTTATCAGCAAGACCTGCGCAGATATCACAGCCGCCGGATCAGAACCAGGACATTCCAGGAGGGTGACTTGGTACTCCGGCTTATCCAAGATCAAACAGACATGCACAAGCTATCCCCGCCATGGGAAGGGCCCTTTGTGATCAGCAAAAATTTACACAACGGGTCATACTATTTGGTGGACATTCGAGAGCGCAAAGATTCACGGACATCAGAAGAGGAGACGAAAAGGCCATGGAACATTGCTCATCTACGGCCGTATTACACTTGAGTCATAGGCTCCCATGTATCCTATGTATATATTATGAATAATGAATAAACCGGCACCCTCGGTAAACCGGGGGCTCAGCCCTTTTTCCACATACATCAAATTTGCGGCAAATATCCATGTCAGTTTGTTATCAAAGAAACATATTTCAATATTAGCTGGTTTCTAGAAACTAATCTTTACAGGGTATGTGAAGGAGCGGTAGAACTCACAGGAACAAAAGATCATGTCCGGTTCAGGAAGAGAAAAGCCCTGTATAAAGAAAAAAGGAAAAGGAGGAATATCAGCAGCCCCTGGGGACAGTGGTTCGCCCACACCCCCTTGAATGGCTATGTTACCAATATTTGGGTTCCCTGAACAGTGGGTACGCCCACATTCAAATGATGGCCCGGCCCCTGGGGACAGTGGTTCGCCCACACCCCCTTGAATGGCTATGTTACCAATATTTGGGTTCCCTGAACAGTGGGTACGCCCACATTCAAATGACGGCCCGGCCCCTGGGGACAGTGGTTCGTCCACACCCCCTTGAATGGCTATGTTACAAATATTTGGGTTCCCTAAACTGTGGGGACGCCCACGTTT
>LR738714.1:556845814-556856036 GCA_902687465.1 Secale cereale
CGTTCATCGTAACCCGGTTCGACTTCATGATGAGCTGACAATTAGCAGCACGCAATCAGATACAAGTTACAAATTGCTGAACCAAGAAAAAAAAGATTCATGGACAAGGTAAGACTGAAGAGTTTCAAGGGCTTATTAGAATTGATGAAGACTGATTAAGGTAATTTTAAACATCCTGCCGGTTTAAGGTATTCTGGCTACATGCAATTCTGCTATCACAGCTATTTGTTAAAGATATGCTTATTGGTTATACCAAGAGAACAAGTTAATCCGTCCAGTGGTAAAACCACTAGGACATATTTTTCATCTTTTTTATGGACAGAGCAAGGAATCCGCATCAATCAACAAGTCAGCAAACGAGTACTTTATAAAGACCAAAAGCCGGATCACAGTGCATTAAGTTTCAGCTAAACCTATTACAAGGCATAAAAGCCAAATAGTTGGAAGCATTGTTTATGGAATAACAATTATGATTACAGCAGTAACGTTCAAGATTCTGCTTCTCCTTGCCGAGATGATTGGCCACCACCTTGTTCCGGAATATCTTCTTCCTCGTGAAGCGGCGGGAAATCTGGTGCACGCCAATCAATCTTGGCCAAGGCACGGAAATATACTTCATCGTTGATCAACTCAGCAGGATCAATATCAGGAGCAAAAGTGTGAGGACGAACCGGCGGAGTTAAGTTTGCAACATCGTAAACCGGTCGTTCCACACGCTCGTTTTGCAGGTCATATGCTGGATGGTATCGAGACAAGTCAGCTTCCACCGCAATCTTGCTAGCAAGTGGACGCATTTCCTTTGTCAGAGCGTAGAGATCCTTCTCATCAAATGCTGAACCGTCTTCCTTGGTGTCAGGGAACCCGGTTAACACTTCTGCCGGATCAATATCTGGAACCCAAGCTTTAGCCCTTGTAAGGGCCAGAAGAGCACCTCCTCGAGCAGCCGATTTCTTCACCTCTTCAAGACGAGTTGGCAGAATCGACAAACTGTTCAAAGTAGCCTTGATGGTTGAAGGAGCCGGTTTACCAAAGGAAGTAGCGCTGATAATCCTTTGTGCTCCAGAGTATAATTGTTCAACCAAGGTATAGCAAGCCTTCAGTTTCTTCCGAACATCATCCCCAAGATGGGAGACACGGCGTCCTACATACAAGAATGAAAGTTAAACCGGTACAGGTCACAGATTGCAAACATAACAGACAAGAATTCAGGTTATGCTTACCAAAGATAGCAGAAGTCATCAAATCAAGTTGACACTTCAACCCGGTCAATTCTTCAGTAACCGGGTTAAGTGCTCCTTCAGCATCCTGAACACGCTTTTCAAGATCCTTTCTCTGGACTTCAAAAGTAGTCCGTTCCTCATCAAAGAACTTCTTTAAATCTTCAGCAGTCTTTAAACTTACTTGAAGATCTTTCTTTGCCTTTGAAGCGGCTGACTCAGTCTCTATAAGCCGGCTTCGAAGTTCACTGATTTCTACAGCATTCCGGTTCAGCTCAGCCTGTAAACAAAAGTTCAAAAAGAAGGTTAGAAATTACAAAGTCTCAAGCACACAACCAAGTTGTCTACTTGACACTTGGGGGCTAATGGCAGTTGAAGTAAGACAGCAAGGATAAATTGAGAATACAAGTCTCAAGCACACAACGAAGTTGTATACTTGACACTTGGGGGCTAATGGCAGTTGAAGCGACGCATTAAGCAACAATTCTTTTTACAAGTATCAACTACATAACCAAGTTATCTACTTGATACTTGGGGGCTAATGTATGGATCAGCAATTCAAAACTACAAAGTTCCGGCTTACCTTCAATAAAGCAGATAAACCGGAACTTGGGGGCTATTATAAGATAAAGAGGCGTGGAAAAAAGACAAAGTCAAAGAAGAAAACTTACTTCATATTTTTCCCTCATCAGGTTTACGAGGCTGGCTTCATAATCCCGGCTACTATGGAGCCGGTTCAGATATCCGGAATAGATGTCCTGAGCACATACTTGAGAGACTGGAGATATCAGTACTCCACTTCCCCTTCTCCTGAGTCACCTTTTCCGCTTTAGCTGTATGTTTGGCTAAAACGGTGGGTTCGGCTGGCGCAACATAAGCAGAGCCAGTAACCACGACATCAGGGGAAGTGGGTGCATTGGGAGGAGAAGCTTCAGTTTGAGCCGGATTAGGAGACGCCGGGTTAACTTGAGGAGAATTAACCCGGGCCGGACTTGGTGGGTCTTGGATGTCATCAGCAGCAGGTGTATCAAGAGCGGGTTCGTCAACCGGAGCAGCTGGAGTACCTTCAGGAGGAACGGCGGTAGACGGATCAATCGCCGGTTCATCAGTAGAAGGATCAGCAACAGGCTTCTTAGCCTTGGCTCTTTTGCTGGGTTTCGGTTTGCTGGAAAAACAAGCAAAAATAAATTAACATTATAATAAAAGGGGGGATCATGAACCGGAAGAAGTAAAGAGAATTACCCCGGGACAGTCTTCAAAGGTGGAAGCTGTGTAGCGGTTGATTCGCCAGAAGAAGACAGTGGAGTTTCCTGATAATCAGGATCAGTCGGTTTAAGTGGTTTTCTGATAAGACCGGCCTTGGGGTGAAGAAGAGTTGGAGAGAGCATCACCTCAGCGCGGCGTTTTCGAGCCGGAGTTAACGAAATTCCAGAGGATTCCACTGCCAAGCCGCTATGGCGAGTGGTCCGGCGCAAAGCTTCGTGCTGTTGTTTCTTCAAAGTAAAATTGGGATCCAACTTAGCATAAGGATGAGAAAATTGATACTTTCTAACAGTCCGACGGCTCTTTTGAGGAGGGGGTTCTGAATCGGAAGAAATAAGGGTTACCTCAATCTCCGCCGGGTTATCACCTTCGAGTGGATCCTGTGAAAAGGGCATCATTAGATATATGAACAAGTATATAAAAGCAAAATGTAAACCGGAGTAAGGCGTACCTCGGAGTCCGGATCATCATCCTCAGAAGGAGAACCGGCGTCAACGGCTGCTTTCCTTTTCTTATTTGCAGGAGTTTTTCGGCGAGCTTGCCTTGCAGGTTTTTCCTGAGGTTTCCTCCTCCAGAAAGGATCATCGGCCTAAATGAAAAAAGCAAAGGCAAGTAAAAGACGGTTCAAAGAGGACGGTTTATAAAGTACAAGTAAAAGACACTTACTTCAGGCAGCTTATTCTTCTTGAAATATGGGGCCAAGCCAACTCTAGTGCAGTCTGTTAGAGCAGGATTGACAATTTTCTTGGCCGATTCAATTACTTCTGATTCAGACAACTTCTCCTTAGAAAACCTCTGAGGATCATCCGATTTACCGAAATAATTGCACATCAAATCAGGGCGCCGGCTTAAGGGAAGGATACTCCATGATAACCAGCAGCGAAGGAAATCAGTGCCGATCAGGCCATTGGCCATGAAAGCTCTCAGCTTGGAGAGTTGAGGAGAAAACTGGATCCGTTCAGCAGCACTTAGTCGTTGTGGCAAGGGGTGATTTGCCGGGATACGAGTTTCACGATAACCCGGCAAAGGGTTTTCACCTTCAGGAGATGTGTCTACGCAGTAAAACCAGGACTTGTTCCAGTCCTTAGGATGAGTGTGCAGGGAGGCGTGAGGAAAAACTGCATCCCTCCTTTTCTGAATGCTAATCCCGCCAAGCTCTTGATGAGGCCCGCTGGTGAACTCAGTACGCCGGTTTGCATGGAAGAAATCCCGGAATAAATCAACTGACGGTTCTTCTTGCAGATAGGCTTCAGAAAACACTTGGAAATCGCAAATGTTGGAAACCGAATTTGGTCCGATGTCCTGCGGGTGCAACTGGAAGGTAGCAAGAACGTCCCGGAAAAATTTTGAACCGGGGGGGGGGGAGAAACCTCTGGAGATATGGTCCAGAAATACGATAACTTCCCCGGATCTAGGAGTGGGAGGGCACTCGTTACCCGGGGCACGCCATTTTAGCTCGGCCCGAGGCCCTAAGGTGCCGATGCTCGACAGTTTGACTAAGTCTTCCTCAGTTACGACAGAGCGGACCCAATCACACGAAACATACTGCTTAGCCATTTGAGCAAACTGCTGAAGAAAAGAAGAATACATAAACCGGATTATGAACATGCAAACGATCTGGGACTTATACATATTGTGCAGTGGAGAGAACAGAGAACTAGCTGACATAGTTAAACCGGTAATCATAATACAAGTTATATCATTTCCGGTTTAGAATGGCAGTTGAAGAGGAATAGTTAAGTCATTGTATCAGTCTACATCGTTTCCGGTTTATGACATGACGATCTAAACCGGAGCATACTTAGCGGATCTATTGAAGAGAAAAACAGGTTTTCAACGCATTGCTAAAGAGGAATAGATCTGAGCATAATGAGATAAAGAAACGAAAATTACACGGGAAATCTACAGAGGTCCAATTCAGAGCAGATGAGCTTACAGGATGTGCATAAAAATGAGACCTAAAGCAGGCAACAGCAGAAATAAAAACGGCAAGATTTAAAGTACCTGACGCATCTACAGCAGAATAGAAATGGAAGAAGATCAGAAAGGTAAAGATACTACGGAGTTGCAGGTTTCAGAGAAAGAACATTATGAAGCTCGCGGAGAACTCTAATGGCGGAACGAATAAAACTATAAGGTCACTATGACGAAGATCTAATCTGATGCTAAGCGAGAGACCTACGGACTAGGGTTTAAAGGTTACTAAATTTCTATGAGAAAGATATCTACAAAGAGACGAAGCTTCATCAGAAGCCCTAATGGCGGAAGAACACCAGCAAGGCAATGGCGGATACAGATCTACAATGAGGAGAATAAACATACCAGGAACAGCGGGAATCGGTGGCGGAGAGAATCTGGACGAGTCAGGTTGATGCAGCGGCCTGAGGAGCTCTTGATCCGACGAGACGATGGCGGCGCTCCGAGCTCGGGATCTAATGGAGTTCTTGCAGGTCAGGAAGCGGAAGGAGGAAGAAGACGCGAGAAGGAAGAATGAGGAGGGGCGGTATTATTTATAGGCAGAGAGGCAGACGCGAAGCGACAGGTGCGGTAATCAAGGGAGAAAAATCGGATAAAGATCCTTTAAACGCCTCGATTCTCGGGATAACCATTAAAAACAAACTACAGTACAGCTCGCGGCGTTAAATGCGGAGATGATGTCATTGTCAGACTTTAATGATTTTGGAGGATGACGTCAGAGCCGGTTTACAAAAGATGAAGACAGAAGAGAAATTGCAGGAGACGATGGAGACTGATATGAACAAGTTCAAATCATCCTGGGGCCTAATGTCAGGGATATGGTTAATAGGTATAAACCGGATATTGTAAACCGGCTTAGTTATATCGTACTTGGTTTATTATTTTTAGTAGAGATTACGGCCCATGAGATTTCAAGGCCCATGTATAGAAATACGGTTTGTAAACCGCCAAAGAGATGTAACTTGAGAGATAAGAAAGGAAGAGCAGAGACCGAGGCGGACACGATTATGAGCCGGCCTCGGGACTCTGTAAACCGGACCAGGCGTCACCTCTATATAAAGGGACGACCCGGTACCGGTTCAAGGACAAGCAACAATCGATCCGTCGAGACGCAGGCAAGCGATTCCGCTCCCTGTAATCCGACGCCCAAGCAATACCAAACCAACTAGACGTAGGCTTTTACCTTCTCAAAGGGGCCGAACTAGTATAAAACCCTTTGTGTCCTTTGTGTGCCATGAACCCTTTCAAGCTAACCCGTGCGATGGTTCCATCATCAAGTCCGCTAAACCGGACATCTGCCGTGTTAATTCCACGACAGTTGGCGCCCACCTTGGGGCCTGCGCACGATGGTTTCGAGTTCTTGGAAGGCGGCCTCAAGGGGTTAAAGGGCTACGCAGTCGGACGGATGACCAAGAGTCGTCGCGGCCGGATTTACATCGACGACGCGGGTTGGGGACCGGAGGCCGATTCGATTGAATACGGGTACCGGGTCCCCTTCGGCAGCATCCAAGTCTTCATCGGCAAAATCGGTGAACCGGGACCTGAGCCAGACACCTTCCCCAACATCGTCGAGCCGGCTCAGCGTGCGAGATCGACCCGGATTTAACCTGCCATGAAGCATGTGTTCATTGGAGCGGTTCACGGAGGACAAGCTGAGGACAGGTCGGAATCTGATGGTGCAATCGTCGTCTATTCAGATGACGAATCTTCGTCCGGGGAAACTGAATCTTTGTATCAGTTGCGGGACGGCCGGTCTGAGGGTGAGTCCGATGGAAACAGTATTCCGGGCCCCTCCGACCCGCCGAACCGGGTGGCGGTTTTCATGGCCGGTTCACAACCCCCGACGAATGGAACAACAGCGGAGGCTGGCGCAGGGGGAAGCGGTTCAAATCCCTCCATTACTGCGGTTCTATCCACCTTGATGGAGGAGTTCGCAGCTAAGGCAGTAGAGGTCGTGGCTCCAGCAGACAAGGCGCAACATGATGCAGTGCTTCTTCAGTTGAAGGCCCGGATCGATCAGTTAAGGGAGGATTTAAAGGCAGAAGGAGAGATGCTAGCCATAAGACAAGCGGAGTTAGATGAACAAGCTTTTCACTTAAGGATGGAACAGGCTTCCATGGAAGGGGTAAGAGGACGAAAATATCGATCCCGATTGCCGCCGGGTTACGAGTCTGCGAATTTGTTCAGAACACCGGGGGCTGGGGCCAGTAACAATCCGATCTTAAACCGGAGAAGCCCACCGGCTCGAGAGGAACCGGTTCAGCAACCCGCCGCAGAGCGGGAGCGACGGATCACATCGGCGCCTTATGTTCCGGTCCCCCGGGGCACTATTCAAACCCTGTGGATAATATCGCTGCAGCGGCAGCACGGTTGGCCGCTTTACCTGTGGAAGAAACATCCCCTGTAGCGATAGAGGCGCGCAGGGCCCAGAGGTTACTCAATACGGCGTTAATACAGCAGCAAGCGTACTCTCATAGCAGGGAAAGGTTGCATTCAACACCGCGTCCCAACCGAAGTTACTCCAGACATTGGGAGGAGCCCGAAGTGTCTAGCAGTGAACGGAGGAGACATCAGCACAGGCAAGATAATCCGGCAAGGGCAGAGATGCCAGCCCCGGATCGAAACCGGCCTAGATCGGAGGCCAGGGAGGAGATCCGCCAGTCGACGCCGGTTCACACCGGCATTACGGGGACAGGAGCGACAGCGAGCGGTTTTGGGATACAGTGTCTTGTCCCGGCCCTGCGGAGCGTTAAGTTGCCCAAGGATTTCAAAGGACCTCGCAAGGTGCCTAATTACACAGTCGATTTACCGCCCGAGGCTTGGGTGGAAAGTTACGAGATGGCCATGGAGATGCTGGACGTGGATGAATCGGCTTGTGCCAAATATTTCACTATGATGCTTGAAGGAACGGCCCGGACTTGGCTAAAGGGACTTCCTCCGAATTCCATCGGATCATGGGGGGAGCTGCGCAGTCAGTTCATTAAAATTTTTAAGGATACGTGCAAGCAACCTATGTCGGTGATAGATTTAGCAGCGTGCGTGCAAGGAGAGCAGGAGTCTACAGCAGCTTGGGTACGCAGAGTGGCAGAGATCTTGCACTCCTCAAACGGCATTAATCCGAGCACAGCAATTGTAACATTGGAGAACAATTGCCGGTTTGAGTCTTTGAAATTAAAACTCGGACGGCTCAAACGGGAGTGCAATGACATGGGGACTTTGATGAGCGCCTTGGTGAAGTACGGAGACTCAGATAATACCAAGTACCCGGAGCCAGAAGGAGATAAAGCGGGAAAGACCAGCAAGACTGGCAAACCGGCGACAGCTAATCCGATTACTTCAAGTATGTTGGGCAAACGGAAACCGGAAAACAGCTCCGATTTTGTGGCTAATACACAGGTTCAAGGCGGCTTTCAGGGCAGTCAGCAAGGTCCCATTCGCCAGACCGGTGGAGGAAACCCGGGTTGGGAGCAGGATTTAGATCAACCCTGTATAAAGCATAGCGGAAGAAAGGGGCCTGCACGGCACACGGCAAGAGAGTGCCTGAACCCTATGATAACAGGGAACGGCCGTTTTAATCCTCATAGCCGGCCCCCGAATGGCGGTTCAGGGCCCGGGTTTTATGGCCCGGGTTACCAAGGGAACAACTCCGGTTCAGGATATAGGGGCAACAGCGGTTATCAAGGGAACAACGGTGGTTATCAATCCCGGCCAGGTGGCCAAGGTAGTCAAGGAAACTACAATGGTCAGGGAAATCAATCACATTATCAAGGCGGTTATCAGGGTGAGGGAAATCAATCGTATCCCCAAGGCGGTTACAGCAATCAGAATAACCAGCAGCAGGGCCAGGGGAGTCATAATAACCAAGGAAATCAGCAGCAGCAGCGTCCGCAGCAACAACAGCAATCCGGATACCAGAGTAATCCGAAGGAGTTAAGCAGCGGTCAATATCATGTGTTCACCACGAGTTTATGCAAGAGAGACCAGAAGGTTTTAAAGCGGACTGTTAATGCGGTAGAACCGGCAACGCCGCAGTTTCTACGATGGTCAGAGCAGCCCATTGTTTGGAGCAGAGAGGACCACCCGCTACGGGTAGATAACCCGGGACATTTAGCCTTGGTGGTGGCACCTCAGGTGGGAGGATATAGGTTCACTAAAGTCCTCATGGATGGAGGTAGCAGTATCAATATATTATATTATGAGACCTTTCGCCGTATGGGTCTGACAGATAAACAGTTAAGGACATCAAACACAGTGTTTCACGGGGTGGTCCCAGGTAAGTCAGCTTATCCAGTTGGTAAGATTGACTTAGAAGTTACCTTTGGGGATGAGCATGATTCTAGGTCGGAGATGATCACCTTTGAAGTTGTCAAAATCAAAAGTCCGTATCATGCTTTATTTGGGAGGACGGTTTATGCTAAATTTATGGCTAGGCCATGTTATGTTTATCTGCAGCTCAAGATGCCGGGTCATAAAGGCACAATTACGGTGCACGGCAGTCGTAAGATAGCAGTGGAATGTGAAGAAGGTGATGCAGCTTATGCAGAAGCGGTATGTGCCACGGAAGAGTTGAAATTTTATAAGGATAATGTTGATCCGGCAGACATGACTCCGCTGAAGAAGCCAAACACCGAGCATGATCCGGCTTTGAAGTTTAAATCAGCAGAAGAAACTAAGCAGGTCGATTTTGTGCCTGGAGATTCGTCTAAGCAATTCACCATCAATGCTAACCTGGATCCTAAATAGGAAAGCGCGCTCATCGAGTTCATCCGTGAGAACCGGGATATCTTTGCATGGAAGCCCTCTGACATGCCAGGTATACCGAGGGAACTCGCTGAGCACAAGTTAAATATTGATCCGAAATTTAAACCGGTAAAGCAGTATCTGCGCCGCTTCAACGAAGAGAGGCGCAAGGCCATAGGAGAAGAAGTGGCTAGGCTTTTGGCGGCAGGGTTCATAGTAGAAGTATTTCATCCGGAATGGTTGGCTAATCCGGTGCTAGTTCTAAAGAAGAATGGGAAGTGGAGGATGTGTGTGGACTACACAGATCTCAATAAAGCTTGCCCAACTGATCCTTTTGCTCTACCTCGCATTGATCAGATTATTGATGCTACAGCAGGGTGTGAGCGGCTGAGCTTTCTGGATGCGTACTCAGGCTATCACCAGATCAAAATGGCCGTTGAAGACCAAGAGAAGACGGCATTCATAACCCCTTTTGGTGCTTTTTGCTATGTGTCTATGCCTTTTGGGCTCAAGTGTGCGCATGCAACTTATCAGCGTTGTGTTCAGAATTGTTTGAAAGGGCAGATAGGAAGGAACGTACATGCTTACGCGGATGACATTGTGGTTAAGTCAAAGGAGGAGAGGACAATGATAGAAGATCTCAGAGAAACCTTTGATAATCTTCGGGCTTACAGGATGATGCTCAATCCGGAGAAATGTGCTTTTGGTGTCCCGGCTGGTAAGCTTTTGGGATTCCTGGTCTCAAACCGGGGAATAGAAGCCAACCCGGAGAAGATCAAGGCCATCACATCTTTAACGAAACCGGCTTGCATTAATGATGTCCAGCGCATAGCTGGCCGGATCACGGCGTTGAGCCGGTTCATCAGTCGCTTAGGAGAAAAGGCGATCCCGCTTTATCAAATGTTGAAGAAAACGGACCGGTTCATTTGGAGTGATGAAGCGAATACAGCGTTTGAGAATCTGAAACAGCAACTAGCGAAGCCGCCGGTTTTAGCTGCCCCTATCGACAAGGAGCCTTTGCTACT
>LR738714.1:556880436-556890712 GCA_902687465.1 Secale cereale
CTAAACAAAACATGAAACCAAATATAATCAGAGGCTAGATGCAATATTTATTCCCTAACAGCAACAAAAACAAAAGAACATAAAATTGGGTTGCCTCCCAACAAGCGCTATCGTTTTACGCCCCTAGCTAGGCACGATACAAGATAGATCTAGGTATTGCCGTCCTTGGAAGGCAATCCATAAGTGGCTCTCATGATAGATTCATATGGTAATTTGATTTTCTTTCTAGGAAAGTGTTCCATGCCTTTCCTTAATGGAAATTGGAATCTAACATTTCCTTCCTTCATTTCAATAATTGCACCAATCGTTTCAAGGAAAGGTCTACCAAGAATAATAGGGCATGAAGGATTGCAATTTATATCAAGAATAATGAAATCTATGGGCACACAATTCCTATTGGCAACAATAAGAACATCATTAATTCTTCCCATAGGTTTCTTAATAGTGTAATCCGAAATATGCAAATTTAAAGAACAATCATCAAGCTCATGGAACCCTAGCAAATCACACAAAGTTTTTGGGATAGTGGAGACACTAGCACCCAAATCACACAAAGCATAGCATTCATGATCTTTTATTTTTATTTTTATAGTAGGTTCCCACTCATCATAAAGCTTTCTAGGTATAGAAACTTCCAACTCAAGTTTTTCTTCATAAGATTGCATCAAAGCATCAACTATATGTTTAGTGAAAGTTTTATTTTGACTATAAGCATGCGGAGAATTTAGCACGAATTGCAACAAGGAAATACAATCAATCAAAGAGCAATTATCATAATTGAATCCCTTGAAATCCATAGTAGTGGGTTCATCACTATTCAAAGTTTTAATCTCTTCACTCCCACTTTTAGCAATTTTAGCATCAAGATCTAAAAACTCTGAATCATTGGGACACCTTAAAGCAGAATCATCTCCAATCCTATTCTCATCAAGATTAATACTAGAAAACAAGGATCTAACAGGAGACACATCAATAACTTTCAGATCTTCATCTTTATTTTCATGGTAACTAGAAGAACACGATTTAATATAATCTTCTCTTTTAGCACGCATTCTAGCGCTTCTTTCTTTGCATTCATCAATGGAAATTCTCATGGCTTTGAGAGACTCATTGACATCATGCTTAGGTGGGATAGATCTAAGTTTCGAAGAATCAACATCAAGAGTAATTCTATCCACACTTTTAGCCAATTCATCATTCTTAAGCAATTTCTCTTCAAGCATAGCATTGAACTTCTTTTGCGAGATCATAAACTCCTTAACACTAGTTTAAAATTCAGAAGGCATTTTTCCATAAGAATTTTTGTAGGAATTACCAGAGTTATTAGAGGAATTACTAGGGAAAGGGCTAGGATTAAAATTGCCTCTATAAGCATTGTTACCAAAATTACTCCTACCAACAAAATTCACATCAAAAGATTCATTTTTATTCTCAATCAAAGTGGACAAATTTATATCATTAGGATGAGAAGAAGCACTCTTAGCAGCAAACAATTTCATAAGTTCATCCATCTTTTCACTCAAAACACTAATTTCTTCGATAGCATGCACTTTTTTACTAGTAGATCTTTCAGTGTGCTATTGAGAATAATTAACCATAATATTATCTAGGAGTTTGGTAGCTTCTCCTAAGGTGCTTTCCATGAAAGTGCCTCCGGCGGCCGAATCTAAAAGATTTCTAGAAGAAAAATTCAAGCCAACATAAAAGTTCTGAATAATCATAAATAGATTCAAACCATGTGTAGGGCAATTACGTATCATCAATTTCATTCTCTCCCAAGCTTGTGCAACATGCTCATGATCTAGTTGCTTAAAATTCATAATATCGTTTCTAAGAGAGATGATCTTAGCAGGAGGGAAATACTTAGAGATAAAAGCATCTTTGCACTTATTCCACGAATAAATACTATTTCTAGGCAAAGAGGAAAACCAAGTTTTAGCACGATCTCTAAGTGAAAACGGGAATAACTTCAATTTAACAATATCGTTATCTGTATCCTTTTTCTTTTGCATATCACACAAATCAACAAAGTTGTTTATATGGGTAGCGGCATCTTCACTAGGAAGGTCGGAGAATTGATCTTTCATAACAAGATTCAACAAAGCAGCATTGATCTCACAAGATTCAGCATCGGTAATAGGAGCAATCGGAGTGCTAATAAAATCATTGTTGTTGGTATTGGAGAAGTCACACAATTTGGTATTGTTCCGAGCCATAGTGACAAGCAAGCCATCCAACACACACAAGCAAACAAGAAGTAAGCGAACGAAAAGAAACACGACGGAAGAAGGGCAAATAAAACAGCAAGGGTGAAGTGAGGGAGAGGAAAACGAGAGGCAAATAAATGTAATGCGAAGGATAAGGGTATGTGATAGGTACTTGGTATATGACTTTTGTGTAAGCCTCCCCGGCAACGGCGCCAGAAATTCTTCTTGCTACCTCTTGAGCTTGCGTTGTATTCCCTCGAAGAGGAAAGGGAGATGCAGCACAGTAGCGTAAGTATTTCCCTCAGTTTTCGAGAACCAAGGTATCAATCTAGTAGGAGACCACGCGCGAGTCCCTCGCACCAGTATAAACAAATAAGAACTTCGCAGCCAGCGCGATAAGTCGTTGTCAATCCCTTTACGGTCACTTAGGAGAGTGAGATCTGATAGAGATGATAGTTTATATTTTTGGTATTTTTTTTGTTTAATAAAACAACAAATAAAAGCGGTAAACGTAAATTAGATGTAGATTGATATGTTGAGAATAGACCCGGGGGCCATATTTTTCTCTAGTGGCTTCTCTCATGATAGCGATATTCTACGGCGGGTAAACAAATTACTATCGAGCAATTGATAGAAAAGCGAATAATTATGAGACTATCAAGGCATGATCATTGTATATAGGCATCACGTCCGAGTCAAGTAGATCGACTCCTGCCTACATATACTACTATTACTCCACACATCGACCGCTATCCAGCATGCATCTAGTGTATTGAGTTCATACGAACAGAGTAACGCCTTAAGCAAGATGACATGATGTAGAGGGATAAACTCAAGCAATATGATGTAAACCCCATTTTTTTATCATCGATGGCAACAATACAATACGTGCCTTGCTGCCCCTACTGTCACTGGGAAAGGACACCGCAAGATTGAACCCAAAGCGAAGCACTTCTCGCATTGCAAGAACTATAGATCTAGTAGGCCAAACCAAACCTATAATTCGAAGAGACTTGCAAGGATATTATGACCACACATAAAAAGTTCAGAGAAGAACCAAATATCTTTCATAGATAACCTTGATCATAAACTCACAATTCATCGGATCTCGACAAACACACCGCAAAATAATATTACATCGAATAGATCTCCTCGAAGACCGAGGAGAACTTTATATTGAGATCCAGAGAGATGGAAGAAGCCATCTAGATACTAGCTATGGACCCGAAGGTCTGTGGTAAACTACTCACAACTCATGGTGAGGGCGATGATGATGATGATGATGAAGGCCTCCGTGATGGACCCCCCTCCGGTGGAGCTCCGGAACAGGCTCCAAGATGGGATCTCCACGGGAACAGAAGCTACGGCGGTGGAATTAGGGTTTTCTCTCTGTATATGGAGTTTCTGGGGTACGTGGACTTATATAGGAAGAAGGAGGGCACCGGGGGCCACTTGAGGGGGCCTCGAGGCAGGAGGCGCGCCCTGGGAAGGGGGGCGCGCCCCCCACCCTCGAGGGCCACCTCTCTGTCCCCTGACTTGGTCCTCAAGCTCCACGTGCGTGATTTTCTCCAAAAATATCTCTCGTGAAGGTTTCATTCCGTTTGGACTCCGTTTGATATTCCTTTTCTGCAAAACCCTAAAATAGGCAAAAAAACCAGCAATCTGGACTGGGCCTTTGGGTTAGTAGGTTAGTCCCAAAAATGATATAAAAGTGAATGATAAAGCCCAGTAAACATACAAGACTTCATAAATAATAGCATGGAACAATAAAAAATTATAGATACGTTGGAGACGTATCAAGCAGCAGTGCAGCAGCGGCCAGCCGCAGCCCACAGAAAAACCTGGGCCTCGGCCACCAGGCCGGCCCGCCAGCCAGCGCGCGCGCAGCCCAGTTGGTTCACCTGCGCGTCCCTCTCTCCTTTTCTCACCAGCGCACACACTCTCCCCATCTGTGTCGCCTCCACGTGGCCGAGGCGGGCCCACGCGTCAGCGACCGTGAACATCGCCTGCACCCACCTTTTCGCCCACCTCGCGTCGTCGCCATTGGGACCGCGAGCACGAGCGCGTCGCCGTCCAACTCGTCGCCTTGGCCCCCCTCTTAAGGCACCCTGCTGTCCACCAACCCTCTAGGGTTCCCCTCTTCCTCCTCCCGCCACCAGATCCGCCGCGCCACCACCATCCCGAACACATATGAGAGCATGAGCTCGTCGCTGGCGTGAACCTCAACGACCTCTGCCTCGCCAATCGTGTCCTTCTTCTTCCCCGTCGTCGACTACGTCCCCTACGTCGACTACACGGAGCCGAGGGCCCGTCTGCTTCCCCTACGGCTTCGTCTTCATCTCTGACCACCGCAGCTATTCGACCGCCGCCCTGCTCAACTCCATCCTCCTCCCGTCATCCCGATCACGCAAGCGTGTTCGTGGTGAGCTTGCGCTCCTCCCCATCCCGTCCCCTCCTCGCTCTCTTGCTCTAGGCACGATAGCCGCGCACGCCCGAACTCGCCGCCGTCGGACCTCATCGCCGGTGAGTGTGCCGACCCCCTTAATTCTCCTTCTTGTCGCCAGCATGTTTGTCGTCGTCCGTAGGCTGATGTTGTAGCCTCAGCGCGCCACCTAGCCCCCCCTTGCGTCGTGTCCGAGCACCTCGCCGCTGTTTGCTTCTGCCGCGTGCCTCCGGCCTCGACTCCGTTGACGTCCGGTGCGCCTAGCTGCGCCCAGGGGCACGGGATCCCCTCGCGGACCCATTGCGCATCTCCGCCGTCCCTTGTGGTCGCCGGAGCAGCCCCGAGAGACTCGCCGCCATCTCTGTTTTCGTCGGAGTAGCAGGGCCTGTTCCCTTGCTTTGTTTATACATCAGGTGCAGCGCCTCCTCTCTAGCAGACGCACCCCCCTAGCTCAGCTGGTTCACCGCTTGCTCTGTTATTTCAGCAACCAGGGATCGAATCCCCTCGGGCCAGTGGAAAAATGCCCATTTTGCCATGCGCCTCTTGCTGACACCAGGGCCCCACCTGTCATCCTCTGCACACACACACCCACTCCCACACCCGGCTCGCCACCTCAGCGCCCCCTGGACCCACAAGTCTGTGTGTGAGTCTAGTCCAGGTTGGGTCGGCGATGCTTATTTCTTTTCTGTTTTGTTTTATTTTGTTTAAATTTGTTTGCATTTTGAATTGGCCATAACTTTTGAAATATGCATCTGTTTGAAATAATCTATATATGAAAATTGCTTAGTTTTTAGTGTAGCTTAATTATATGCAATTTGCTGCCATGTTAAAAGCATTGAAAATGCTATTTGCATATGTTTTTCTTTTTAACATGTTCAAATTGGTTTAATTCATAACTAAATAATTGTAGCTCCAAATTTGACAAACTTTATATGTAAATGGGGTGGAAAATGTGTACAATAACATGGTGTTGTTACTTTGCATGTTTAACAACTCTAACCTATGGTTATAACAGACCAGTTCTATATTTTTTATATGCACATGGGATTTTCCGGAATTGTTGTGTGTTCTTCTGACCCATTTAAAATGCTTGCATGTTGTTGTTGGACTGGTGTTGCACTACTTGCCATTCTAAACAACATATTAAACTTGTTGGGTGTTTAGTTAGTTCAAACTAAATAACTACATGTGTGGCTATTTTTGTTCTTGCTTTCGTTTGCATGATTGTGGTCACTTAATGTATTGTGTTCTTGCATTATGCCTTTGCCACATGTTGCACTCATCATGTTCCTTGTGATGCATCATATCATGTCCATGCTCATATGCATCTTGCTTGCATCATGTGTTTGAGCATTGCATGGTGATTGATTTTGTTCCGGTGTTTGTATTGTTGTGTTGGTTAGAGCCCGGTGATGATTTGGAATTCGAGGTTCCTATCGAGACTAAGTTTGAGGAGCAAGGTTACGATCCCTCCGTGGACTTAACAGGCAAGATGACCGTTCCCTGACATCACCTCTATCTTTGCCTTGCTAGTTATCTCGCTCTATAGTTATGCCTCGATGCCTATTCTTGTCTTGTCAGCCTCCTATGTTGCCATGAAACACTCTAACCGCCGTCCTAGCAAACCATTGATTGGCTAAGTATGCTTTTGCTCAGCCCCTCTTATAGTGTTGTTAGTTGCAGGTGAAGTTGAAGATTGCTCCATGGTTTTGACTTGTTTTATTGGGATAACACAATATATATCTAAATTAAATTAATGCATATATATTGGTAATGGGTGGAAGGCTTGGCCTACTGCTTGTTGTTTTGTTCCACTCATGCCACCTTAGGACCCGATAAACCGGTGTTATGTTCCTTGATTTTGCGTTCCTAACATGGTTTGGGTTTATGGGCCCCCTTGATAATTCGCTCTACTTAAAGCTTTTCCAGCAAGACCCAACTTTGGTACTACATTTGCCTAATAACTAAAAACTTACACAGGGAGTTATAAACCCAAGCTCTTAATCAACAACTCGGGCCAGTGCTCCTCATGAGTGTTGGTCCAAACTAGATAGCCTGCGGGGCAGACTTGAGGCAACTCAAGGTTCTGGTTACCATAGCTTGACCTATCCGTCGTGGCCTGAGACGAGATACGCGCGGCTACTATCAGGGTGTCAGCATGCCGGGAGGTCTTGCTGGATTAGTTCTACCTTTGTCGAAATATCTTGAGCACGGGATTCTGAGAATACCCGGGTCTTCCCAATATGGAGTTGCGACATCGCGGATAGTGAGCTTGTGATGGGCTAAGTTGGGACACCCCTGCAGGGTTATGAACTTTTGAAAGCCGTGCCTGCGGTTATGTGGTAGATGGGAATTTGTTAATATCCGGTTGTAGATAACTTGACACCATGTCCTTAAGAATACACTACCTCTGTGAGTAACCGTGACGGTCTCTTTTTGATGGGGTTTTCGAAAAGTGAACACGGTGGGGTTATGCATGAACATGAGTAGCTAGGATCACTTATTGATCATATTTGGTGACCGTTGGCACATATCCTCATCTCGCTCTGAATTCGTAAGCTAGTTGCTTAGTGCTTGCTGCACACACTTTATTACCTCTCCACATCTAAAAGGCTTTGTTAGTTTTGATACCCGGGAATGGGATTGCTGAGTCCTTGTGGCTCACAGATTACAACACACACCAGATACAGGTACAACAGAGTACGACGCAGGAGATGAGCATGAACTTTACTGGGAGTTCGATGAAGAGCGTCATCGCATGTATGTGACGTATCCCGACGATCAGTAGTGGTTCCTACTAGGAGCGATCAGGACTTGTGGTTGTGGTATCTTTTCTCGTTTGATTTCGTCCGTAGTCGGACGCTGTGTTATTTGGATGAATGTATGTTATTGTATTAATTGTGTGACGTGGCGATTGTAAGCCAACTATTTCACTCTTTCATCCCTGTTATTTACATGAGTTGTGCAAAGATACCATGCTTGCGATCATTCCAGAATGCGCTTATGTCTCTAACTCGTGCCTCGACACGTAGGAGATATAGTCGCATCATGGGCATTACACACAACCCACGTGGGTGCGCCAGGGAGCCCAGGCGCGCCCTGGTGGGTTGTGCTCACCCAGGCCCACTTCCGGTGCCCATCTTCTGGTATATAAGCCTCTCTGACCTAGAAAAAATAACGAGAAGAATTTCGGGATGGAGCGCCTCCGTCTCGAGGCGGAACTTGGGCAGGAGCACATTTGCCCTCCGGCGGAGCGATTCCGCCGGGGAACTTTCCTCCCGGAGGGGGAAATCATCGTCATCATCATCACCAACAACTCTGCCATCTTGGGGAGGGCTATCTTCATCAACATCTTCAAAAACACCATCTCATATCAAAGCCTAGTTCATCTCTTGTGTTCAATCTTGTTACTGAAACTATAGATTGGTGCTTGTGGGTGACTAGTAGTGTTGATTACATCTTATAGTTGATTACTATATGGTTTATTTGGTGGAAGATTATATGTTCAGATCCATTATGCTATATATTACCCCTCTAATCTTGAGCATGTTCATCACTTGTGAGTAGTTGCCTTTGATCTTGAGGTCACGGGAGAAATCATGTTGCAAGTAATCATGTGAATTTGATATGTGTTCGATATTTTGATAGTATGTATGTTGTGATTCCCTTAGTGGTGTCATGTGAACGTCGACTACATGACACTTCACCATATTCGGGCCTAAGGGAATGCATTGTGGAGTAGTAAGTAGATGGTGGGTTGCGAGAGTTACAGAAGCTTAAACCCCAGTTTATGCACTATTCCGTAAGGGACCGGTTGGATCCAAAAGTTTAATGCTATGGTTAGAATTTATTCTTAATACTTTTCTCGTAGTTGTAGATGCTTGCAGGAGGGTCAATCATAAGTAGGAGGTTTGTTCAAGTAAGAGAAGCACCTAAGCACCGATCCACCCCACATATCAAATTATCGAAGTAGCGAACACAAATTGAACCAACATGATGAAAGTGACTAGATGAAATTCCCGTGTACCCTCAAGAACGCTTTGCTTATTATAAGAGACCATTTTTTCATGTCCTTTGCCTCAAAATATTGGGCTATCTTGCTGCATACTTGCTACTATTATCATTACTTGCTCGTTACAAAATTATATTGCTATCAAACTACTCTGCTACTTACAATTTCAGCACTTGCAGACATTACCTTACTGAGAAACACTTGTCATTTCCTTATGCTCCTCGTTGGGTTCGGCACTCTTACTTATCGAAAAGAGCTACAATTGATCCCCTATACTTGTGGGTCATCAGTCGCGGGCGAGCCCAGGCGTACACACCTACCTAGCCCCCGCATGCAGGACACGCGAGGAGGAGCGACGGGCAAATGCCGCTCTCCCTGGGGCAAGGGTGGAAAGGCAAATAAGAAGAGCAGGAATTTAAACTCTTGAGAACGAAAAGCACGAACCCAAATTTCATTCTAAAAAAAGTAAACCAGCTATAGAAAGCGAGCAAAAGAACAGCCGCGTCCGGCACCTAAACTTGTCTTCATCTTCCCACCAGCACGAAGCATGGGGCCTCCACTAGGACGTGGGCGGGAGCCCTCGTGAGGCCCAACGGCGGCGGTCAGGAGACTCCAGGGTGTGTACAGCCCCAACTCATTATTATGTGAGAGTGTCACGAGCGGAGACCTTCACAGGCGCGGGGCCTTGCTTCATGGGTAGAACTTCCGGAGATGCTGGATGTTCCAGGCGCTCAGGATGGGGATCTCGTCCCGCGTCTCTAGGCACGCGGCGCCATGCCTCGGGACACGGGCGATCCTGAACGGGCCCTCCCACATGGACGAGATCTTATGCAGCCCATCCCTAGAGAGCACCCGCCTCAGGGCAAGATCGCCCACCTCAAGCGTCCTGGAGCCGACATTGTGGCAGTGGTACCGCCGCAGCGTCTGCTGGTATCTCACTGCTCGGAGCGAGGCTTGGAGACGGCGCTCCTCCCCCAGCATGAGGTTCATTCCCCGCGTGGCGTCCTGGCGTGCCTCATCGAACTCCAAGACCCGCGTAGAGCGATGCCTGACCTTGTGGGGGAGAACCACTTTAGCTCCATAGACGTGGAATAATGGAGTCTCGCCCGTCGGCTTGGTTGCGGTGGTGCGGATGGACCACAACACAGACTGGAGCTCATCGAGCCAGCCCGTGCCGTAGGCCTCGAGTTTCTTCTTGAAGGTCCTCGTCTTGAGGCCCCTCAGCACCTCTGCGTTGGCGCGCTTGGCCCGACCATTGCTCCATGGGTGTGCCACCAAAGCGTAGCATATCTGCGTTCCAAGGTTTGCAGAATATGTTTTGAAAAGGTTGCTGGTGAACTGCGAGCCATTGTTGGTGATGATGCGATTCGGAACTCCGAAACAGCTCACGAGGCCCTTGATGAACTTGACGTCGAGTCGGCCAGGATGGTGCGGATGGCTTCACCTCCACCCACTTGGTGAATTTGTCGATGGCGACGTAGAGGTTGCGATATCCCCCTGGAGCTCGAGGAAACGGGCCCAGGATGTCTAGCCCCCAGACCGCAAATGGCTAGGATAGCGGGATGATCTGGAGGCCCTGAGCGGGCTGGTGGATCTGCTTTGCGTGGAATTGGC
>LR738714.1:556906560-556920945 GCA_902687465.1 Secale cereale
AAGCACCGAAACTACGGCACCTCCGAGTTCTAGCACACGTTCAGCTCGATGACGTCCCTCGAACTCCGATCCAGCCGAGTGTCGAGGGAGAGTTCCGTCAGCACGACGGCGTGGTGACGATCTTGATGTTCTACCGTCGCAGGGCTTCGCCTAAGCACCGCTATAATATTATCGAGGAGAACTATGGTGGAGGGGGGCACCGCACACGGCTAAGAGATCAAGAGATCAATTGTTGTGTCTAGAGGTGCCCCCTTGCCCCCGTATATAAAGGAGGGAGGGACAGGCCGGCCCTAGAGGGGGCGCGCCAAGTGTGGGGAGTCCTACTAGGACCCCCAAGTCCTAGTAGGATTCCCCTTTCCTTTCCGGAGTAGGAGAGAAGGAAAGAGGGGGAGAGGGAGAAGGAAAAGGGGGCTGCACCCCTTGTCCAATTCGGACCAGAAGGGGGGCGCGCGCCTCCTTCCTTTTGGCCTCTCTCTTCTATTCCCGTAACTCCCCGGTACTCCGAAAATACCCGAATCACTCGGAACTTTTCAGATGTCCGAATTAGTCGTCCAATATATCGATTTTTATGTCTCGACCATTTCGAGACTCCTCGTCATGTCCCCGATCTCATCCGGGACTCCGAACTCCTTCGGTACATCAAAACTGATAAACTGATAATAAAACGGTCATCGAAACCTTAAGTGTGCGGACCCTACGGGTTCGAGAACTATGTAGACATGACCGAGACACGTCTCCGGTCAATAACCAATAGCGGAACCTGGATGCTCATATTGGCTCCCACATATTCTACGAATATATTTATCGGTCAAACCGCATAACAACATACGTTGTTCCCTTTGTCATCGGTATGTTACTTGCCCGAGATTCGATCGTCGGTATCTCAATACCTAGTTGAATCTCGTTACCAGCAAGTCTCTTTACTCGTTCCGTAATACATCATCCCGCAACAAACTCATTAGCTACAATGCTTGCAAGGCTTATAGTGATGTGCATTACCGAGTGGGCCCAGAGATACCTCTCCGACAATCGGAGTGACAAATCCTAATCTCGAAATACGCCAACCCAACAAGTACCTTCGGAGACACATGTAGAGTACCTTTATAATCACCCAGTTACATTGTGACGTTTGGTAGCACACAAAGTGTTTCTCCGGTATTCGGGAGTTGCATAATCTCATAGTCATAGGAACATGTATAAGTCATGAAGAAAGCAATAGCAGTAAAACTTAAACGATCATAGTGCTAAGCTAACGGATGGGTCTTGTCCATCACATCATTCTCCTAATGATGTGATCCCGTTGATCAAATGACAACTCATGTCTATGGCTAGGAAACATAACCATCTTTGATCAATGAGCTAGTCTAGTAGAGGCATACTAGGGACACTCTGTTTTGTCTATGTATTCACACATGTACTAAGTTTCCGGTTAATACAGTTCTAGCATGAATAATAAACATTTAATGATATAAGTAAATAAATAATAACTTCATTATTGCCTCTAGGGAATATTTCCTTCAGTCTCCCACTTGCACTAGAGTCAATAATCTAGATCACATCACCATGTGATTAACACCAATAGTTCACATCGCCATGTGACTAACACCCATAGTTCTCATCGCCATATGAGCAATACCCAAAGGGTTTACTAGAGTAAACAATCTAGTTCACATCCTCATGTGATTAACACCCAAAGAGTACTAAGGTGTGATCATGTTTTGCTTCGTGAGAGAAGTTTAGTCAGCGGGTCTGTTACATTCAGATCCGTATGTATTTTGCAAATTTCTATGTCTACAATGCTCTGCATGGAGCTACTCTAGCTAATTGCTCCCACTTTTAATACGCATCCAAATTGATACTTAGACTCATCTGGATTAGTGAAAAGCTTGCATCGGCGTAACTCTTTACGACGAACTCTTTATCACCTCCATAATCGAGAAACATTTCCTTAGTCATCCAGTAACTAAGGATAATTTTGACCGTTGTCCAGTGATCTACTCCTGGATCACTTTTGTACCTTCTTGCCAAACTCATGGTAAGGTACACAACAATTTTGGTACAAAGCATGGCATACTTTATAGAACCTATGACTGAGGTATAGGGAATGACTTTCATTATTTCTCTATCTTTTGCCGAGGTCGGGCTTTGAGTCTTACTCAACTTCTTACCTTACAACTCAGGCACGAACTCCTTCTCTGACTGATCCATTTTGAACTACTTCAAAAACTTGTCAAGGTATGTATTTATTGAAAAACTTTATCAAGCATCTCGATCTATCTCTATAGATCTTGAGGCTCAATATGTAAGCAGCTTTACCGAAGTTTTTATTTGAAAAAAAACTCCTTTCAAACACTCCTTTATGCTTTCCAGAAAATTTCTACATCATTTCTGATCAACAATATGTCATTCACATATACTTATCAGAAAGGCTATAGTGCTCCTACTCACTTTCTGGTAAATACAGGCTTCACCGCAAGTCTGTATAAAACTATATGCTTTGATCAACTTATCAAAGCATATATTACAACTCTGAGATGCTGGCACCAGTCCATAGATGGATCGCTGGAGCTTGCACACTTTGTCAGCACCTTTAGGATCGACAAAACCTTCTGGTTGCATCATATATAACTCTTCTTTAAGATATCCATTCAGGAATGCAGTTTTGACATCCATTTGCCAGATTTCATAATCATAAAATGCGGCCATTGCTAACATGATTCACACAGAATTAAGCATCGGTACGGGTGAGAAAATCTCATCGTAGTCAACTCCTTGAACTTGTCGAAAACCTTTCACAACAAGTCGAGCTTTGTAAACAGTAACATTACTGTCAGCGTCGGTCTTCCTCTTTTAGATCCATTTATTTTCGATGGCTTGCCGATCATCGGGCAAGTCAACCAAAGTCCACACTTTGTTCTCATACATGGATCCCATCTCAGATTTCATGGCCTCAAGCCATTTTGCGGAATCTGGGCTCATCATTGCTTCCTCATAGTTTGTAGGTTCATCATGGTCTAGTAACATGACTTCCAGAACTAGGTTGCCGTACCACTCTGGCGCGGAATGTACTCTGGTTGATCTACGAGTTCAGTAGTAACATGATCCAAAGTTTCATGATCATCATCATTAGCTTCCTCACTAATTGGTGTAGGAATCACTAAAACTAGTTTATGTGATGTACTACTTTCCAATTCGGGAGAAGGTACAATTACCTCATCAAGTTCCACTTTCCTCCCACTCACTTCTTTTGAGAGAAACTCCTTCTCTAGAAAGGATCCATTCTTAGCAACGAATATATTGCCTTCGGATCTGTGATAGAAGGTGTACCCAACAGTCTCCTTTGGGTATCCTATAAAGACACATTTCTCCGACTTGGGTTCGAGCTTATCAGATTGAAGCTTTTTCACATAAGCATCGCAGCCCCAAACTTCAAGAAACGACAACTTTGGTTTCTTGCCAAACCACAGTTCATAAGGTGTCGTCTCAACGGATTTAGATATTGCCCTATTGAACGTGAATGCAGCTGTCTCTGATGCATAACCCAAAACGATAGTGGTAAATCGGTAAGAGACATCATAGATCGCACCATATCTAATAAAGTACGGTTACAACGTTCGGACACACCATTACTCTGTGGTGTTCCGGGTGGCGTGAGTTTTGAAACTATTCCACATTGTTTCAAATGAGGACCAAACTCGTAACTCAAATATTCACCTCCACGATCAGATCGTTGGAACTTTATTTTCTTGTTACGATGATTCTCTACTTCACTCTGAAATTCTTTGAACTTTTCAAATGTTTCAGACTTGTGTTTCATTAAGTAGATATACCCATATCTGCTCAAATCATCAGTGAAGGTCAGAAAATAACGATACTCGCCGCGAGCCTTAACACTCATCGGTCCACATACATCAGTATGTATCATTTCCAATAAATCGGTTGCTTGCTCCATTGTTCCGGAGAACGGAGTTTTAGTCATCTTGCCCATGAGGCATGGTTCGCAAGCACCAAGTGATTCATAATCAAGTGATTCCAAAAGTCCATCACTATTGAGTTTCTTCATGCGCTTTACACCAATATGACCTAAACGGTAGTGCCACAAATAATTTGCACTATCATTATTAACCTTGCATCTTTTGGCCTCAATATTATGAATATGTGTATCACTACAATCGAGATCCAACAAACTATTTTTCATTGGGTGTATGACCATCGAAGGCTTTATTCATGTAAACAGAATAACAATTATTCTATGACTTTAAATGAATAACCGTGTTGCAACGAACATGATCAAATCATATTCATGCTCAACGCAAATGTCAAATAACATTTATTTATGTTCTACACTAATTCCGAACGTATAGGGAGTGTGCGATGATGATCATATCAATCTTGGAACCACTTCCAACACACAACGTCACTTCACCTTTAACTAGTCTCTGTTCATTCCGCAACTCTCGTTTCGAGTTACTACCTTTAGCAACTGAACCGGTATCAAATACCCAGGGGTTGCTATGAACACTAGTAAAGTACACATCAATAATCTGTATATCAAAATATACCGTTGTTCACTTTGCCATCCTTCTTATCCGCCAAGTATCTAGGACAGTTCCACTTCTAGTGACTATTTCCTTTGCAGTAGAAGCACTTAGTTTCAGGCTTGAGTTTAGCTTTGGGTTTCTCCATGGAAGTGAAAACTTGCTTGTCATTCTTCTTGAAGTTCCCCTTCTATCCCTTTGCCCTTTATTTGAAACAAGTGGTCTTGTTAACCATCAACACTTGATGTTCTTTCTTGATTTCTACCTTCGCTGATTTCAGCATCGCGAAGAGCTCGGGAATTACTTTTGTCATCCCTTGCATATTATAGTTCATCACGAAGTTCTACTAACTTGGTGATAGTTACTAGAGAACTTTGTCAATTACTATCTTATCTGGAAGATAAACTCCCACTTGATTCAAGCAATTGTACTACCCAGACAATCTGAGCACATGCTCACCGGTTGAGCTATTCTCCTCGATCTTGTAGGCAAAGTACTGTCAAAGGTCTAATACCTCTCAACACGGGCATGAGTATGAAAATACTAATTTCAACTCTTGGAACATCTCATATGCTCCGTGGCGTTCAAAACGTTTTTCAAGTCCCGGTTATAAGCCGTAAAGCATGGCGCACTAAACTATCAAGTAGTCATCATACCGAGCTTGTCAAACGTTCAAAACGTCTGCATCTGCTCATGCAATAGGTTCGTCACCTAGCGGTGCATCAAGGACATAATACTTCTGTGCAGCAATGAGGATAATCCTCAGATCACGGACCTAGTCCGCATCATTGCTACTAACATCTTTCAACATATATTTCTCTAGGAACATATAAAATAAACGGGGACCTACATCGCAAGCTATTGATCTACAACATAGATATGCTAATACTACCAGGACGAAGTTCATGATAAATTAAAGTTCAATTAATCATATTACTTGAAGAACTCCCACTTAGATAGACATCCCTCTGGTCATCTAAATGATCACGTGATCCAAATCAACTAAACCATGTCCGATCATCACGTGAGATGGAGTAGTTTTCAATGGTGAACATCTTATGTTGATCATATCTACTATATGATTCACGCTCGACCTTTCGGTCTCCAGTGTTCCGAGGCCATATTTGCATATGCTAGGCTTGTCAAGTTTAACCCGAGTATTCTGCGTGTGCAAAACTGGCTTACACCCGTTGTATTTGAACGTAGAGCTTATCACACCCGATCATCACGTGGTGTCTCGGCATGACGAACTTTCGCAACGGTGCATACTTAGGGAGAACACTTATACCTTGAAATTTTGTAAGGGATCATCTTATAATGCTACCGCCGTACTAAGCAAAATAAGAAGCATAATAAGATAAACATCACATGCAATCAAAATATGTGACATGATATGGCCATCGTCATCTTGTGCTTTTGATCTCCATCTCCAAAGCACCGTCATGATCACCTTCGTCACCGGCGTGACACCTTGATCTACATCGTAGCATCGTTGTCGTCTCGCCAACTATTGCTTCTACGACTATCGCTACCGCTTAGTGATAAAGTAAAGCAATTACATGGAGATTGTATTTCATACAATAAAGCGACAACCATATGGCTCCTGCCAGTTGCCGATAACTTTACAAAACATGATCATCTCATACAAAACCGTATAACTCATCATGTCTTGACCATATCACATCACAACATGCCCTGCAAAAACAAGTTAGACGTCCTCTACTTTGTTGTTGCAAGTTTTACGTGGCTGCTACGGGCTTAGCAAGAACCGTTCTTACCTACGCATACAAAACCACAACGATATTTCGTCAAGTATGTGCTATTTTAATCTTCACAAGGACCGGGCGTAGCCACACTTGATTCAACTAAAGTTGGAGAAACTGACACCCGCTAGCCACCTGTGTGCGAAGCACGTCGGTAGAACCAGTCTCGCGTAAGCGTACGCGTAATGTCGGTCCGGGCCGCTTCATCCAACAATACCGCCGAATCAAAGTATGACATGCTGGTAAGCAGTATGACTAGTATCGTCCACAACTCACTTGTGTTCTACTCGTGCATATCATCTACGCATAGACCTGGCTCATGATGCCACTGCTGGGGAACGTAGTATTTTAAAATTTTCCTACCATCACGCAAGATCTATCTATCAGATGCATAGCAACGAGAGGGGAGAGTGTGTCAACGTACCCTCGTAGACCGAAAGCGGAAGCGTTAGAACAACGCGGTTGATGTAGTCGTACGTCTTCACGGCCCGACCGATCAAGCACCGAAACTACGGCACCTCCGAGTTCTAGCACACGTTCAGCTCGATGACGTCCCTCGAACTCCGATCCAGCCGAGTGTCGAGGAAGAGTTCCGTCAGCACGATGGCGTGGTGACGATCTTGATGTTCTACCGTCGCAGGGCTTCGCCTAAGCACCGCTATAATATTATCGAGGAGAACTATGGTGGAGGGGGCACCGCACATGGCTAAGAGATCAAGAGATCAATTGTTGTGTCTAGAGGTGCCCCCTTGCCCCCGTATATAAAGGAGGGAGGGAGAGACCGGCCCTAGAGGGGGCGCGCCAAGTGTGGGGAGTCCTACTAGGACTCTCAAGTCCTAGTAGGATTCCCCTTTCCTTTCCGGAGTAGGAGAGAAGGAAAGAGGGGGAGAGAGAGAAGGAAAAGGGGGCTGCACCCCTTGTCCAATTCGGACCAGAAGGGGGGCGCGCGCCTCCTTCTTTTTGGCCTCTCTCTTCTATTCCCCTAACTCCCCGGTACTCCGAAAATACCCGAATCACTCGGAACCTTTCCGATGTCCGAATATAGTCGTCCAATATATCGATTTTTATGTCTCGACCATTTCGAGACTCCTCGTCATGTCCCTGATTTCATCCGGGACTCCGAACTCCTTCGGTACATCAAAACTCATAAACTCATAATAAAACTGTCATCTTAACCTTAAGCGTGCGGACCCTACGGGTTCAAGAACTATGTAGACATGACCGAGACACGTCTCCGGTCAATAACCAATAGCAGAACCTGGATGCTCATATTGGCTCCCACATAGTCTATGAATATCTTTATCGGTCAAACCGCATAACAACATATGTTGTTCCCTTTGTCATCGGTATGTTACTTGCCCGAGATTTGATCGTCGGTATCTCAATACCTAGCTGAATCTCGTTACCGGCAAGTCTCTTTACTCGTTCTGTAATACATCATCCCGCAACTAACTCATTAGCTGCAATGCTTGCAAGGCTTATAGTGATGTGCATTACCGAGTGGGCCCAGAGATACCTCTCCGACAATCGGAGTGACAAATCCTAATCTCGAAATACGCCAACCCAACAAGTACCTTCGGAGACACCTGTAGAGTACCTTTATAATCACCCAGTTACGTTGTGGTGTTTGGTAGCACACAAAGTGTTCCTCCGGTATTCGGGACTTGCATAATCTCATAGTCATAGGAACATGTATAAGTCATGAAGAAAGCAATAGCAGTAAAACTTAAACGATCATAGTGCTAAGCTAACGGATGGGTCTTGTCCATCACATCATTCTCCTAATGATGTGATCCTGTTGATCAAATGACAACTCATGTCTATGGCTAGGAAACATAACCATCTTTGATCAATGAGCTAGTCTCGTAGAGGCATACTAGGGACACTCTGTTTTGTCTATGTATTCACACAGGTACTAAGTTTCCGGTTAATACAATTCTAGCATGAATAATAAACATTTATCATGATATAAGGAAATAAATAATAACTTTATTATTGCCTCTAGGGCATATTTCCTTCAGTTTTGTGTTTTAATTAGTGTTTGTGCCAAGTAGAACCTTTGGGAAGACTTGTGTGAAGTTTATGTGATCATGCTGTAAAAAACAGAAACTTTAGCGATCACGAGATTGGCTGTCATTTTTTACTGGAGAGTGCTTTTTAGTTGATTCTTTTTTCAAATTATTAATAGACAAATTCCTCACGTCCACCAATTTATTTCATTTTTTAGAGTTACAGAAGTATTCGAAAGTTACATATTACTACATACTGTTATGTTTTTGATAGATTCTGTTTTTCGTGTGTTGTTTGCTTATTTTGATGTATCTATGAGTAGTATCGGGGGGTATGAATCATGGAGAAGTTGGAACACAGTAGGTTTAACACCAATATAAACAAAGAATTAGTTCATTACAGTAGCTTTGAGTGGTGGTTTGTTTTCTTATACTAACGGAGCTCACGAGATTTTTAGCTAAGTTTTGTGTTGTGAAGTTTTTAAGTTTTGAGTATGGATTTGATGGACAATGGAACAAAGAGTGGCAAAATCCTAAGCTTGGGGATGCCCAAGGCACCCCATGGTAAAATTCAAGGACAACCAAAAGCCTAAGATTGGGGATGCCCCGGGAAGGCATCCCCTCTTTCATCTTCGTCTATCTGTAACTTTA
This sequence comes from Secale cereale, assembly GCA_902687465.1. Classification (NCBI taxonomy): domain Eukaryota; kingdom Viridiplantae; phylum Streptophyta; class Magnoliopsida; order Poales; family Poaceae; genus Secale; species Secale cereale. The sequence continues at coordinate 556,915,522 of LR738714.1, forward strand.
CTTGAGACTATATTTTTATTCACCACATGATATGTGTTTTGCTTGGAGCGTCATGTATGATTTGAGTCTTGTATTTTTAGTTTGCCACAATCATCCATGCTGGACACACCTTTTTGAGAGAGATAAATATGATTTAGAATTTTTTAGAACACTCTATGTGCTTCACTTATATCTTTTGAGCTAGATAGTTTTGCTCTAGTGCTTCACTTATATCTTTTAGAGCACGGCGGTGGTTTATTTTGTAGAAATTATTGATCTCTCATGCTTCACTTATATCTATTTGAGAGTCTCTTAGAACAGCATGGTAATGTGCTTTGGTTATAAAACTAGTGCTAATATGATAGGCATCCAAGATGAGTATAGTAAAAAGTTCCATACAAGTGCATTGAATACTATGAGAAGTTTGATACTTGATGATTGTTTTGAGATATGAGGATGGTGATATTAGAGTCATGCTAGTGGAGTAATTGTGAATTTGAGAAAAAATTGTGTTAAAGTTTGTGATTCCCGTAGTATGCACGTATGATGAACAATTATGTGATGAAGTTGGAGCATGATTTATTTATTGAGTGTCATCCTTTGTGTGGAGGTCGGGATCACGCGATGGTTAACTCCTACCAACCCTTCCCCTAGGAGCATGCGTTGAACACTTTGTTTTGATAACTCGTAGATTTTTGCAATAAGTATACGAGTTCTTTATGACTAATGTTGAGTCCATGGATTATACGCACTCTCACCCTTCCACCATTGCTAGCCTCTCTTGTACCGCGCAACAATCGCCGGTACTATACACCCACCATATTCCTTCCTCAAAACAGCCACCATACCTACCTATCATGGGATTTCCATAGCCATTCCGAGATATATTGCCATGCAACTTTCCACCGTTCCGTTCATATGACATGCTTCATCATCATCATTCACATAGAGTCATATTTTGTTCTAGCTTCGAGTTGTAATCTTTGAGTTGTAAGTAAATAAAAGTGTGATGATCTTCATTATTAGAGCATTGTCCCATGTGAGGAAACAAAAAAAAAGAGAGAAAGTCCAAAAAAAGAGATGGCCCAAAAAAGAGAGGGGGGCTAAAAAAAAGTTCATCCAAAAAAAGAGAGAGAAGGGACAATGCTACTATCCTTTTCCACACTTGTGCTTCAAAGTAGCACCATAATCTTCATGATAGAGATCTCTTGTTTTGTCACTTCCATATACTAGTGGGAATTTTTATTATAGAACTTGGCTTGTATATTCCAACGATGGGCTTCCTCAAATGCCCTAGGTCTTCATGAGCAAGCAAGTTGGATGCACACCCACTTAGTTTCTTTTGATGAGCTTTCATACACTTATAGCTCTAATGCATCCGTTGCATGGCAATCCCTACTCACTCACATTGATATCTATTGATGGGAATCTCCATAGCCCATTGATACGCCTAGTTGATGTGAGACTATCTTCTTCTTTTGTCTTCCCCACAACCACCACTCTATTCGACATAGTGCTATATCCGTGGTTCACGCTCATGTATTGCGTGAAAGTTGTAAGGTTTGAAAGAATTAAAGTGTGAAACAATTGCTTGGCTGAAACCAGGGTTGTGCATGATTTAAATATTTTGTGTGATGAAGATATAGCATAGCCAGACTATATGATTTTGTAGGGATAACTTTCTTTGGCCATGTTATTTTGAGAAGACACGATTGCTTTGTTAGTATGCTTGAAGTATTATTTTTCTTATGTCAATATAGACTTTTGTCTTGAATCTTTCGGATCTGAACATTCATGCCACAATAAAGAGAATTACATTAAGAATTATGTTGGTTAGCATTCCACATCAAAAATTCTGTTTTTATCATTTACCTACTCGACGACGAGCGGGAATTAAGCTTGGGGATGCTTGATACGTCTCCAACGTATCTATAATTTTTCATTGTTCCATGCTATTGTATATTCTATTTTGGATGTTTAATGGGCTTTATTATACACTTTTATATTATTTTTGGGACTAACCTACTAACCCAAGGCCCAGTGCAAATTGTTGTTTTTTGCCTATTTCAGTGTTTCGCACAAAAGGAATATCAAACGGAGTCCAAACGGAATGAAACCTTCGGGAGAGTTTTTTTTTGGAAAGATATCTTCACGAGAGACTTGGAGTACAAGTCAGAGAAGAAACGAGGTGCCCACGAGGGGGCAGGGCGCGCCCAGGGGGGTAGGCGCGCCCCCCACCCTTGTGGGCCCCACGTTGCTCCACCGACGTACTTTTTCCTCCTATATATACCCATATACCCTGAAAACATCGGGGAGCATGAAGAAACCCTAATTCCACTGCCATAACCGTCTGTTCCCGTGAGATCCCATCTTGGGGCTTGTTTCGCAGCTCCGCCGGAGGGGGCATCGATCACGGAGGCCTTCTACATCAACACCATAGCCTCTCCGATGAGTTGTGAGTATTTTACCACAGACCTTCGGGTCCATAGTTATTAGATAGATGGCTTCTTCTCTCTGTTTGGATCTGAATACAAAGTTCTCCTCGATCTTCGAGGAGATCTATTCGATGTAATCTTTTTTCGGTGTGTTTGTCGAGATCCGATGAATTGTGGGTTTATGATCAAGATTATCTATGAACAATATTGGATTCTTTTCTGAAATCTTTTATGTATGATTATAATATCCTTGCAAGTCTCTTCAAATTATTGGTTTGGCCTACTAGATCTATAGTTCTTGCAATGGGAGAAGTGCTTGGCTTTGGGTTCAATCTTGCAGTGTCCTTTCCCAGTGACAGTAGGGGCGGCAAGGCAAGCATAGTATTGTTGCCATCGAGGATAAAAAGATGGGGTTTATATCATATTGCTTGAGTTTATCTCTCTACATCATGTCATCTTGCTTAAGGCGTTACTCTGTTCTTATGAACTTAATACTCTAGGTGCATGCTGGATAGCGGTCGATGTGTGGAATAATAGTAGTAGATGCAGAATCGTTTCGGTCTACTTGTCACGGACGTGATGCCTATATACAGTGATCATGCCTCGATATTCTCATAACTATGCGCTTTTCTATCAATTGCTCAACAGTAATTTGTTCACCCACCGTAGAATTCTGCTATCATGAGAGAAGCCACTAGTGAAACATATGAACCCCGGGTCTATTCTCATCATATTAATCTTCCATCTACTTTACTTTGCTTTATTTACTTTCTGTTTCTATACCAAAAATACCAAAAATATTATCCTATCCTATCTATCAGATCTCACTCTCGTAAGTGACCGTGAAGGGATTGATAACCCCTTATCGCGTTGGATGTGAGGTTCTTATTTGTTTGTGCAAGTGCGAGGGACTGGCGCGTGGTCTCCTACTGGATTGATACCTTGGTTCTCAAAAACTAAGGTAAATACTTACTCTATTGTGCTACATCACCCTTTCCTCTTCGAGGGAATACAACGCAAGCTCGAGAAGTAGCACCACCCAGGTGGCTTCGCGGGGTTCGGTGATGTAGAACCACTCCTGCTGCCATACCTTGATTGTTTCCACAAAAGCCCCTTTGGGCCAGGTGGCATTAGGGAGCTAGCTTACCATGGCTCCGCCGCAAGCCGCATGATGTCCGTTGACCACCTTCGGCTTCAGATTGAAGACCTTGAGCCATAAGCCAAAGTGTGGGGGCGTGGAGGAAAGCCTCACACACGACTATAAAAGACGATATGTGTAGGACGGAATTTGGAGCTAGATCATGGAAACCTAGCCCGTAGAAGAACAAAAGGCCACGAATGAAGGGGTGGAGGGGAAATCCTAGCCCCCAAAGGAAATGGGGGATGAACACGACCCTCTCATCGGGCCCTAGAGTGAGAATCACCTGATCTTCAGCAGGGATCTGGTGCGCTATGTCCGCGGACAAATAGCCCGCGCTCCGGAGATCCTTCACGTCGTTTTCAATGATGGTGGAGGCCTCCCACTTGCCCTTGGAGCCGGATCCATCCATTGCTGGAGAAGGAGGCGGTGGTGGAGGAGATTGGAGCTGCGGGCGTTGGAGCTAGAAGATTGGGAAGCAGAGGCTAGAGGAAGGCGTGAGGAAAAAGGATGGGTCTTTATCCTTTTATAGACAGTAAAAATACCAAACACCCCCCGCTCAAGCCATAGAACTCGCCTATTCCCAACGAGATCGTGCGTAAGGTGCGGTTGGGTTATGCAATCCATATTGATGAGGATCCCGTAATGGGCGGGCACGATCTCTGTTTCGACAAGACGTGCCAATGGAGGCTATGCCTCGAAACGTGAAACAAGAGGCGAGAAAACGGTTCGAAATGATAATGGGTCAAGTGTGATGTTTCACCAAAAAAAGTTGTCAGTAAAGACACTGTACCTATTTTGATGTCTTGCCTTCGTGGCTAAGGGTTGTATTATTCATGCAGAGCCGGGCATAGTTCCTTTATGCAGGAAGCTAACTTAAAATGTTAAGAAGAAGGAACCCGCCTTGCAATGTCGAAGACAGTATACATGTCGAACACATCATCATCGAAGACTAGTTCAGGGGCTACTGAGGGAGTCCTGGACTTGGGGGTCCTCGGGTGTCCGGTCTACCCGATATGGGCCGGACTGATGGGCCGTGAAGATAAAGCAGAAGATCATCCCCCGTGTCCAGGTAGGACTCCTCTGTATGTAGAATGGCAAGTTTTGTGTCCAAGTGTACTGTTTCCTTCCTCTGCAAGATAACTTTGTATTGTTGGGGAACGTAGTATTTTAAAATTTTCCTACGATCACACAAGATCTATCTACCAGATGCATAGCAACGAGAGGGAAGAGTGTGTCTACGTACCCTCGTAGACCGGAAGCGGAAGCGTCAAGTGACGCGGTTGATGTAGTCGAACTTCTTCGCGATCCAACCGATCAAGCACCGAACGTACGGCACCTCCGCGTTCAGCACACGTTCAGCTTGATGACGTCCCATGAGCTCTTGATCCAGTTGAGCTTCACGGGAGAGTTTCGTCAGCACGACGGTGTGGTGATGGATATGATGTATCTACCGGCGCAGGGATTCGCCTAAGCACTGTGACGGTATGACCGAGGTGTGTTTCTGTGGAGGGGAGCACCGCACACGGCTAGAACGATTCAACTTTTGTGTCTTTGGGTGCCCCCCTGCCCCCATATATAATGGAGCAAAGGGGGGAGGCCGGCCGGCCCTCTATGGTGCGGCTAGGGAAGCAATCCTACTAGGAATAGGATTGCAATCCTATTCCTAGTAGGAGTCCACCAATGAAGGAAGGGGGGAAAGGAAAGAGAGGGAGAGGGAGAGGGAAAGAGAGGCCGCGCCCCCCTCCCCTAGTCCTATTCGGACTCCTCCTAGGGAGGAGGTGCGCCACCTCCTGGCTGCTGCCCTCTCTCTCCCCTATGGCCCACCAGGGCCCATCATTCCCCCGGGGGGTTCCGGTAACCCCCCCCCCC
>LR738714.1:556920955-556955314 GCA_902687465.1 Secale cereale
CCCCCCCCGGCACTCCGCTAAATTCCGAAACTTTCCAGAACACTTCCGGTGTCCGAATATAGTCGTCCAATATATCAATCTTTATGTCTCAGACATTCCGAGACTCCTCGTCATGTCCGTGGTCTCATCCGGGACTCCGAACTACCTTCGGTACATCAAAACTCATAAACTCATAATACCGATTGTCATCAAACGTTAAGCGTGCGGACCCTACGGGTTCGAGAACTATGTAGACATGACCGAGACTCATCTCCGGTCAATAACCAATAGCGGAACCTGGATGCTCATATTGGCTCCTACATATTCTACGAAGATCTTTATCGGTCAAACCGCATAACAACATACGTTGTTCCTTTTGTCATCGGTATGTTACTTGCCCGAGATTCGATCGTCGGTATCTCTATACCTAGTTCAATCTCGTTACCGGCAAGTCTCTTTACTCGTTCCGTAATACATCATCTCGTGACTAACTCATTAGTCATTTGCTTGCAAGGCTTATTTGTTGGGGAACGTAGTATTTTAAAATTTTCCTACGATCACACAAGATCTATCTACCAGATGCATAGCAACGAGAGGGAAGAGTGGGTCTTACGTACCCTCGTAGACCGGAAGCGGAAGCGTCAAGTGACGCGGTTGATGTAGTCGAACTTCTTCGCGATTCAACCGATCAAGCACCGAACGTACGGCACCTCCGCATTCAGCACACGTTCAGCTTGATGACGTCCCACGAGCTCTTGATCCAGTTGAGCTTCACGGGAGAGTTTCGTCAGCACGACGGCGTGGTGACGGATATGATGTGTTTACCGGCGCAGGGCTTCGCCTAAGCACTGCAACGGTATGACCGAGGTGTGTTTCTGTGGAGGGGGCACCGCACACGGCTGGAACAATTCAACTTGTGTGTCTTTGGGTGCCCCCTTGCCCCCGTATATAAAGGAGCAAGGGAGGAGGGCCGGCCGGGGCAATCCTACTAGGAATAGGATTGCAATCCTATTCCTAGTAGGAGTCCACCAAGAAGGAAGAGAGGGAAAGGAAAAAAGGGAGAGGTGGCGCCCCTCCAATCCTAGTCCAACTAGGATCTCCTGGTGGGGCGCCGGCCAGCCTCTATGGGCTGCCTCTCTCTTTTCCTCAAGGCCCACTATGGACCATCCCCCCTCGTGGGGGGTTCCGGTAACCCCCTCTGGCAATCCAGTTAAATCCGAAACTTTTCCGGAACACTTCTGGTGTCCGAATATAGTCGTCCAATATATCAATCTTTATGTCTCGGACATTCCGAGACTCCTCGTCATGTCCGTGATCTTATCCGGGACTCCAAACTACCTTCGGTACATCAAAACTCATAAACTCATAATACCGATCGTCATCAAACGTTAAGCGTGCGGACCCTACGGGTTCGAGAACTATGTAGACATGACCGAGACTCATCTTCGGTCAATAACCAATAGCGGAACCTGGATGCTCATATTGGCTCCTACATATTCTACGAAGATCTTTATCGGTCAAACCGCATAACAACATACGTTGTTCCTTTTGTCATCGGTATGTTACTTGCCCGAGATTCGATCGTCGGTATCTCTATACCTAGTTCAATCTCGTTACCGGCAAGTCTCTTTACTCGTTCCGTAACACATCATCTCGTGACTAACTCATTAGTCTTTTGCTTGCAAGGCTTATTATGATGTGTGTTACCGAGAGGGCCCAGAGATACCTCTCCGACACTCGGAGTGACAAATCCTAATCTTGATCTATGCCAACACCACGAATACTTTCGGAGACACCTGCAGAGCATCTTTATGATCACCCAGTTACGTTGTGACGTTTGATAGCACACAAGGTGTTCCTACGGTATTCGGGAGTTGCATAATCTCATAGTCATAGGAACATGTATAAGTCATGAAGAAAGCAATAGCAGTAAAACTAAACGATCATAGTGCTATGCTAACGGATGGGTCTTGTCCATCACATCATTCTCCTAATGATGTGATCCCGTTGATCAAATGACAACTCATGTCTATGGCTAGGAAACATAACCATCTTTGATCAATGAGCTAGTCTAGTAGAGGCATACTAGGGACTTACTGTTTTGTCTATGTATCCACACATGTACTAAGTTTCCGGTTAATACAATTCTAGCATGAATAAAAGACATTTATCATGATATAAGGAAATACAAATAACAACGTTATTATTGCCTCTAGGGCATATTTCCTTCACGTGCTTGGTCGACGCTACATATATACTACACATACGTATATGGAGGACTAGAGTCACGCTAGCTAGCTAGCTAGCTGCTAGCTATACTAAGCAAACGAAGGAACAGAAGATCTCGTATATATAATCAACATATATATATATATATATGCATACAGAGAGATGTAATATCGACCACCTCTCCTTCTCCGAGAGATTGGTCGAACAACAAGTTCTCGTATATCGTCTATCCCGACACTACCGGGCACATATATACAATAATTATCTCTTACAAAAATAATCTCCTAACACATGGATGCATGGTCCACATAGTATTCTCCGTCTTCAGCGATCACGTGTTCAAGGAAGAATGCCGCCAATTCCTCTTGAATTGCTCGCAGACGATCTGGTGTTAGGAGTTCATCCCGCATCCGAAACATCTAATTTGAAGTAGGGGGTCAATACATGAAATGATGCTATAAATTTGTGAATATTATTGATTGCTTACGCACTTCAAATTGTTCATCAGTGTAGCCCCGCTCACAGGTCGTGTGGCGGATGGACTCGCAAATGTAGTATCCACAATAATCATTCCCGGGTTCCTGCCACAACCACTTTACAAGAAATAGAGCTCAATCAAACTGATAAGCAAGAATGCCAAATTGGTATTGATGAAACTAGCGCTTGAATCAAGATATAGGAGATGCGCGTGCGGAACATGCTACTATATAGTACTTACTTTCGGGTATCTTCAATTGTAGCTTCTTCGGCAGTCCCGGAGCTTTTTTGATGAATTTTTTCCAAGCCCTGCCAGACAAAGGAAACAATTGTTGGGGAACGTAGTATTTTAAAATTTTCCTACGATCACGCAAGATCTATCTACCAGATGCATAGCAACGAGAAGGGAGAGTGTGTCTACGTACCCTCGTAGACCGGGAGCGGAAGCGTCAAGTGACGCGGTTGATGTTGTCGAACTTCTTCGCGATTCAACCGATCAAGCACCGAACGTACGGCACCTCCGCGTTCAGCACACGTTCAGCTTGATGACGTCCCACGAGCTCTTGATCCAGTTGAGCTTCACGGGGGAGTTTCGTCAGCACGACGGCGTGGTGACGGATATGATGTGAACACCGGCGCAGGGCTTCTCCTAAGCTTCGCGACGGTACGACCGAGGTGTGATTCTGTGGAGGGGGGCACCGCACACGGCTAAAACAATTCAACTTGTGTGTCTTTGGGTGCCCCCCTGCCCCCGTATATCAAGGAGCAAGGGAGGAGGGGCCGGCCACCTCCTATGGTGCGGCTAGGGAGGGGACTCCTACTAGGAATAGGATTGCAATCCTATTCCTAGTAGGATTCACCGAAAGGAAGAAGGGGGAAAGGAATAGGAGAGGTGGCGCCCCCCCAATCCTAGTCCAACTAGGATTCCTAGGTGGGGGCGCCGGCCAGCCCTATGGGCTGCCTCTCTCTCACCCTTTAGGCCCACTATGGACCATCCCCTCTCGTAGGGGGTTCCGGTAACCCCCTCCGGCATTCCCGATAAATCCGAAACTTTTCCGGTATACTTCAGGTGTCCGAATATAGCCGTCCAATATATCAATCTTTATGTCTCGGACATTCCGAGACTCCTCGTCATGTCCGTGATCTCATCCGGGACTCCGAACTACCTTCGGTACATCAATACTCAAAAACTCATAATACCGATCGTCATCAAACGTTAAGCGTGCGGACCCTACGGGTTCGAGAACTATGTAGACATGACCGAGACTCATCTCAGGTCAATAACCAATAGCGGAACCTGGATGTTCATATTGGCTCCTACATATTCTACGAAGATCTTTTATCGGTCAGAACCGCATAACAACATACGTTGTTCCTTTTGTCAAACGGTATGTTACTTGCCCGAGATTCGATCGTCGGTATCTTTATACCTAGTTCAATCTCGTTACCGGCAAGTCTCTTTACTCGTTCCGTAACACATTATCTCGTGACTAACTCATTAGTCTTTTGCTTGCAAGGCTTATTATGATGTGTGTTACCGAGAGGGCCCAGAGATACCTCTCCGACACTCGGAGTGACAAATCCTAATCTTGATCTATGCCAACACCACGAATACTTTCGGAGACACCTGTAGAGCATCTTTATGATCACCCAGTTACGTTGTGATGTTTGATAGCACACAAGGTGTTCCTACGGTATTCGGGAGTTGCATAATCTCATAGTCATAGGAACATGTATAAGTCATGAAGAAAGCAATAGCAGTAAAACTAAACGATCATAGTGCTATGCTAACGGATGGGTCTAGTCCATCACATCATTCTCCTAATGATGTGATCCCATTGATCAAATGACAACTCATGTCTATGGTTAGGAAACATAACCATCTTTGATCAATGAGCTAGTCTAGTAGAGGCATACTAGGGACACTATGTTTTGTCTATGTATTCACACATGTACTAAGTTTCCTGTTAATACAATTCTAGCATGAATAATAAACATTTATCATGATATACGGAAATATAAATAACAACTTTATTATTGCCTCTAGGGAATATTTCCTTCAGTCTCCCACTTGCACTAGAGTCAATAATCTAGCTCACATCGCCATGTGATTTAATACCGATAGTTCACATCGTTATGTGAATAACACCCATAGTTCACATCGCCATGTGACCAACACCCAAAGGGTTTACTAGAGTCAATAATCTAGTTCACATCGCTATGTGATTAATACCCAAGAGTAATAAGGTGTGATCATGTTTTGCTTGTGAGAGAAGTTTAGTCAACGGGTCTGTCACATTCAGATCCGTATGTATTTCGCAAATTTCTATGTCTACAATGCTCTGCATAGAGCTACTCTAGCTAATTGCTCCCACTTTCAATACGCATCCAGATTGTTACTTAGAGTCATCTGGATTTAGTGTCAAAGCTTGCATCGGCGTAATTCTTTACGACGAACTCTTTATCACCTCCATAATCGAGAAACATTTCCTTAGTCATCTAGTTACTAAGGATAATTCTGACCGCTGTACAGTGATCTACTCCTGAATCACTATTGTACCCCCTTGACAAACTCATGGCAAGGTACACAACATGTTTGGTATACAGCATGGCATTCTTTATAGAAACTATGGCTGAGGCATAGGGAATGACTTTCATTCTCTCTATATTTTTCTGTCGTGGTCTGGCTTTGAGTCTTACTCAACTTCACACCTTACAAGTCAGGCAAGAACTCCTTCTTTGACTGACCCATTTTGAACTACTTCAAAATCTTATCAAGGTATGTACTCATCGAAAGTATTATCAAGCGTCTTGATCTATCTCTATAGATCTTGATGCTCAATTTGTAAGCAGCTTCACCAAGGTCTTTCTTTGAAAAACTCCTTTCAAACACTCCTTTATGCTTTCCAGAAAATTCTACATCATTTCCGATCGACAATATGTCATTCACATATACTTATCAGAAAGGTTGTAGTGCTCCCACTCACTTTCTTGTAAATACAGGCTTCACCGTAAGTCTGTATAAATCTATATGCTTTGATCAACTTATCAAAGCGTATATTCCAACTCCGAGATGCTTGCACCAGTCCATTGATGGATCACTGGAGCTTGCACATTTTGTTAGCACCTTTTAGGATTGACAGAACCTTCTGGTTGCATCATATACAAGTCTTCTTTAATAAATCCATTAAAGAATGCAGTTTTGTTATCCATTTGCCAAATTTCATAAAATGCGGCAATTGCTAACATGATTCGGACAGACTTAAACATCGTTACGGGTGAGAAATTCTCATCGTAGTCAACTCCTTGAACTTGTCGAAACCCTTTCGCAACAAGTCGAGCTTTGTAAACAGTAACATTACCGTTTGCGTCGGTCTTCCTCTTGAAGATCCATTTATTTTCGATGGCTTGTCGATCATCGGGCAAGTCAACCAAAGTCCATACTTTGTTCTAATACATGGATCCCATCTCAGATTTCATGGTCTCAAGCCATTTTGCGGAATCTGGGCTCATCATCGCTTCCTCATAGTTCGTAGGTTCATCATGGTCTAGTAACATGACTTCCAGAACTGGGTTGCCGTACCACTCTGGTGCGGAACGAACTCTGGTTGATCTACGAAGTTTAGCAGAAACTTGATCTGAAGTTTCATGATCATCATCATTAGCTTCCTCACTAATTGGTGTAGGAATCACTGGAACGAGTTTCTGTGATGTACTACCTTCCAATTCGGGAGAAGGTACAATTACCTCATCAAGTTCTACTTTCCTCCCACTCACTTCTTTCGAGAGAAACTCCTTCTCTAGAAAGGATCCACTCTTAGCAACAAAGACCTTGCCTTAGAATCTGTGATAGAAGGTGTACCCAACAGTTTTTTTTGGGTATCCTATGAAGATTTACTTCTACGATTTGGGTTCGAGCTTATCATGTTGAAACGTTTTCACATAAGCATCGCAGTCCCAAACTTAAAGAAATGACAGCCTAGGTTTCTCGTCAAACCACAGTTCATACGGTGTGATCTCCACGGATTTAGATGGTGCCCTATTTAACGTGAATGTAGCTGTCTCTAATGCATAACCCCAAAAGCGATAGTGGTAGATCGGTAAGAGACATCATCGATCGCACCATATCTAATAAAGTACGGTTATGACGTTCAGACACACCATTACACTGTGGTGTTCCAGGTGGCGTGAGTAGTGAAACTATTTCACATTGTTTTTATTGAAGGCCAAACTCGCTAACTCAAATATTTTACCTCTACGATCATATCGTCGAAACTCTTATTTTCTTGTTACGATGATTCTCCACTTCACTCTGAAATTCTTTGAACTTTTCAAATGTTTCAGACTTGTGCTTCATTAAGTAGATATACCCATATCTGCTCAAATCATCAGTGAAGGTCAGAAAATAACGATACCTGCCGCGAGCTTCAACACTCATTGGTCCGCATACATCAGTATGTATGATTTCCAACAACTCTGTTGCTCGCTCCACAGTTCCGAAAAACGGAGTTTTAGTCATCTTGCCCATGAGGCATGGTTCGCAAGCACCAAGTGATTCATAATCAAGTGATTCCAAAAGTCCATCACTATGGAGTTTCTTCATGCGCTTTACACCAATATGACCTAAACGGCAGTGCCACAAATAAGTTGCACTATCATTATTAACCTTGCATCTTTTGGCTTCAATATTATGAATATGTGTATCACACGATCGAGATCCAACAAACCATTTTCATTGGGTGTATGACCATAGAAGGTTTTATTCATGTAAACAGAACAACAATTATTCTCTAATTTACATGAATAACTGTATTGCAATAAGCATGATCAAATCATATTCATGCTCAACACAAACACCAAATAACACTTATTTAGGTTCAACACTAATCCCGAAAGTATAGGGAGTGTGCGATGATGATCATATCAATCTTGGAACTATTTCCAATACACATCGTCACTTCATCCTTTAACTAGTTTCTGTTCATTATGCAACTCCCATTTCGAGTTACTACTCTTTAGCAACTGAACCAATATCAAATACCGAGGGGTTGTTATGAACACTAGTAAAATACACATCAATAATCTGTATATCAAATATACCTTTGTTCACTTTGCCATCCTTCTTATCCGCCAAATATCTAGGGCAGTTCCACTTCTAGTGACCATTTCCTTTGCAGTAGAAGCACTTAGTTTCAGGCTTGAGTTTAGCTTTGGGTTTATTCACGGGAGTGACAACTTGCTTGTCATTCTTCTTGAAGTTCCCCTTCTATCCCTTTGCCCTTTACTTGAAACAAGTGGTCTGGTTAACCATCAACACTTGATGCTCTTTCTTGATTTCTACTTTCGCCGATTTCAGCATCGTGAAGAGCTCGGGAATTACTTTCGTCATCCCTTGCATATTATAGTTCATCACGAAGTTCTACTAACTTGGTGACAGTGTCTAGAGAACTTTGTCAATTACTATCTTATCTGGAAGATTAACTCCCACTTGATTCAAGCAATTGTACTACCCAGACAATCTGAGCACATGCTCACTGGTTGAGCTATTCTCCTCCATCTTGTAGGCAAAGTACTGTCAGAGGTCTTATACCTCTCGACACGGGCATGAGTATGAAATACTAATTTCAACTCTTGGAACATCTCATATGCTCCGTGGCGTTTCAAAACGTTTTTGAAGTCCCGGTTATAAGCCGTAAAGCATGGTGCACTAAACTATCAAGTAGTCATCATATCGAGCTTTTGTCAAAACGTTCATAACGTCTACATCTGCTCCTGCAATAGGTCTGTCACCTAGCGGTGCATCAAGGACATAATTCTTCTGTGCAGCAATGAGGATAATCCTCGGATCAAGGAACAATTCCGCGTCATTGCAACTAACATCTTTCAACTTGGTTTTCTCTAGGAACGTATAAAAAATAAACGTGGAGCAACATCGCGAGCTATTGATCTACAACATAGATATGCTAATACTACCAAGACTAAGTTCATGATAAATTAAAGTTCAATTAATCATATTACTCAAGAACTCCCACTTAGATAGACATCCCTCCGGTCATCTAAATGATCACGTGATCCAAATCAACTAAACCATGTCCGATCATCACGTGAGATGGAGTAGTTTCAATGGTGAACATCTTATGTTGATCATATTTACTATATGATTCACGCTCGACCTTTCGGTCTCCAGTGTTCCGAGGCCATATCTGCATATGCTAGGCTCGTCAAGTTTAACCCGAGTATTCTGCGTGTGCAAAACTGGCTTACACCCGTTGTATTTGAACGTAGGGCTTATCACACCCGATCATCACGTGGTGTCTCGGCACGACGAACTTTCGCAACGGTGCATACTCAGGGAGAACACTTATACCTTGAAATTTAGTAAGGGATCATCTTATACTGCTACCGTCGTTCTAAGCAAAATAAGAAGCAGAATAAGATAAACATCACATGCAATCAAAATATGTGACATGATATGGCCATCATCATCTTGTGCTTTTGATCTCCATCTCCAAAGCACCGTCATGATCACCTTCGTCACCGGCGCGACACCTTGATCTCCATCGTAGCATCGTTGTCGTCTCGCCAACTGTTGCTTCTACGACTATCGCTACCGCTTAGTGATGAAGTAAAGCAATTACATGGCGATTGCATTTCATACAATAAAGCGACAACCATATGGCTCCTGCCAGTTGCCGATAACATTACAAAACATGATCATCTCATACAAAACCGTATAACTCATCATGTCTTGACCATATCACATCACAACATGCCCTGCAAAAACAAGTTAGACGTCCTCTACTTTGTTGTTGCAAGTTTTACGTGGCTGCTACGGGCTTAGCAAGAACCGTTCTTACCTACGCATACAAAACCACAACGATGTTTCGTCAAGTATGTGATGTTTTAACCTTCACAAGGACCGGGCGTAGCCACACTTGATTCAGCTAAAGTGAGAGAGACAGACACCCGCCAGTCACCTTTAAGCAACGAGTGCTCTTAACGGTGAAACCAGTCTCGCGTAAGCGTACGCGTAATGTCGGTCCGGGCCGCTTCATCTCACAATACCACCGAAGCAAAGTATGACATGCTGGTAAGCAG
Source organism: Secale cereale (assembly GCA_902687465.1). NCBI lineage: Eukaryota > Viridiplantae > Streptophyta > Magnoliopsida > Poales > Poaceae > Secale > Secale cereale. Next base: position 556,930,739 of record LR738714.1, read on the forward strand.
TATGACTAGTATCGCCCACAACTCATTGTGTTCTACTCGTGCATATCATCTACGCATAGACCTGGCTCATGATGCCACTGTTGGGGAACGTAGTATTTTAAAATTTTCCTACGATCACACAAGATCTATCTACCAGATGCATAGCAACGAGAGGGAAGAGTGGGTCTTACGTACCCTCGTAGACCGGAAGCGGAAGCGTCAAGTGACGCGGTTGATGTAGTCGAACTTCTTCGCGATTCAACCGATCAAGCACCGAACGTACGGCACCTCCGCGTTCAGCACACGTTCAGCTTGACGTCCCACGAGCTCTTGATCCAGTTGAGCTTCACGGGAGAGTTTCGTCAGCACGACGGCGTGGTGACGGATATGATGTGTTTACCGGCGCAGGGCTTCGCCTAAGCACTGCAACGGTATGACCGAGGTGTGTTTCTGTGGAGGGGGCACCGCACACGGCTGGAACAATTCAACTTGTGTGTCTTTGGGTGCCCCCTTGCCCCCGTATATAAAGGAGCAAGGGAGGAGGGCCGGCCGGGGCAATCCTACTAGGAATAGGATTGCAATCCTATTCCTAGTAGGAGTCCACCAAGAAGGAAGAGAGGGAAAGGAAAAAAGGGAGAGGTGGCGCCCCTCCAATCCTAGTCCAACTAGGATCTCCTGGTGGGGCGCCGGCCAGCCTCTATGGGCTGCCTCTCTCTTTTCCTCAAGGCCCACTATGGACCATCCCCCCTCGTGGGGGGTTCCGGTAACCCCCTCCGGCAATCCAGTTAAATCCGAAACTTTCCCGGAACACTTCCGGTGTCCGAATATAGTCGTCCAATATATCAATCTTTATGTCTCGGACATACCGAGACTCCTCGTCATGTTCGTGATCTTATCCGGGACCCCGAACTACCTTCGGTACATCAAAACTCATAAACTCATAATACCGATCGTCATCAAACGTTAAGCGTGCGGACCCTACGGGTTCGAGAACTATGTAGACATGACCGAGACTCATCTCCGGTCAATAACCAATAGCGGAACCTGGATGCTCATATTGGCTCCTACATATTCTACGAAGATCTTTATCGGTCAAACCGCATAACAACATACGTTGTTCCTTTTGTCATCGGTATGTTACTTGCCCGAGATTCGATCGTCGGTATCTCTATACCTAGTTCAATCTCGTTACCGGCAAGTCTCTTTACTCGTTCCGTAACACATCATCTCGTGACTAACTCATTAGTCTTTTGCTTGCAAGGCTTATTATGATGTGTGTTACCGAGAGGGCCCAGAGATACCTCTCCGACACTCGGAGTGACAAATCCTAATCTTGATCTATGCCAACACCACGAATACTTTCGGAGACACCTGTAGAGCATCTTTATGATCACCCAGTTATGTTGTGACGTTTGATAGCACACAAGGTGTTCCTACGGTATTCGGGAGTTGCATAATCTCATAGTCATAGGAACATGTATAAGTCATGAAGAAAGCAATAGCAGTAAAACTAAACGAGCATAGTGCTATGCTAACGGATGGGTCTAGTCCATCACATCATTCTCCTAATGATGTGATCCCGTTGATCAAATGACAACTCATGTCTATGGTTAGGAAACATAACCATCTTTGATCAATGACCTAGTCTAGTAGAGGCATACTAGGGACACTCTGTTTTGTCTATGTATTCACACATGTACTAAGTTTCCTGTTAATACAATTCTAGCATGAATAATAAACATTTATCATGATATATGGAAATATAAATAACAACTTTATTATTGCCTCTAGGGCATATTTCCTTCATTATTATGATGTGCATTACCGAGAGGGCCCAGAGATACCTCTCCGACACTCAGAGTGACAAATCCTAGTCTTGATCTATGCCAACACCACGAATACTTTCGTAGACACCTGTAGAGTATCTTTATGATCACCCAGTTACGTTGTGACGTTTGATAGCACACAAGGTGTTCCTACGGTATTCGGGAGTTGCATAATCTCATAGTCATAGGAACATGTATAAGTCATGAAGAAAGCAATAGCAGTAAAACTAAACGATCAAAGTGCTATGCTAATGGATGGGTCTAGTCCATCACATCATTCTCCTAATGATGTGATCTCGTTGATCAAATGACTACTCATGTCTATGGCTAGGAAACATAGCCATCTTTGATCAATGAGCTAGTCTAGTAGAGGCATACTAGGGACATACTACTTTGTCTATGTATTCACACATGTATCAAGTTTCCGATTAATACAATTCTAGCATGAATAAAAGACATTTATCATGATATAAGGAAATACAAATAACATCTTTATTATTGCCTCTAGGGCATATTTCCTTCATGTATAACCCTAGGTCCCTCTAGTGTGTATATTAACCGGAGGGTTTAGTTCGTAGAGGCCATCAGAATAATCTCAGGCTAGAGAGTTAGGGTTTAGCCAATACGATCTCGAGGTAGATCAACTCTTGTAACTCCTATACACATCAAATTCAATCAAGCAAGAAGTATGGTTTTACCTCCATTAAGAGGGCCCGAACCTGGGTAAATATCGTGTCCTTGTTGTCCCTTGCTACCATTGATCCTCATATACACAGCCTGGGACCCCCTACCCGAGATCAGCCGGTTTTGACACCGACATTGAGAGGAAGCTAGAAGGGGGAGGGGGCCCACTAGGCACCAGGGCGTGCCCTGGTGGGTAGCGCATGCACCGTCTTGACCTACCTCCAACACTATAAATACTCTAAAATCCCAAAAACCCGAGGGGAGCAGATGAAATACTTTTTCCACCGCTGCAAGTTTCAGAACCACGAGATCCAATCTAGAGGCCTTTTACGACACTCTGCCGGAGGGGGTAACAATCACAGAGGGGGTCTTCATCATCCTTGGCACCCCTTCGATGATGCGTGAGTAGTTTACCACAGACCTACAGGTCCGTAGTTAGTAGCTAGATGACTTCTTCTCTCTTTTTGATATCCAATACAATGTTCTCCTTGATGTTTTCGGAGATCTATTTGATGTAATAACTTTTTGCGGTGGGTCTTTTGGGATCTGATAAATTGTGAGTTTATGATCAGATCTATCCATGAATATTATTTGAGTTTTCTCTAAACTCTTTTATACACTAGATGCATGCTGGATAGCGGTCGATGTGTGGAGTAATAGTAGTACATGCACGCAGAAGTCGGTCTACTAATCTTGGACGCGATGCCTATATACATAATCATTGCCTTGAATATCGTCATAATTATTTGTTTTTCTATCAATTGCCCATCAGTAATTTGTTTACCCACTGTATGCTATTTTCTCGAGAAAAAACCTCTAGTGAAATCAACGCACCCGTGTCTATTTTCTATCATATATTAAAACCAAAAATACCTTGCTATAATTTCTTTATTTATTTTATTTCATATTTTAGTTAGATCTATTTATCAAAATCCATACAGTTTAATCTTGCTCATAACCGTTGAGGGATTGACAACCCCTCTACGCGTTGGGTTGTAAGTATTTGTTGTTTGTGTGCAGATGTTGTTTACATAGTGTTGCTTCGTTCTCCTACTGGATTGAAAACCTTGGTTTCATGACTGAGGGAAATGCTTATCTCCACTACAATGCATCATCCCTCCTCTTCGGGAAAATCTAAACGCAGCTCACAAGTAGCACACCCTGAAGAAGGTAAGTGACAAACGCATGCGTTGCCATCGCTAGAGCCAACGAATGGGTCCTTCTCTAGGGTCCTTGTTGATACCACCCGAGGCACCACCGGACTCAACCAAATCACAGAGCTTTCTCTCGGGTCCTCTTCGATGCCACCTGAGGCACCACCTGACTCGACTATACCCGAGAGAAAGGTCGCATTGCCAACACTTGACCTCCAGATCCAAACTAATGTGGTGCCACCGTAGAAGCCAGGACGTTGCAAGGATCACCACATCACTCATTCCCTTGCTACCCACATAGGCAAGAAGAGTTGCCACCATAGTTGTTGCGTTGCTCGCCGCAGATCTATACACAACCTAAACATCCAACGATGTGGAATTGCCTCAGCCAGGAAAACCCATGGAGTTGCGGTCAGGGGCGAGATTTGAAGTTGCGTGCCAAGTGGCGGATATGCAACTCCCCATCACCCGGCAAAACAACAAATAGTTGTAGTCGCGTTGAAGACATGCGGTTGCAGGGGCGGGTCCAGTTCAATTCATCGGTATTCAGTTGAATATCATATTTTTAGCCAAAGAAATTTGTATATATAACGTGTGTACCATGTATTATATCAAAAAGACAATATTTACGCAGAATAGCACGCTGCAAGCCCATTCAGCCCGAGGGAATAGCCAGCATCTTTCCGTTTCTCTCCCCTCCGGCTCAACATGGCCTAGTGGCCCAATTGTCTTTTATCTAGTGGACGTTGGGTCAATTGCACGATCGATCGATCACACGAGCCAGCGCTTCCACACTCCTAGTTCTCATCGCTAGCACGCCGCACGACGGCAGGGGCATCAGGTCCAGTGTCACGCAGGCACATGATGGTACCGCGCATACATCCGGTGTGGAGATTGTGTTGAGGCGTTGATCTTGTTCGTCAGTCAACACATCGATCTTTTCAGGTACGTTTTATAAATTTTGTCCATCTAATTTGATCAGTGGCGGAGCTGGAGAGGAACTTCACGGGGGCAAATGGTAAAACCTGCAAACTTGAGGGGGCCAAATACTATTTATTTCTCATCTAAGCTATTTTTTTGAAAAATACTCAACTTTATTAATTGCAAATAACGGTTACATCGTCTATAAGAAGCGGTACAACATCCTCTAATGGCTCCACGAACCAATCACTAGTTGCAAAAAATTTAGCTAATCTAGCAAGTTCATGGCCAACCTTATTCGCTTCTCTATAACAATGTTCAAAACTAGTAAGAGGGAAATCACAAGATTGAAAATAACAATCTCAAAAACTGTCATTGCTGCTCCCGCAAACCATCCTCCCTTCTTCATTGTATCAATGACCTCCGTATTATCAGAGTTTATAACAAGCTGGTTGTAGCCAGCTCTTTGTGCAAGAGACAAGCCAAACCTTAGAGCCCAAGCTTCCGCTGTCACAACATCAGAGCACCAATTTCCTTGTCGTCTCTTAGTACAGCACCCGTTGTGCCCCTAAGCAGATCCTAGTCAAACGACACATCCACATTTAACTTAACAAAACCCCTTGGAGGTTTACTCCACCCTTCTTTTTTGCTGTAAGCATTAGGTGAGTGAGCATTGACAAAATTTGCCGTTATAGCACGAGCCCCCATTGAAGTCGGGCTTGCATCTTGGGATATTCCTTCATGAACAAACTTACGTCGATCCCACCATAAGTATCAAGAAGTTATGGCAATCAGCTCACGAACATTTTGAATACCCAAAATAGATGATTCTTGATCCGACATAAGGAGCAAGAACTCAACAACAGCCTCACCAGCACGATCAATAGCACAAGCTATGTTAATCACGTCGGGCAATCCCAACTTATTCCAGACCTCCTTTGCTTTTGGACAAAGAAACATCACGTGTTTCGTATCTTCTGGCCCATTAGAACAGGACGAGCATGTGGGTTAAGTTTTTATGTGTCTGTTGGCGAGCATAGCACGACAAGGGAGAGTTCCATGTAACGTACGCCAAATAAAGATTTTTACCTTCCCCGGACAAGATAATTTCTAAATCTTAGCCCAAATGGGGTTGGCATTGGTTCGTCCCATAACATTGGTATATTGTAGTTTCCTCCGCTGAATGAACAGCGAACAACCCATTTTTTGTATAACTCCAAGCAATGAAATCCATCATGTTATGCATAGGAAGGGGAATCGCAAGGACTCGTTGAGCATCAATTGACCATAGCGTTTGTCTCACTAAATCTTCATGCCAATAATTTGTGATTGGATCAATAAGACCAGAAACTTTTGATAGGGGGTTCCCTCTTCTAGGAGTAATGGTTTTTCTATCAGCACAATTCGGAATCCAAGCATCTTTCCAGATGTCGATACATTGTCCATTTCCAACTCGCCAGATATAGACATTTTTCAGTGAAGCAACGCCCGCCATAATGCTTTGCCAGGTAAAGGAGGATCCATTTTTTAAACTTGCATTCATCATGTTGCCATCAGGGAAATACTTAGCTTTCAAGATAGTGGCACATAAAGAATTCAGGTTATCTAGAAGACGCCACGCTTGTTTGTCCAACAAAGCCAGGTTGAAACAATGTAAATCCCTCAAGCCCACACCTCCTTGATCTTTTGGAACACACATCTTCCACTAGACCATCCAATGCATCATTTTCTGATTATCCCCGTCACCCCACCAAAAATGCGACATCGTGTCAATTATCCCTTTGCATTTTTTTAGGAATTTCAAAGATGGACATGGCATAGGTGGGAATAGCTTGGACAACAGACTTAAGGAGAATTTCCTTCCCTCCAATGGATAACAATTTTTCTTTCCATCCACTAATTTTCATGATAATCCATTCAAATAGGAATTGAAAACAATCACTCTTATCCATACCCACGTTAGCTGGCAAGCCCAAATATTTATCATTGAGAGCTTGAGTCATAATATTCAGAGTTGTGCAAATTTGCGCCTTATCTTCCATTTTCGTATTCAGACTGAAAAAATGCTTGATTTTTCTACACTCATCAATTGCCCCGAAGTAGCACAATAAGAATCCAGAACAGATTTTAGGGCCTCCGCATTCATGGAATTAGCTCGCATAAGGATCAAATAATCATCAGCAAAGTGAATATTTGAAATCGGAGGGGCCTCCCTACTAACCTTTACTGCACTTATATGACCATTCTTCTCTGCATGAGCCAAGAGGGCGGTCAAGCCTTCGGTACATAACAAGAATAGATAGGGAGATAGAGGATTCCCTTGTCTTAGTCCTCTAGTAGGTGTAAAACTCTCAGTTTCTCATCATTAAAGCGAACGCGGTATTCCACCGTGGATACACATTGCATAATTAATTTCACCGAACTCTCTTTGAATCCCAATTTCAACAGAATTGCTTTCAAAAAGACCACTCCACACGGTCGTATGCTTTGTGCATATCCAATTTGATGGCACATAGACCCTCTTTCCCCGTTTTTTTATTTTAATTGTATGGAAACACTCATATGCCACTAAGATATTATATGTGATCATTCTTCCAGGCACAAAGGCACTCTAAGTATGGCTAATGATATCCGATAGGATTAATTCCAATCGCGCAGCAATCATTTTTGATATAACCTTGTACGCCACATTACACAAACTGATTGGTCTTTATTGAGTTACCTTTTCCGGGGAATTAACTTTTGGAATCATCACAATTGTTGTATCATTCCAACCAGTCGGTATAGAACATGTATTTATCGCTCGTAGGACCTCTTCTGTCAGATCATCTCCCATCATCGACCAAAATCTTTTGTAAAAAATAGCATGAAGGCCATCAGGACAAGGCGCTTTTAAATCACCAATATCAAACAGAGCCTTCTGGACTTCCTCGGCCGAATAAGGGGCGGGTAGAGCATCATTCATCTCATCGGTTACCTTTTTTAACCAGTGAAATAACCTTAGAGTTCGGTTGGGTGACTTCGCAGGTAATTTTTTAAGAGAAATACTCCTTAATATGGTCCTTTAGTCCTGTGTCTTGCACCCAAACACCAATATCATCAAGGAGTTTCTTTATCTGATTTCTTTTCTTTCTAGCCGTTGCCACATTATGGAAGAAAGAGGTGTTATGGTCCCCATGCGGAAGCCAGTTTACGCGACCATGTTGTAACCAATAAATTTCCTCTTCTTCCAAAAGATTTTCAATGAGAACAAGAATTTCCTTTTGTCTTGCTTGAGTCTCTGCATTCAATGGTCCCCTTCGTAGCTTTTCCAACTCTTTTTTAACTTATTTATTCTCCTCTTCGGACCCTTCAGAGTATCTGAAGGAAATATGCCCTAGGGGCAATAATAAAGTTGTTATTTTATATTTCCTTATATCATGATAAATGTTTATTATTCATGCTAGAATTGTATTAACCGGAAACTTAGTACATGTGTGAATACATAGACAAAATAGAGTGTCCCTAGTATGCCTCTACTAGACTAGCTCATTGATCAAAGATGGTTATGTTTCCTAACCATAGACATGAGTTGTCATTTGATCAACGAGATCACATCATTAGGAGAATGATGTGATGGACTAGACCCATCCGTTAGCATAGCACTATGATCATTTAGTTTTACTGCTATTGCTTTCTTCATGACTTATACATGTTCCTATGACTATGAGATTATGCAACTCCCGAATACCGTAGGAACACCTTGTGTGCTATCAAACGTCACAACGTAACTGGGTGATCATAAAGATGCTCTACAGGTGTCTCCGAAAGTATTCGTGGTGTTGGCATAGATCAAGATTAGGATTTGTCACTCCGAGTGTCGGAGAGGTATCTCTGGGCCCTCTCGGTAACACACATCATAATAAGCCTTGCAAGCAAAAGACTAATGAGTTAGTCACGAGATGATGTGTTACGGAACGAGTAAAGAGACTTGCCGGTAACGAGATTGAACTAGGTATAGAGATACCGATGATCGAATCTCGGGCAAGTAACATACCGATGACAAAAGGAACAACGTATGTTGTTATGCGGTTTGACTGATAAAGATCTTCGTAGAATATGTAGGAGCCAATATGAGCATCCAAGTTCCGCTATTGGTTATTGACCGGAGATGAGTCTCGGTCATGTCTACATAGTTCTCGAACCCGTAGGGTCCGCACGCTTAACGTTTGATGACGATCGGTATTATGAGTTTATAAGTTTTGATGAACCGAAGGTAGTTCGGAGTCCCGGATGAGATCACGGACATGACGAGGAGTCTCGGAATGTCCGAGACATAAAGATTGATATATTGGACGACTATATTCGGACACCGGAAGTGTTCTGGAAAGTTTCGGAATTTACCGGAGTGCCGGGGGGGTTACCGGAACCCCCGGGGGAATGGTGGGCCCTGGTGGGCCATAGGGGAGAGAGAGGGCAGCAGCCAGGAGGTGGCGCGCCCCCTCCCTAGGAGGAGTCCGAATAGGACAAGGGGAGGGGGCGCGGCCCCTCTTTCCCTCTCCCTCTCCCTCTCTTTCCTTCCCCCTTCTTCCTTCTTTGGTAGTTCCTACTAGGAATAGGATGGCAATCCTATTCCTAGTAGGATTGCAGCCCTAGCCGCACCATAGGAGGGCCGGCCGGCCTCCCCCCTTGCTCCTTTATATACGGGGGCAGGGGGGCACCCAAAGACACACAAGTTGAATTGTTCCAGCCGTGTGCGGTGCCCCCCTCCACAGAAACACACCTCGGTTATACCGTCGCAGTGCTTAGGCGAAGCCCTGCGCCGGTAGATACATCATATCCATCACCACGCCGTCGTGCTGACGAAACTCTCCCGTGAAGCTCAACTGGATCAAGAGCTCGTGGGACGTCATCAAGCTGAACGTGTGCTGAACGCGGAGGTGCCGTACGTTCCGTGCTTGATCGGTTGAATCACGAAGAAGTTCGACTACATCAACCGCGTCACTTGACGCTTCCGCTTCCGGTCTACGAGGGTACGTAGACACACTCTTCCCTCTCGTTGCTATGCATCTGGTAGATAGATCTTGCGTGATCGTAGGAAAATTTTAAAATACTACGTTCCCCAACAGTGGTATCAGAGCCAAGTCTATGTGTAGATGATATGCACGAGTAGAACACAATGAGTTGTGGGCGATACTAGTCATACTGCTTACCAGCATGACATACTTTTCTTCGGCGGTATTGTGAGATGAAGCGGCCCGGACCGACATTACGCGTACGCTTACGCGAGACTGGTTTCACCGTTATGAGCACTCGTTGCTTAAAGGTGACTCGCGGGTGTCTCTCTCTCTCACTTTAGCTGAATCAAGTGTGGCTACGCCCGGTCCTTGTGAAGGTTAAAACGACACATACTTGACGAAACATCGTTGTGGTTTTGTATGCGTAGGTAAGAACGGTTCTTGCTAAGCCCGTAGCAGCCACGTAAAACTTGCAACAACAAAGTAGAGGACGTCTAACTTGTTTTTGCAGGGCATGTTGTGATGTGATATGGTCAAGACATGATGAGTTATACGGTTTTGTATCAGATGATCATGTTTTGTAATGTTATCGGCAACTGGCAGGAGCCATATGGTTGTCGCTTTATTGTATGAAATGCAATCGCCATGTAATTGCTTTACTTTATCACTAAGCGGTAGCGATAGTCGTAGAAGCAATAGTTGGCGAGACGACAACGATGCTACGATGGAGATCAAGGTGTCGCGCCGGTGACGAAGGTGATCATGACGGTGCTTTGGAGATGGAGATCAAAAGCACAAGATGATGATGGCCATGTCATGTCACATATTTTGATTGCATGTGATGTTTATCTTATTATGCTTCTTATTTCGCTTAGAACGACGTAGCATTATAAGATGAGCCCTTACTAAATTTCAAGGTATAAGTGTTCTCCCTGAGTATGCACCGTTGCGAAAGTTCGTCGTGCCGAGACACCACGTGATGATCGGGTGTGATAAGCTCTACGTTCAAATACAACGGGTGTAAGCCAGTTTTGCACACGCGGAATACTCGGGTTAAACTTGACGAGCCTAGCATATGCAGATATGGCCTCGGAACACTGGAGACCGAAAGGTCGAGCGTGAATCATATAGTAGATATGATCAACATAAGATGTTCACCATTGAAACTACTCCATCTCACGTGATGATCGGACATGGTTTAGTTGATTTGGATCACGTGATCATTTAGATGACCGGAGGGATGTCTATCTAAGTGGGAGTTCTTTAATTAATATGATTAAATTGAACTTTAATTTATCATGAACTTAGTCCTGAGAGTTTTTGCATATCTATGTTGTTGTAGATCAATAGCTCGCGATGTTGCTCCCCGTTTATTTTTTATATGATCCTAGAGAAAACTAATTTGAAAGATGTTAGTAGCAATGATGCGGAATTGTTCCGTGATCTGAGGATTATCCTCATTGCTGCACAGAGAATTATGTCCTTGATGCACCGCTAGGTGACAGACCTATTGCAGGAGCAGATGTAGACGTTATGAACGTTTTGACAAAAGCTCGGTATGATGACTACTTGATAGTTTAAGTGCACCATGCTTTACGGCTTAGAACTGGGGCTTCAAAAATGTTTTGAACGCCACGGAGCATATAAGATGTTCCTAGAAGTTGAAATTAGTATTTCATACTCATGCCCGTGTCGAGAGGTATAAGACTTCTGACAGTACTTTGCCTACAAGATGGAGGAGAATAGCTCAACCAGTGAGCATGTGCTCAGATTGTCTGGGTACTACAATTACTTGAATCAAGTGGGAGTTAATCTTCTAGATAAGATAGTAATTGACAAAGTTCTCTAGTCACTATCACCAAGTTAGTAGAACTTCGTGATGAACTATAATATGCAAGGGATGACGAAAGGAATTCCCGAGCTCTTCGCGATGCTGAAGTCGGCGAAGGTAAAAATCATGAAAAAGCATCAAGTGTTGATGGTTGACAAGACCACTTGTTTCAAGTAAAGGGCAAAGGGATAGAAGGGGAACTTCAAGAAGAATGAAAAGCAAGTTGTCACTCCCATGAAGAAACCCAAAGCTAAACTCAAGCCTAAAACTAAGTGCTTCTACTGCAAAGGAAATGGTCACTGGAAGTGGAACTGCCCTAGATACTTGGCGGATAAGAAGGATGGCAAAGTGAACAAAGGTATATTTGATATACAGATTATTGATGTGTATTTTACTAGTGTTCATAGCAACCCCTCGGTATTTGATACTGGTTCAGTTGCTAAAGAGTAGTAACTCGAAATGGGAGTTACATAATGAACAGAAACTAGTTAAAGGATGAAGTGACGATGTGTATTGGAAGTAGTTCCAAGATTGATATGATCATCATCGCACACTCCCTATAGTTTCGGGATTAGTGTTGAACCTAAATAAGTGTTATTTGGTGTTTGTGTTGAGCATGAATATGATTTGATCATGTTTATTGCAATACGGTTATTCATGTAAGTTAGAGAATAATTGTTGTTCTGTTTACATGAATAAAACCTTCTATGGTCATACACCCAATGAAAATGGTTTGTTGGATCTCGATCGTGTGATACACATATTCATAATATTGAAGCCAAAAGATGCAAGGTTAATAATGATAGTGCAACTTATTTGTGGCACTGCCGTTTAGGTCATATTGGTGTAAAGCTCATGAAGAAACTCCATAGTGATGGACTTTTGGAATCACTTGATTATGAATCACTTGGTGCTTGCGAACCATGCCTCATGGGCAAGATGACTAAAACTCCGTTCTTCGGAACTATGGAGCGAGCAACAGAGTTGTTGGAAATCATACATACTGATGTATTCGGACCAATGAGTGTTGAAGCTCGCGGCGGGTATTGTTATTTTCTGACCTTCACTGATGATTTGAGCAGATATGGGTATATCTACTTAATGAAGCACAAGTCTGAAACATTTGAAAAGTTCAAAGAATTTCAGAGTGAAGTGGAGAATCATCGTAACAAGAAAATAAGAGTTTCTATGATATGATCGTAGAGGTAAAATATTTGAGTTAGCGAGTTTGGCCTTCACTAAAAACAATGTGAAATAGTTTCACTACTCATGCCACCTGGAACACCACAGTGTAATGGTGTGTCCGAACGTCATAACCGTACTTTATTAGATATGGTGCGATCGATGATGTCTCTTACCGATTTACCACTATCGCTTTTGGGGTTATGCATTAGAGACAGCTACATTCACGTTAAATAGGGCACCATCTAAATCCATGGAGATGACACCGTATGAACTGTGGTTTGACAAGAAACCTAAGCTGTCATTTCTTTAAGTTTGGGACTGCGATGCTTATGTGAAAAAGTTTCAACATGATAAGCTCGAACCCAAATCGGAAAGGTAAATCTTCATAGGATACCCAAAAAGGAAACTATTGGGTACACCTTCTATCACAGATCCGAAGGCAAGGTCTTTGTTGCTAAGAGTGGATCCTTTCTAGAGAAGGAGTTTCTCTCGAAGAAGTGAGTGGGAGGAAAGTGGGACTTGATGAGGTAATTGTACCTTCTCCCGAATTGGATAGTAGTACATCACAGAAACTGCTTCCAGTGATTCCTACACCAATTAGTGAGGAAGCTAATGATGACGATCATGAAACTTCGGATCAAGTTACTGCTGAACTTCGTAGATCAATCAGAGTACGTTCCGCACCAGAGTGGTACGACAACCCGGTTCTGGAAGTCATGTTACTAGACCATAATGAACCTACGAACTATGAGGAAGCGATGATGAGCCCAGATTCCGCAAAATGGCTTGAGGCCATGAAATCTGAGATGGGATCCATGTATGAGAACAAAGTGTGGACTTTGGTTGACTTGCCCGATGATCGGCAAGCCATCGAAAATAAATGGATCTTCAAGAGGAAGACTGACGCTGACGGTAATGTTACTGTTTACAAAGCTCGACTTGTTGCGAAAGGTTTTCAACAAGCTCAAGGAGTTGACTACGATGAGACTTTCTCACCCGTAGCGATGCTTAAGTCTGTCCGAATCATGTTAGCAATTGCCGCATTTTATGAAATCTGGCAAATGGATAACAAAAACTGCATTCTTTAATGGATTTATTAAAGAAGACTTGTATATGATGCAACCAGAAGGTTTTGTCAATCCTAAAGGTGCTAACAAAATGTGCAAGCTCCAGCGATCCATCTATGGACTGGTGCAAGCATCTCGGAGTTGGAATATACGCTTTGATAAGTTGATCAAAGCATATAGATTTATACAGACTTGCGATGAAGCCTGTATTTACATGAAGTGAGTGGGAGCACTACAACCTTTCTGATAAGTATATGTGAATGACATATTGTCGATCGGAAATGATGTAGAATTTTCTGGAAAGCATAAAGGAGTGTTTGAAAGGAGTTTTTCAAAGAAAGACCTTGGTGAAGCTGCTTACATATTGGGCATCAAGATCTATAGAGATAGATCAAGACGCTTGATAAGACTTTCGATGAGTACATACCTTGATAAGATTTTGAAGTAGTTCAAAATGGATCAGTCAAAGAAGGGGTTCTTTCCTGACTTGTAAGGTGTGAAGTTGAGTAAGACTCAAAGCCAGACCACGGCAGAAAAATATAGAGAGAATGAAAGTCATTCCCTATGCCTCAGCCATAGGTTTTATAAAGTATGCCATGTTGTGTAGCAAACATGTTGTGTACCTTGGCATGAGTTTGACAAGGAGGTACAATAGTGATCCAGGAGTAGATCACTGCACAGCGGTCAAAATTATCCTTAGTTACTGGATGACTAAGGAAATGTTTCTCGATTATGGAGGTGATAATGAGTTCGTCGTAAAGGGTTACGCCGATGCAAGCTTTGACACTAAATCCAGATGACTCTAACTATCAATCTGGATGCGTATTGAAAGTGGGAGCAATTAGCTAGAGTAGCTCCATGCAGAGCATTGTAGACACATAGAAATTTGCGAAATACATACGGATCTGAATGTGACAGACCCGTTGACTAAACTTCTCTCACGAAGCAAAACATGATCACACCTTAGTACTCTTTGGGTGTTAATCACATAGCGATGTGAACTAGATTATTGACTCTAGTAAACCCTTTGGGTATTGGTCACATGGCGATGTGAACTATGGGTGTTAATCACATGACGATGTGAACTATCGATGTTAAATCACATGGCGATGTGAACTAGATTATTGACTCTAGTGCAAGTGGGAGACTGAAGGAAATATGCCCAAGAGGCAATAATAAAGTTGTTATTTTATATTTCCTTATATCATGATAAATGTTTATTATTCATGCTAGAATTGTATTAACTGGAAACTTAGTACATGTGTGAATACATAGACAAAATAGAGTGTCCCTAGTATGCCTCTACTAGACTAGCTCATTGATCAAAGATGGTTATGTTTGCTAACCATAGACATGAGTTGTCATTTGATCAACGATATCACATCATTAGGAGAATGATGTGATGGACTAGACCCATCCGTTAGCATAGCACTATGATCGTTTAGTTTTACTGCTATTGCTTTCTTCATGACTTATACATGTTCCTATGACTATCAGATTATGCAACTCCCGAATACCGTAGGAACACCTTGTGTGCTATCAAACGTCGCAACGTAACTGGGTGATCATAAAGATGCTCTACAGGTGTCTCGAAAGTATTCGTGGTGTTGGCATAGATCAAGATTAGGATTTGTCACTCCGAGTGTCGGAGAGGTATCTCTGGGCCCTCTCGGTAACACACATCATAATAAGCCTTGCAAGCAAAAGACTAATGAGTTAGTCACGAGATGATGTGTTACGGAACGAGTAAAGAGACTTGCCAGTAACGAGATTGAACTAGGTATAGAGATACCGACGATCGAATCTCGGGCAAGTAACATACCGATGACAAAAGGAACAACGTATGTTGTTATGCGGTTTGACCGATAAAGATCTTCGTAGAATATGTAGGAGCCAATATGAGCATCCAGGTTCCGCTATTGGTTATTGACCGGAGATGAGTCTCGGTCATGTCTACATAGTTCTCGAACCCGTAGGGTCCGCACGCTTAACGTTTGATGACGATCGGTATTATGAGTTTATGAGTTTTGATGTACCAAAGGTATTTCGGAGTCCCGGGTGAAATCACGGACATGACGAGGAGTCTCGGAATGTCCGAGACATAAAGATTGATATATTGGACGACTATATTCGGACACCGGAAGTGTTCTGGAAAGTTTTGGAATTTACCGGAGTGCCGGGGGGGTTACCGGAACCCCCCGGTGGAATGGTGGGCCCTGGTGGGCCATAGGGGAGAGAGAGGGCAGCAGCCAGGAGGTGGCGCGCCCCCTCCCTAGGAGGAGTCCGAATAGGACAAGGGGAGGGGGGCGCGGCCCCTCTTTCCCTCTCCCTCTCCCTCTCTTTCCTTCCCCCTTCTTCCTTCTTTGGTAGTTCCTACTAGGAATAGGATTGCAATCCTATTCCTAGTAGGATTGCAGCCCTAGCCGCACCATAGGAGGGCCGGCCGGCCTCCCCCCTTGCTCCTTTATATACGGGGGCAGGGGGCACCCAAAGACACACAAGTTGAATTGTTCCAGCCGTGTGCGGTGCCCCCCTCCACAGAAACACACCTCGGTCATACCGTCGCAGTGCTTAGGCGAAGCCCTGCGCCGGTAGATACATCATATCCGTCACCACGCCGTCGTGCTGACGAAACTCTCCCGTGAAGCTCAACTGGATCAAGAGCTCGTGGGACGTCATCAAGCTGAACGTGTGCTGAACGCGGAGGTGCCGTACGTTCGGTGCTTGATCGGTTGAATCACGAAGAAGTTCGACTACATCAACCGCGTCACTTGACGCTTCCGCTTCCGGTCTACGAGGGTACGTAGACACACTCTTCCCTCTCGTTGCTATGCATCTGGTAGATAGATCTTGCGTGATCGTAGGAAAATTTTAAAATACTACGTTCCCCAACAGTATCACGATCCCATATATATAGGTTCGCCTGCATTGCGCGTGTACGTTTTGCGAGAGATGGTCCAATGCCCATCAACTTCGATTTATCCCATGTTGTACGAACAATTTCCACAACTGTCTCCTCTTGGAGCCATCGAGCTTCAAACTGTTTCACGCGGCCCCGCGGATGGTTAAACAAGTTTCCATCAGAAAATTCCATGTCCAAGATGAGGGCTGATGATCAGAGCGGAGTAGAGCAGTTTGGTAGCTCACGAGGCTCATAACCGCTTGGAGGAGTGAAACAATGATTCCGCCTAGCGTAGGACACGTATATTTTATCCAATCTAGCAAGCGTAGCCAGCCCCACCCATTTATTCACTAGACCTATAAAATCATAATTTTGGATTCCATTCAAAAAAGATTGATTTTATTACGACATGCTATTTTTTCCATTCATTACCTTTGAGGACCAGTCTTGGTCTTCTAGACTCTACCAAGAGTCTGGACGAATTTGTTGTTTCATCCAAATGTGTAAAAGAATTTCCAGGCGTTCCGTATATGAACCTCTTCAAACAGGGCTTATTGCTATCAATTTGATGATCCCTAGAATGTACATGTTCTTTGTTTATGACTATGGCTCTGGGGAATTTGTTTGCCCATTCTAAATTACATACCGCGTGGACCAGTCTCTCCCTTATTTCGCCTCTCCTCCAAGTGAAAGGTCTCCAATATATCCCATGTCCTCCAAACCGCACTCTCCCAAACAGTTCCGAAAATCTCTCATCACTGTATTTGATCTAGCATTTCCCCCATCTTTCTCATGGGAGTACAAGATTTCATTAAAATCACCCATGACAACCCAAGGATACGATGAACAGTTGTGTAATTCGCGTAGATCATCCCTAGATAAATGCTTATCGTTCCACCTAGGATAACCATAGAAACACGTAAAGCGCCAATCCACAGAGTCGTTTTTCATGAGCAAAATATCAATAAAATGCGAAGACAAGTATTTCAAGTCGATTTTATTATCCTTATGGTAGAATAATACAAGTCCACCGGCCTTACCATCGCTCTCAACTAGAAACATAGAATCAAATCCTAACTTACAGCGTAGCTCGCCAGCTTTTATTTTATTAAGATGCGACTCTGAAAGAAAGATAAGATCAGCATGAACTCGCCCTTGAAGATCCAAGAGATCACGAACTGCCGTGGATGATAGCATTCCACGACAGTTCCATCCTAAGTTTTTCATTTCTCCCGGCGATACTCACCAACGGAGGCCGTCGATGCAATGTTTGAAGGAAATATTCCCTAGAGGCAATAAAGATGTTATTTGTATTTCCTTATATCATGATAAATGTCTTTTATTCATGCTAGAATTGTATTAACCGGAAACTTAGTACATGTGTGAATACATAGACAAAACAGTTTGTCCCTAGTATGCCTCTACTAGACTAGCTCATTGATCAAAGATGGTTATGTTTCCTAGCCATAGACATCAGTTGTCATTTGATCAACGAGATCACATCATTAGGATAATGATGTGATGGAAAAAACCCATCCATTAGCTTAGCACTATGATCGTTTAGTTTTACTGCTATTGCTTTCTTCGTGACTTATACATGTTCCTATGACTATGAGATTATGCAACTCCCGAATACCGGAGGAACACCTTTTGTGGTATCAAATGTCACAACGTAACTGGGTGATTATAAAGATGCTATACAGGTGTCTCCGAAAGTGTTCGTGGTGTTGGCATAGATCAATAATAGGATTTGTCAGTCCGAGTGTCGGGGAGGTATCTCTGGGCCCTCTAGGTAATGCACATCATAATAAGCCTTGCAAGCAAATGACTAATGAGTTAGTCACGAGATGATGCATTACGGAACGAGTAAGAGACTTGCTGGTAACAAGATTGAACTAGGTATCGAGATACCGACGATCGAATCTCGGGCAAGTAACATACCAATGCCAAAAGGAACAATGTATGTTGTTATGCGGTTTGATCGATAAAGATCTTCGTAGAATATGTAGGAGCCAATATGAGCATCCAGGTTCCGCTATTGGTTATTGACCGGAGATGAGTCTCGGTCATGTCCACATAGTTCTCGAACCCGTAGGGTCCGCACGCTTAACGTTTGATGATGGTCGGTATTATGAGTTTATGAGTTTTGATGTACCTAAGGTAGTTCGGAGTCCCGGATGAGATCACAGACATGATGAGGAGTCTCAGAATGTCCGAGACGTAAAGACTGATATATTGGACGACTATATTCGGACACCGGAAGTGTTCCGGAAGGTTTCGGATAAAACCGGAGTGCCAGGGGGGTCACCGGAACCCCCCCGGGGGAGTATTGGGCCCTAGTGGGCTTTAGGGGAGAGAGTGGGCAGTAGCCCAGGAGGTGGCGCCCCCTCCCCCAAGGGGAGTTTGAATTGGACTAGGGGAGGGGGGCGTGGCCCCCTCTTTCCCTCTCCCTCTCCCTCTCTTTCCTTCCCTTTCTCTCCCTCTTGGTGGACTCCTACTAGGAACGGGATTGGAATCATATTCCTAGTAGGAGTGGCTCTCTAGGGCGCGCCATAGGGGCTGGCCGCACCTCCCCCTTGCTCCTTTATATACGGGGGCAGGGGGCACCCAAAGACACACAAGTTGATCTGTTGATCTCTCCCAACCGTGTGCGGTGCCCCCCTCCACAGAAACACACCTCGGTTATACTGTTGCAACGCTTAGGCGAAGCCCTGCGACGGTAACTTCAGCATCTCCGTCACCATGCCGTTGTGCTGACGAAACTCTCCCGTGAAGCTCAACTGGATCAAGAGCTCGTGGGACGTCATCAAGCTGAACGTGTGTTGAACGCAGAGGTGCCGTACGTTCGGTGCTTGATCGGTTGGATCGTGAAGAAGTTCAACTACATCAACCGCGTCACTAGACGCTTCCGCTTTCGGTCTACAAGGGTACGTAGACACACTCTCCCCTCTCGTTGCTATGCATCTGGTAGATAGATCTTGCATGATCGTAGGAATTTTTTTGAAATACTACGTTCCCCAACAATGTTTTCTTCCTTCCCATCTCCCACAGACTCCCTCCTCTTCTCCAGATAGTCCATCTCTTTCCCTTCCCTCTCCTTAGCAACATGAGTGACCGAGCCATCAGCCCCCCTAACAGTTTCCACACGACCCACACACGCACGCTTACATGAGATATTCAAATCATTATACAACATGAACTCTACACTATCATTACTTGCATTCTCAAAAGAGAAGACTATGTTGATGCATGTAGCTTGCATCTCATATATCCCTCTTTTACTTCCTGTAGTCTCCCGACGTGCCCCCTTTTTGCTGTTTTCACCTTGTGCAAAACAGCCTCTTCCCAGTGCATCTTCTCTGTTCACACGTAACCACTTCTTTTTTGCTTGCTTCACTTTCTTTCCCTGAACAACCTTTCTCTCACTAGCTCCAGCAGTAAACTTGAAATGAGTAGCAAAAGCAGAGGAAGAAGAAAAAAATCAGCCTTCTGATTACCCGTCATCTCCATGGCAGCAGCTTTTCCATTCGTTTCAGTCACCTCATCCACCATCATCTGCACTCCACCAAACCTTGGTGAGAGCCCAACCATCGCTAGATTGGCTGTTGCATCAGCCGGACCCAGCCGAAGTCCCTTGCCCTCCTGGCTGGGGATTGTAGTTAGCCGTGGAAACTGCTAGGCACCTGGGGCGGCCGTCATGAAGAGGTTGATGGCCGCAGGTCCAGCAGCAGGAGCACTCCATTGCACAACACAAGGGGCCGCTAGAAGAAGATTGTACTGGCCATCCTGGCCAAGACCAAATGGCACGGTCACCCGGCCCGCCTGGCCGATTAAACCAGCCTGAAAGGCAGCCATCATATTGGCCAGCTCCTGGCCCTCCTGGCCAAAACGCAGACCCTTGAGGGTAGTAGCACGTGTACTAAGTGCCCCAACCGAGCTCTGCATTGCCAGTTCGACACCAGCCCAGTTAGCACCATCGACCAGATCGCCATTACGCACGATTACTTTCACCCTCCGGCGCTTTCCCTCGTCTCGCAAGATCGGACTGAAAAAAACCTCATTCACGCCGCCGCCGCCGCCGCCGCCAACTCTCCGCGATTGCTCCACTCCACCAGACGCGCTCCCAGGCGGCTGGCACTCCGAATCTCAATCTATAGCCTCGTTGGAGTAGCCCCTCGAGGCCTCGTATTCTGCTCCATCAGTTTATCTCCACAAACGGCTGCTCCATCAGGTAATGTTAAAACATCTATTTTTGCCCCATTGATTAATTCTTATCATCTGAAATCAATATAATGGTGATGTTATAAATTGTATTACTTGAATCAAGTCATTGTTAGTATTTGTTAACAGAGAGGAAGAGGACCCGGACAGTTAATTCTTTTCTCTGTTCAAGCAACGTCCAACCAGCCTGGATCGAACGATGCTATGAAAGAAAATGAGAAAACGCAAAGGGCTATTACGCCGCACACTCCGGGATAATGGTATAATATGTTCTTATCAGTATGTGTGCTATTTGTTTTTTTTAACTAGTGGTATTTTGTGTTATTTATAACATGATATAATATGTTCTTATCAGTATGTGTGTTATTTGTTTTTTTTTTAACTAGTGGTATTTGGTGTTATTTATAACGGCTTAGGTTTAGCCCTAGGCTTCGAGAAATCCTGGCTCCGCCTCTGGTAGCACCCAACCCCATGGCCTGGCCCTCCTGGTGAGGCGACATGGCAGCCTGAGTGGTGGCCATCGCTACTTGAGAAGCAGTGGCCTCCCCATCAGCAGTTGGAGTGAAGCCAGCCGCCCCTTGCCGTAGCGTAGTTTCCTTATCGGAAACGGCCAGATCGTGAAGCACCGCTGCCACTTCGCGAATAGCTCCTTTCGGCACCACACTCAGACCCTTCTCATACGAATGAGGGTCACGGAAGTGTAGGGCCCACTGTGACAAAGCTTGCTCTTTCCAGTAAGCATCAACATGGAGATCATGGTCGTAGATCTTCTTCCTATTTTCTTTTGGAACACTACAAAACCTTTCTGAATTATGCCCTACTAATCTACAACACTCACAATACATAGGAAAATTTTCATATCTAACCTGAAAGACTAACTCTTTTTTACTACCCAAAGGAATGAAAGCAACAACACTCTTGAGAGGTTCATGCAACATTATTTCCACACGCACACGGAGATATTTATCAACAATCATCTTATTGCGATGGGATACAGCGATGACTTCACCAAGCTCCTCCCCGAAGGTCCGCCCCATGGCCTCTGTTTTAAGCTCTAAAGGGAGACCACGAACATGGGCCCAGATGGGCATGATGCCGAGGTCGACGTCCGCCGGGTCTCCCTTCCCGTCAAAGGGGGCAAAGATGACGTCGTCCCACTTGAAATGCCACGGGTATGCATTGAGCACGAACCGCTTGTCAACTTCAGAGGAGAAGTTCAGGATGAACCTCCCATCTACGCTTTCCACCTCCTGGATGGCCAGCACGCTTTGAAATCGCCATGCTGCTGTCTTGAGATCGTCCACAATGGTCTTCGGTTTGACATGGAATGGCGATAGAAGTCAACCCACCACCAAGCAGCCGCTCACGGCTTTCTGCGCAGCGTCCATGTCGATGATGAGGGGCTGGAATTCCCCATGAACTCGATGAGCAGGGGCCCTTCCTTTGCCCACCAAAGGCGGAGGAGCCGGGACCAAGGCGCCTCCCCTCCCGAGATTTGCCGCCGGCGACCGCAAAACAGCCGGTTGGGAGGGCGCACCTCCCTCCACGGTCCCCTTCTCCTTCTCCTCCTCCACTCTCTTCCCCAAGTCCCCCTCATGAGGCTTAGAAGGGCTGGCCATGGAGAGAGCAAAAGAAGAAAAACAGATGGGTCTCTGGACTGGGAAGGACTGATTGGATGTCGAGGCCATCACCCCAGAGAAGAAATAACCGGGCCCGCCCCCTGATTCCTCCATCAGCATCTTGTCTTCCAAATTGGCAATCAAAGCCCCATCAATGGAATTAACACCCGTATCATGCTGTTTCCCATCACCCATGACTGAAAAATTGCTAGATCCCCTTTCCTTAATGGTCAGATCTAGCCCCTGAAATCCCTCCTTACGTGGATGCATACCCAGCACCCGATTCTCCCACCAATTCTCCCCCGGAATATCGCTCAGATTACTGGTCCTCACACCCGAAAAATCATCAAAAAACTTACTAGCTATGTTCTTCATTTGTTGCCGACATCGATCCTGATCCCTCGAGGAACGCAGAATCCCCATTGCCCTCTCTCTCACAACTCTCCTCTCTTGGTCTCCAATGAGACTCCCACCTCTTCTCACCTCCGGCCAGGGCCAGAGCTCCGCCATGGCCGGCGTTTCTGCCGCTCTCTCACTGGTACTCTGCCGTCGCCAGGTTGGCGTCCCTGACCGCCGTCTTTTTTCACTAAGTTGGCTATGCAAAAAAAATGAGGTAAATACACCAGAGGTCTTAGAACTTGCGCGCGGCGGTCACTTTGGTGCATAAAGTTGCAAAATACGTGTTTGTGGTCACTAAACTTGCAAGGCCGTTCAAATACAGTCACTCTCACCGTATGCATGCGTATCCGTCGACGGCAGCATGGCACGGGCCGCTGTTAGCCACCGTAATTTTTCTTGTATGATAGATTTGTAGAAAAGTCCTCTGCTCTTTTTTATTTATTTACATAGGAACCCCTCAAATAAAAAAATAGTGGAGCGGCAGGGTTAGATTTAAACGTACTGCTGAGTGGCACGCTTGGACAATCAACACGTCAGTCTCATGTGTTTGCTTTGCACGACTATATTATATATCCTATCAGGACGGACCTAAACAATAATAATGAAGAAATTTATGTCTTCTAATAATAAGAATACAAAGTGCAACCGGTGGGTTCAAACCTGTGACATGGAGATTCACTCGCGCATAAGCCAACCACCAAGCAGCTGCGACATGTGATGTAATTTAGGGATAGACGGTGTATATGTTTTTATGACTTTTGTTCTATGTAATTACGTGTCATTTTTAAAAGTTTAACCATTGTAAAAAAATGTACATGTAATTCAAAATATGTTCATGCATTAGAAAAACTACGCGAACAGTTTTTTGAACCATGCAATATTTTTTTTGAAATGTGTCAACATATTTTAAATGTAATGTACATTTCTTAATTTACATGAATATTTTTCACAGTGCTTAAACATTTTTATAAATGTCATGTAGTTTTAACGCATGTACATATTCTGAATTGCACAAACAATATTATTTGAAAATAATACATGAAGAATTTTTTGTAATCCATGAATTTCTCTAATAAACGAATAGGTGTAATGTTACGGATTGTTTCTTAATTATGGATATTTCTAAGAAAATGCACATTTATTATTATGAATATTTAAAAAACTATTTGTGTTATTATTATGCAAACATTTTTATAATCCATAAGTATCATTTTAGAATAATACATGAAAAATATTTGAAAGTTCTCTTATTAATGGCAGTATAATTTACATACTATCTACAAATTTCTGAAAAATAAACAAGTGCAAAATGGGTCGCCGGACCACAGCCCATTTCTGTTCCATGAGCGCTTCCGTTTTTGTACATTAATCTTAGTTATCCTTAATAGTTATTTTCAGATGTGTGATGCAGCTAGTGGGACGTGTATTGTACTAGCATTAGGTCGGTGGTTTGAGAGCTGGAACTTAAACTTTTCGTCCCATCGATGGTTGATTTTTTTTTTGCCTAGAAAAGAAGGGGTTTTGTGCAAAAATGCGTCTATGTGCCATTGACAGCGGGCCCGTGCCATGCTGGCGTCGACGGATACGCCCGCGTACGGTTAGAGTGACTGTATTTGAACGGTCTCTCAAGTTCAGTGACCACAAACACGTATTTTGCAACTTTGTGCACCAAAGTGACCGTCGCGTGCAAGTTCTAAGACCTCTGGTGTATTTACCTCAAAAAAAATCTCATCTAAGCTCTCTAATAATATTTCCATCACACATATTCCTAAGGTTCCCCCCCCCCCCCCC
>LR738714.1:556959430-556987872 GCA_902687465.1 Secale cereale
GCCGTCTGCTTAGATTTTCTTTTCATTAGCGCCGCTTCTTGTTCGTTCGGTCGCTGTTATGTGGGTGGGTTTTGTCGAGTTTTCTTGCGATTTTTTATTTTCTTTTGTTTTTGTTCTGTTTTCTTTTTTTCTTTACCGGTTATGGAGGTTTATTTGTCTGCCTTTTTCATACACATTATATATCTTTTGTATACAACGGAAACTTATATATACATGTTTAATATTTTTTAAATTAATGATATTTAAAAAAAGCATTATATTTTTATATCTACTTTTGTCCATACACATTATGCAATATTTTTATACATTTTGTTAAGCGGCCACAAATTTTTTTCTATACACAATTAATTTTTTTTAATGCATGATTAACATTTTTCAAATTTTTTATATAAAGTGGTTTTAGAATAGAATTCAGAATATTCCTTAATATATGTAAAAGCAGTGAAAAATAAATCAAACGCAAACAAGTAAAAAAAGGAAAAAAAAAGTGTTCAGGGCGTTTGGCGGTTGCCTTCAGCAAGACGTCCTACAGGTCGTCTGAAGCGAGATATAGACACATCCCTAGTTGAGGGCATTTGCTCATTTTTTTAAGAATCTACAAACATTTATTAAGTATCATGGTTATAGGGGCACAGATTAAATCGGGCAAGATATAAAGCCAACATGGCGTGCAAAAGGAAGAGATGAAGCCGCCTTCACGAGAGAATGAGCTTCTCCATTGAGGGCGTTTGCTAATCGGCGCTTAGAGCGCCATTTTCTTGGTTCCTCCTAGAAAGCCCACAGGGGACTCGCTGCATGTTTCGTAAACGGGCCAACCCATATAGAAGGGGAACACAACAGTGTGGTTTCAGTTTTAGGAACATTCTGGAAGCTCCTTCACTCGTTTTTTTCTTCTTGGTTTTTTTGGTTTATTTGGTTTTCTGTTGGGTTTTTATTTATTTCTTATGTGCTTTTTTGTTTAGTTCTTTAAAATAAGTTTACGTGAAACTTTTCTTCTTCGACCATAGAAGTACTTTTTCAAATCTGCAAACATTTTATGAATTGATGATTTTTTTAAATTCATGAACCATTTTTAGATTCACTTCAAATAAAATCCTGATCCTTTCTTGAATTATGCGTTTTAAAGAAACCATGAACTTTTTCAAATTCACATTTTTTTTGAATCCATGAGCTTTCGCATGAACATTTTTTGAACTCACAAACATTTTCTTGAATCCGTGATTTTATTTTTCAAAATTAATAAATTTCTAAAAGTGTGAAGATTTTTTTAATGTATGATTCTTTTACATATATAAAACAAGAAATCAGTTTTTTTTAAAGGAGTAGTTTTTTTTTCTGTAGCCGAGCGAAGATAGGAGCGATCCACTAGCTAGGCGGTCGAGCGACCATCAGCCAAGCGGCCGAGTGAACTCATCAAAGCTCGCAGATGAGCGACGGAATGACCCACCAGGGCGAGAATATTTGAGGGGCGACGCGTTAGTGTCAGCGTGAGCACCATCTGACGACTTCGGCACCATAAGCGTCGATTAGGAGGAATCCTAGTTGACTTCCGTGGGCATCAACCAAGAAGTATGCACACAATGTATACAAAGACAACACATAAACAACATTGTCCCCTAGCGAAAAATCTAGGGTTACGTTGTCCTTTGGCGGCACTGCCGAGAGTCTCCATCTACGATGATGTTTCTGCCTAGTTCTCCCGCTTCAGATGAGCAGGAGCAGTCGTGACGAAGATCGGCATGCCATCGACGTGACAACCTTGACTTGAGTTACCGGGAGGTATTTAGGACTAACGCGCTAACTGACATCATTATGGCCCATGTTAGTGGGTGTGTGAGACCCTGGTTCTCACTGGGATGGCACCGTCGAGGTCAGTTTCCTCCCAGATTTGGACTAGCTGACTTCGGAGATGTTGTAGCAAGCTCGAGCGCAAGCCAGAGCTCGACGCCATCGGAACTGGAGAATAAGAACCCCTTTGTCGCCATCGTATGTCTTGGCCTCGTTCGATACCTCCTAGCCAGCGAACCGTGTGTTTAGCCACCTATGCAGCGTTAGCGTTCTCTGTTGCCTCCTTGGGGACCAAGCAGGAGCCCCGCCGCTGGCCGCTGCCGCTCTGACTGCCTCCACACAAAAGATGATTGTCATGTAGCTTCTATGGTATTATTTTCAATATTTCATCAAAAAAGTCTCATATAGACGATTAAATCCCCTTATGTTTGGCTGAAATGGTTGTGAGAGATGATCTTCAATATTCATCATGGGATGAGAAAGAATATGATGATTTTGTGTTGGTAGGTTTCGTTGTTGCTCTGGAGAAGGATTCTAGGATGCCATGAGGTGGTTCTCAATTAGGTCGAAGGTTGTTTCTTTTGAGACTAGGTCACAAGTCACGATGGTCTAACCACAGATTACTTTGCTCTATATCCTCTCGACTCTCTTAAATCGATTTTGGATGCACTGGTCTCTCTTCAACACCATGGGAAAAGTTGTGGAGAAACATAGTCCTTGTTTGCACTGAGAAGGAATGCAACAGGAATGGCAAGTGTAAGTTCATTGTTGAAGATTACAACAGTCACGCGAGTCCTTACTTATGGATGCCCGCCGAGGGCATCGATGGCTATGTTCGCATTGGGGAAGATATCATCCTCGAATGTGTGAGACAATTTTACTTAGCTGTGATTGAGATCTATGGTCCTGAGAACTTGAGTCCTTCCACTTAAGAAGATACCGAGAGGCTTATGGCACACACATGAAAGGATAAGGGAGGAGGACATGTGGTGGGCCCAATTGCACATGCGGATGCGTACAGGGAGCCGCACAAGCGAGAAGCTGATCAACCGATTTTCATTATTTTCCCGCTTTCCTCTATAATAAAAGGGTGTTTTTTCTACTCTCCCATATACTACCCATGTCCTGGTTTATTGGTCCCCATTGTATTCCGTGTCAAATTTTGACCATAAATCTAACTAACAAAATGTTCACGCATGTCACCAAAAATTATATCATCAAAAACTATGTTCAAATAACAAAATGTTCACGCATGTCACCAAAAATTATATCATCAAAAACTATGTTCAAATACGAATCCACTGATGCAGATTTTGTTGAGATGCATTAAAAATTTTTAGTTAATCATTTGGTCAAAATTTGGCACAAATTACAATGGGACCAATAAACCAGGACAAAGGTAGTATCCCCTAAAACTCTAGGAGTGCCGCTCTCTTCTGCGTCGGAGGGCTATGAGTAGCGTGTGGGCCAACACCGCCAAATTTTGGTTCGCTTTGACCTTATGGGCCAGCCAATAAGAAGTAACAGGTGTCGGCCTCATCTCCGTCTTCCCATGGTCTCTCCCCTCTCTCCTCTCGCATCTTCTGTGTCTCACGTTCTCAGCTGCTTCGACAAGATGTGTGTGGCTGCAGCCTTGAGTGGGATGGCAGGTGTTCAGGGGCACGACATCCCCGCGGATTTGGTGGCGTCGTGGCTCGGCGAACTTTGGGATGTGGCGGTGGCAAGTTCCTGAGGGGAGGCAACCACATGAGGATGTAGAGATGAAGCAAGCAAGTGAATTTTGAGGGTTGCGTGCATGCGGGCGACGTGCGTGCGTGTTATGTGTTTCAGATAAAGCTCTGCAAAAACATCAAGGATCGGATTAGACTCCCTAAATTCTGTACAAGTATCAACTAATTTCCATTTTTTCTCAGGCTGAAATTATAGCTACAATATTTATCTTCCTTGGAGTATTAAATCAAACAACATGATAGACATGTTTGTGTAACATCACGATAACTGCGTGTTACTGATAGAGTACTTCTTAAATGTCAATATACATTCATTCCTAAATCTTGTATTAATATCTTCATGCATTGCTGTTTTGACATTACATATTCCGCCCGAACCTAAATATAAGTCCTTTTAGAGATTTCAATATGGACTACATACGGAGCAAAATGAGTGAATCTACACTCTAAAATGTCTATATACATCCATATGCAGTTCATATTGAAATCTTTTTAAAAACTTATATTTTGAAACAGAGGGAGTAGTTTGTACTGATAGGATAACAAATTAACCATATTTACGTAAATCCACTATAATACAGAAGTATAGATAGTTGTATGCATCTGAATATTTGGTCATGAAAACAGAGTATTCAGAGATAAGATACATGTAGTTTTATATGCAAATTTGTTGCTTCACCTACTTCTCCATGAAATTGGTGCGACTAGCATGTTCATTCATAGCTTTCCTGACAATTGACTGGGTATCTTATGCGTGTCGAGGGTTTGATATTGTGGTCTCTCGGGGTCTATGACCATCTGGTGTGAAAGCAAGATACACTCCATGGAGGGTTTGACAAAGACATATATTGTACTTCTCTACATTTAGGTAGGTCATTTTCAATATCTTCCGCTGCACCTTATGTTCAAGTTTGTAAATTTCATGCAGAATTGATTTCAAGTGCATAGGTGTTCAACGAACCTTGATAAAAACAATGTTCTTGGTTGAAATAAAGCTATGGTTTAACATAGACATGCTGGGAATTAGTATTTTGGTTCCTTCTTGAAATAATAAATTCAAACGTGTTAAGGTCTCAAGGTACTGATTCAACAAATTACCTCATAAAAGGCTGCAGTGACCATTGTTTGAAATCATCCCAGTTTACATTAATGGAGGTCGACCCTCTATTTTTAGGACATTGAAATATTTTCAAATATGGGATATATAACTCAATTTATGGTGAAATAGGCAGATATATTGTATGCCATTTATTTTAATAAAATTATTTAATCCTATTTCAAGATCCCATGAGTTATTGCTATTGACATTGGCCTTGAGGTAAATGGTTGGGAGGCGAAATTATAAGCCACTATCTTTCTATGTGTCTAACTGAAGCTTTGGTCCCATAAGTATCGCTGAGTGTTAGCAATCATGGAGGATTAAATGATGATTGAGTATGTGAACTTGTAAACAAAAGCTCTTACATAGACTCTTTCTGACAATACGACGAATTGCAATTGCATCAATGACTGAGATCATGATTTGTTAGTTTTCAATAAAAGTTTACGGTCCATACTTTACTTTGTGAACGAAATGTCAGTTTAGCATGAGAAGTTATATGAAAATATACTTTTGTTCTAATAATGATCATGATGGCCTCATGTTCGTATTTTGTTTTATCGACAGCTCTATCTCTAAACATGTGGTCATATTTATCGATCTCGGTTTCCGCTTGAGGACAAGCGATGTCTAAGCTTGGGGGAGTTGACACGTCCATTTTGCATCATGTTTGCCTATAGTTATTTATATTTTTGAGCAATATGAACACTTTATGATGCAATACGCATTTTCTCTCTTATTTTGTAAGATTCACATGAAGAGGGAGAATGCTGGAATCATGGATCGGAAAGGAGCAAATCTGAGATCCCTATTCTCCACAACTCCAAATGCCCTGAAACTTTACAGAGAATTATTTTGGAATATATAAAAAATATTGGGTGAGAAATTACCATGGGGGGACCCACTAGGTGGCCAAAAGCCCGGGGGGCGTGCTCTCTGAGCTGGTGGGCCCCTGGCCAGCCTCCGGTGCCCATCTTCTGCTATATGAAGCGCTTTGACCTAGAAAAAATAAATAAAGAGAAGACTTTCGGGACGAAGCGCCGTCTTCTCGAGGCCGAACCCGGGAAGAAGCAATCTAGGTCTCCAGCGGAGCGATTCCCCTGGGGAAACTTCCCCCCGGGAGGTGGAAATCAAAGCCATTGTTATCACCAACGACCCTCTCATCATGGGAGGACCAATCTTCATCAAATCTTGAGCAGCACCATCACATCTCAAACCCTATTTCATCTCTTGTATTCAAAATTTGTCTCAAAACCTCAGATTGGTACCTGTGGGTTGCTAGTAGTGTTGATTACTCCTTGTAGTTGATGCTAGTTGGTTTAATTGGTGCAAGATCACATGGCTAGATCCTTAGTGATATTTAATACGCCTCTAGTCATGAACATGAACATGCTTTGTGAGTATTTACTTTTATTCCTGAGGAGATGGGAGAAGTCCTGTTATAAGTAATCATGTGAATTTGGTATTCGTTTGATATTTTGATGAGATGTATGTTGTCTTTTCTCTAGTGGTGTTATGTGAACGTCGGCTACAAGACACTTCACCATGATTTGGACCTAGGAGAAGGCATTGGGAAGTAGCAAGTAGATGATGGGTTGCTGGAGTGACAGAAGCTTAAACCATAGTTTATGCGTTGCTTCGTAAGGGGCTGATTTGGATCCACATGTTTAATGCTATGGTTAGATTTATCTTAATTCTTCTTTAATAGTTGTGGATTCTTGAGAGAGGGGTTAATCATAAGTGGGAGGCTTGTCCAAGTAAGGACAACACCCAAGCGCCGGTCCACCCACATATCAAATTATTGAAGTAGCAAACGCGAATCAAGTGAGCATGATGAAAACTAAGTTGACGGTAATTTCCATGTGTCCTCGGGAGCGCTTTGCTTTGTATAAGAGTTCATCCAGGCTTGTCCTTTGCTATAAAAAGGATTGGGCCACTTTGCTGCACCTTTGTTACACTTGTTAATTGTTACTCGTTATAAAGGCAACATATTTGGTGAATCCTACCCTGTTGGTGTGTCCGTGTAGCCACTCCGTTCCAACCCCACGATCTTAATCCTGAGCATCACGTGCAGCCTAGGGAGTAATTACGTTTAACCGCCCGCTTTTTAACTAAACAACCATCTTTATTCACAGAAAACCCCCCAAAGCCTTTTAACCAAGATCGAGTACCCCAGACTGCTTCTGTCCGTCTTGCGCCGCCGCCGCCGCCGCCGCCGTCGTGTTCCTCCGATTTCCGTCGACTCGATCCCGACGTCGTCCGGCGCCGGTGTGTTCCTCCGATTTCCGTCGACTCAATCCCGACGTCGTCCGGCGCCGGTGACAAGGTGAACCAGTTGGATGTCTCCACGGCGAGTCCATGACGATCTGAAGTCTCTCGGTGCCAGCAACGAAGCGGCCCAGGCGGTCGTCTCGACGGCCAGGCCATGACGAATTGTCGTCGTTCGGCTCTGGCGATGAAGCCTCGCAGATCAGGCGCTATCTCCCTGGATGGTACCCCGATCCGGATGATTCGTTAGGAAGCTGTAGCCTCTCGTATGCAGGAAGTAGGCTGTAACAGATGTACTTGTGCAAGTATTGTCCTGTTGTATTTGGCCGACTGACATGCACATTACTATTGCAAATGACCATATCACTAAACTGTATCAATATTTCAGCATAATGAATGGCGATGGCAGGTTCAGATCAGAGGCTTTGGTTGAGCTTTTCCCTATTAGTTTGTTTGGCATTTGGTAAAAAAAAGTCCTCTTTGCTGTTGCCAAGAAAACTAGTGACTAATTCAGCTATGTCCATCTTTCAGATCAAAGCTATAAGGAAAAGTCACCATCATAAGTTTTCTGAATGTCTACAAACTTCATTGTGTGCTACTGGACAATGCAAGTCCGATTAGAAAATTAGGAGGAAATAAACATGCAGTATTGCCACATACAAGTTTTAATATTAAAAAGCAATCTAATCATGCTTGCATAGCTGCTAAAAATGTCTGAAATTGATAAATATGCTCAATATTCTGTAGCAATTTGACAAGCATCAAACTTGTCAGAAATCAAGTCAACTTTAATTTGACTAAACACAAATTCTAATCCATTACATAATGGAGTACATCAAAGTGTACATGATAACATAGACAAGATCATTCTTTGCTTGAACTGTATCAGGAAGCACCATTTGGCTGCATATCTTGCACAGTCACACTCCCTTTGCCTTTTTTGCTTGGACAATTACGACTATCATGAAATACAATTTGCTTGCACGTCTTGCACAAGCGTGCGACCTTTGCCTTGCCTTCTTTGTCCTTATTTTTTTGAACCCCCTCCTTGATCTCCTTTCCTCGCTTTATTCTTTTGCATCTCCCCACGGTACGAGCATCAGTCGGTGGATGAATATGAACTTCAGTGGGAATATTGCAACCAATAAAAGCCTCATATTCCTCTTGCCTAGTGCTTTGGGTGGCTGAAGGGATCATTTGTTCCAAAGGCGCCGCAATGTTCATCACACTTGATGTTAAGAAGTCCAATGCTTCATTTGAATGTTTCGCCTTTTGAATAAGCTCTTCCATCGTATCTCGTACAGCTGAAATCTTCTTTCTTGTGGCCGCATCAAGTGAATCCATGGGCTTTTCTTCCAGTAAGTTCCCCTGTTCATCATAAACATTCTCTCTGCAAAACAAAAGAATGTTGTTAGTCCTATGATTTTGGAATAACAACAAGAAATCGGTTGGCATGCATTATTATTTTTACCTTTTGCACCTTTTTTGCCATCTTTTCATAATGTAGTAGCTAGGAAGATCTTTTTGGTTTTCAATCCTCAATACTTGGATAATATGGCGACATGGAATACCGAGTGACTCAAATAACTTGCACAAACAATTTGCTGTCATGCTTTCAATGTCATAGCAAACCTCCCTAATCTTACCAGACCGACCTCTCAGGGTCACATTTTTTACCCCCACACCTTGTGCAATACTCTGAACACAACAATGGTCTCTAGCAGCAATAACCTGTAGCTGAAATTTCTCGAACACCTCATATGTGAATACCTCACTACCTTGTTTCTCCATTGTCCATGGCGTAAATAGTTGCGGCGTGGTATGTATGCTTCTGTTGTCTGCCATTAATTCTTCCTCGCGTTGGCATTCTAAAGCTGTGTCAAACCTAAGCCAAAACTCAACAAAAGCGAGCCTTCGATGAATGAAGCGGTTAAAAAAGGAATTGGCACTTTCTGATCTTGAAGTGGTTCGGAGAATGCCGGCTAGAGATATATCCATAAAGTATGCCGGTATCCATTTATCTCGAATGCTAAACCTTTTACTCAGCCACTCGTTTTCCTCCAACCCAAAATCTGTAATGATGGAATTCCATTGTGACTCAAACTCTGTTGAAGTTTCTGAACCCCAAACACATGAGTTCAATCTCGTCCAAAATTGAGAATCTTCTCTAATCACAGGTCCAACTTTTTCAGGAACCTTTTCCATTATATGCCACATGCACAACCTATGAACGGTGGTTGGAAGAACTTTGTCAATACCATTCTTGATGCTAGTGGCTTCATCGGTTATGATGAGTCTAGGTGCTATCCCTCCCATTGCTCTTAAGAAGGTCTCAAACAACCAAATGTATGACTTATCCTGCTCAT
Source organism: Secale cereale (assembly GCA_902687465.1). Classification (NCBI taxonomy): domain Eukaryota; kingdom Viridiplantae; phylum Streptophyta; class Magnoliopsida; order Poales; family Poaceae; genus Secale; species Secale cereale. The sequence goes on from LR738714.1 coordinate 556,968,682, forward strand.
TTGATAAGAATGCAGCAGCAAAAAATACACTTTGTAAGTGATGATTAACCCTGGTAAATGGTGCAAATATCATGTTGTACTGATTAGTGGTGTATGTAGAATCAAAGGATATGACATCACCAAAGTGACTATAGTTCTTCCTGCCTGTGGCATCCGCCCAGAACACACGCATTAGCTTCCCCTCATCATTCACGTCAAAATCATAGAAAAATGCTGAATTCACTTCCTGCTTTCTAGCTAATTGGGCCACAAACATTTGAGCATCTGCATCTCTGATTTTATACCTGAGTGCTTGGTAGTAATTCTGCAAGTCCCTCTTTGAGCAGCCAACATTCGGAATTCCGCCCTCGCTAACTTGCAGGAGCCTATATGCCTGAGAGGTTCCAATGCTTGCCTTATGACATGTGTATAAAGTATTCTTTGCCCTCTCACTAACTGTACGATTCGATCTGATCAAATGACGCTTATTAGGCGATACAAGACCATGAACGTGGTGCTCAACCCATGAGTCTATCTTGTAGGTCTTGTCCCCACAAAGTCTAACAAATATATGGGCATCACAACCGCATCGCGTATTTGTCTGCTTACGCCTTTTCTTCAAGGGGTCATCTGTCTCATTACTATCTTTGGACTTGAATCCTTCCCTGTTACACATGAAACGCTTAGTCCGGACCACCTTATTATCAATCTTTTTCTGTTGTCCGATTCGAACACCAAAACCTGATTCATGTGCATATGCCTTGTAGAACTTCTCTACTGCCTCGAGTCCTTCAAATGTCATACCCACTTTAGGCTTCAAGTGCTCATCACATTCAGGTGTAAAAGATGAAGACTGCAATGTCAAGAATAAACCCGAATAAGCACTTCATGCATAGTTTCAGTTGTTAGTGCAAACTGAACTTACAAAGAGGGGTATGTCAGTGTTCTTTTGGGGTGTACTAAATCCTCCATGGCTCATATGCATTTGAACATTATTGATTGGATCCATACTGCTGCACACATGGCCACATATGATTAGCCTTTCAACCTACACTCACACGTGTATACACAAGGTCGGAATTTGTGTGTAGTTTTACCTGAAACTTTTGATGCCCTCACTGTCGCTGATTGCAAATGAAATAGTTGTACTTGCTAGTTGCTCATCGGCAGTTGCCACTGCAGCAAAGTATTACCAGTTATAAGGGAGATAGGTCTACATCCAGAAGTACATGCACAACGGACTGATGCATAGGGCGTTTGCCAATGGTTGCCATGTTCATGTTAGCATGAGATCAGACTGGGACGCTACCTTCCTCTCGTGGGCGCCGGACGACGTCGGGATCGAGTCGACGGAAATCGGAGGAACACGACGACGACGGCGGCGGCGGCGGCGGCGCAAGACGGACAGAAGCAGTCTGGGGTACTCGATCTTGGTTAAAAGGCTTTGGGGGGTTTTCTGTGAATAAAGATGGTTGTTTAGTTAAAAAGCGGGCGGTTAAACGTAATTACTCCCTAGGCTGCACGTGATGCTCAGGATTAAGATCGTGGGGTTGGAACGGAGTGGCTACACGGACACACCAACAGGGTAGGATTCACCAAATATGTTGCCCGTTATAAATTACCTTACTACCAAACTATCTATTATCAATACTTTTAGTGCTGGAAGAGAATACTTTGCTGAAAACCGCTTGTCATTTCCTTCAGCTCCTCATTGGGTTCGACACTCTTACTTATCGAAAGGACTACAATTGATCCACTATACTTGTGGGTCATCATAGACCAACACACAGGAGCCTATCTTTTGGCATCCGGAGAAGGAGGATGCGGGGACATGAATTGCTGAGTAATTTAACAACATGCATTATATGAAATATTACCATGTATATTGGATGTTAATATTTCTATCCATGAAACATACTTGTGTTTTAAAAAATAATAGCTGATTCTTTCAATCAAAATCATTCTTTCGAACAAAAACCACTAATGATTTGAGTCAGCCTTCGATAATTAACCATTCTATTTTTATTTAATCTGCATTTCAGTCTGCACTACCAATGCTAGCCACTATGTACCAGTGTCTATGTAATGGAAAAGCAAACAAATTAAGATATGCATGTACATATGCATCCAGTCATCAACGCACAGAGGCCTAGGGCTGGACCAAAAGCTCGAAGCTCGCGAATTTAATGAGCGCTCGATAGTTCGTCTCGTTAAGCTCGTGGCTCTCTTCTTAATGAACAGAGCCAATCATTGATTTCAGCTCGTTAAGCTTAACGAGCTTAACGAACGAGCTAACGAGTTTCACGAGTAGCTCGTTAAGCTCGTTAGTAACAACACAACACATATTTTTATCTTACCTGAAAAAATTTTCGTAGCACCTCAGCCCATCCACTCAATCTAATCTATGTGGGAGGCAACAAACTAGTGCATTTTGTTTTCTAGTCACCAATTTCCTTCTTAAAAACCAAACATACACGCTTATCATGTACACCGTCATACATCAAAATCTGTTAACGAGCGCTCGCGAGCGCTCACGAGCTTAACGAGCTTTAAACGAACCGAGCCAAGTAGGGTTTTTTGCTCGTTAATCTTAACGAGCTTAACAAGCTTAACGAGCTGAGCCTTAACAAGCACGAGCTTAACGAGCCGAGCAACTCGTTAATCCACCCCTACAGAGGCCTATTCACACACAAAAAATTACATCAATCAGGAGCAAACTTTCGGGGTTTGCTGGGCTATGCCACATGGGTAATAGGGGCCGATGAGGTCCTGTTTTGGCAAGGGAATTTCTGGGTGCTTGCTCGCTGGTTAGCCCACGTAGCAGGTTGCTGGATTTCTTCCTAGAGAAGGAAGCTTCCCTCAGATACACCCCTCCCATCCCACACGACCCCCTTTCTCCTTACTCGCACGCCACCTCCTCTTCTCCATCACTCTTTCTTCTTCTCATCTCTCGCCTTATCTCTAGCCCCCTTTCCTCTCAAATCACGAATCCTGATCCGCCGAGGTGGCTGGCAGGGGCCCTAAGGTCGATGGCGTCGGGGAGGAGGCAGAGCGGCATGACGGGTTCTATCGTGCTAGGAGGAGTGTTGGGGAACGTAGTATTTTAAAATTTTCCTACGATCACGCAAGATCTATCTACTAGATGTATAGCAACGAGAGGGAAGAGTGTGTCTACGTACCCTCGTAGACCGGGAGCGGAAGCGTCAAGTGACGCGGTTGATGTTGTTGAACTTCTTCGCGATCCAACCAATCAAGCACCGAACGTACGGCACCTCCGCGTTCAGCACACGTTCAGCTTGATGACGTCCCACGAGCTCTTGATCCAGTTGAGCTTCACGCGAGAGTTTCGTCAGCACGACGGCGTGGTGACGGATATGATGTGTTCACCGGCGCAGGGCTTCGCCTAAGCTCCGCGACGGTATGACCGAGGTGTGATTCTGTGGAGGGGGGCACCGCACACGGCTAAAACAATTCAACTTGTGTGTCTTTGGGTGCCCCCTGCCCCCGTATATAAAGGAGCAAGGGGAGGAGGCCGGCCAACCTCTTCTGGTGCGGCTAGGGAAGGAGTCCTACTAGGAATAGGATTGCAATCCTATTCCTAGTAGGATTCACCAAAAGAAGGAAGAGGGAAAGGATTAGGAGAGGTGGCGCCCCCCCCCCAATCCTAGTCCAACTAGGAACCCTAGGTGGGGGCGCCGGCCAGCCCTATGGGCTGCCTCTCTCTTTCCCTTTAGGCCCACTATGGACCATCCCCTCTCGTAGGGGGTTCCGGTAACCCCCTCCGGCAATCCCGATAAATCCGAAACTTTTCTGGAACACTTTCGGTGTCCGAATATAGTCGTCCAATATATCAATCTTTATGTCTCGGACATTCCGAGACTCCTCGTCATGTCAGTGATCTCATCCGGGACTCCGAACTACCTTCGGTACATCAATACTCATAAACTCATAATACCGATCGTCATCAAACGTTAAGCGTGCGGACCCTACGGGTTCGAGAACTATGTAGACATGACCGAGACTCATCTCCGGTCAATAACCAATAGCGGAACCTGGATGTTCATATTGGCTCCTACATATTCTACGAAGATCTTTTATCGGTCAGAACCGCATAACAACATACGTTGTTCCTTTTGTCAAACGGTATGTTACTTGCCCGAGATTCGATCGTCGGTATCTCTATACCTAGTTCAATCTCGTTACCAGCAAGTCTCTTTACTCGTTCCGTAACACATCATCTCGTGACTAACTCATTAGTCTTTTGCTTGCAAGGCTTATTGTGATGTGTGTTACCGAGAGGGCCCAGAGATACCTCTCCGACACTCGGAGTGACAAATCCTAATCTTGATCTATGCCAACACCACGAATACTTTTGGAGACACCTGTAGAGCATCTTTATGATCACCCAGTTACGTTGTGACGTTTGATAGCACACAAGGTGTTCCTATGGTATTCGGGAGTTGCATAATCTCATAGTCATAGGAACATGTATAAGTCATGAAGAAAGCAATAGCAGTTAAACTAAACGATCATAGTGCTATGCTAACGGATGGGTCTTGTCCATCACATCATTCTCCTAATGATGTGATCCCGTTGATCAAATGACAACTCATGTCTATGGTTAGGAAACATAACCATCTTTGATCAATGAGCTAGTCTAGTAGAGGCATACTAGGGACATACTGTTTTGTCTATGTATCCACACATGTATTAAGTTTCCGTTTAATACAATTCTAGCATGAATAATAAACATTTATCATGATATAAGGAAATATAAATAACAACTTTATTATTGCCTCTAGGGCATATTTCCTTCAGTCTCCCACTTGCACTAGAGTCAATAATCTAGCTCACATCGCCATGTGATTTAATACTGATAGTTCACATCGTTATGTGAATAACACCCATAGTTCACATCACCATGTGACCAACACCCAAAGGGTTTACTAGAGTCAATAATCTAGTTCACATCGCTATGTGATTAATACCCAAGAGTAATAATGTGTGATCATGTTTTTGCTTGTGAGAGAAGTTTAGTCAACGGGTCTGTCACATTCAGATCCGTATGTATTTCGCAAATTTCTATGTCTACAATGCTCTGCATAAAGCTACTCTAGCTAATTGCTCCCACTTTCAATATGCATCCAGATTGATACTTAGAGTCATCTGAATTTAGTGTCAAAGTTTGCATCGGCGTAACCCTTTACGACGAACTCTTTATCACCTCCATAATCGAGAAACATTTCCTTAGTCATCCAGTTACTAAGGATAATTTTGACCACTGTACAGTGATCTACTCCTGGATCACTATTGTACCCTCTTGACAAACTCATGGCACGGTACACAACATGTTTGATACACAGCATGGCATACTTTATAGAACCTATGGCTGAGGCATAGGGAATGACTTTCATTCTCTCTGTATTTTTTGCCGTGGTCTGGCTTTGAGTCTTACTCAACTTCACACCTTACAAGTCAGGCAAGAATTTCTTCTTTGACTGATCCATTTTGAACTATTTCAAAATCTTATCAAGGTATGTACTTATCGAAAGTCTTATCAAGCGTCTTGATCTATCTCTATAGATCTTGATGCCCAATATGTAAGCAGCTTCACCAAGGTCTTTCTTTGAAAAACTCCTTTCAAACACTCCTTTATGCTTTCCAGAAAATTCTACATCATTTCCGATCGACAATATGTCATTCACATATACTTATCAGAAAGGTTGTAGTGCCCCCACTCACTTCTTGTAAATACAGGCTTCACCGTAAGTCTGTATAAATCTATATGCTTTGATCAACTTATCAAAGCGTATATTCCAACTCCGAGATGCTTGCACCAGTCCATAGATGGATCGCTGGAGCTTGCACATTTTGTTAGCACCTTTAAGATTGACAAAACCTTCGGGTTGCATCATATGCAATTTTTCTTTAATAAATTCATTAAAGAATACATTTTTGTTATCCATTTGCCAGATTTCATAAAATGTGGCAATTGCTAACATGATTCGGACAGACTTAAGCATCGCTACGGGTGAGAAAGTCTCATCGTAGTCAACTCCTTGAACTTGTCGAAAACCTTTCGCAACAAGTCGAGCTTAGTAAACAGTAACATTACCGTCAGTGTCGGTCTTCCTCTTGAAGATCCATTTATTTTCGATGGCTTGCCGACCATCGGGCAAGTCAACCAAAGTCCATACTTTGTTCTCATACATGGATCCCATCTCAGATTTCATGGCTCAAGCCATTTTGCGGAATCAGGGCTCATCATCGCTTCCTCATAGTTCGTAGGTTCATCATGGTCTAGTAACATGATTTCCAGAACTGGGTTGCCGTACCACTCTGGTGCGGAACGTACTCTGGTTGATCTACGACGTTCAGCAGAAACTTGATCCGAAGTTTCATGATCATTATCATTAACTTCCTCACTAATTGGTGTAGGAATCACTGGAACAATTTCCTGTGATGTACTACTTTCCAATCTGGGAGAAGGTACAATTACCTCATCAAGTTCTACTTTCCTCCCACTCACTTCTTTCGAGAGAAACTCTTTTTCTAGAAAGGATCCGTTCTTAGCAACTAATATTTTTGCCCACGGATCTGTGATAGAAGGTGTACCCAACAGTTTCTTTTGGGTATCCTATGAAGATTTTACTTCTCCGATTTGGGTTCGAGCTTATCATGTTGAATTTTTTTCACATAAGCATCGTAGTCCCAAACTTAAAGAAATGACAGCTTAGGTTTCTCAAACCACAGTTCATACGGTGTCATCTCTACGGATTTAGATGGTGCCTTATTTAACGTGAATGTAGCTGTCTCTAATGCATAACCCCAAAAGCGATAGTGGTAAATCGGTAAGAGACATCATCGATCGCACCATATCTAATAAAGTACGGTTATGACGTTCGGACACACCATTACACCATGGTGTTCCAGGTGGCATGTGTAGTGAAACTATTTCACATTGTTTTTACTAAAGGCCAAACTCGCTAACTCAAAATATTCTCCTCCACGATCATATCATAGAAATTTTATTTTCTTGTTACGATGATTCTCTACTTCACTCTGAAATTCTTTGAACTTTTCAAATGTTTCAGACTCGTGTTTCATTAAGTAGATATACCCATATCTGCTCAAATCTTCAGTGAAGGTCAGAAAATAACGATACCCGCCGCGAGCTTCAACACTCATTGGTCCACATACATCAGTATGTATGATTTCCAACAAATCTGTTGCTTGTTCCATAGTTCCGGAGAACGGAGTTTTAGTCATCTTGCCCATGAGGCATGGTTCGCAAGCACCAAGTGATTCATAATCAAGTGATTCCAAAAGTCCATCATTATGGAGTTTCTTCATGCGTTTTACATCAATATGACCTAAACGGCAGTGCCACATATAAGTTGCACTATCATTATTAACCTTGCATCTTTTGGCTTCAATATTATGAATATGTGTATCACACGATCGAGATCCAACAAACCATTTTCATTGGGTGTATGACCATAGAAGGTTTTATTCATGTAAACAGAACAACAATTATTCTCTAACTTACATGAATAACCGTATTGCAATAAACATGATCAAATCATATTCATGCTCAACACAAACACCAAATAACAATTATTTAGGTTCAACACTAATCCCGAAAGTATAGGGAGTGTGTGATGATGATCATATCAATCTTGGAACTACTTCCAATACACATCGTCACTTCATCCTTTAACTAGTTTCTGTTCATTATGCAACTCCCATTTAGAGTTACTACTCTTTAGCAACTAAATCAGTATCAAATACCGAGGGGTTGCTATGAACACTAGTAAAATACACATCAATAATCTGTATATCAAATATACCTTTGTTCACTTTGCCATCCTTCTTATCCGCCAAGTATCTAGGGCAGTTCCACTTCCAGTGACCATTTCCTTTGCAGTAGAAGCACTTAGTTTCAGGCTTGAGTTTTAGCTTTGGGTTTCTTCACGGGAGTGACAACTTGCTTGTCATTCTTCTTGAAGTTCCCCTTCTAACCCTTTGCCCTTTACTTGAAACAAGTGGTCTTGTTAACCATCAACACTTGATGCTCTTTCTTGATTTCTACCTTCGCCGATTTCAGCATCGCGAAGAGCTCGGGAATTACTTTCGTCATCCCTTACATATTATAGTTCATCACGAAGTTCTACTAACTTGGTGATAGTGACTAGAGAACTTTGTCAATTACTATTTTATCTGGAAGATTAACTCCCACTTGATTCAAGCAATTGCAGTACCCAGACAATCTGAGCACATGCTCACTGGTTGAGCTATTCTCCTCCATCTTGTAGGCAAAGTACTGTCAGAGGTCTCATACCTCTCGACACGGGCATGAGTATGAAATACTAATTTCAACTCTTGGAACATCTTATATGCTCCGTGGCGTTCAAAACGTTTTTGAAGTCCCGATTCTAAGCCGTAAAGTATGGTGCACTAAACTATCAAGTAGTCATCATATCGAGCTTTTGTCAAAACGTTCATAACGTCTGCATCTGCTCCTGCAATAGGTCTGTCACCTAGCGGTGCATCAAGGACATAATTCTTCTGTGCAGCAATGAGGATAATCCTCAGATCACGGAAAAATTCCGCATCATTGCTACTAACATCTTTCAACTTAGTTTTCTCTAGGAACATATAAAAAATAAACGGGGAGCAACATCGCGAGCTATTGATCTATAACATAGATATGCTAATACTACCAGGACTAAGTTCATGATAAATTAAAGTTCAATTAATCATATTACTTAAGAACTCCCACTTAGATAGACATCCCTCTGGTCATCTAAATGATCACGTGATCCAAATCAACTAAACCATGTCCGATCATCACGTGAGATGGAGTAGTTTCAATGGTGAACATCTTATGTTGATCATATCTACTATATGATTCACGCTCGACCTTTCGGTCTCCAGTGTTCCGAGGCCATATCTGTATATGCTAGGCTCGTCAAGTTTAACCCGAGTATTCTGCGTGTGCAAAACTGGCTTACACCCGTTGAATTTGAACGTAGAGCTTATCACACCCGATCATCACGTGGTGTCTCGGCATGACGAACTTTCGCAACGGTGCATACTCAGGGAGAACACTTATACCTTGAAATTTAGTAAGGGATCATCTTATAATGCTACCGTCGTTCTAAGCAAAATAAGAAGCATAATAAGATAAACATCACATGCAATCAAAATATGTGACATGATATGGCCATCATCATCTTGTGCTTTTGATCTCCATCTCCAAAGCACCGTCATGATCACCTTCGTCACCGGCGCGACACCTTGATCTCCATCGTAGCATCGTTGTCGTCTCGCCAACTATTGCTTCCTCAACTATCGCTACCGTTTAGTGATAAAGTAAAGCAATTACATGGCGATTGTATTTCATACAATAAAGCGACAACCATATGGCTCCTGCCAGTTGCCGATAACTTTACAAAACATGATCATCTCATACAAAACCGTATAACTCATCATGTCTTGACCATATCACATCACAACATGCCCTGCAAAAACAAGTTAGACGTCCTCTACTTTGTTGTTGCAAGTTTTACGTGGCTGCTACGGGCTTAGCAAGAACCGTTCTTACCTACGCATACAAAACCACAACGATGTTTCGTCAAGTATGTGCTGTTTTAACCTTCACAAGGACCGGGCGTAGCCACACTTGATTCAACTAAAGTGAGAGAGACAGACACCCGCCAGTCACCTTTAAGCAACGAGTGCTCGTAACGGTGAAACCAGTCTCGCGTAAGCGTACGAGTAATGTCGGTCCGGGCTGCTTCATCTCACAATACCGCCGAAGCAAAGTATGACATGCTGGTAAGCAGTATGACTAGTATCGCCCACAACTCATTGTGTTCTACTCGTGCATATCATCTACGCATAGACCTGGCTCATGATGCCACTGTTGGGGAACGTAGTATTTTAAAATTTTCCTACGATCACGCAAGATCTATCTACTAGATGTATAGCAACGAGAGGGAAGAGTGTGTCTACGTACCCTCGTAGACCGGGAGCGGAAGCGTCAAGTGACGCGGTTGATGTTGTTGAACTTCTTCGCGATCCAACCAATCAAGCACCGAACGTACGGCACCTCCGCGTTCAGCACACGTTCAGCTTGATGACGTCCCACGAGCTCTTGATCCAGTTGAGCTTCACGCGAGAGTTTCGTCAGCACGACGGCGTGGTGACGGATATGATGTGTTCACCGGCGCAGGGCTTCGCCTAAGCTCCGCGACGGTATGACCGAGGTGTGATTCTGTGGAGGGGGCACCGCACACGGCTAAAACAATTCAACTTGTGTGTCTTTGGGTGCCCCCCTGCCCCCGTATATAAAGGAGCAAGGGGAGGAGGCCGGCCAACCTCTTCTGGTGCGGCTAGGGAAGGAGTCCTACTAGGAATAGGATTGCAATCCTATTCCTAGTAGGATTCACCAAAAGAAGGAAGAGGGAAAGGATTAGGAGAGGTGGCGCCCCCCCCAATCCTAGTCCAACTAGGAACCCTAGGTGGGGGCGCCGGCCAGCCCTATGGGCTGCCTCTCTCTTTCCCTTTAGGCCCACTATGGACCATCCCCTCTCGTAGGGGGTTCCGGTAACCCCCTCCGGCAATCTCGATAAATCCGAAACTTTTCCGGAACACTTCCGGTGTCCGAATATAGTCGTCCAATAAATCAATCTTTATGTCTCGGACATTCCGAGACTCCTTGTCATGTCAGTGATCTCATCCGGGACTCCGAACTACCTTCGGTACATCAATACTCATAAACTCATAATACCGATCGTCATCAAACGTTAAGCGTGCGGACCCTACGGGTTCGAGAACTATGTAGACATGACCGAGACTCATCTCCGGTCAATAACCAATAGCGGAACCTGGATGTTCATATTGGCTCCTACATATTCTACGAAGATCTTTTATCGGCCAGAACCGCATAACAACATACGTTGTTCCTTTTGTCAAACGGTATGTTACTTGCCCGAGATTCGATCGTCGGTATCTCTATACCTAGTTCAATCTCGTTACCAGCAAGTCTCTTTACTCGTTCCGTAACACATCATCTCGTGACTAACTCATTAGTCTTTTGCTTGCAAGGCTTATTGTGATGTGTGTTACCGAGAGGGCCCAGAGATACCTCTCCGACACTCGGAGTGACAAATCCTAATCTTGATCTATGCCAACACCACGAATACTTTCGGAGACACCTGTAGAGCATCTTTATGATCACCCAGTTACGTTGTGACGTTTGTTAGCACACAAGGTGTTCCTACGGTATTCGGGAGTTGCATAATCTCATAGTCATAGGAACATGTATAAGTCATGAAGAAAGCAATAGCAGTAAAACTAAACGATCATAGTGCTATGCTAACGGATGGGTCTAGTCCATCACATCATTCTCCTAATGATGTGATCCCGTTGATCAAATGACAACTCATGTCTATGGCTAGGAAACATAACCATCTTTGATCAATGAGCTAGTCTAGTAGAGGCATACTAGGGACATACTGTTTTTGTCTATGTATCCACACATGTACTAAGTTTCCGGTTAATACAATTCTAGCATGAATAAAAGACATTTATCATGATATAAGGAAATACAAATAACATCTTTATTATTGCCTCTAGGGCATATTTCCTTCAGTCTCCCACTTGAACTAGAGTCAATAATCTAGATTACAAAGTGATGATCCTCACACCCATGGAGTCTTGGTGTTGATCATGTTTTGCCCGTGGAAGAGGCTTAGTCAACGGGTCTGCAACATTCAGATCCGTATGTATTTTGCAAATTTCTATGTCTCCCTCCTTGACTAGATCGCGGATGGAATTGAAGCGTCTTTTGATGTGCTTTGTTCTCTTGTGAAACCTGGATTCCTTCGCCAAGGCTATGGCTCCAGTGTTGTCACAAAAGATTTTCATTGGACCCGATGCACTAGGTACTACACCTAGATCGGATATGAACTCCTTCATCCAGACTCCTTCATTTGCTGCTTCCGAAGCAGCTATGTATTCCGCTTCACACGTAGATCCCGCCACGACGCTCTGCTTGGAACTGCACCAACTGACAGCTCCACCGTTCAATAAAAATACATATCCGGTTTGTGACTTTGAGTCATCCGGATCAGTGTCAAAGCTAGAATCGACGTAACCGTTTACGACGAGCTCTTTGTCACCTCCATATACGAGAAACATATCCTTTGTTCTTTTCAGATACTTTAGGATGTTTTTGACCGATGTCCAGTGATCCACTCCTGGATTACTTTGGTACCTCCCTGCTAGACTTATAGCAAGGCACACATCAGGTCTGGTACACAGCATTGCATACATGATAGATCCTATGGCTGAGGCATAGGGAATGACTTTCATTTTCTCTCTATCTTCTGCAGTGGTCGTGTTGGGGAACGTAGTATTTTAAAATTTTCCTACGATCACGCAAGATCTATCTACCAGATGCATAGCAACGAGAGGGGAGAGTGTGTCTACGTACCCTCGTAGACCGGGAGCGGAAGCGTCAAGTGACGCGGTTGATGTTGTCGAACTTCTTCGCGATCCAACCGATCAAGCACCGAACGTACGGCACCTCCGCGTTCAGCACACGTTCAGCTTGATGACGTCCCACGAGCTCTTGATCCAGTTGAGCTTCACGGGAGAGTTTCGTCAGCACGACGGCGTGGTGACAGATATGATGTGTTCACCGGCGCAGGGCTTCGCCTAAGCTCCGCGACGGTACGACCGAGGTGTGATTCTGTGGAGGGGGGCACCGCACACGGCTAAAACAATTCAACTTGTGTGTCTTTGGGTGCCCCCCTGCCCCCGTATATAAAGGAGCAGGGGAGGGAGGCCGGCCAACCTCTCCTGGTGCGGCTAGGGAGGGAGTCCTACTAGGAATAGGATTGCAATCCTATTCCTAGTAGGATTCACCGAAAGGAAGAAGGGGGAAAGGAATAGGAGAGGTGGCGCCCCCCCAATCCTAGTCCAACTAGGATTCCTAGGTGGGGGCGCCGGCCAGCCCTATGGGCTGTCTCTCTCTCACCCTTTAGGCCCACTATGGACCATCCCCTCTCGTAGGGGGTTCCGGTAACCCCCTCCGGCATTCCCGATAAATCCGAAACTTTTCCGGTATACTTCCGGTGTCCGAATATAGCCGTCCAATATATCAATCTTTATGTCTCGGGCATTCCGAGACTCCTCGTCATGTCCGTGATCTCATCCGGGACTCCGAACTACCTTCGGTACATCAATACTCAAAAACTCATAATACCGATCGTCATCAAACGTTAAGCGTGCGGACCCTACGGGTTCGAGAACTATGTAGACATGACCGAGACTCATCTCTGGTCAATAACCAATAGCGGAACCTGGATGTTCATATTGGCTCCTACATATTCTACGAAGATCTTTTATCGGTCAGAACCGCATAACAACATACGTTGTTCCTTTTGTCAAACGGTATGTTACTTGCCCGAGATTCGATCGTCGGTATTTCTATACCTAGTTCAATCTCGTTACCGGCAAGTCTCTTTACTCGTTCCGTAACACATCATCTCGTGACTAACTCATTAGTCTTTTGCTTGCAAGGCTTATTGTGATGTGTGTTACCGAGAGGGCCCAGAGATACCTCTCCGACACTCGGAGTGACAAATCCTAATCTTGATCTATGCCAACACCACGAATACTTTCGGAGGCACCTGTAGAGCATCTTTATGATCACCCAGTTACGTTGTGACGTTTGATAGCACACAAGGTGTTCCTACGGTATTCGGGAGTTGCATAATCTCATAGTCATAGGAACATGTATAAGTCATGAAGAAAGCAATAGCAGAAAAACTAAACGATCATAGTGCTATGCTAACGGATGGGTCTTGTCCATCACATCATTCTCCTAATGATGTGATCCCGTTGATCAAATGACAACTCATGTCTATGGTTAGGAAACATAACCATCTTTGATCAATGAGCTAGTCTAGTAGAGGCATACTAGGGACATACTGTTTTGTCTATGTATCCACACATGTATTAAGTTTCCGTTTAATACAATTCTAGCATGAATAATAAACATTTATCATGATATAAGGAAATATAAATAACAACTTTATTATTGCCTCTAGGGCATATTTCCTTCAAGGAGCAGCGGCCGAAACTTATCACCAACGTGAGAAGATGGGGAAAGGATGATTCCCCTTCGTTTGGCCAAGGTAAGATCCACACGTTGACCTCAACCACCCGAAAGACGAAGTTGTGGATCAAGGTCAAGCACGCATGACTAATCCATGGTTGGATCACATACCTCTTTCTTTTCAGATGGATGCTCTAACTTTCAGATTATGTCTCAGCATTTTTAGACATTGAATTAAATATGACTGTGTTGTTGCACAAACTAACACATATGAATATTTTGTTTACAGTTAATCTGGTTCTGTCGATAATTCTAATTGACTGTAGGCATGCTCTTTTTGTAAAGTAGGTTGTTCAACTGTCGTTCAATAGTCTTTATATAATGGAGATAAGACGACATGGATATGTTGATGGATTTGAGCTTCTTTGCCATAGTTCAAACGTGCAGTCTGGGCTATTCTTTATATATGTTCTTTTTGGCCTTGGCATTCCAACAAAAAGTGTGCCCTACATTAGACCAGTTCATTCATCTCGCCTCTTTTTTAGGTTGTAGAGTCTGATGGATTTTGGTGAGATTTACCTGGTTTTCTCTTCTGTTACTTGGTCCAGGGCCTGATGGAATTATGCTGAACTATAACATTTTGGTAGTACAGAACATTTCTTTATTGTAGTTGTTCGTTGTAGAACCATGGCATCCGATGATCTTGCTATATTCACGCTCCCCTCTGGTGGCATGTGTGGCCGATGCTTCAATTTGCATATCCTCCTGCCTCCCTCAAATCCGTTCTGTATTTTCCCTCCCAACAAGGAAAGGGAGATAAAAGCATCTACTGGAATTAGTGGTCAAATCAACCTAAAGAATCATGGTTAAGTACATCTAACTAGGTGATTGCATTTGGAGCTAGGATAAAATTAGGTTCGTCTCTTCCCTGGAAACTAATCAACTATGTCATGTCCATGATTGGGATATTAAATAAAGAGCTAGGGCGAGGTTTCATCGGTCAGCCTATCAATTTTTGTTAGGCAGATACAAACAATATATGTTTAGTTTATACAAATGTTACCTGAAAATTTCATCTTGCTCAAATGTTAGATGAGACAAGTAATGGAACCGCTATCTTTATGCATACAAGAGTGCACACCTACGCCTTATACTTAGAGGTGTGCGTCATGTGTTTCAGTTTCTGATAGAAACACAAAATATGTATATTTCACTCTTTAGACAATTGTGTGCACGTTGCACACATATGTCATGACCAGGGATGGAAATGCACAAAGCATATGCATTATGACTCAACGTTTTAATTTACAAGAACATGTATAAATTTTGATTTGCTTTTTTTGATCAATATTGTTCCTCCGTATGCTTACATGGTTATTGATTTGGTGATTATTCATCATTTAATTTTGTCAATACTTGCATGATTAGTGCTTTCGTACACCCCTCGCGATGAACAAGCAGACTAGAAGAGAAAAGCTTGAAGGCACTTCAAATTTTATTGAAGATGATTCCGATGGCCGGAATTACAGGATGCTTCATATGATGGCAATGGCACGATGATTGGGACGTATACTTTTTTCTTTGACGCCCCTCCAATACTACTCTTTCACTCTCTCTCATGTTTCTGAACTCTGAAGTTACCATTTCATGTTCTGTGTCTGTACTTTCAACTCCTAATTTGGTACTCTGCATGTGATCTGTGTGCTTATTTTTGTGTGTTTGTATTTCATTTCACAGATGGTGATGAATTGACGATTGCAACTATGGAGCCACTTTCATGTGAGTTAACTTCCCCTTCTCCAACCTTCTCATTTTTTTGTTTATGGTAAACAGAGTATGACTTTAACATGCGGTTTATAGCTAGATAGCACTTTCAATCCGGTCAATCTTTCCTATGTAAACCACCAGATGTCAATTATTAATTGGAATCGTTGATAATTTTTGTACTTCTGCTTCTTTCCTGATTTCCATTTTCTCACTAATCTGAACATCCATGACAGATGTGGAGACCGATCACGAACCTCTTCTTCCACATCAGATTTTGTTTCATCTAAAAAGCTTAGGTATTCTTATTCCGTCAATTTTGGCTTAATATATATACCTAATAATTAAATAAATAATTAATGCTTATTTCGCTGAATGCCTACAACTTTATGAACTGAATCTACAAATTTGACAATGTACCTTTTGCATTTTCAGCGTGGAAGTGAGTGTTGTGTTCATGACTAATGATGAAGCTCTGACATTCAAAGTTTAACAACCATCTTGTGAGAAGAGAGATGGATTGTATTAATGTTGGAGGTATCTTCTATTTTAAGGTTCGTTGCTAGCACATATTCAATGTAGTATAGTGCAATATGATTAACCTGAAAGCTAGATAGATGCGAACACTTGTGTGAACTAATCTAGTTCAATCTATCTCAAATATTGATGAACTTGTCCTATGATTATGGTCTTTTTGGATTTACAATATCACTTCCAAAGGTTTATTTCAATCACCTTCAAGCAATGTGAGTCTCAACAAATTGCTCGAGCTAATCAAGGCTTTCATGTGGTACATACACTACCCAATGCCAACTCTCCACCTCATGATGTGTCAATCTGTTTTCATTATATGTGATTGTTTACTTTTACACAAGTTTGTGTGTGTGTGTGTGTGTGCGGGCGTGCGTGCGGGCGCATCTGTAGATGCAGGCGCTTTTGTGTATTTCAGATCATAGGCTTGTTATGATTCTCTTTTATGACTGTAGACATACTGACCATGACAACAATCACCTAGACTGTAAGACTGCTTTTGTGTAATAATGTTTCTGATTTAATTTATGGATGTTACATTGCAAGTAATGCATTTCTGCTAGTCATGTAACTGCTACTACATTGCTTAGCTTGAGCCGTAATTAAAGTTCAATCTGTCACATGAGTACACCGATAGTTTCATGTAGATGTCCTACCCACAGTCTCAAAAAATGAATGAAAAGTGCGGCCACCTATCTAGCACCCCACATGCATGCCTCAAGCAGCGCCACACGGTGGTGCCCCAACCACTAGTAAAGAATCAACGAACAAAGGCTAACATGCACTTCATGGGTTCTCTTCTACACAACATCATAAATGTATCACGAATGTTCAATAATTTGCCTCTCTTGTACAGTTTACTAGAGAATATGAAGGGTGCAAAGAGTAGGGAGGAGATACAAGGATGAAGGGTGGTGAAAGGTATTGAAAGCAAGAACATTTTTTATCATTTCATTGATTTATTCATTTTTAAAAGCAAATTCTGGTGAGCTTCATCAACTCGATTAAAATACACACTTTAGTCTATAAACCCAAAAATCAAACAGTTTAGTAATTGTGGTCTTCTCTTACGAAGAAAATAGAAAACAACGCAAAAACATTAATAGCAAGAACAAATAATCCGAAGTGCAAAAAAGTCATGATATATTAATTTTTTTGCACCACCAAATCATGTACTCAACTAAATGATTCTTATTATCTACTATATTATTCTTGCTTCACTTGACAAAACTTGATAAACTACCAATAACAAATATGAGCAATAACATATTGCTAACGACATGCTTAAGCTCGAGCATGGTGTGCCGCCGCGCTTCCGCCTGCCAGTTTTTATAAAAAAATGATTGATTTATCCCATCCAAAGATAAAATATGGTCACCTGACATAGCCGCTCCCGAATGGACGTGACTCCTTGGCATTGACTTCAGTCAGTGCGACACAGCCGAAGGAGCGGCTGGCACAACTTCAATCCCATTGTGGCAACTGAGAGTCTTACTCCGACTGCTGCATTCAAGCCGGCTTTCCGTGGCTTCTCGTCCCTTCGCCTGTGCTTAGGCACCGTCCACACCACATCGCACCACAACCACTCCTTTTCATGTACGTTCTCAGCCTCTGCGTTCCTCTACGCTTCGAGGACGTCCAGATCCACACCATGTTGATGTCATGGTTTGATAACCCACAAGTATAGGGGATTAGTTGTAGCCTCTCTCAATAAGTAAGAGTGTTGAACCCAACGGGGAGCTAAAGGTAGAACAAATATTGCCTCAAGTTCTATCAACCACCGATACAACTCTACGCACGCTTAACGTTTGCTTTACCTAGAACAAGTATGAAACTAGAAGTACTTTGTAGGTGTAACGGGATAGGTTTGCAAGATAATGAAGAGCATGTAAATAAAAGCTAGGGGCTATTTAGATAAAAAAACTATGTTAGTTTTAGTAGAGAGATTTTTGTCACAAGAAAGTTATTTGTCCCTAGGCAATTGATAACTAGACCGGTAATCATTATCGCAATTTTATATGAGCGAGAGGCATAAGCTAACATACTTTCTCTACTTGGATCATGTTCACTTATGATTGGAACTCTAGCAAATATCCGTCACTACCAAATATCATTAAGGTAAAACCCAACCATAGCATTAAAGTATCAAGTCCTCTTTATTCCCATACGCCATAACCCACTTATCCGTGTTTGTGTTTCTATCACTCACGCAACACAGACGATAAGCAAACCATGAACATATTGCAACACCCTACAACGGGGATCCCTCACGCTTATGTGATACGAAGAGCATCATAGGACAACACCAATAATAAAACACGCAACACAAACCAATCACGATCATCAATCAACCCATAGGACAAAACGGATCTACTCAACCATCATAGGATAGACATACATAATTGGAAAATAATATATAGCGTTGAGCACCATGTTTAAGTAGAGATTACAGCGGGTAGAAGAGGTGTTACACCGCTGGATAGAGGGAGGGGGAGAGTTCTGACGCCTCCGATTTGACCGTACACTAATCATGCATGCAAATGTGTACGACCCATATCAGGGACTCACTGATTGATATCACAACACAACTCTAGTCACAAATTAAAATAATACATGATTTATATTACAAGCCAGGGGCCTTGAGGGCTCGAATACATAAGCTTGAAAACACAAGAGTCAGCGAAAGAAATAATATCTGAGTACATACATAAGTTAAAAAAGTTTGCCTTAAGAAGGATAGCACAAATGTAGCAACGATCGAAAAGGCAAGGCCTCCTTCCTGGGAC
>LR738714.1:557015916-557033006 GCA_902687465.1 Secale cereale
TTTCATAAACACTTTGTTCATGAGGTGGACAAAATATGCGGGGGCATTGGTCAGTCCAAACGACATTACTGTAAATTCATATAGTCCGTATCTGGAGGTGAATGTTGTCTTCGGGATATCTTCTGTCCATAGTTTTAATTGATGGTATCCCGACTTAAGTCAATTTTTGAGAAAACCTTGGCTTGTGCGAGTTGGTCAAATAAATCATTTATCCGTGGCATCGGATATTTGTTTTTGATGGTGGCCATGTTGAGTGCTCGATAGTCTATACACAATCTCAGTGTCCCATCCTTTTTTTGGCAAATAATACTGGTGAACCCCAAGATGAGGAGCTGGCCCGTATAAATCCTTTTTCCAATAATTCTTTTATTTGCTTCTTTAATTCTACCAATTCGGAGGGTGCCATTCTGTATGGTTTCTTGTAAATGGGGGTGGTTCCAGGTGCTAGCTCAATAATGAACTCTATTTCCCAGTCTGGTGTGGCAATTCTTCGGGAAATACGTCCGAGAACTCACATACTACTGGAACTTTGCTTAACTCTGAAGTGTCTACCTTGTTCAATCTTGGCTGCCGTGATACTGGTCTTTCTTGGGCTGCGATTCTTATCGTCTTTCCGTGATGATGAGTAAGAATTACAGTCCGATTGAAGCAGTCGATAAATCCTTTGTTGGTGGTTAACCAGTCCATCCCTAGGATAACATCCAGTCCCTTATTTTACAATACGATGAGGTTTGCCTGAAACTTTAGTCCTTCAATCTCAATGATCACACCTTGGCAATAATTTTGAGTGATCTGCTTACTTCCCGGGGACTTGATGGTCATTGATTTTCCCAAGGGAAGTATCAAAAAATCATGTTGCAAAGCAAAGTTCTTTGAAATGAATGAATGAGAAGCTCCAGAATCAAACAAAACCGTGGCAGGTATTGTGTGACAGGGAACGTACCGAGTGCGATATTCGGGGCATCTTGTGCTTGCTCCTTGGTCACATGGTTCAGGTGACCTTTCTTGTGGTTGTCATTGGGGTTGAAGTTGTTACGCTTGGGTGTTGAATTGTTTCCACTGATGTTCGGCTTTGGGGCCGAGTTCCTTGGGTTTGGGTACTGTTTGGCATAGTTTCCCTCTTCTCCACAAGCGTAGCAAGTAACGCCTGGGCGATACGTAAAATCCTTGTCCCTTGCATGAAAATTTTTGTGCGGGCGTGGGTCATTGGTCATGGATTTGTTCGCCCCATTTTTCTGAAAATTAGTCTTATTCTGGTTGTTGCGAGTGTGTGTAGTCTTATCCCTTTTGCGCTTGTGAATATCTTCCAAGTTGCAGTGCTCATTTTCCAAGGTAATAGCCTTGTCCACAAGTGTCTTGAAATCCGGAAAGGTGTGTACGACTAGCTGGCATTTAAGTGCTGGTGTTAGACCATCCAGGAATTTTTCCATCTTTTTATTTTCAGTCATACGCTCTTCGTTGGCATAACGAGATAATTGGGTAAACTGACTATTGTACTCAGTCACTGTCATGCCTCTCCACTTGAGGTCATCAAACTCCCTTTTCTTGATCTTCATAATGCTTCTAGGGATGTGCGCCCCACGAAAACCTTCTTTAAAATCTTCCCAGGTGATATTATTTTCATTGGGGTGCATGTGTAGAAAATTTTCCCACCATGATGCAGCTGCTCCAGTGAGGTAGTGCGGTGCATAAAGTACCTTTTCACGGTCCAAGCATTGTGCAATAATTAATTTCCTTTCAATGTCTCGAAGCCAATCATCGGCCTCAAGTGGTCTGTCAGTGTGAGAAAATGTTGGCAGACGTGTCTTCTATAGTTCAGACAATTTTGAATGTTGCTGATGTGGTTCACGGTGATTTCCCATATTGATAACATGGTTCATCATTTCTTGCCGCTGCTGCTGACTTTGCTCATAAAGGCGGCATACTTGAGAAAATGCTGTTTCACTGCCCTGCTGACTTGACTGCCCCTGCGTGAAATTGTTACTTGTCTGGGTACCATAATTTTCCTCCGGCGGACTTGGCATGGAACGAGTCCAGGGACGAGTCATTTTCCACTCTGGGGTATTATTGCAGAACTCATGAGAAAAACTGAGTGGCAAAAATAAACAAATAGTTTTTGCAAATGTAGAAAATATACGAACTCCAAAGATTTTTTTCAATAAAATACTTGATTGCGCATGGAGAAGGACCGCTCGGTACATATCTTACATGCGAGTCGTAATTATACAATACATCACTCAGGATGCGCGTACACATTCCTGACATGTTATTTAGGCTAGTGCACTTCTCCGAGTTCCTACATGATGTGCACACAAACTACTTCTCACCAACCTATTTTACGTATAAACATATCATACAAGCGGACACATCACGCGGCGGACATGCGTACTTTGTCGGAGATGGTGAAGACTTCCTTCGGCCTACCGAGGGTAAGACCTAGTGGCGATGGAGACTCAACCTCCTCCTCACTAATAGGCTCTAGGCGTGGAATACTGGTTCGAGGAGTTGGTGCGGGCGCGGCAGGTGGTGCAACTCTGATTGGAGTAGGAGCAATGACTTGGTCAAACTCCACAGTGGTAGGTAGGCGGCAAGCGGTGGCTAAGATGGCAGGTGCGTAGGAGGCTGAGGACGAGACATATGTCAGAGGTGGTGATGTGTGAAGAAGCTCCCTCCTATTGGCGGAACCGCTCTGAACTAAGTCCATACGAGCAGCCACCAAGTCGTCCACGAGGTTATCAAAAGCCGCCTCAAGAGCCTTGAGGTAGTCAACCAACGATTCGATAGCCTCATCACGCTCTCCCCTTGCGCAAGCGAACGCATAATGACATGTGTAAGGCACGTGGCATGGGAGGTAGCGGTAGCGACGAGTCTTCATTGAAGGAAGAGCATCCCGGAGACGAGCTATCGCCTCACGGGCAGCCATCTGCATGGCATGCCTCTCCGTAGGCATGGCCCTGCCCACAAATCGGAAGCGGCGTGCCTCAGAACGCCCTCCCTTGAATTGCACCGCGGCCTGGTGCATCGACACGCTATCGTTGATCTTGTGCTGGTAGAGTGTGAACTCCGGACGAGTCGATCGCCCGATCACGACCTTGGTGATGGAGACGAGGAGCTTGATAAACCCCTCAGGTATATTGGCGAACACCTATGACTCACAGTCGCTGCTGGCCATCTACAAAAGTAGACAAAAATTCCGAATAGTCAAATCATAAATTTATGATGACCAACAGAAAATTGCTACAAATGTAAAATGCTGAAATAGCACTCAATACGCTAATAACCGATTAGCGATCACACCTAGTGGCTTCCTACAGTTAGCCTGGCTCTGGTACCAAGTTGTAACGCCCCGGACACACCCGCCGGTGGTCGTTACCCCTGGAGGGATCTAGAATGGCCCCACATATCAATACTAGTCTTTTCCGCGCACTTTGTCCTCACTCATGCGCACCCGGGAGCAACTTCTCGGTCGGTCACCCATCCTAAAACTACTCCAAGCTGAGCACGCTTACCTTTTGGAGTTCTATCCGAATGGGCTCCCGGAAAAGAAGGAATTCCTTATTGATATGAGTAGTCTATCATCCCTAATAAGCTAGGCTTTCACATACTCCCTCACTCAGAGGAACCGACGTCCTCGTCGGCCCATAGGAACGTTCCCTCTTGGCACAAACATCTGTGCATCCAGTCCGATACAAGTGCCATGCCGTGTGCCACAACGGGTCACAAACGTCATGAACAACATGACCGCGAAGCTGTCAGCAAACATCCGTGTAACCGCGAGGGTCGGCTCTGATACCAAGGTTGTCAGGACCGGTTTTTGAATAAAATACTTACTGAGAAACCGACCTTTTTATCGGACCAGTGTAGAAGAATCCTTCTTACTGGTAGACAAATCCTTGATACAGAATTCCAGAGTACTGAATATTATACAAGGTTGAGCTGAGGCTGCTCAACAGTTTATTACAAGCACGCCGATATTATACATAATGGCGGATATGACACAAGGGTAGGGTGGCATAACTACTGACTCGTAATAAAAGTGGTGGTGGATATGTCACAGTGTAGTGGGTGACATGGCTCCAATATCTTATAGCTCATCGAGTGTCGGAGTGAGACTCGATGAATTTATTTGGGTAGCGGAAGCGTATATAATACAGTGATCAACTCCATGATCGCAAGAGACTGACTGGGACTCCTCTAGGCGTCGGACTCGCTATCGAACTCTTCATCCATGAGATCACCTTCGTCAACATCTGGCCAAATCAACAAGCCAGGTGAGTACTTTGAATGTACTCGCAAGACAGTTTGGACATAAGATATAACAAATGCAAACATGATGCATATGAGCAGACTAACAATATGTCCTCAGAGAATAAATTCGCGATGCATGTTAAATATAAAAAAAAGTCAGGCGGTAGTCCTCCCGAAATCCCGAGGAAATAAAAGAAAACCGATCGGGTGTCTGAAGCGACGCCTCGAAAGGAAAAATGAATAAACATGCCACAGTCGGACGTTTGAGCGACATCACATAAAGGGCTTATATTAAAAGTAAATAAAGAGAATGCCAGAGTCGGATGTCTAAGGGACAACACATAAAGGTCTTATATCAAAAATAAATAACAACGATGCCACAGTTGGACGTCTAAGCGACATCACATAAAGGGCTTATATCAAAAGTAAATAACGAGAATGCCACAGTCGGACGTCTGAGCGACATCACATAAAGGGCTTATGTCAAGAGTAAATAGCAATAATGCCACAGTCGGACGTTTGAGCGACATCATAGAAAGGGCTTATATTTAAAAGTACATAACGAGAATGCCACAGTCAGACGTCTGAGCAACATCACATAAAGGGCTTATATCCAAATGTAAATAGCGATAATGTCACAGTCGGACGTCTGAGCGACATCACATAAAGGGCTTATATTCAAAAGTAAATAATGAGAATGCCACAGTCAGATGTCTGAGCGACATCACATAAAGGGCTTATGTCCAAAAGTAAATAACGATAATGCCACAGTCAGAAGTCTGAGCGACATCACATAAAGGGCTTATATAATCATTTGGCACCAAATAGCTTATGAAGGTAAATCATCTCACGGGAATACTTAGTATAGAAATAACTGGTTAGTTCGTCTACCGGGATGACCCTTGACTAGTTTACCACTCTTATCGCTATCTTAGAATATCAGAGATGGTCACTGAGGTTGACACAGAGATTGACGCTAGGCCATAGACATGGCTACTCGGATGGTTTTAACTCTGCAGAGTTTGTACTCTTTAATCACAGCCAACGGATTTCAGTAGTCACAAAGGACTAGTTCCGTTTACGGTATTTTAGCAGAAACACAGCTAACCAGTACACACCCAATCCACATCCGGCTGCCCGGAATCACCCTACGCAACGTTCACGAAAAACTTTAAGACGGGGAGGCTACAACCTCGAATAGCATGGGATCAAATTTATACCGCGCGCTCTAAGGGGTGCCCCCTCTCGGTCCCAACCGGAAACACCCATGCCCCCTGACCGGATGACGGGCTTTAATCCAGGGCCATGGAACTCTCATCCCGGCCCCTCTATTTGGTGTGTACAAGGAAAGAGGTTTGCAACTGACTAAACCCTATTCTTTGCAGAAGACATGTGACAGTACCAAAAAGGAGATGAACGGGATCATGACTTGATCCACGTCAACACGGGAGTTAAACAGTTGGCTGGCATGCTTCAACAATACTAGCTTACAACGTATCATGTCACCACATGATCAGGTTAGCTCACCATCAACTTTCGAAGCTCACACGGAGCTTGTCTTGCATGAAATATAACACCCACAAAATGCTTATATAACCATGCCATGAGAACACTACTCAAGCAAACATGCAAAACACTCATCATATCAAAGGTTCAAACATGCTTGCCTGGTTCGGAGTAGTCGGAGTCTAACTCGGTGAAGTTCGCGGCTCCTTCACCTCCTTCGGTATCTACGGATAAAATAAAACGGATACTAACATAAATACAGTGCACGCATAAAAGTTGTCCCAAATATTTTTCAAATAAGTATGATAAAAAACTAGATAGAAAAATAAAGAGGACAGACAAAGAATCAACTCAAAATCATCTTTTGTTTTAAAGTTATTAAGGTTTTTGTCCAGGGACTTGTCTGTAATGAAACAGAAAGTTTCCAGGGGATTGATTATAAAAATAGAAAACATTTCAGTAAGAAGTACGCCAGCTAAAAAGGGAAACATATTTTGCCCGAAGGTGTTTTCCAGAAAAACGATTCGAATAAAACAGAGTGGCTGACGAGGGGGTCCCACCAGTCAGGTTTGAATATTGAAACAGAAAAACAGAGTGCGCCGGCGCCCGAGAGCCGCGGTGGTCGTCGGCGCCGATCCACGGCGAGGTAGGGGAAGTGGGTGGTACCTACGAGCTCACGGTGCTCTTCCGCATCTGTGGGTGGTGGAGTTGGACGTCGGCGAGCACCACGTCGACGGCGGCCTTCTCTCCGGCGGACGGTGGCTCGGGCGGTGGTGAATCTCGCCGTGGAGAGCTGCGGAGGTCAAATTGAAGTGGGGGTTAGGCGTCTAGGTGTGTCACGAGGCTACTGGCACGACTAGGGAGGTGGAGGCGCTCTCACCAGAGAGAGAACTATCGGAGCCCGAAGCAGATTGGGGCGGCCGGAGTTGGGGAAGAAGGACTCCTCGAGGTCCTTCCAGTGGCTGGGCGAGGTCTGGTGAGATGGTGGAGAGGTGCAGGGTCGAATGCGAGCTCGGGGCCGCTATTTATAGCCAGCCCGAGGCGGTTGCCGCAAACGGGATAAGTCCGGCGAGTGATTATGGCAAGGCCGTGGCCGAAGAGGTGGCTTAAGTGCCTGGACATTGACGTGATGGTCCACTGGTTCCATCCTGATGCTGAGCTTAGCAAGACTGGGGCGTTTACTGCACTCTCTCAACGGAACGGCCGTGCGGGCACGTCGGCAGCAGCGAGCGCACTCTGCGCCTCTCAGGCCACGGCGACGGTGCTACAGCGTGCACAGGGGAGGGAACGGCCACGCGGAGCTCTCTGGTGGCTTGGGCGGTGCCGAACGGCGCCGTTTTGCAGGGTGGCCCCTGTTGGCCGCCACTGGTGGCTCTACCGCCGCGAAAGACGCCAACGCAGGCAGGCCACGACGCCACCGATGCTCGCAACCAGCCAAGCAAGCGTGCGGCGCTCTAGATAAGGGAGAGGAGCAGTGCAGCAAGGTGCCAATGCAACACTGGCGAGATTGACGCGGCCGTCTGACGGGAACAGCAGTGTCGACTGAATCTTCAGTGAACTTTTCTGAATTTCGACAGAAATAGTGCACACCAACTGTTTGATGAAATGATTCATTCACTTGCTGAATTTTTCTTGAGCTGATCTTTGGTGAGGTGGTCTCTTGATGCATCTAGAGGCTGCCTGAATTTCCACAGATTTTTAGGAAGTGAGAAAGTATGAATTTCACCAAAAATGGCAAATCTGGTCCAAACTTGCAGCAAGGAAAATTTGAAAATTTTGAACTATGGACCAGTAGATCATGATGGATCTAGGTTGAGGGTGCTAAGGACTAGTCAGGGGAGTTTGTTTGGAAACTAAACTCAAAAGGAAACTAGCAGTTCCTTTGTAAATCACCAAGGCCCAATTTAAAAGGCAGAAAATATTTTTGGGGTAAAATAATTAGAGGAAAAATTTAAAGGAGGTTGAAACCTACTGGAATTGATGTTAGACTTTTCCAAGGTGAGAATGAAGGTTTTGGGAAGAAAGATCTTCATTGGGTGTCATGGCAAAAGAAAAGATTGAATGGGAGAGAATAAGCCCAAGGTTTTATAGGAAGACTTTTCATAAAAAGAAATTGTCAAAACCCTTTTGAAAATAATTTGTGTTGAGCCAACACAAGGTGAAAACCCTCAAGACCAGAAATCAAGGTTGAGAAGGACATGGAAATCTTTTGTCATAAAACATTTGAGAAGGAGGGGTTTTAAGAAAGATTCAAAT
The DNA here is from genome assembly GCA_902687465.1 of Secale cereale. Lineage (NCBI taxonomy): Eukaryota > Viridiplantae > Streptophyta > Magnoliopsida > Poales > Poaceae > Secale > Secale cereale. Next base: position 557,023,927 of record LR738714.1, read on the forward strand.
ATCCTCCTTCCAAAAGACCAAAGAATTTGATGAAAACAAATCCAACATTTTTGGAGTGTTACAAACTCCCACTTGAGTTCCTGGCCATCAACTGAATCGTACTCGGTTGTACCTGCACCTGTGTTGGTAGTAATCTGTGAGTCACGAGGACTAAACAATCCCATTCCCGGGTATCAAAAATATCAAAGCCTTTGGGTAAGGAGAAGTGTATAAGTGGGCTGCTGCAAGCGCTAAGCATAGATGAGATGGCTAGCTTACGTATCATCAGAGCGAGAAGAGAAGTGAAATCCATCGGTCATGAACTAAATCATGATCACTAGATGATCCTGTCTACCTACGAGTCATCCATAACCCAGCCGTGTTCTCTTCCCAAATTCCCCCGAAAATAGACCATCACGACGACTCACACGGTAGTGTATTATGTTTGAGGTTTTGTGTCAAGTTATCTACAACCGGATATTAACAAATTCCCATCTGCCACATAACCACGGGCACGACATTCGAAAGATCATAACCCTGCATGGGTGTTCCTACTTAGCCCATCACAAGCTCTCGCGATCAACAGAGGTAAAAACCCCTTGTCTTAGGGACTACCCGATCAGACTCGGAATCCTGGTGTACAAGATATTAAGACAATGGTAAAACAAGTCCAGCAAGACCTCCCGACGTGCCGACACCCTGATAGGAGTCACGTATATCTCATCTCAGGCCACGATCGGAAAATCGACACGTACTGGTAAAACCAATCCTCGAGTTTCCCCGTGGTGGCCCCGCACAGTGCTCTAGTTTGGACCAACACTCATGAGGAGCACTGGCCCGGGGTTGTTAATTAAGTCCTCGGGGTATCTAGTCCCAATGCAAATTTTAGTTGTTATTAGGCAAATGGTAAAACCAAGGTTGGGCCTTGCTGGAGGAGTTTTATTCAAAGTGAACTATCAAGGGGTCCCCATATACCCAACCGCGTTAGGAACGCAAAATCAAGGAACATAACGCCGGTTTATCGGTTCTTAAGGCGGCATGAGTGGAACAAAACATCAAGCAAAAGGCGAAGCCTTCCACCCATTTCCATGTATATAGGTGCATTAATGTAAATAATAGATATTGTGTTATTCCCCAAAACCCAATCCACATGGACCAAACTTCATCTTCTCCTGCAACTAGCAACACTATAAGAGGGGGCTTGAGCAAAAGCGTAACTTAGTCAAACAACGGTTTACTAGGTGGGTAGTTAGAGGTTTCATGGCAAGGTGGGGCTAACATGCAAAAGGATAGGTATCGTGATAAGCAATAGAGCGAGGCATCTAGCATAGCAACAATAGAGGTGATATCAAGGAATGGTCATCTTGCCTGGTAAGTCGTCGGTGTACTCGGGACCTTGCTCTTCGTAATTGAACTCATCGACTGTCCCAACATCGGACTCTAACTCGTCTCCCGGTGCTACCCAAGCATAAACAAGCATACACATAAACACACTGGACAAGAAAATAACACATGCTATGCATGAGAGATGCAAGTATGATGCTACGGAGCTACCGATATGAAAGGAGATGAAGCCGCGAAGGACATATGAAGACATGATGGATATGGGCAAGATCTTGTCAAACCAAGCATGCCACTAGATAGATTGAAAGATTTCGGTCAAAATCGATATAAAGATCATTGGAATCGGATGCACGGTTTGCAAATGGCAAGCAAAACAAGATGCAATGCAAAACTGAAGTTGACAGCAACATGGCATCTTTGGAGCAAGGTTTAAATATGCTACAACACCCAAACATGATAACAAAAGGCATGGATGTGAAGTAGACATGATTCATAACAAGTATGAACTCAGAGCACACCCAAAAACTTGCTAGAACACAATTAAACAAGCATGGCAATATTCAATAAGTTAACAGATTTCTCAGACTTTGTGAAATTTTACTGGGCAGGCAATCAGGAACATTTTGTTGCTGCCTTTGGAGGCACACAACAGCAAGCAAAACAAGTATAACAAGCATGAAATTCACATGAGCATGAAGAAGACATAATATACTTCCAATTTATCCAAAGAAACAACTCATTCCATGCAAGGGTGGCTTAATACGAGCTTTGCCAAAATGAATGTTCTTTTAACAGGCTAACAGGTTAGATTTCAAGCATTTTGAGAGCAAGATAACAACAAGCTACAGCAGGGCATATATGCAAACAAAGGCATGGAATGATAGACAAAAACATGGACATCAAGACATGATCACTAGTTATTCCAAAACATGCATGGAAAAGATTGTGGCATCAAGTTTACATGGCAACATGTTATTACATATTTCAGACTTAGCAGTTTTTCACTAAGTGTAAAAACAACAACATTGACATGGCATGTTTACAAGCTTGTTTAAGTCACCACAGAGCATAACATGGAAAACCAAATGCACCACTTCAAAGATAACATGATTATGCTCCTAAAACATGTTGACATGTGGCTCAAAAGAAAATCACACAAAATGCTATGAAAAAGACAAATCATCAAGTTATAACAATTACAACAACTTAACAGCAACAAGCACTTTTGTAACAGGGATACCCATGGCATAATGCAACCTAACATGTTGGCAAATGCATCTATCATTAAGAGCATCACAAGACGAACATTTTGACATAACATATACTTCATTTGGACCAACATGCACAAAGTTACGACCTCACGAACATGCACACATAATGTTAACATACAACTAGTGCTGAAACAACAACATCACATAGCAGTTTGGCAATGAAGAATAAGACATCTAGATGAGCCCTAACATGCACAAAACTGATGCCAACACATAGATCACTTCGAGACGAACATTTCCATATATCATATGCGCGATTCGGAGCTACATGCACGGAGATACGACATGATGAAGAGGGCAACAAAATATAAGGATTTCAGGACTTAGTGGAATTTTACCCTCCAAAAAGTCAACGGGACGGAGCCGTGCGGGATGAGGAGATCCTGGACAGGGCCGACATTTGGATCAGCGAACTTGTGGATCTGATCCACCCCCGGTGGATCCGGCCGGTCAGGAGCTCCGGCGAGGAGGGCGGCGAGCCGGCGAGCTACGGTGATGACGGAGAGGCGCGGGGACGCAGTTGTGACATCGTGGGACGGCGGCGCGGCTCCGGCGCCCGTCCGGCGAGGCGGAGGAGCACGCGGCGGCGCGGCTTCGGCGAGGCAGAAGAGCGGCCGGCGGTGGCGGCTTCTCGAGGCGGCGGTGCGCGGAGTGCGATGGCGGCGTGGAACAAGGCGGTGGGGCGGCGACGCAGTGATGCGGTGGCGAGGGGATCTGGCCGGCGGCGGGGATGCGACGGACTAGCGGCAGAGGAAGCGGGCAACGGCAGCGGCGGACGCGCGCGAGGGCGCGGGGACGCGGCCTCGGGCAGGGCGGGACCCCTCCGCGGGCCTTGCGGGCCGTCGGCGGCTGGCGGGGAAGTGGGCGCGGGGCCGGGCCAATAGGAGGCAGCCACTTGGTGGGACAGCTGAGGTGGCGCGGTGGGTTTGGCTGGGCGACGTGGCCGGCGGCGGTGCACACGTCCGGTTGCAGAACGAACACGTTCGGCACGTGGAGGAGGAAGAGAGCTCGGGTTCATCCGAGATTTCGGGGGTAGGGGCATATTTATAGGTAGAGGGAGCTAGGAGAGTCCAAATGAGGTGCGGTTTTCGGCCACGCGATCATGATCCAACGACGAAGAGCATGGAGGTGGCTTAGATGGGCTAGTGGGCTGTTGTGGAGGGGGTGTAGGGCCAAAGAGAAAGGGGTTTTTAGTTCATGTGGTAAACCGTTGGGGCATAGAACGACCTCCAAATGGAACGAAATTTGATAGGCGGTCTGCCGGTGATATACGAAGACCACTTGACAACTCTCGGCCCATTCCGAGGATTGTTTTCTCCCGCTCACGAAACAAAGACTAGAGAGGTGTGACGGGTGCCATGTGAGAGAGTCGGAATCCGAAACGAACAACGGAGAGGACGGATACGATGCAACTACATACGGATTCAAGTGAGACTATGCCAATGCAATGCACATGATGTAGATGACATAACGATAGCAACACACGCTTAAAGCAAAAACGCAGAAACTCGAAATGAAGGAACAGCCCACTATGGAATTGATTAAGTCAACGATGAATATATTGCCATTAATGGAATTGTTACATCTGGGGCATTACACATGATGTCGGAGTACAACTCCAGGTTTTCCTTTTACCGTGGGACACGTATATTCGAATAGATTAACTTCCGTGCAGGGGTGCACCACATTTCCTAGCACGCTCGATCCCCTCTGGCCGGACACACTTTCCTTGGTCATGCCCGGCCTCGGAAGATAAACACGTCGCACCCCTACCTAAGCACAACAGAGAGGTCAGCATGCCGGTCTAAGTCCTAAGTGCGCAGGGGTCTGGGCCCATCGCCCATTGCACTTGCACGTTGTGAGGGCGGCCGATGAGCAGACCTAGCAACCTCCATTACAAAGGAAGTTACGTTACGCGGTCCAACCCGGGGCGCGCTGCTAAGTCGCTGACGTCAAGAAGGCTTCAGCTGATACCAAGACGCCGAGAGCCCATATCTAATCCCAAGTAGGTGGTTAGTGCGTATAGGCCTGTGGCCAGACTCGGATCAAATATCCAAACTCTTTAAGCGTGTTATTATAAAATAACTGCGGAAAACGACCAGGGCCAGGCCACCTCTCGACTGGGTGTCTCAACCTGCCATGTCGCTCCGCCACAAATATCCACTCGGGGCCCGTCGGGAACCCAGGCCCACCACTACGTGGATGGAGCCACCTGTCCTTTCAGCCCCCAATCCGTGAATCACTTGCGGGTACTCTATGAGCCGACCAGGCTTTAGTCACAACATGTATCATGTATAATATATATTTAGTATATACCCGTGATCACCACCCGAGTGATCGCGGCCCGATATTATAGCATGGCAGACAGACAAGAATGTAGGGCCACTGATGGAATACTAGCATCCTATACTAAGCATTAGGATAGCAGGTAAATGTATGAATAGTTGTAGCAATAATGACAGGCTATGCAACAGAGTAGGAGCTATCGAAACATCAACAGTAGCAAACCTAATACAAGAATAAGAGAGGAGAGAATGGGCGATATCTGGTGATCAAGGGGGGGGGGGCTTTCCTGGAAGCTCTGCAAACGAAAGGAATTTTGGAAGCGTAGCCGTATTCGAACACCGAAGCATCAATGGTCTCAGGGTCTATCGCAGTATCGGAGTCTACCGAAAGGAAGCAACGAAGGGGAAACAAATAAATAACAGAGTGAACCATAACATCACAAACATAACCAGGCAATACGCGGTGCCAGGGCTGTGCTAACGAAGGGATATGTGATACGAGCGAAGGGGAAAACATCCGGGAAAGTATTCCCGGTGTTTTGCATTTTCGTACAAACGGACCGGAGGGGGACGGTTGCTTGTTCACTATGCTAGGGGCCTGTGGTGAACGAATGAACTACATATTTGGATTCATCTCGTTGTTCTGAGCAACTTTCATGTACAAAGTATTTTCATCCGAGTTATGGATTATTTTATATGAATTTTCGAAGTTTATTGCATTTTAGAATTTGTTTTTATTCGTTTTTTAAAGGAAATTGCTAAGTGCACACAGCAACAGCTTAGCTAAGTGGCCTACAAGTGGGGTCTAGTGGCTGGGTTAACCCTGTCAACATTTGACTGGTCAACACATGAACAGTAAAAGTGGGTCCTGCATGTCATAAGCTTATATATTTTTATTTGTTTTGACCTTTAATTAGCAGCAGGGTCCACATGTCATTTGGCTATACTTAATCACTAATTAGTCTAACCAAAATCCCATTCTTACATCTTAGCACAATATGGAGCCTTCTCAGGGCACTTGCAACGTCGACCGTCGGATTGAGTGTCGAAACGTATCCCAGCTGTTGGATCTTCAGACGAAATGATCCTGAACGTTGGATCGAGTTTGATGTGAATAGCAATGAATAGTGCCTCGTTTTCACACTCTCGCTGCCTTCGTGTATCACAGTGACATGCGGGACCCGGCCAGGGTGGGCTCCAGCCGTCGGTGACTGCGGAGGGTGGCACTGCTGGTGCTTGTCCTTGTCTGTGGAAGGGCATGCCACTGCCTGCATATTTTGGTGGCCGCCGATGGCATTTTCGTCATTCCATGTGTTTGCCCATGGGTAGCTTTTTGTGGGTGGGTGGGCTGCGTGTATGTGACGCCCGAATAGTTAAGCTACAATAACCCTCTCCTAATGACGACACGTCACCTCAGTTACTGTTGATAATCTCGCGTTACTTCAAAACCGATTCGAAATTCAAATTCGAAATAAAGGCAAACAACAAAAGTTTTGAAACATTAAAACTAAAATGTTCGGATTGTGGCAAATAATCCATACAAAATATTGGTGAATAAACCAGACTCCTGTAAAGAATTTAAATGCACTATAGTAAGTAAAACGTCGGCAAAACTATTATTTAAATGCTCTTAGTATAATAAACAATTATAAACTACTTTAATTCATGTGCCAAAATATTTGTGGCGGTGGAATAATTACTAATACTAAATTAGGTACAACTTTTGTAATGTACAAAACAAAATATAAATGGTAATTAAAAGAAAACAGAAAAGAAAATAAGAAAAAGTAAAAAAAGAGCAAAACAATAAAAGGAACCCCCGGGCCTTGGACCAACTAACCTGCCAGGTCGGCCCAGGTGCGCCTGGCCTCCTCTCCTGAAGGAAATATGCCCTAGAGGCAATAATAAAGATGTTATTTGTATTTCCTTATATCACGATAAATGTCTTTTATTCATGCTAGAATTGTATTAACCGGAAACTTAGTACATGTGTGGATACATAGACAAAACAGTACGTCCCTAGTATTCCTCTACTAGACTAGCTCATTGATCAAAGATGGTTATGTTTCCTAGCCATGGACATGAGTTGTCATTTGATCAACGGGATCACATCATTAGGAGAATGATGTGATGGACAAGACCCATCCGTTAGCATAGCATTATGATCGTTTAGTTTTACTGCTATTGCTTTCTTCATGACTTATACATGTTCCTATGACTATGAGATTATGCAACTCCCGAATACCGTAGGAACACCTTGTGTGCTATCAAACGTCACAACGTAACTGGGTGATCATAAAGATGCTCTACAGGTGTCTCCGAAAGTGTTCGTGGTGTTGGCATAGATCAATATTAGGATTTGTCACTCCGAGTGTCGGAGAGGTATCTCTGGGCCCTCTCGGTAACACACATCACAATAAGCCTTGCAAGCAAAAGACTAATGAGTTAGTCACGAGATGATGTGTTACGGAACGAGTAAAGAGACTTGCCGGTAACGATATTGAACTAGGTATAGAGATACCGACGATCGAATCTCGGGCAAGTAACATACCGATGACAAAAGGAACAATGTATGTTGTTATGCGGTTTGACCGATAAAAGATCTTCGTAGAATATGTAGGAGCCAATATGAACATCCAGGTTCCGCTATTGGTTATTGACCGGAGATGAGTCTCGATCATGTCTACATAGTTCTCGAACCCGTAGGGTCCGCACGCTTAACGTTTGATGACGATCGGTATTATGAGTTTATGAGTTTTGATGTACCGAAGGTAGTTCGGAGTCCCGGATGAGATCACGGACATGACAAGGAGTCTCGGAATGTCCGAGACATAAAGATTGATATATTGGACGACTATATTCGGACACCGGAAGTGTTCCGGAAAAGTTTCGGATTTAACTGGATTGCCGGAGGGGGTTACCGGAACCCCCTACGAGGGGGGATGATCCATAGTGGGCCTTGAGGAAAGGAGAGAGGCAGCCCAAAGAGGCTGGCCGGCGCCCCACCTAGGGATCCTAGTTGGACTAGGATTGGGGGGGCACCACCTCTCCCTCTTTTCCTTTCCCTCTCTTCCTTCTTGATGGACTCCTACTAGGAATAGGATTGCAATCCTATTCCTAGTAGGATTGCCCTAGCCGCACCATAGGAGGCCGGCCGGCCCTCCCCTCTTGCTCCTTTATATACGGGGGTAGGGGGGCACCCAAAGACACACAAGTTGAATTGTTCCAGCCGTGTGCGGTGCCCCCCTCCACAGAAACACACCTCGGTCATACCATCGCAGTACTTAGGAGAAGCCCTGTGTCGGTAGATACATCATATCCGTCACCACGCCGTCGTGCTGACGAAACTCCCCCGTGAAGCTCAACTGGATCAAGAGCTCGTGGGAAGTCATCAAGCTGAACGTGTGCTGAACACGGAGGTGCCGTACGTTCGGTACTTGATCGGTAGAATCGCGAAGAAGTTCGACTACATCAACCGCGTCACTTGACGCTTCCGCTTCCGGTCTACGAGGGTACGTAGACACACTCTTCCCTCTCGTTGCTATGCATCTGGTAGATAGATCTTGCGTGATCGTAGGAAAATTTTAAAATACTACGTTCCCCAACATCTCCCCTGTTCACGAACAGCGTGGCTGCCGCCGATGCCCGCCACGGCACCGGCCGGCGCCGTGTCGGCCATCCGGCCGCGCCCCTTGCCTATTCAACGCCGGCCCCCTTTCTCCCGAAACCCTAGCATCCCCTGGCGCCATCCTGGCCTCGAGCCACTCTCCCTCTTGCTCTCTGCATCGGCCTAGGGAAGCGACCGCCGCGGCCGTGGCCGCCGCACTGCCTCACCACCACGACCACCGGCTCCCTCTCCAGAAACTTTGTCCGCCTACGAGCACGAGCCCAACGCCCCTACATCGCTAGGAATCAACGTCGACATCTCCGGCAACCCGCCGGCGACCCTCTTCGATCCATCGCCTCTGCTGCTCCCCGTCCCTTGACGAGCCTCCTCGAGCTCCCTCTAGTGAGCTCCATTCGCCCCCCTCTCTCTAGCCCGGCGCACGTCTTCTAGCCGCTCCGCCATGCTTGCCGGAGCTCGCCTCTGCTGCCTAGACCGCCGGCGATGCTGTTGCACACCTTGTGGGTTACCAAGCACGGGAACGTGCTCTGGTTTACTCCCCGATGCCGCCTGTGCCTCCAGTTCGATGTGTTGAAG
>LR738714.1:557033606-557087407 GCA_902687465.1 Secale cereale
CCCCGCGCTGCCTCATGCCCGGCGCAGCTCGCCACGGCCGCCGGCACCCCGGCGGCGCCCGCCCCTCCCCTATCGACGGGTGTATACCCAGCCGGGGCTACGCCCAGCGCCCGGTAACCCGCCCCAATTGGCCCTATGGGCCACTGACCGTGGGCCCAGCCCCGTGTTAAAAAAAAGAAAAAAAAAGAAAAAGAAAAATAATAATACATAAAGATAAATAATAACTTTAATTAATTAATCTATTAATTAATTAATTAACTTAATTAACCTAGTTACCTAATTAGACTAATTAATCTGTTTAACTAGCTAGTCTATGACAGTGGGACCCCCTGTCAGTTTGACTGGTCAACAAGTCAAAGTTGACTGGTGACATCACTCTGACTGTCACATCCCTAGTTAGCACTTGCATTAGGACTAGCTATAGTGTGCATCATGTTTACCTATCAAAGAAACTTGAAATGGGAATGACAGAAACCCCAGCACCCCTTTTCTAACAACTAGGGTTTGATAAAATCTTTTCCAATGTACCCAAAATGCCCTTCAAAAATGTTCACCATTTCTGCCTTGGTCCCAAACCTCTGCCAAAAATGGTGCACAATTTTCTAGGACATCTAAGGTCTCTGGAGTAAATCTTATGGTATTTACATTTGGGCATATAAATGCTATAAAATAATTTATGTGCCCAATTAAGCATAAACTAAAATGTTCCATGCTGTTCATATTATATACACTGGGCATGACTAGTCTTATGAGCTACAAAAATGTTCTGTCATTTTTATTAACTAAACAAAGTTGCAAAAGAAATGAAACAGAAAAGAAATAGAAAAAAAGGAGAGAGAGAAAGAGTTACCTGGCGCCCAACCGGCCCACCTGCCGGCCCAGCCAAGCTGCCGCTCCAGCGAGCTGCTTGGCTCGGCCAGGCAGGCAGGCAGGTGCTCGACGGCGGCCGCAGCACGCGCCACGCAGCTGCCCGCCGCCCTGCTTCCTCCCCTCGCCGCCCAGGAGGCTTGGATCGATCGTCCACCTCGTCCCCGAGCTCGCTGACACTCTCCACTCTCCCCAGCTCCTCTCCTTCGCCCTCCCCGCATCATGGCCGACGCCGCCGTGCTCGCGCCGTCGTAGTAGCCGCGTCCACCGTCGTCCCTGAGCCCCGTCGTCGTGTCCGTCGTCTCCGCCGTCCTCGACTACATCGAGCAGGCTGAGCCCCGAGCGCTCGCCCGCCCTGGAGACGCCCCCGACCCCTTCTTCCCCAACTCCGGCCGCGGAGATCCCCCTCGCCGTCCCGCTCAGCTCCGACCGTCCCCAAGCTCGCTTCGGTGTCTGCTGCAACCGCTGTGAGCCCAGCTTCGTCCTCCCCCTCTCCGTTGGCCCTCTCCTACACTGAACGCACCGCACGTAGCTCACCTGCACGCACTGCCGTGGAGCTCGTCGCCGACGAGGCTCTGGCCATCCAATGGTCCGGCCACCGTGCCTATCAGCTTCGCCGTTCCGTGTAGATGCCGTAGGACCACTCCACGCACCTCTACGAGCACCGCACCGTCATTTTCGACTTCGCCCGAACTCCAGCAGCCGCTGGACTCGTCGCCGGCGTTATCTTCGGCGACCCCGAGGCCAGCCACCACCTCCACTCGATGCGGTTTGCTTCCAGCTACCCGTAGGTGTGCTCCGTCGTCGTTTTGGCAGTCGGAGCACAAAACCCGTACCTCACCGCCGCGTTTGGCCTTGCCGGCGGCTAAACGCCGGCGAGTTGGCCCTGTTTGACCACAGTTTGACCCCCCTGGGTCACTGACATGTGGGCCCTGCCTGCTAGTCAAACCTAGTTTAAGTGCTAAGTTAATTCTAATTAGTTAATTAGCTAACTGTGACACTGACCAGTGGGTCCCACTGGTCAGGTTTGACCTGGGCCGCCCTGTTGACTGACTGACGTCAGCATGATGTCATGCTGACGCAGTAAAGGATTTTCTGGGATTTTTAGATTTAAAAATAATACAAGAAATTCCAGAAAATGCCTAAACTTCAAAAAATCATATAAATTCAACAGTAGCTCATATGGAAAAGATTTATATATGAAAATTGATCAGAAAAATCGGATCTTTCCAATGGCACTGGTTTCATGCATGTTTGAGCAAATTAACCTTGCTGTATACATTAAAACATGATAATGCACTTAATTAAATAATAGCTAGAGTTCCAATTTGAATCTTTGATTCAAATAGGCTCAAACCCTTCTGGTTATAGTTGCATTAGCCCAAAACACATGCATCTTGCCATGTCATGAGCATGCATCATATTGTTGCATTTGTTTGTTTATTGATTGTATCGCCGGTATTCTCCGTGTTAGGTCCTGCTCCCGAGGATACTTCTGCGTATCCAGCTGAAGAGCAGTACCCGACAACCACTCTGTCAGGCAAGCAATCATTGATCATTCCGATACAAACCCAAACTTCTCACTCCTGCTCTCTTTTACTGCATTAAGGCAACAACGTGTGAACTGCTACTTGCTGCGGTAGTTGAACCCTATTCCCTTGCATGACCTGTCATTGCCACAGTAAATAGTTGAAACCCACTAGCATGTGTAGGAGTTGATTGAGCCATGTGATGTGTGATCCACCATGCTATTTGTTTATGTTGCCTGCTATGCTTAGAGTTGTGTCAGGTCTAGTTCATCTGGGTGATGGATCAGAGTGAAATGATCATTCCAGTAAAGAGAAAGAAGTGTGGAATATGTTTGTTAAAGGTATCGATGAAAGGCCATGTAGGAGTACATGGTGGGTTGTTTCATTGGAATCATCCATAGGACCCGAGATCTGTGTGTGTGATTCAAGTTACAGTTACTACCACACATTGGGCCCTGAAATATGACCCCGCTCGATTTATTGACTGCCATGTTCTCTGTCCAGGAGTTGCAACTAGTTTCTGGTGTTTGTAGTTTACTGGTGGTCGTGCACAGCGCTGATCCTCGGGGTGGGCTGTGATGCGACAGGTACGTGGCACGGTGTACCGGTTGCCCGTTTGGTGACTCGGGAACCCTGTACACATCGTTTGGGGCCGTGAGCGACACCCCGGCCGGATCTCCCCACGGATGGAACCCAAATAGGCGATAAACCTGGACGAGAGACTTGAGTGGTTGGTTAGGTCGTGGTCCACACCCACATCGGCTTTCGCTTGAAGTCTGCCGAGCACATGTCGTGTGCAGACGCTAAGTGGTGAAAACATGTGTGAAGAAGTACACCCCTGCAGGGTTATCAATCTATTCGAATAGCCGTTGTTCGCGGTACGAACTACTTGATTACTCTTACAGTTCATAGACAAGTTGATGGATACTACTAAAAGCCTCAAGACAAGTGTGAGTGCCGTGGATGGCCCTTCCTTAGGATGACGGAAGAGGATCCTCAGTGGTGTATTGATGTGGTGAGTAGAGGACTCATGTTAGTAATAATATCTTGCAATCTGTTGAGAGTTGTAGTATAGGTTAGCCAAGAGTCAACGCTGGCTTTCTGCTATAAACTCCACTACCCCCTTTTGATAATGTTGCATGTATGATAGGTTCTGTGGTAAGACATGCTGAGTACCTTTGTACTCATGTTTGCTTAATAACTGTTGCAGAGGAGAACCCTGCCCCTTCTGATGGGTTCTAGATAGACGTTGACGTCGACGAGTAGCTTGTCACCTAGATGGAGATCTGGAGCTTGTGAAGGGCCTTGTAGATAGTCAGGCTACATCAAGCCTGTTTTATTTTCTAAGTTGTGTGTACCCAGACATGTAGCTTCCGCTTGTGCTTGTATGACTGTATGACTTGAGTGTTGGGTCATGTGACCCCTACCTGTATGAATATGTTATGTATGGCTCTTGGAGCCTCTTAAATAAAGTACTTTGAGTCATAGAGTTCTGTTGTGATGCAATGTTGTATTTGCACATATTGAGCATATTGTGTGTATGATTGAAATGCTTGGTATGTGTGGGATCCGACACCTAGTTGTTTTCCTTTGGTAGCCTATCTTACAGGGAAATGCCTCCTAGTGCTTCCAATGAGCCTTGGTAGCTTGCTACTGCTCGGAACACGTAGGCTGTCCGGCATGTGTCCTTCTTCGTTCCTGTGTCTGTCCCAAAGGGGAAATGTCATGCGTTGTTCCTTTAAGTCCATGTAGCTTGCTACGACTTGGGTTCATACGTTGATGACCGACACGTTCGTTGCTGGGTCATGGATGCCTGTCTCTGTAATTTAGTGCCACTTTTGGTTTATAACTAGCCATGTCGGCCCGGGTTCTCTGTCATATGGATGCTAGCGACATTGTCATATACGTGTGCCAAAATGTGCAAACGGTCCCAGGCCAGGTAAGGTGGCACCCGTGCGGTTACCGTGCGTGAGGCCGCAAAGTGATATGACGTGTTACAGCTAGATCGGCGTGACTTAGGATCGGGGTCCTGACAGCGTTGGCATCAGAGCCGGACTGCCTATAGGTTTCTCAAGCCAAACTGGTCGATGTTGAGTCTAGAAAAATTCTTAGTTATATGTAGGGGAATTGATTGTGGGAGGGAACGTAAGGCTCTTTTTACTCCTTTACCTTATGCCCTTCTGATCTGAGTTAGTCTGTTCTTTCTACGGGGATTTAGGACTAGGCCTCTTATCCTTACTAGGTTCACGTGTTACTAATCCGTAGACTCTTAGGATTGTTGGTTTCAAGCCTCAGTTCAGTTTCTACCCCTTTAGTATGATGGTTTGTTGGACCCGGAACCTTGATATGATATTGTTGAGTGGCTATGCTATCACTTGTATGATGTCTCAAATCTTCTTTGAGCATTTACAGTTGTTATGCTGCCCGATTTCTTCCAGAAACACTAATGCCTTTGCATTACCTCGTGTTTCAGATGTCTGGCCGCACCCCTCACCAAGTGGTTCATTGGACTCGGTGCATTAATGTGCCCGGTCACACGGCCATGCTAGTCCGTGTGCTGACTGAGACCGGTTATCGCTGGTATCCTGAGTACACCGTGGAGGAACAGTACCGGGATTTCAATCAGAGTCAGTATTTCTGCACAGTCCGGATATACCCCTCATATCCCGGAGCTAACGACCCCATCCATTGGTCTTATGGGCTCGGGGTTACCATCGAGATGGCAGTGCAGGATGCCGCCTATTCAATGATGACCATTCTCCGGGCTAGGCATGCCCTATTGCTGAACACTTGAAAGTGCAACTAATCCCCGGGTGGTTTTGGCAATTAATAACAACATATATATCATTGAACTAATAGTTTCTTGAGAATCATTTCAGAGAAGTTCAGTGATATGGGTATGGCAATGACTGAAGAAGTGGACCCCTCAAAATGCTAAGGTAAGCATTGGCAAAAGCTCAAGACTCCATTTTTGGTTTAGTGATCCAAGATCACATTGAGTCCATAGGAAAAACCAATACTATTAAAAGGGGATGAGGTTGTGTTGATGATCTGGTTGCTCAAGTGCTTAGTGATATATCTCCTTTAACTATCAGCAACCTTCACTACAAAACACACTCATAAGTAATCTCGGACCAACCGATTTTCCAAACTCAGTCACACCGAGATGAACCACCTCAGCCATAAGCCAAACCCTAGAAAAATCGGACATTCCGAGTTTGAGATCGGTCTCACCGAAACACGGGCTGCCAAGCTTCTGTAAACATCTGTCATCATATCGGAATAACCGAGATGATATTTTCGGTCTCACCGAAACTGGCAAGCTCCTGTCTTTGATCAAATCGGAATGACTGAGATGGTATTTTCGGTCCCACCGAAAACCCCAACGTTCACATTATTTGAACTTTCGGTCTGACCGAGTTGTCCACTTCGGTCTCACCGAGATTGCTCAATTATGTGTGTAACGGTTGGATTTTTGTGTGGAGGCTATATATACCCCTCCACCCCCTCTTCATTCGTGGAGAGAGCCATCAGAAAGAACTACCACTCCTACCTTACACTTTCTGAGAAGAGAACTACCTACCCTTGTGTTGAGATCAAGTTGCTCCACTCCCACCATATGAAACTTGATTTCTAACCTTCCCAAGTTGCTTTCCACTCAATCCTTTCTTCCACCACAGCCAAATCAGTGAGGAGAGTTGAGTGTTGGGGAGATTATCATTTGAAGCACAAGAGCAAGGAGTTCATCATCATCTACAACATCTATTACCTTTTGGAGGGTGGTGCCTCCTAGATTGGTTAGGTGTCACTTGGGAGCCTCCGTCATCGAGATGTGGAGTTGAACCAAGAAGTTTGTAAGGGCAAGGAGATCGCCTACTTTGTGAAGATCTACCCCGAGTAAGGCTAGCCCTCCGTGGGCGTAGGCCATGATGGAATAGACAAGGTTGCTTCTTCGTGGACCCTTCGTGGGTGGAGCCCTCCGTGGACTCGCGCAGCCGTTACCCTCCGTGGGTTGAAGTCTCCATCAACGTGGATGTACGATAGCACCACCTATCGGAACCACGGGAAAAATCACCGCGTCTCCAAAATTGCGTTTGCTCTTCTCCACCTCTCTTTACTACATGTGCAAGTTACTTTCCACTCAATCCTTTCTTCCACCACAGCCAAATCAGTGAGGAGAGTTGAGTGTTGGGGAGATTATCATTTGAAGCACAAGAGCAAGGAGTTCATCATCATCTACAACATCTATTACCTTTTGGAGGGTGGTGCCTCCTAGATTGGTTAGGTGTCGCTTGGGAGCCTCCGTCATCGAGATGTGGAGTTGAACCAAGAAGTTTGTAAGGGCAAGGAGATCGCCTACTTCGTGAAGATCTACCCCGAGTAAGGCTAGCCCTCCGTGGGCGTAGGCCATGATGGAATAGACAAGGTTGCTTCTTCGTGGACCCTTCGTGGGTGGAGCCCTCCGTGGACTCGCGCAGCCGTTACCCTCCGTGGGTTGAAGTCTCCATCAACGTGGATGCACGATAGCACCACCTATCGGAACCACGGGAAAAATCACCGCGTCTCCAAATTGCGTTTGCTCTTCTCCACCTCCCTTTACTACATGTGCAATTTACTTTCCGCTGCTTATACTCTAGAATTGCATGTGTAGGGTGATGCTTGACTTGATCATAATTGAGAATCTGCCAAAAACTGTTCATGATCAAAAGGCAGAATTTTTATATTTACAAGTAGTCTAATCACCCCCCCTCTAGACATACTTTCGATCCTACAACTGGTATAAGAGCTTTGGTCTCCATTGTATTGGTTTCCATTGCATTGGACTCCATAAGCTTGGTTTCACAACCTAGGAGAGTATGGCGTCTAGTGAGGGTAATTATCGTAGAGGTCCTTACTTTGATGGTACAAATTTTGCTAGTTGGAAGCATAAAATGAAAATGCATATTCTTGGTCATAACCCAGCCGCATGGGGCATTATTTGTGTTGGCATGCAAGGTGAATTCTTCGAGGAAGGAAAAGTTCCGGATCGCGAAGCCACACCCGAAGAGTTGCGGATGTTGCAAAACAATGCTCAAGCTTGTGACATTCTCTTCAATGCCTTGTGTCCCGAGGAGTTCAACAAAATCAGCCGTCTTGAGAATGCTAAAGAGATTTGGGATACTTTGGTTGAAATGCACGAAGGTACCGAATCTGTGAAGGAATCAAAGCTAGATATTTTTCAAGGTCAACTTGACAAGTTCAAGATGAAGGATGGTGAAGGAGTCACTGAAATGTACTCTAGGCTTGCTCTCATCACAAATGAGATTGCCGGCTTAGGAAGCGAAGAAATGACCGACCGATTCATCATCAAGAAGATTCTCAGAGCTTTGGATGGAAAGTATGACACCGTGTGCACTTTGATCCAAATGATGCCAAACTAAAAGACTCTCAAGCCAACTGAAGTCATTGGAAGAATTGTTGCTCATGAGATGACACTTAAGGATAAGGAAGAGCTTCACAACAAGTCAAGTGGTGCTTACAAAGCTACAAGTGATGCTCCCACAACCTCAAGTGACAAGTTAATTTCCAATGAAGAGATAAGCCTAATGGTTAAGAACTTCAACAAATTCTACAAGAATAGAGGCAAAGAGAGAAGCTCAAAGTCTAGATCATATGATGAAAAGAGATCTTCTAGTCGTGATCGAAACTGCTACAATTGTGGAAGACCCGGACACTTCTCAAATGAGTGTACGGCTCCCCACAAGAGAAGAGAAGAATCTCCAAGAAGAAGATCAAGAGATGAGTCACCTCGGAAAGAGAGAAGGAGTAGAGATGATCGTTACGAACGAAGACCCTCTCGGAGAAGCAAGGATTCGGAGAGGAAAGACAAGTCATCAAGGAGCTACACAAGAAGAAGACATCAAGCTCATGTAGGTGAATGGGTCTCCGGCTCCGACTCCGACAATCAATCCGATGGAAGTTATCACTCCGACTCCGACTACAGTCAAGATGAAGGTGTTGCCGGTCTTGCACTCGTATCCTCCAACTCCAACTCCTACGACTTATTTGATTCACCAAATGAGGGAATTGGAAGATGCTTCATGGCTAAAGGCCCCAAGGTATCACACCCTGAATTCATTGACTTCAATAGTGATGAGGATGACTTGCTTGGTGAAGATGAGCTCTTGCATGATAAATCTAGTGAACTTAGTAACGATGAAAATGCTAGTAGTCTTTATAGTCGAGAAGAGTCGAATGACAATGCTATGAAGGAGATTGAGCGTCTAACTAAAGAACTAAACACTCTTAAGTTAGCTCATGAAACAACTCAAGAAGATCATAGAGAGCTCCTAAGATCTCATGAGAAGCTACGCTTCGAGAAGCTCACTCTAGAGCAAGAACATGAGTTTCTAAAAGCGATCAATGACGATCTTTGAAAGAAGAGTTCTTCATATCTTGCCAAACGACTTCTCTTGTCTAATTTCTTGCCACCTATTAAGACTAAGCATGACAAGCATAAGAAAAATTCTTCCTCTAGTAGTAACAATAACCATGTTAAATCTAATGTTGTTACTTCTAGTAGTTCTCTTGATTCCACTAACAATGTTTCAAGCCAAGTTACACTTGAGCAAAAGAATAGCTTATTGAAGGAAATCATAGAGAAAGGTGTCTACAAGAGTCTTGCCGGAAGCAAGAACTTTGAGGAAATTGTTCGCAAGCAAGGAAGGCACCGGAAGAATCAAGGAATTGGTTTTGAGCGAAAGTTCAACGCCGAAGGTGTTGAGTGGGAAGAAGGTCAATACCCTACTCCACAGTTTGTTTCTCAAAAGGAGAAGTATGATCCTACTTCTTCCAATGTGGAACAAGCTCAAGATGACCTTTCACCACAAGACCACAAGCTAAAAGCCAAGGACAAGCTTCAAGAGGAGATTGATGCATTCATTGAAGCACCTCAAGCCATGGTCAAGTGGGTTCCCAAGGACACGTCAAGTTCTACTTCATCAAGCTCAACTACAACCCCAAGGATTCCCATCAAGATGATGTGGATCCCGAAGAAGAAGAACTAGAAGGTTCTTGAGGGTGACTCCGCCAACATACTTCACTCACATTCATTTTGGCAAGAACTTGTGCAATCAACTTCCACATCATGCACTAGTTCATGGAGTCACAAACCCTCTTGTTGGTAAGTCAAGGGAGAAGGTAATCATTGCTTTCATGGACATCATCTATTGTGAACTTCAATCTATGTCCATGGATATCCTTGTTTGTTCCTTGTGGGACTAACCCATGTAGGTATTGAAAGTGCCCTAATCCAAAGGATAGCTCCCAACTCTCGATGATCTACATCAACATTGAGCATCCACATCTTCAACATCTACATGAAGTCTTCTACGACAACCCAAGGTTAGTTTGACCCTTTAAAAGGGGTTCTCACATCTAGGGGGAGCTTTGCTCTAAAAATTGAGCTAAAGCATCTCCAAATGATGTGAACACATCAATGCTTTATGTAAAAGTGGTAACCCCACTTGTGCTTAAACGATGAGTATGACCTATGATCAAATGTTCTCATTTGGCTCCTAAGTCAAAATACTCATATGATGACCTAGTCATCGACAAATTGTGTGCTAGTAGCTAGAGTGTTGGTTGTGCATGTTTGACACATATTTCATTTGCTATCTTATTGTGTGAGCATGTTGAATGCATGATTTTATTCATTCGAGGACATCCATTTGTTGTTTTGGTTGTTTTGATTTTTTCTGGCCAAATGGATGGACAAGAATGCCTAAGTACCTCCCCTAGCTATCTATGCTTTCTTGTCTCAAGTTCTATTCATGCTTGTATCACAAACTTTGAACAAGTCATTTTCGGACTCTCCGAGTGAGGAGCACTCGGAGCCACCGATCCGTCAAGGGCTAACTTCCAAAACCTTCTAAGTGATTTTCGGTCAGACCAACTTCTCCCACTCGGTCAAACCAAAAACATTTAGACTGATCTAGGTTTCATCTCGGTGAAACCGAGTTGTAAGTTTTGGCGTGACCGAAATGCATAACTGCCTGGCAGTTATCCATCTCGGTGACACCGAGTTTTTCAACTCGGTCCCACCGACAGCAAAGGGGTATATATACTGAGGGCAGCGCGCGTTGATTATTCCTTCAAACGTTTTCGCTCCCACGTCCCCTGCTGCAGTCGCCTTGATCTCCGGGTCGTCGCCGTCGTCGCCTGTGCGCCCTCGCCGCAGGTCTCCATTGCCGTCAACGGATTTCTCCTCCGCGCCGTTGCCGCCGTAGAGGGACTCCACCAAGTTAGGGTGAGTCTCGATCCCACTCGTGCTCCCATCCGATTCATTGCACGTTTGGTTTGCCCTATATCTGGCCATGATTGAAAACTTCTTTTTCACCAGATCGGTTCTAGTTTCGAGTAAAATTCTTAGGGTTAGGTTTCCACGGAATACATCTCGGTGAAACCGATTTTGAAATTTCGGTGTGACCGATTCGGCCTCTGGCCATTGCACTGCACCTTTCGGTCCAACCGAGTCGTGCAAATCGGTGTGACCGAAGTAGAGTTTTAGTGAAACCCTAGTTTATCGGCAGGACCGAAACCCACTTCGGTCAAACCGAAAGTGGTGTGTAAAGTTTCTGTTATACACTTCGGATTCACCGAAACTGAAAATCGGTCTGACCGAAATGCATCCTGTGAAAACTTAAAACTAAGATTTGAACTCATTTTGTTTGCAAAAACCTCTGCAATTTGTGATAACTCTTCTTTTCTGCCTATACCTTATCTATTCACAGGTTGTAAGCCATGTCAGATGCCAGTGACAGCCAGAACAGGTCAGAGTCACCTTTTGCGGACATTCCGGAAGCAGACACTAGTCCTGAGGCTAGTAGTCCAGTTGATGATGGTGAGAGGAGTACACCTAGTGGCTTGCCTCCTGCAGCCACCAGAGCCAGAAAGGAGAGGAATTCTGATGATGAGGATTCTGATTTCATTGCTGAGGAAGAAGTGTCCTCCAAGCCTAAGAGAAAGGTTGTTGCCAAAGAGCAACAAGGTCAGCAGTCAAAGAAGGGCACCAGCAAAGTCAAGCAATCAGCTGTTGCCAAGAAGCTGAACTTGGGAGAGCCAGCCCCAAGCAAAGTGAAGAAAACCTCCAAGAGGAAGAGGGTAGTGTATACTGATCCTCATGCAGATGCAGCCGATGATGAAGAAGAAGAAGAAGCACCCCAGCCTCCTCCTCAGAAGGCTAAGCTCATGGGTGATGCCATTAGAGCTGGAGCCACTTCAAAGCCCAAGAAATATGCTCAAGCCAAGGCAGCTCCAGCAAAGCCTACTGCCAAGCCCAAGAGGACAACCAGGAACATTCCAGCATCTGAGAAGAACAAGGGTGATGTGCCACCAGCTGTTTCTGATGAGGAAGAGCAAGTGTTGCTGAAACTCCGTCCAAAACTGCCACTTCACAATGATGCTCATCCTCAAGCCGAGGATATGAAGGGAAGGAAAGATAGAGGTCTCAGGCTATGGAGACAAGCTGATCCATATGCCGTGAGGAGAAGGACTACTGTAGACCCCAGATTTCACACTAGAGAGCAGCAGGACTTCTATGAGACTGTGCTGATGGACAAGAAGCCAATAGTTGCAGATACCAGATACGTTGACTGGGAATACATTGATAGTGAAGAGCACAGAGACTTCTTTCCCCATGTGCATGAGAGCTTCACTGCATGTGGAGTTGCTGAGTTTGTGGGTCAGAAATTGACAGATTGGAATGACGAGATGATTATGCAGTTCTATGCCACAGCTCATTTCTATCCTGATGGGAAGATCACCTGGATGACTGAAGGTCAAAGGTTTTCTTCTTCTGTTGAAGAATGGGCAGAACTTCTGAATGCTCCAGTGCAACGAGAGGATGACATTGATGTCTATGGGATTCCAAAGAAGAACCATGATTCCATGAAGAACATGTACAAGGAGATCCCCGCAGCAGATTTGGAAGTGTGGAAGCTCGGCTCAGTTTACTATCTCCAGGCAGGTTTACCTACCACTAACACTATTTTGAGGCATACCTTGATGCCCAAGTCTGGAGATCATCGCATGATCAGAGGCTATTCTATCAACATGCTGCATATACTTGATGAGAAGGCACCTTTTAAGGTGATGGACTTAATGGTAGAGACCATTAAGAGGACTGCAGCTGACCAGAAGAGGTCATGTGGATTTGCCCCGCAGATTCAGATGCTTATCAATGACAAGTTTGGCACGGGCAAATTCTTGTTGGATAGGAAGCACTTACCACTGCAGCCAGAGCATGAAGACAATGTTGTTGTGATGGACGAGGAGGATCCAACATCTTTTGAAGGTCAAGCCAAGATTGAAGCTGCTAGGAAAGCCAAAGCTGATAAAGAGGCAGCAGCAGCAGCTAAACCAAAGAGCTTCGGAGAGCAGATTCTTGAAGCTACCCAAAGGATTGAACAACGCCTGGCTAGCATTGAACAATCTCAGGAGAGCTTAGAGAGGATTGTTGACGAGAAGATCTACGCTCTGGACGTGAAGCTGACTGAAATTCAGGTGACCGTCAACAAGCTTGAGGCAGACATGGAGGAAGCTAAGCAGGACAGGGCAGAGCTCATGCAGGATGACCTAGTCCAGGATTCTCAGCGACAGACTGCTCAGGTTCCCAGAGGATCCCGATCAGCAGCTATTCCAGTGACTGACTCCAGGACTACCACTTCAGCACCTCCTACAGCTCCAGCAGTCACTCCAGCCACAGCTCCAGTATCCACTCCTCCAGCACAGACTTCAGCTGAAGTCTTCGACGATGCCGTCATATCTACTCCGACATCAACCCAGACGGGAGCCGCCAGCAGAGCCCACAGTGACGTTTAGCTCTATGCTTTTTCAAACTTTTTGGTAACTTGTTGCCAAAGGGGGAGAAATTGTATAGATCATAGGGCTTCGAGAGAGAGAGAGTGCTCTTTCGTTCTTTTGCGGTTTCTTTGAGATACTTTTGGTTTTTTGATACTTTCAGTGTGCTTGATACTACGTTTGATGCTACCTTAATGAGTGCTTGGTCATACTATGCTTTAATGTGTGCTTAATGCTTATCATATGCTATTCCTATCTTGTATGATCATTTACTTATGTCTTGGTGATTGGGTGCATGTTATTCATTCTTATCTTTTTGTGCGCTCCACCAAGATGTATGTGACATGGAAGAGTGACCCATGATCCTAATCGATTGTGCATTTGCATTCAAACGCAAATTTTAAATAATGCACAAATTTAGGGGGAGCTCTTGCTTATCACATACTTCTCAAAGCGACGATATTATTCATTGATTATATCCTTTGTCGAAGCTTTGATCTATATGTTGTCATCAATTACCAAAAAGGGGGAGATTGAAAGTGCAACTAATCCCCGGGTGGTTTTGGCAATTAATAACAACATATATATCATTGAACTAATAGTTTCTTGAGAATCATTTCAGAGAAGTTTAGTGATATGGGTATGGCAATGACTGAAGAAGTGGACCCCTCAAAATGCTAAGGCAAGCATTGGCAAAAGCTCAAGACTCCATTTTTGGTTTAGTGATCCAAGATCACATTGAGTCCATAGGAAAAGCCAATACTATTAAAAGGGGATGAGGTTGTGTTGATGATCTGGTTGCTCAAGTGCTTAGTGATATATCTCCTTTAACTATCAGCAACCTTCACTACAAAACAGACTCATAAGTAATCTCGGACCAACCGATTTTCCAAACTCAGTCACACCGAGATGAACCACCTCAGCCATAAGCCAAACCCTAGAAAAATCGGACATTCCGAGTTTGAGATCGGTCTCACCGAAACACGGGTTGCCAAGCTTCTGTAACCATCTGTCATCATATCGGAATAACCGGGATGATATTTTCGGTCTCACCGAAACTGGCAAGCTCATGTCTTTGATCAAATCGGAATGACCGAGATGGTATTTTCGGTCCCACCGAAAACCCCAACGTTCAAATTATTTGAACTTTCGGTCTGACCGAGTTGTCCACTTCGGTCTCACCGAGATTGCTCAATTATGTGTGTAACGGTTGGATTTTTGTGTGGAGGCTATATATACCCCTCCACCCCCTCTTCATTCGTGGAGAGAGCCATCAGAAAGAACTACCACTCCTACCTTACACTTTCTGAGAAGAGAACTACCTACCCTTGTGTTGAGATCAAGTTGCTCCACTCCCACCATATGAAACTTGATTTCTAACCTTCCCAAGTTGCTTTCCACTCAATCCTTTCTTCCACCATAGCCAAATCAGTGAGGAGAGTTGAGTGTTGGGGAGATTATCATTTGAAGCACAAGAGCAAGGAGTTCATCATCATCTACAACATCTATTACCTTTTGGAGGGTGGTGCCTCCTAGATTGGTTAGGTGTCGCTTGGGAGCCTCCGTCATCGAGATGTGGAGTTGAACCAAGAAGTTTGTAAGGGCAAGGGGATCGCCTACTTCGTGAAGATCTACCCCGAGTAAGGCTAGCCCTCCGTGGGCGTAGGCCATGATGGAATAGACAAGGTTGCTTCTTCGTGGACCCTTCGTGGGTGGAGCCCTCCGTGGACTCGCGCAGCCGTTACCCTCCGTGGGTTGAAGTCTCCATCAACGTGGATGTACGATAGCACTACCTATCGGAACCACGGGAAAAATCATTGCGTCTCCAAATTGCGTTTGATCTTCTCCACCTCTCTTTACTACATGTGCAAGTTACTTTCCACTCAATCCTTTCTTCCACCACAGCCATATCAGTGAGGAGAGTTGAGTGTTGGGGAGATTATCATTTGAAGCACAAGAGCAAGGAGTTCATCATCATCTACAACATCTATTACCTTTTGGAGGGTGGTGCCTCCTAGATTGGTTAGGTGTCGCTTGGGAGCCTCCGTCATCGAGATGTGGAGTTGAACCAAGAAGTTTGTAAGGGCAAGGAGATCGCCTACTTCGTGAAGATATACCCCGAGTAAGGCTAGCCCTCCGTGGGCGTAGGCCATGATGGAATAGACAAGGTTGCTTCTTCGTGGACCCTTCGTGGGTGGAGCCCTCCGTGGACTCGCGCAGCCGTTACCCTCCGTGGGTTGAAGTCTCCATCAACGTGGATGTACGATAGCACCACCTATCGGAACCACGGGAAAAATCACCGCGTCTCCAAAATTGCGTTTGCTCTTCTCCACCTCTCTTTACTACATGTGCAAGTTACTTTCCACTCAATCCTTTCTTCCACCACAGCCAAATCAGTGAGGAGAGTTGAGTGTTGGGGAGATTATCATTTGAAGCACAAGAGCAAGGAGTTCATCATCATCTACAACATCTATTACCTTTTGGAGGGTGGTGCCTCCTAGATTGGTTAGGTGTCGCTTGGGAGCCTCCGTCATCGAGATGTGGAGTTGAACCAAGAAGTTTGTAAGGGCAAGGAGATCGCCTACTTCGTGAAGATCTACCCCGAGTAAGGCTAGCCCTCCGTGGGCGTAGGCCATGATGGAATAGACAAGGTTTCTTCTTCGTGGACCCTTCGTGGGTGGAGCCCTCCGTGGACTCGCGCAGCCGTTACCCTCCGTGGGTTGAAGTCTCCATCAACGTGGATGTACGATAGCACCACCTATCGGAACCACGGGAAAAATCACCGCGTCTCCAAATTGCGTTTGCTCTTCTCCACCTCCCTTTACTACATGTGCAATTTACTTTCCGCTGCTTATACTCTAGAATTGCATGTGTAGGGTGATGCTTGACTTGATCATAATTGAGAATCTGCCAAAAACTGTTCATGATCAAAAGGCAGAATTTTTATATTTACAAGTAGTCTAATCACCCCCCTATAGACATACTTTCGATCCTACAACACTGAGTTCTATTACATGCCAGCCTCACTTCCCGGAGAGGAAGGCTACTACACTGGTCTGTATACTGATGCTGCTCATGAAGAGCCACTGCTTCAGACTACTGTTCAGATGCTGGAGGATAGGGACCGTGAGGTCTGTGCCCTCCGAATGGAGTTGTATAACACTCGAGCCGCCCACTGGACTACTTTGACACGGCTTGCACCTGCTGTGCACGCCGGATATCTGGATATGCGGGATTTGTACCCCGTGCGGACTCGTCTGCCTGATCGCATGGATTGGCGTGACGTTGGGGGTATTACACCTCCACGTGGGCGTCGGTTACCACTAGCATCGGGACCGAGGCCACATCCATGTTCCTATGGTCCACAGCCTTCGAGTGCTCGAGAGTTTCAAGATCCGTCTGTTCCACTTCCAGGCTACGGTGGTAATCTTTACGAAGATTACTACGGAAATTTCTGAGCTAGACCGTGGCAGTAGTAGTATTGTAGTAGTTGTATTTCCACAGTCCTGCGCGTCTTGCGGAATATGACTTAGTGTGTACTGAATTCCGGAGGTGTAGTTAAATAATGTATAGGAGCTTGGAATGCCTTTGATGGGATGTATCGTCTTTCACCGTAGTTGTACTTTAGCCTTGGCTTGTACTAAACTATGTATGGTGTGTATGACCACTGGTGTATATATAGCAGTTTCTATATTACCATGTCGTACGGATGAACATCTCTGCATTCCGTGTCATCCATTACATTCTGCACTTCTATGTCAAATTTTGCCATCCTTGTCTAAACCGTTGTTTTGCTTCTTTAGGATGGTCAACACTCGCAACACTCCTGCTGCTCAGGAGCAGGGTGAGGCTAGTGGGGCTAGAGATGGGAATCTGCCCCAGCCACCCTCCTTGGCTGAAGTTATGCTCGAAGCAGAACAGAACAAGAGAGAGACCAACCGTCTGCTGGAACGCATAGAGCAGAACACTGGGTTCCACCAGAGGAATGACGTGGTGTCAATCAATGACTTTATCAAGATGTGCCCACCGAAGTTCCACCACTCCACTGAACCCCTGGATGCAGATGACTGACTACGTAGTATCACCCACAAGCTACACTCTGCCCGTGTGGCCGAAGCTGATAAGGTTACCTACGCCACCTACCATCTTGAGGGCCCTGCCAGTCTATGGTGGGAGAACTTTGAAGCTATGCGTCCTGCTGACCAAATCACTACTTGGGTTGAGTTCAGTGAGGCATTCCGTGAACATCACATTCCGGAAGGTCTCATGGATCGCAAGCGGGAGGAATTCTGCAATTTCACCCAGGGCCGATTAACTGTGGATGGCTATAGTCGCGAGTTTGGCAACTTGGCACGCTATGCACCTGAGGAAGTATCCACCGATGCCAAGAAGCAGGCGAGGTTCCGCAAGGGACTCAGCCCTGAACTCCGCCGAGATCTACGTCTGCACGAGTGCACTTCCTTCTAGAAGCTGGTAAACAAAGCTATCATTGCTGAGACGGGCCAGACCGACTTCGAGGCCACACGCAAGCATCCTCGAGACTTTGGCTCCTCATCCGGCTCTGGCTCTCACAAGCGCCGTGTGTGGGTTCCTAACACTGCTCTGCCACCCAAGTACACACCGAGGCCATCCTATGAGGCGCCTCGCCCAACTCAACGGTATGCACCTACCAAGACTTATGGAGGACCACCTACCAACTTTGCTCCACGCACTGGCACCGTGACATGCTTTAAGTGTGGAGAACCGGGGCACTACATGCGTGAGTGTCCTCAGAACCAACCAGGAAAACCCGTTGGCCGGGGTAAGCCAACCGACAAGGTGAATTATGTCAAGCCAATCCCCACTGCACGTGGTCATGTCAACTATGTCACTGCTGAGGAAGCTTATGAGGATCCTAACGTCATCCTTGGTACGCTTCTCGTTAACTGCCATCCGGCATCTGTTCTTTTCAATACTGGAGCATCCCATTCGTTCATATCTGAGAGCTATGCTCGAATGCACAACATGACTTTTTGCGACATGCCTACTTCCATGGTTATTCAAACTCCTGGATCAAAATGGCAAACCTCTAGGGTAAGCCATGGAAATGAAATCCTTGTCGATAGACTTGTTTTCCTTGCATCTCTAATCGCTCTCAAGTCCTCGGACATAAACATCATTTTGGGTATGGATTGGATGACAACTCATTGCGCCAAGATTGATTGCTTTACTAGGACCGTTCAACTTACACACCCATCCGGTAAGATAGTCAATATCTTGACCCGAACGGCTGAGCGTCAGCTCTACTCTCTTAATGCCAGGCCTCTACCAGAACTCGAAGATATCCCAGTAGTCCGTGACTTTCCGGATGTTTTTCCCGAAGAACTGCCAGGAATTCCACCTGACAGAGATGTCGAGTTCATGATAGATCTTATCCCTGGAACTGTCCCAATCTCTAGGAGACCTTATAAGATGGCACCCCTAGAATTAGCTGAGCTTAAGAAACAACTCGATGAGTCCTTACAAAAAGGTTTCATCCGTCCTAGTTCTTCCCCTTGGGCTTGTCCCGTCCTCTTCGTCAAGAAGAAGGATGGAATGGAGCGGATGGTTGTAGATCACCGACCTGTCAATCTGGTCACCATAAAGAACAAGTATCCACTCCCCAGGATCAACGACCTGTATGATCAGCTCGCTGGATCCTCAGTCTTCTCTAAGATGGATTTGAGGTTGGGTTACCATCAAATCAAAATCAAGAACGGGGACATTCCAAAAACGGCTTTTGTTACTCGTTATGGCCAATATGAGTACATCGTCATGTCCTTCGGGTTAACCAATGCCCCAGCCACCTTCTCCCGGCTAATGAATTCTATATTCATGGAGTACTTGGATAAATTCGTCGTGGTATACCTCGATGATATACTCATTGACTCCAAGAACAAGGAAGATCATGCCGAGCATCTAAGGCTGGTATTGACGAAACTTCGAGAGCACCGCCTTTATGCCAAATTCTCTAAATGTGAATTTTGGTTGCCGGAAGTAACCTATCTAGGTCATGTGATCTCTGGCAAGGGTATTGCTGTCAATCCCGAGCGAGTTCAAGCCGTCCTTGATTGGACTCCCCCTGAACCGGTCAAGCAAGTTAGGAGTTTTCTTGGCTTAGCGAGCTATTGCCGACGCTTCATCGAGAATTTCTCCAAGGTTGCTAAACCTCTAACTAAACTCCTCAAGAAAGATAAAAAGTTTGAGTGGACCCCACAGTGCGAGTCCAGTTTTCAGGAACTGAAAAGACGCCTGACATCTGCACCTGTACTGGTACCACCAGACTTTTCCAAGGATTTAATAATCTATTGCGACGCCTTGCGACAAGGACTAGGTTGCATACTCATGCAAGATCGTCAAGTGATTGCTTACGCATCCCGACAGTTGCGTCCACATGAGGATAACTATCCTACGCATGATCTAGAGCTTGCAGCTGTAGTCCACGCACTCAAAACATGGCGACATTACCTTCTTGGTAATCGCTGTGAAATCTTCACTGATCACCAAAGTCTGAAATACATCTTCACCCAACTGGATCTAAATATCAGGCAAAGGCGTTGGGTTGAGTTGCTCACAGATTACAACCTGGGAATCACGTACACCCCTGGGAAGGCCAACGTCATGGCCGACGCACTAAGTCGTAAGTCTTATTGTAACAACTTGATGTTACAACAAGGGCAACCACTTGTTTACGAGGAATTTCGTAAGCTTAACCTGCACATCGTTCCTCGAGGATTCCTTTCCACCTTGGTGGCGAGACCTACCCTTATGGATCAAATTATAGCTGCCCAGAAGCGTGATAAGGGTATATCCCGACTCCAGGAGAGCATTGCTAGCGGACTCGCTAAAAGCTTCTCTATGGATGATCGAGGTGTTGTCTTCTTTGAGAACCGTTTAGTGGTTCCCAAGAACCACCATCTACGGCAGTTAATCCTTAAGGAGGCTCATGAATCTCCTCTCACGATTCATCCTGGTAGTACCAAATGTATCAGGACTTACGTTAGAGATTCTGGTGGACTAGGATGAAGAGAGAAATTGCTCAGTTCATTGCTAACTATGACGTTTGTCGTCGAGTTAAAGCAGAACATCAACGGCCTGCTGGCACCCTTCAACCTTTAGCTATTCCTGAATGGAAATGGGACAAGGTCGGTATGGACTTCATTACCGGGTTTCCCAGGACCAGGAAAGGGAATAATGCTATCTTCGTCGTTATCGACCGCCTCTCTAAAGTAGCTCATTTCCTACCTGTTCGAGAGAGTATTACCGCTAGCCAGCTAGCAGACTTGTATGTCTCTCGGATAGTATCACTTCATGGTGTGCCATTGGAGATTAACTCAGACCGTGGAAGTCTTTTCACCTCACGATTTTGGGAAAGTTTCCAGAATGCTATGGGAACTCATCTCTCTTTCAGCACCGCCTTCCATCCCCTGCCAAGTGGTCAAGTGGAACGAGTCAATCAAATTCTGGAAGACATGCTTCGAGCCTCTGTCATTTCCTTCGGTATGGAATGGGAAAAGTGTCTTCCATTTGCCGAATTCGCTTATAACAATAGTTATCAAGCCAGCTTGGGCAAAGCTCCCTTTGAAGTTCTATATGGACGAAGGTGTCGAACACCTCTTAACTGGTCAGAAACCGGGGAAAGACAATTCTTTGGTCCGGATATGATCCAGGAATCAGTAGAGCAAGTTCGCATCGTTCGTGAAAAATTGAAAACAGCCCAGTCTCGTCAGAAGAGCCAATATGACAGCCATCATAAGGCTGTGACTTTTGAAGTCGGCGATAAGGCTTACCATCGGGTTACTCCTCTTAAGGGAACCCATCGGTTCGGTATCAAAGGCAAATTGGCCCCTCGTTACATCGGTCCTTTTCGCATTCTTGTCAAACGAGGAGAAGTTGCTTACCAACTGGAACTACCTCCGCACCTCTCCAGAGTTCATGATGTTTTCCATGTTTCTCAACTCAGACGTTGCTTCTCGGATCCTACCCGCGGAGTGGACCACGAAACGCTTGATCTCCAGGACAATCTCACATATCGAGAATACCCCGTTCGTATTCTTGATCAAACCGAGCGCACCACTCGACGCCACAATATCAAGTTTCTCAAAGTTCAATGGTCACATCATTCCGAGAGTGAAGCTACTTGGGAAAGGGAGGATCGTCTTCGACTTGAGTACCCCACCCTCTTTCCGGAGGAACCCGAATCTCGGGACGCGATTCTTATAAGTGGGGGTGAGTTGTCACATCCCTAGTTAGCACTTGCATTAGGACTAGCTAGAGTGTGCGTCATGTTTACCTATCAAAGAAACTTGAAATGGGAATGACAGAAACCCCATCACCCCTTTTCTAACAACTAGGGTTTGATAAAATCTTTTCCAATGTACCCAAAATGCCCTTCAAAAATGTTCATCATTTCTGCCTTGGTCCTAAACCTCTGCCAAAAATGGTGCACAATTTTCTAGGACATCTAAGGTCTCTGGAGTAAATCTTATGGTATTTGCATTTGGGCATTTAAATGCTATAAAATAATTTATGTGCCCAATTAATCATAAACTAAAATGTTCCATGCTGTTCATATTATATACAGTGGGCATGACTAGTCTTATGAGCTACAAAAATGCTCTGGAATTTTTATTAACTAAACAAAGTTGCAAAAGAAATGAAACAGAAAAGAAATAGAAAAAAGGAGAGAGAGAAAGAGT
Organism: Secale cereale; assembly: GCA_902687465.1. Classification (NCBI taxonomy): domain Eukaryota; kingdom Viridiplantae; phylum Streptophyta; class Magnoliopsida; order Poales; family Poaceae; genus Secale; species Secale cereale. The sequence continues at coordinate 557,055,559 of LR738714.1, forward strand.
TACCTAGCGCCCAACCGGCCAACCTGCCGGCCCAGCCCAGGTGCCGCTCCAGTGAGCTTCTTGGCTCGGCCAGGCACGTGCTCGACGGCGGCCGCAGCACGCGCCACGCAGCTGCCCGCTGCCCTGCTTCCTCCCCTCGCCGCCCTGGACGCTTGGATCGATCGTCCACCTCGTCCCCGAGCTCGCTGACACTCTCCACTCACCCCAGCTCCTCTCCTTCGCCCTCCCCGCACCATGGCCGACGCCGTCGTGCTCGCGCCGTCGTAGTAGCCGCGTCCACCGTCGTCCCTGAGCCGCGTCGTCGTGTCCGTCGTCTCCGCCGTCCTCGACTACATCGAGCAGGCTGAGCCCCGAGCGCTCGCCCGCCCTGGAGACGCCCCCGACCCCTTCTTCCCCAACTCCGGCCGCGGAGATCCCCCTTGCCGCCCCGCTCAGCTCCGACCGTCCCCAAGCTCGCTTCGGTGTCTGCTGCAACCGCTGTGAGCCCAGCTTCGTCCTCCCCCTCTCCATTGGCCCTCTCCTACACTGAACACACCGCACGTTGCTCACCTGCACGCGCCGCCGCGGAGCTCGTCGCCGACGAGGCTCCGGCCATCCAATGGTCCGGCCACCGTGCCTATCAACTTCGCCGTTCCGTGTAGATGTCGTAGGACCACTCCACGCACCTCTACGAGCACCGCACCATCGTTTTCGACTTCGCCCGAACTCCGGCAGCCGCTGGACTCGTCACCGGCATCATCTCCGACGACCCCGAGGCCAGCCACCACCTCCACTCGATGTGGTTTGCTTCCAGCTACCCGTAAGTGTGCTCCGCCGTCGTTTTGGCAGCCGGAGCACAAAACCCGTACCTCACCGCCGCGTTTGGCCTCGCCGTCGGCTAAACGCCGGCGAGTTGGCCCTGTTTGACCACGGTTTGACCCCCCTGGGTCACTGACATGTGGGCCCTGCCTGCTAGTCAAACCTAGTTTAAGTGTTAAGTTAATTCTAATTAGTTAATTAGCTAACTGTGACACTGACCAGTGGGTCCCACTGGTCAGGTTTGACCTGGGCCGCCCTGTTGACTGACTGACGTCAGCATGATGTCATGCTGACACAATAAAGGATTTTCTGGGATTTTTAGTTTTAAAAATAATTCAGGAAATTCCAGAAAATGCCTAAACTTCAAAAAATCATATAAATTCAACAGTAGCTCAGATGGAAAAGATTTATATATGAAAATTGATCAGAAAAATCCAATCTTTCCAATGTCACTGGTTTCATGCATGTTTGAGCAAATTAACCTTGCTGTATACATTAAAACATGATAATGCACTTAATTAAATAATAGCTAGAGTTCCAATTTGATTCTTTGATTCAAATAGGCTCAAACCCTTCTGGTTATGGTTGCATTAGCCCAAAACACATGCATCTTGCCATGTCATGAGCATGCATCATATTGTTGCATTTGTTTGTTTATTGATTGTATCGCCGGTATTCTCCGTGTTAGGTCCTGCTCCCGAGGATACTTCTGCGTATCCAGCTGAAGAGCAGTACCCGACAACCACTCTATCAGGCAAGCAATCATTGATCATTCCGATACAAACCCAGCATTCTCGCTCCTGCTCTCTTTTACTGCATTAAGGCAACAGCGTGTGAACTGCTACTTGTTGCGGTAGTTGAACCCTATTCCCTTGCATGACCTGTCATTGCCACAGTAAATAGTTGAAACCCACTAGCATGTGTAGGAGTTGATTGAGCCATGTGATGTGTGATCCACCATGCTATTTGTTTATGTTGCCTGCTATGCTTAGAGTTGTGTCAGGTCTGGTTCATCTGGGTGATGGATCAGAGTGAAATGATCATTCCGGTAAAGAGAAAGAAGTGTGGAATATGTTTGGTAAAGGTATCGATGAAGGGCCATGTAGGAGTACATGGTGGGTTGTTTCATTGGAATCGTCCATAGGACCCGAGATCTGTGTGTGTGATTCAAGTTACAGTTACTACCACACATTGGGCCCTGAAATATGACCCCGCTCGACTTATTGACTGCCATGTTATCTATCCAGGAGTTGCAACTAGTTTCTGGAGTTTGTAGTTTACTGGTGGTCGTGCACAGCGCTGACCCTCGGGGTGGACTGTGATGCGACAGGTACGTGGCACGGTGTACCGGTTGCCCGTTTGGTGACTCGGGAACCCTGTACACATCGTTTGGGGCCGTGAGCGACACCCCGGCCGGATCTCCCCACGGATGGAACCCAAATAGGTGATAAACCTGGACGAGAGACTTGAGTGGTTGGTTAGGTCGTGGTCCACACCCACTTCGGCTTTCGCTTGAAGTCTGCCGAGCACATGTCGTGTGCAGACGCTAAGTGGTGAAAACATGTGTGAAGAAGTACACCCCTGCAGGGTTATCAATCTATTCGAATAGCCGTTGTTCGCGGTACGAACTACTTGATTACTCTTACAGTTCATAGACAAGTTGATGGATACTACTAAAAGCCTCAAGACAAGTGTGAGTGCCGTGGATGGCCCTTCCGTAGGATGACGGAAGAGGATCCTCGGTGGTGTATTGATGTGGTGAGTAGAGGACTCGTGTTCGTAATAATATCTTGCAATCTGTTGAGAGTTGTAGTATAGGTTAGCCAAGAGTCAAAGCTGGCTTTCTGCTATAAACTCCACTACCCCCTTTTGATAATGTTGCATGTATGATAGGTTCTGTGGTAAGACTTGCTGAGTACCTTTGTACTCATGTTTGCTTAATAACTGTTGCAGAGGAGAACCCTACCCCTTCTGATGGGTTCTACATAGACGTTGACGTCGACGAGTAGCTTGTCACCCAGATGGAGATCTGGAGCTTGTGAAGGGCCTTGTAGATAGTCACGCTACATCAAGCCTGTTTTATTTTCTAAGTTGTCTGTACCCAGACATGTAGCTTCCGCTTGTGCTTGTATGACTGTATGACTTGAGTGTTGGGTCATGTGACCCCTACCTGTATGAATATGTTATGTATGGCTCTTGGAGCCTCTTAAATAAAGTACTTTGAGTCATAGAGTTCTGTTGTGATGCAATGTTGTATTTGCACATATTGAGCATATTGTGTGTATGATTGAAATGCTTGGTATGTGTGGGATCCGACACCTAGTTGTTTTCCTTTGGTAGCCTATCTTACAGGGAAATGCCTCCTAGTGCTTCCAATAAGCCTTGGTAGCTTGCTACTGCTCGGAGCACATAGGCTGGCCGGCATGTGTCCTTCTTCGTTCCTGTGTCTGTCCCAAAGGGGAAATGTCACGCGTTATTCCTTTAAGTCCATGTAGCTTGCTACGACTTGGGTTCATACGTTGATGACCGACATGTTCGTTGCTGGGTCATGGATGCATGTCTCTTTAATTTAGTGCCACTTTTGGTTTATAACTAGCCATGTCGGCCCGGGTTCTCTGTCATATGGATGCTAGCGACACTGTCATATACGTGTGCCAAAATGAGCAAACGGTCCCGGGCCAGGTAAGGTGGCACCCGTGGGGTTACCGTGCGTGAGGCCGCAAAGTGATATGACGTGTTACAGCTAGATCGGTGTGACTTAGGATCGGGGTCCTGACACTGACGTCATACCGACATCATTATTCATTTTCGGTCGAATTAAATAATTAAAATAATTTAGAATATGTTTAAAACTTTGATAATTCATATAAAATAAACCGTAAGTCAGATGAAAATAATTTATATATGAAAGTTGCTCAGAATTTTGATACGAATCCGAATACGAGGTCCGTTTGTCAACCACATGTCCCTAGCTTAGCGAACCTGCAACTTTTCACCTACTTTTCATTTGTCCGAAAATGTCAAACACCGGGATACTTTCCCGGATGTTTTCTTCCTTCGCCGGTATCACCTCCCACCACGTTAGACCACCCCTAGCACCGCGTATTCTTGTGTCATGTTTTGTTATGCTTTTGATTACTATGTTATTTATTGTGTTCCCCCTCCGTTACTTCCTTTCCGGTAGACCCTGAGACAATGCCGATGCCACTGTGTTCGACTACGTCGATGACGACCGCTCCTTCTTGCCAGAGCAACCAGGCAAGCCCCCCCTTTTGATCACCAAATATCGCCTATTATTCTTTCTATTGCTTGCATTAGAGTAGTGTAGCATGTTACTGTTCGGTTACTCCTATTCTGTTGCATAGCCTGTCATTGCTGCTACAACTGTTGATACCTGTACCTGCCATCCTAATGCTTAGTATAGGATGCTAGTATTCCATCAGTGGCCCTTCATTCTTGTCCGTCTGCCATGCTATACCATCGGGCCGTGATCACTCGAGTGGTGATCACGGGTATATACTATTTACATACTTTACATACACATGATGATGATTCGGAGATGGGGGCTGAAGGGGCAGGTGGTTCCACATAGCTAGTGATGGGCCTGGGTTCCCGGCAGCCCCCTGATGGTTACTTTGTGGCGGAGCGACAGGGCAGGTTGCGACCACCTAGGAGACAGGTGGGCCTGGCCCTGGTCGTTGTCCGCGGTTATTTCATAATAATACGTTTAACAGGATCTTGGTATTTGATCTGAGTCTGGCCATTTGGTCTATACGCACTAACCAGCTACGTGGGAATAGTTATGGGCACTCGACGTCGTGGTATCAGCCGAAGCCTTCTTGACGTCAGCGACTTAGCGGCGCGCGCCGGGTTGGACCGCGTAACGCAACTTCCTTAGTAATGGAGGTTGCTAGGTCTGCTCACCGGCCGCCCTCGCAACGTGCAGGTGTGCACTGGGCGATGGGCCCAGACCCCCGTGCGCTTAGGGTTTAGACCGGCGTGCTGACCTCTCTGTTGTGCTTAGGTAGGGCTGCGACGTGTTGATCTTCCGAGGCCGGGCATGACCCCAAAAAGTGTGTCCGGACAAATGGGATCGAGCGTGCTGTGTTATGTGGTGCACCCCTGCAGGGAAGTTAATCTATTCGAATAGCCGTGTCCCTCGGTAAAAGGACGACCCGGAGTTGTACTCTGACCTCATGACAACTAGAACAGGATACTTCATAAAACACACCCAGACAAGTTCCAGATACAACCCGGGGATCGCTTTCTCACAGGGCGACGAGGGGAGGATTACCGGGTAGGATTATGCTATACGATGTTACTTGGTGAACTTACCATCTACTCCCTTCTACTGCTGCAAGACGGAGGCTGTGAGAAGCGATGATACTCGTTACTTTCCAGCTACCCTCATCTTCTGCTGCAAGATGGAGGTTACGAGAAGCGTAGTCTTCGATTGGATTAGTTATCCCCCTCTTATTCTGCCATTCTATAGTTTAGCCCATAGATATTGCCCCTTTACACATATACCATTGCATATGTAGTATAGATCCTTGCTTGCGAGTACTTTGGATGAGTACTCACGGTTGCTTTGCTCCCCCTTTTCCCCCTTCTTTCTTCTTTCTGGTTGATGCAACCAGATCGATGGAGTCCAGGAGCCAGAGGATCCCGATGATGTTTCTACTTGGAGTTCGGCTTCGAGGAGTAGTTAGGAGGTCCCAGGGAGGAGGCCTTGCCTTTTCGATCATTGTTACATTTGTGCTAGCCTTCTTAAGGCATACTTGTTTAACTTATGTCTGTACTCAGATATTATTGCTTCCGCTGACTCTTGTGTATTCGAGCCCTCGAGGCCCCTGGCTTGTAATATAAAGCTTGTATTATTTTAATTTGTGTCTAGAGTTGTGTTGTGATATCTTCCAGTGAGTCCCTGATCTTGGTCGTACACATTTGCGTGCATGATTAGTGTACGGTCAAATCGGGGGCGTCACAAGTTGGTATCAGAGCTGACTGCCTGTAGGAATCCCCCTTTCCAACTCCTTGGCCGAAGTTGAGTCTAGTCTTTGAAAAACAAATTTACTAACTTGTTGTGTGGCTTACGGGCCCACAGCACCAATGGGTGGTATTAGGATCTTTTATTCCTCGTCTATACTCTGGGACTCTGATCTCTCTTCTATTCGGGTTAAAAGATTTTATTAACTCTGACTCTAGGTTCTCGTAACTATTTCTCTCGGAGAGCCCTCATTACGGAAGATCACCTGCTTCGTCAGAAGGTTCTGAGGATATCCCTCGACATTTTCCCGAGAACCTTGTGCTCATCGCCTTGGCAATTCACTGCCACCGATATATCCCTATGGATATCTGTATGCACTTGTCATTCTCATGATGATTCCTCGTCGCTCCTATTGTTACAAGATGCCTCGAAATATTCTCCGTTGTTTCGAGAATACTTTGAGTATATTGTCTTGCAGTTTTATTTCGCATGAAAACCCTTACGGTTATTTCCTCACATTTATTGAGGATCCGTTTTTTCTCAATTGATCATGTGTCTCACAAAATTCTTCTGAATACTTTCCGATCTTTCGAAATTCCTCTGCAGCCGGTTACTCTTGAAATTCTTGCCTGCTTGCATTATGGTTAATTCCATATGACTGATAGTCTTTGTTAATATCCCTTGTCTTAGCCATTTTGAGCGTATTGATCCAATGTGTGTGTATGCATGCAATCATCAGGTTATCCTTTTAAAATTATCTTTCCGGCTCAGACGTCATTCCGGACATGAGTTGGTTCTCGGCAATTCAAACCTTTATTGATTGTCCAACTAAGTGTTTTCAACTTATCCATCCTTGATCAGAGCGTCTGCTTCTGATCCTTCATTTTGGAAACCATAATTTCTTTCTATTTAAGCATCAGGCTAATCAGGTGATTCTTGAATCTCATGCCTCTGCATTCTTTCTTCCTCTAAGTGAGTACCGATACTCACATTTGCTCCGTTATGGATCGTCTGATCCATTGTTGGATTGTTATCCGACATTATCCTTCATATTCAATCACCTTGTGAGTTCTTCCCCTGATACATAATGCCTTTGGTAAAATGTATCCTTTGCTTGGCCAATCATGCTCTGCTTTCGAGCTTGAGTATTTACTTTTGAAACTTGTGGTATATGTTACTAAGATGCCCGATGGGTTGAAACTATGCCTTCCCCTAATTCGTGAGAATCCAAAAGTTTTCACAAGTCATACTCTTCCGGTGTCCCACCAAATGAAATTCCAACACTACAGTTTTATCAAAGCGAGAGGTGAATGAAATAATATGCATTAAAGAAGTGGGAGTCGACCTTGAACTTGTGTTCATGCCCATGAAAATAATGTAGACCGTCTCGGAAGCTTATTGCAAAAAGATTATCCAGCTGTATAATTTCTTCGGTATTTTTGAATTGATTCCTTACAGTTATGGTTCCGACCATGCTGTCCTGATCTGATATATCTGATGGGAATTCATTCCCGTGCCTCGTCTATTTTGGCAAGGTTGAAGTATCTACCGTCATAGGTTAATGACCCGGTTCTACTTCTATCATGTTCTACCTTCGAGTATTACCCCCTGGTATCTCGAAGATGTCTTGCCATTGCAACACATCTTACTAACTTTGTCGAAGAAATGTCCTTCCTTGTCGTAATCACTCTACGGGTTTTGGGTTGTTGTCAACCGAGGACACTGACTAGTGGAATTATTCCGCACTACAAATCAAATACCCCCAGTATTGTATTGGGAAATTCTGAACTCAATCTGGTCATTCCTATACTATTGGCTGCGTCCTGGTCTCGCTATCTTTGACTGTGCTACCTCGTCCTTCTCTGGTGCACGAATTCTTCAGTGTCAGAGCACGACTTATGTCGAGCTTTCAACATCATGTTGCTTGTCTCGAGAGGCAACTTGGGTTCCGAGCTTTCGTCTTATATATTGATCCTATAACTTGCCATTTTGTCATTCCCTTGCTTGTTGCAGTTGTTGTTTGATTGCATCCTCTTGAAACCTCCCGACAAATGTGTCGGATCACCTTCAACACTTTGACTTCTTCCGAGATGTCAACTGTGTTCATGATGAGAAATACTCTCCTTGCCCTCGATGATTTTCATTATCATCGACAACACCCTTGACTTCATTTCATCGCAAACTTGTCCACATTATGAATACAACTTGCTCTACAGCTAGTGTTGTGTTCTGCCTTGAAGTATTACTGCCTTTTATGTCGAGAATGTTGTGGGGATTGCTCCACCTCTTAGAAATTCTCGGTATGATGATACTTCTCACCATCACCATTCTTCCTTGGTCTCCGTGTTGTTTTTAACCGGGATACCAATATGCTAAAGATGCTGCTTGAGTTCTGTACTTCTAGCAACCCTATTGCTTTGAAGTTAACGATCGACAGTTCGTTCTTAGACTGTTGGTTATTGAATCATCACTATAACATTGATCTTGCTGCCTAAGGTCATATTTTGGGCACACCTTTCAACTGATGATTGATGGTGTATGTTTTCCTTGAGCATACAACCTTATTATCAATTGAGTTGACAAGTGTCATATTTTTGTTCAAATTATTGTGGAAATCCATCTGTTTGGAATTCTCGATGGATTGCCGCTGAGCCCATCAGCCACCTCCTCATCCTATCCTTGGTTTAATGATGAACTATTGTTTCGGGAACCCACTCCCATAGTTCATTTCCCGAGAATCTTGCAATGCCATTTCGTTAATTTGTGTTGCACCTTTTTCTTCTCGAACATCCCGAGTCTGAGTTATCATGACACCAATCGGATCTGAATCTCGGTCAGATATGATGGTTGGGACAACTTTCCAGGAGTTATATTGTTGGTCCTTTGATGACTCGGTAATATGATGTCATGCCTAGCACCCATGGCTGGAGGACCTAACATTATAATATCTTTTGCAAGGATAACCATTCTTCCAGGAGGAAATCGTAAGACTTATTCTATAAGTTGTTCCTGATGAATCCTTTGTGTATCCTAGTCCGATCTTTGCTTCAAGACCATGCCAATGCTATCTCGAAGCATGTCTGTGGTACCCCGATTTTCAACAAGAGCATTTGAAGCCCAATGCTAAATGTTTCTTGGTTAGTTATCCAAACACCATTGTATGGGTAACATTTTGATTAATCCTTACCTCTTTATCTAAATGGTTGGGTACTTGCTCTCCTACCCTGTATGCCATGTTCTGTTTGTCCATGGGAAGGATATACTCCTATTTATTGTGTGTAATCACAATTTTCCTTTCCATTTGTTTGTTTAACCTTTCTTTGGTCTACATATAATCTAAGCAGTAATAATTTTCTGCTTATGTAAACACCTTGGTGTACAACTCTGTCAGTAAGACCTTGATTCTATTGTTGTAACATTCCATTAAATGCCGGTGAACGAGAACCTTTCCTATTGGTCCGCTTCATTACAATGAGCAAGAAGATGGTTCTCTTTGCCCCCGCCCTTGGTACCGACATTGTTGCTAACATAGCCGACAAGCTATCCACTGACATGCCTCCTTGTCGCGGCTGTGCAAGATGTCACCCCCTTCCTATTTTCAACCCACATGGTGGGCCCATAACCCACAAGTCTACCGGATCGAAACCTGACTCTTCTTTACAACCCGGAGTCTAATGTATCTTTGCACCTGGCTTCGTATGTGATTCACGAGCTGAATTCTATACTATTATTCATCCTGGGCTCAAACACCGTGTTATTCTCGTTGTTCAAGCCCCCATTCTAGCTTCTGTCTAGGCATCGAATGGTTGCCTACCCATTTGAAACTTTGTTACCATCGTATATTGCACTCAACGAATTCATTGAAATACAACTCGTGGGGTACCTCGTGTACTTCCCATTGGGTTCATCGTCAGATGCCCAGCTTTGTGGAGATGCGTTCTTCCGGAGTTTTCCCCCTGGTCACGTTCGTAGGACGATGGAGATCCTGAAGAAAGGATGATGACTTGATCACGATGACTTGAAGCAGAGAAATTAAGACATCAACGAAAGGGATCATCCTCTTCGAAAGGGCAGCCAAGACCAAGAAGACTCGTTAGCTTTTCGCTACCAGCACCTCCCCCCCCTTACTCCATCGCTTAAATCTCGGGACGAGATTTCTTGTAGTGGAGGAGAATTGTGACGCCCGGATAGTTAAGCTACAGTAACCTTCTCCTAATGAAAACACGTCACCTCAGTTACTGTTGATAATCTCGTGTTACTTCAAAACCGATTCGAAATTCAAATTCGAAATAAAGGCAAACAACAAAAGTTTTGAAACATTAAAACTAAAATATTCTGATTGTGGCAAATAATCCATACAAAATATTGGTGAATAAACCACACTCCTGTAAAGAATTTAAATGCACCATAGTAAGTAAAACATCGGCAAAACTATTATTTAAATGCTCTTAGTATAATAATCAATTATAACTACTTTAATTCATGTGCCAAAATATTTGTGGCGGTGGAATAATTACTAATACTAAATTAGGTACAACTTTTGTAATGTACAAAACAAAATTTAAATGGTAATTAAAAGAAAACAGAAAAGAAAATAAGAAAAAGTAAAACAAAAAAAGAGCAAAACAATAAAAGGAACCCCCGGGCCTTGGACCAACTAACCTGCCAGGCCGGCCCAGGTGCGCCTGGCCTCCTCTCCCCTGTTCACGAACAGCGTGGCTGCCGCCGATGCCCGCCAAGGCACCGGCCGGCGCCGTGTCAGCCATCCGGACGCGCCCCTTGCCTATTTAACGTCGCCCCCCTTTCTCCCAAAACCCTAGCATCCCCTGGCGCCACCCTGGCCTCGAGCCACTCTCCCTCTTGCTCTCTGCATCGGCCTGGGGAAGCGACCGGCGCGGCCGTGACTACCGCGCTGCCTCACCACCACGACCACCGGCTCCCCCTCCAGGAACTTCGTCCGCCTACGCTGCTTCGCCTACGCCTACGAGCACGAGCCCAACGCCCCTACATCGCCAGGAATCAACATCGACATCTCCGGCAACCCGCCGGCGACCCTCTTCGATCCGTCGCCACTGCTGCTCCCCGTCCCTTGACGAGCCTCCTCGAGCTCCCTCTGGTGAGCTCCGTTCGCCCCCCCTCTCTCTAGCTCGGCGCACGTCTTCTAGCCGCTCCGCCATGCTTGCCGGAGCTCGCCTCCGCTGCCTAGACCATCGGCGATGCTGTTGCACGCCTCGTGGGTTACCAAGCACGGGAACGTGCTCTGGTCTACTCCCCGATGCCGCCCGCGCCTCCAGTTCGACGTGTTGAAGCCCGCGGTCCCAATCCTGTCCCCGCCCAACTCCAGTTGCCGCCCGATCGACGCCGCCGTCTCCACAGACTGTCTCCGCCCCTCCCCCCACCGGTGCCAGTTGACGCACGACTCTACAGTCCTTCAAACGCGTCCCTTCGCGCACAATTTGGACGCCGGAGGGCGGGCCCGCGCGTTGCCGTCGTATCGGGCACTCGCCGCCGACGCGCCTCCCCTGCACGCCTGCGCCACGCACGCGCGGCTACCCAGCTCGCCTTGCCGCTCGCCCGCCGGCCGCCTCCGCCCTCCACGGCCGCATCGGAGCTCTGCTCCCTCACCCCGCACTCCCATGCCCACTGATTGCAAGCTCCACCGTCGGCTATGGCCACTGCTGCCGCTGCGCTCCCGCAGCCACTGCCACTGCGCGCGCTCGCCTAGCTCCCGCCAACGCTCGCCGTTGGTCGAGCGCCATGGCCGCCGGCCTGCCCCGCTCACTGCGCGTGTCCATCGCCCGCGCCCCGCTGCTGCCTCCGCGGCCACTTGCCGTAGCCGCAACGGCCGCGGCCGCGCCCGCGCCGGCCGGTTGCATCGGCCGCGCATGCTCGCCCCCGCTCCGGCCTGCGCCCCTGAGCCCCGCCGTCGACGCCCATCCCCCCGCCCCCCGCTGCCTCGTGCCCGGCGCAGCTCGCCACGGCCGCCGGCGCCCCGGCGGCGCCTGTCCCTCCCCTATCGATGGGCGTATGCCCAGCCGGGGCTACGCCCAGCGCCCGGTAACCCGCCCCAATTGGCCCTATGGGCCACTAACCGTGGGCCCAGCCCCGTGTTAAAAAAAAGAAAAAAAAGAATAACAAAATAATAATACATAAAGATAAATAATAACTTTAATTAATTAATTAATTAATTAACTTAATTAACCTAGTTACCTAATTAGACTAATTAATCTGTTTAACTAACTAGTCTATGACAATGGGACCCCCTGTCAGTTTGACTGGTCAACAAGTCAAAGTTGACTGCTGACATCACTCTAACGTCATACCGACATCATTATTCATTTTTGGTCGAATTAAATAATTAAAATAATTTAGAATATGTTTAAAACTTTGATAATTCATATAAAATAAATCGTAAGTCAGATGAAAATAATTTATATATGAAAGTTGCTCAGAATTTTGATACGAATCCGAATACGCGGTCCGTTTGTCAACCACATGTCCCTAGCATAGCGAACCTGCAACTTTTCACCTACGATTCATTTGTTCGAAAACGTCAAACACCGGGATACTTTCCCAGATGTTTCCTTCCTTCGCCGGTATCACCTCCCACCACGTTAGACCACCCCTAGCACCGCGTATTCTTGTGTCATGTTTTGTTATGCTTTTGATTACTATGTTATTTATTGTGTTCCCCCTCCGTTACTTCCTTCCCGGTAGACCCTGAGACGATGCCGATGCCACTGTGTTCGACTACGTCGACGACGACCGCTCCTTCTTGCCAGAGCAACCAGGCAAGCCCCCCTTTTGATCACCAGATATCGCCAATTCTTCTTTCTACTGCTTGCATTAGAGTAGTGTAGCACGTTACTGTTCGGTTACTCCTATTCTGTTGCATAGCCTGTCATTGCTGCTACAACTATTGATACCTGTACCTGCCATCCTAATGCTTAGTATAGGATGCTAGTATTCCATCAGTGGCCCTTCATTCTTGTCCGTCTGCCATGCTATACCATCGGGCCGTGATCACTCAGGTGGTGATCACGGGTATATACTGTTTACAAACTTTACATACACATGATGATGATTCGGAGATGGGGGCTGAAGGGGTTGGTGGTTCCACACAGGTAGTGGTGGGCCTGGGTTCCCGGCAACCCCCTGATGGTTACTTTGTGACAGAGCAACAGGGCAGGTTGCGACCACCTAGGAGACAGGTGGGCCTGGCCCTGGTCGTTGTCTGCGGTTATTTCATAATAACACGTTTAACGGGATCTTGGTATTTGATCTGAGTCTGGCCATTTGGTCTATACGCACTAACCAGCTACGTGGGAATAGTTATGGGCACTCGACGTCGTGGTATCACCCGAAGCCTTCTTGACGTCAGCGACTTAGCGGCGCGCGCCGGGTTGGACCGCGTAACGCAACTTCCTTAGTAGTGGAGGTTGCTAGGTATGCTCACGGGCCGCCCTCGCAACGTGCAGGTGTGCACTGGGCGATGGGCCCAGACCCCCGTGCGCTTAGGGTTTAGACCGGCGTGCTGACCTCTCTGTTGTGCTTAGGTAGGGCTGCGACGTGTTGATATTCCGAGGCCGGGCATGACCCCGGAAAGTGTGTTCGGCCAAATGGGATCGAGCGTGCTGGGTTATGTGGTGCACCCCTGCAGGGAAGTTAATCTATTCGAATAGCCGTGTCCCTCGGTAAAAGGACGACCCGGAGTTGTACTCTGACCTCATAACAACTAGAACTGGATACTTCATAAAACACACCAAGACAAGTTCCAGATACAACCCGGTGATCGCTTTCTCACAGGGCGACGAGGGGAGGATCACCGGGTAGGATTATGCTATACGATGTTACTTGGTGAACTTACCATCTACTCCCTTCTACTGCTGCAAGACGGAGGCTGCGAGAAGCGATGATACTTGTTACTTTCCAGCTACCGTCATCTTCTGCTGCAAGATGGAGGTTACGAGAAGCGTAGTATTCGATTGGATTAGTTATCCCCCTCTTATTCTGGCATTCTGCAGTTTAGCCCACAGATATTGCCCCTTTACACATATACCACTTCATATGTAGTATAGATCCTTGCTTGCGAGTACTTGGGATGAGTACTCACGGTTACTTTGCTCCCACATTTCCCCCTTCTTTCTTCTTTCTGGTTGATGCAACCAGATCGGTGGAGTCCAGGAGCCAGAGGATCCCGATGATGTTTCTACTTGGAGTTCGGCTTCGAGGAGTAGTTAGGAGGTCCCAGGCAGGAGGCCTTGCCTTTTCGATCGTTGTTACATTTGTGCTAGCCTTCTTAAGGCATACTTGTTTAACTTATGTCTGTACTTAGATATTATTGCTTCCGCTGACTCTTGTGTATTCGAGCTTATGTATTCGAGCCCTCGAGGCCCCTGGCTTGTAATATAAAGCTTGTATTATTTTAATTTGTGTCTAGAGTTGTGTTGTGATATCTTCCAGTGAGTCCCTGATCTTGGTCGTACACATTTGCGTGCATGATTAGTGTACGGTCAAATCGGGGGTGTCACAGTGTAAGACGAAGAGGGCACCCAAACCCTAGCCTCCATCCCGTCACGCCCCTCCCAATGCATCTCCCGCCGTCGAGCTCGCCTGATTCCTCACACTCCTCCAACCCAGACCCGTCGCCAACGAGCTCCTCCTACGCCGCCACTCCATCCCCACCGCCGGCGACCCCTGCTCTCCCTCAACTCCGGCGCGCCGCAGCCGAGACACGCACCGGCCACGGCCATTGTCCTCTGCCACTGCCGCCTCCTCCTTCCCCTCCCCCTCTCATCTCCTCTTGCGCCCTCTTCAACCTCCACTGAGCCGCTGCCATGGCGACCGAGCTGTCGTCTGTCCATACCTCCTTCCGCGCGCCCGAAACCCTAGCTCACGGCCATGGCAACCATACGCATCGCAGACAGGGAACGAGTTGCATCACTCCGACACGTCGACAAGGGAGGTATGAATTTGATCTGTATCCCCTTCTTGTGGTTGGTTTTCTACATCTCGATCTGCTACTGGGAGAGGAGTACCTCACCTCACCTTCTCTTCCTTTAATTTTCAGCAGGTCACCATGGGCGCGGAGGTGATGGCAGGAGGGCGCCGGCTTTGTCCTGCTCGAGCAGGAGGAGGTTGGTATGGATCCCTCCTCCCCTGTTGTCATCACAAGAGGAGAGGGAGGTAGATACTGAATGACTGCTCCTAGTGATCAATTAGAACAAGTTGAGAAAATCCTACTAATTATTCAAGACAAGTTGAGCCAATATGTATATGTAGGCATTATCATTTCTTGCTTGCTTTTCCTTTTGTTGATATTCATGCGTAACCTCAGCAAAATTTTCTACACATATACTTGTAATGTGGATAAATAAACCATAGATTTCGTACTTCAGTTTTCTATTTTTCTTATCCCCCATATGCCTCAACTGATAATAGAAGGATGTCCAGAGCCATTTCTATCCTGTACGTACCAATTAAATTGGTCCATATGCCTCCTTTGTTATAATGAATTGTCTTCCAACCAATTGACTTACACTATGCATATCTTCCGTTAAATTGGTGACTCGCTAATTAAGCAAAACTAAGAAACTAATACTTGCCAAGCCTCAAAACCAAGTTTTTCTTCTTTGATTTACCTACAAAGGATTAACAGTTATAATAGATTCTCTGATCTAAATGAGCTAATGCATTGTTGCTCGCAGGTGCTAGAGGCCACATATTGGGCAGGAGCATTCGTATGGCGTGCAAGTGCTATAGGCTACATATTGCTAGAAGGTGTTCACTTCACTTTGGACAGCTGTAAGTGCATCTAGTGCCACCCCTAGTGGTTTTGGAGTATTGACGACAAACCTGGTTGAGGGACTAATGTGTTTGTGAGAATTGGAGGATAACACAGGTAGTAGTCCCTCATTGATTCGGTTAACCTACCGGAGATGACCCCTAAAAATGTATGAAGACATTGGTGTCAGTGGTGGTATATGAAGATAATCATATTGAAGACTATGACATGAGAAGACATTGTGTGAAGACTATGGAGAGCGAAGACGTAGATGTTTCGTTGTTTCCTTTTTTTTCTTTGTTGAGTCATAGGAACCACCGTACAGTTAAGTGGGGTCCAAGTGAACTAAGTCAGAGTGACTGAAGTGATGCTCAACCCAATCCTATGTCTTCGAGCGAAGACTATGAGAGCAAATCTTATCCAGAGGCGGATGAGTCAGCTTTACTTGGAGCTCAAGTAAAGTTGTCGTGTGTGTTTGAAATCTGACCGTTGGTACACGTGTCAGTTCCTTAGTGACCCAGGGTCACTTTGGACAAATCAGGTCGGGTTGCCTAGTGGCTATAAATAGCCCACCCCTACACCATAAATTGGTGGCTGCTCAGAGTTATTGCACGGCTTTTGTCGTTTGAGAGCAACCCACCTCCGAAGCATTTGAGAGAGAAATCCTTGCGAGGACAAAGCCCAAACACCCAGAGCCAAATAGTGTTAGGCATCACTGAAGTCTTTCTGTCTGTGTGACCTGAAGACTTATTACACTTGAGGACTGTGTTTCCTCCAGCCGGTTAGGCGACGCGTTCTGAGCATCCAAGAGTCATTGTGGATTGCCGGTGAACGAAGTCTGTGAAGGTTTGGAAGTCTACCTTGAAGACTTACCAGAGTGATTGGGCGAGGACTAGGTGTCCTTAGCTCAAGGGGAACAAGGTGAAGACACGGTCTTCTGAGTTAAATCTCAGCCTCCCTAACCAGACGTACAGTTCTCACAACAACTGGAACTGGTCTAACAAATCACTGTCTTCCCCGAGCTACTGGTTCTATCCTTTCCTTCCCTATTATTACCGCTCTATGTTGTGAAGACATTGCATGCTTGCCTTATCTGATTGTCTTCACTGAGTATCTACTTGTTATGATTGGCTTCATTCCTTCTTCCTTTATGATCACTACTGCCTAGTTGCTATTAGTCTTCATGCTTGCAGCTTCATTGAATACATGACTATGGCTTATCTAGTGTAGTCCACTTTCCGTTGCATACTAATAGGCTTGAGCTTATCGTTTGTCTTTGAAACTACCATGTTTTGAAGCATTTCATAAAAATCACCTATTCACCCCCCTCTAGTCGATATATTGCACTTTCAATTGGCATCAGAGCAAGGTACTCCCTTGTTCTGTGTGATTCGGTTTAACCACCTGGAGTTTTAGCTATGTCGACTGCAGGGATAATCAAAGTCTCCGCTGCGTGCTCCGTCTTCGATGGCACCGAATATCCCTACTGGAAGAACAAGATGCGCATGCATCTTGAAGCCATTGACGTGGATCTCTGGTTTGTCATCAAGAACGGCATTCCCAAGATTGGTGAAGGTATCACCCCTGTTGATGTCAAGAGGCTCGTTCAATTGGATTCAACAGCCAAGAACATCATCTGTGGTCATCTGACCAAAGGACAGTACAGTCGTGTAAGTGCTCTGGACACGTCAAAGGAAGTTTGGGACTGGCTCTCAAAGGTCAATGAAGGAGTCTCTACCCAGAGAGATCAAAGGATCATCGTCCTTCGCAATCTCTTCAATCGCTTCAAGAGACATGACAATGAGAATGTCTAGCACACTTTTGATCCTCTCACTGACATCACAAATGAGCTTCAAGCACTTGGCGCCAGTGAGATTACCAAGCATGAAATCGTCAAGACCCTCCTGAGATCACTCGACAGCTCATTTGATATCCTTGCCCTGATGATTCAAGAATGCCCTGACTTCAAGACTCTCGATCCGTCTGATATACTTGAGAGGCTCAACACACATGAGTTCCAACTATCTAAGAAACATGACATCTATGGTCCCAACTATGGCCGATCTCGCGCCTTAAAGGCAAAAGCTGTGTCCTCATCTGAAGAAGAATCTGACTGCAGTTCTGATGATCCTAAAGACATTGGAAAGGAGCTTGCCATGCTTGTGAAGAAGTTCCAGAAATTCACTAGGAAGAAAGGCTTCAGAAAGTCTTCAAGATCCAGCTCAAGAAATGATGAAGCTTCTACTCATGACTACAAGAAGAGAACATGTCATAAGTGAAAGAAACCTGGTCACTACATCTCTGAGTGTCCTCAGTGGGACAACGAGAAGAAGAAAAAGAAGAGCAAGGAATATGATTCTCATGACAAGAAAAAGAAGAAATACTCAAAGTCTTCTTCAAAGTCTTCATCAAAGTATTCATCACACAAGAAGAATTCATCTGGCAAGGCTCACACATTTGTTGGCAAGGAGATGGATTCTGAGGAAGAGTCTGCTTCTGAAGAGGCGGAGGTGGAGTCGGAAGAGGAGTCTGATTCTAGTGCTGCAAGTTTGGCTTTAGCCACTGCCTACGTGGGCAAGTCCATCTTCAACACTGAAGACAACGGCCCCATCCCCAACAATGATGATGAGGACGACGACTCTGCTCCCACCTTCTGCTGCATGGCACGCGGTGCCAAGGTAAAATCATGCGATGCTTACTTTCAAACATCTAGTGAAGATGACTCTGATTGTGAATCAAAACCTAGCTACAAAACACTTGCTAAAATTGCCACTGGACAGCAGAAAGCCATGGAACATATTCAAAAACTGTCAGACAAAAGCGATGACCCGTTGGATGCGGAAATGACCCGTTCTTAGTCCTTAATCGAAGACATAAAAAATCTTCATGTTAAGTAGAAGGAACTTGAAGGTCTTTATGAATCTCTCTCAAAAACTCATGAAAAACTTTCCCACAATTACATTCAAAGGAAACGAGAACTTGATAAATTGAAAGCGGTTCATGAAGATCTTCAAAAGGAAAATGTGTCACTCCGCGCACAACTGATCAGCTCCACTCACGAAGAGTTTGAACCACCATGTCTAAAATGCATTGAACGTGATAATGCTACATTTGTTGCTGGTTGTTCTACTGCTGCCACTGTTGCAATATCTTCAACTATTGATGTGGTAACTAACCCCTCTGCTGAGGAAACCACTACTATTGCTGATGAAAATGCTAGTTTGAAGACTTTGCTTGAAACAGGGATGTACAAAAGCCTCAAAGGGCATCAGACTCTATGTGATGTCCTCAAAAAGCAGATACTAAACCGAAACCCTAGGAAAGAGGGTGTTGGGTTCGACAGGAAAATGAATGTTGATGGTTCATACTGGAAGCCTGAGCAGTATCCCAAAACCACATAGGTTGCTGCAAAGGGACCTTCATTGGATCCATCTACCTTATCTGGCATCACTTGTGCTAATCCTGTTATCATTGATGAATCCTTTGATGCAAACTATAAACTATTTAAGAATCAAAATGGTGAAGTGTTTGCCAGGTATATTGGTACTAACTGCAGGAATTGACCACCTATGAAGAAGATCTGGGTACCCAAAGGTTGTCTTGAGAAGCTTCCAGCAAATACTATCATGACACCTCCTGGGATGAAGACAATCCCAGACCAAAGGCTTCATATGGTCCTCAGGCTTCATACAGACAAAGGACTCATCCGAGTCACTCTAATGCAAATGTTTTGCAGGGAAACCATACTCAGACCCATGAATATGAGCGTGTTTCATCAAACCGCTATGTTCATAAATACAAGAATTTTTCAGCCTATTCTTATGAGTATTATTCTCCTCCTGCAAGACTATTTGCTAGGGCCCCAAAGCCAAAGTTCTCAGATGCTGCTCTTAGACTCATTGCTTCTAAGCCACCCCTGAAGATGTGGGTGGTTAAGAAGAACTAACTTTCTCTTGCAGAGAAAGGTCTCCAGCCTGTGATCAAAGGCTACTGATGCTATTGCTGGGGACCTAAAACACCTGTAGGGCACAAGATCAAATGCCCAAAATGATTTACTGCTCATGCTATTCATAAATCACTTGCTGAACATCTCATCGGTCTTAACTTTCATCTAAGCTTTCATAATCCACTTATGCATCAAATGTTTATGCTTCACAATGGCTTTTGGTGAAGCCTATCCTCCTAACTGCATTGTAGGGAGTGACACCAAAGTCTTCAGAATGGATTATGGATAGTGGATGCACAAATCATATGACTGGTGATCAAAATCTTCTCATGGACTCAACTTTACGTCCATCCAACAAGAGTCACATCACATTTGCTGATACTGGTAAAAGCAAAGTGTTGGGACTAGGTAGAGTTGCAATCTCAAGAGATCAACACATGGATAAAGTCATGCTTGTTGAATCTCTTGGCTTCAAGTTAATGTCTGTCTCAATGCTTTGTGACTTAAACATGATTGTGATCTTTGGTAAATTTCGTTGCATTGTACTAATGGAATCTGACAAGTCTTTAGTATTTGAAGGATACAGAAAAGGTGATCTGTATATGGTAGATTTCTCAACGGAACCGCAGATGGCCGTATGTCTTCTAGCAAAAGCTTCAGAGTGCTGGCTCTGGCATCGGAGGCTAGGACATGCTGGCATGAGGAACTTGCACACTCTCACAAAGAAGAAGCATGTCGTAGGCATCGAGGAAGTCAAGTTCAAGAAAGATCATCTATGTGGTGCCTGTGAAGCTGGGAAGATGACTAGAGCCAAACACCCCTCGAAGACAATCATGACGACATCCAAACCCTTCGAGCTGCTTCACAAGGACTTATTTGGCCCTACTCACTACTCCACATTCTCTACCACAACCTGTCTCTATGGCTTCGTCATTGTTGATGATTATTCAAGATACACATGGGTGCACATAATTCTCTACAAGACTGAAGTGCAAGATGTCTTCAGACGCTTCGCCAACCGTGCCATGAACAACTATGGCATCAAGATCAAACATATCAGAAGTGACAATGGCACTGAATTCAAGAACACTGGCCTCGATCTTTATCTGGATGAGATGGGAATCACTCATGAATTCTCAGCCCCATATACACCTTAGCAAAATGGGATCGTTGAGCGCAAGAACAGAACTCTAATTGAGATGGCTCGAACGATGCTCGATGAGTACAAACCACCAAGAAGGTTCTGGCCCGAAGCTATTGATACTGCATGCCACATCATCAACCGTGTTTATCTTCACAAGCTTCTGAAGAAAACATCCTATGAACTCCTCACTGGAAAGAAGCCAAATGTAAGCTACTTCAGAGTATTTGGAGCTAAGTGCTGGATCAAGGATCCTCATTATAAGTCAAAATTTGCACCCAAAGCCCATGAAGGATTCATGCTCGGATATGGAAAGGACTGACACTCCTACAGAGTCTTCAACATTTTTCTCTATAAAACTGTTGAAACTATGGATGTGAGGTTTGATGAGACAAATGGTTCACAAAGAGAGTCCCTACCAAATGTGCTAGATGAAGCTTCACTAAATGAATCTATCAAGCTAATGGGAAGCACAACCTGATGAGGAACTCATCATCTCTGCTCCAAATCAACCTGACGACAATGTTCAGGCTGAAGACAATACTCCTGATGAAGACAATGTACAACAAGAGCAAAATCTTTGTGCAGCTCATCCTCGTGTTGCAAATGAAGTACAAGTTGAGAAGATAATTGATAGCATAAATGCTCCTGGTCCACTCACTCGCTCAAGAGCAACACAGCTTGCAAATTTCTGTGGGCATTTTGCTTTTGTCTCAATATCTGAACCCAAGAAAGTTGCTGAAGCTTTTATGGAGCCTGAATGGATTCAAGAAATGCAAGAAGAGCTTCAACAGTTTGAGCTGAACAATGTATGGGAACTTGTCAAGCGTCCTGATCCTCGAAAGCACAACATAATAGGCACAAAATGGATCTATCACAACAAGCAAGATGAGCATGGTCAAGTGGTCAGAAACAAAGCTCGTCTCGTTGCTCAAGGATACACTCAAGTTGAAGGGATTGACTTCGATGAAACGTTTGCTCCTGTGGCTAGGCTTGAAGCTATTCGTATACTGCTAGCCTATGCAAATCATCACAACATACTTCTATATCAAATGGATGTAAAGAGTGACTTTCTCAATGGAAGAACTGAAGAATAAGTGTATGTTGCACAACGACCTGGCTTTGAAGACCCAAAACGTCTTGATATGGTATACAAGCTCAACAAGGCACTGTATGGCCTCAAACAAGCGCCTCGTGCTTGATATGACACCCTCAAAGACTTCCTGAAGAGCAAAGGCTTCAAACCTGGATCCCTAGATCCCACACTCTTCACGAAGACATATGATGATGAGTTGTTTGTCTGCCAAATCTATGTGGATGACATTATCTTCAGCTGCACGGACAAGAAATACAGTGATGAGTTTGGTCACATGATGCAAGAGCAATATCAAATGTCCATGATGCGTGAGCTGAAGTTCTTCCTTGGTCTTCAAATTCGTATCTCAAGAGAAGTACCTTAAAGACTGCCTAAAGAAGTTTGGAATGCAGGACTGCAAAGGGACTCGACGCCAATGCCTGCTAAACATCATCTGGGTCCTGACGCCAATGGTAAAGAGTTTGATCAGCAGGTATACCGTTCCATGATTGGTTCTTTACTTTACTTATGTGAATCTAGGCCAGATATTATGCTTAGTGTTTGCATGTGTGCTCGATATCAAGCGGCACCAAAGGAATCGCATCACTTAGCTGTGAAGCGAATACTTCGATATTTGGCTTACACCCCAACACTAGGATTATGGTATCCAAAGGGCTCAAAGTTTGATCTAGTAGGATTTTCAGATGCTGATTATGCTGGCGACAAAGTTGATCGCAAGTCCACATCAGGCACATGTCACTTTCTAGGACGATCACTTGTCTGTTGGTCTTCAAAGAAGCAGAACTGTGTATCACTCTCCATTGCTGAATCTGAATACATTGCTGCTGGATCTTGCTGCGCTCAGCTTCTCTGGATGAAGCAAACACTCAAAGACTATGGAGTTCATCTGAAGCATGTGCCACTCTACTGTGATAATGAAAGCGCAATCAAGATTGCCAACAACCCAGTTCAGCACTCGAAGACAAAGCACATTGAAATTCGTCATCACTTTCTCAGAGATCATGTTATGAAGGAAGATATTTATATCATACACGTCAACACTGAAGAGCAACTGGCAGATATCTTCACAAAGCCCTTAGATGAGAGAAGGTTTTGCAAGTTGCGGTGTGAGCTAAATATCTTAGAATCCTCAAATGTCCTATAATCAGGCACACATCCTAACACTTATGCATATTGATGACTTAGATGTGCAACACACGAAGTAAAGTATATCTTCAATCAATGAAGACTTACATTCTAAGTTTGAATACATTAACATGGAATTTGACTTCGGAGCGCCACGATAATTGTGCGCCGTGTCTGGGTCTAATACTTCCTATATGGTGGGTAACGCCACCACCAAATTCTTGTTTGAAGCGTTTCTCGTGGCGTTACATTTGCAAAGTCTTCACACTTGGTTTGTCTTCATATAGGACACACACACACACACACACACACACACACACACACACACACATATATATATATATATATATATATATATATATATATATAGAGAGAGAGAGAGAGAGAGAGAGAGTTGTGTTCTATCCTCAACAACATTCACTTATAGCTATGTCTTCTTATTTGAATCTTTTGGACTAAGTGAATGTGATCGGACCCTAACCTCTCTATGCTTTCTCATCTCACACTATGTATGTCCAAATCATATGCATTCTGTTGAAACTGTTGAATATCTTCTCTGCGTCCTTGTCAGCAGAAGATACGGAGACCAACTTTAAATCTGATTTTAATGCTCCATCCGTTATGCCTGAAACCCGGAGAAGCCGGAACGACCACTCTGACAGTCGTGGTGCACGTGGGATCATGGGACAACTCCCAATGCATTACATGACCGCCACGTGTCACTCGTACGTGAACCGTCAGGGGCACCTGAGTAATTACGCTGTGCTGTCTCCCATGCCTATAAATGCACATCCCATCACAGTCAAAAGTTTCTTCTAACACCTCTCCACCTCGACCAACCCTAGCGCCTCCGCTAGCTTTCGACGACGTCGACGATGAAGCGCTTCGCTGCCGCAACTTTGTCGACGCCGTCCTCACGGCGGCCGCGGACATCTTCTACTCCGCCGTCGCCGTAGCTGTCCTCCGTCGCCAAGTTAGGGCATGGAAGACCGAACTACTGGGCATCCAACTTCTCTCCATCTAAGCAGTTCATCGTGTGGTAAATAAAACTTGCTTTTTACCATCTTCTAGATCCATAAAGATTCATCTATTTTACCACAAGAGGTTTCTGCCTACTTAGATATATAGATCTATCCTTTCTACATCTCATATCTTGCCTAGTACATTCACATATGCTTCAACCATAGTTAGATTCCTCACTTGTACTTATTCATGGATTTGTACAAATCTGGAACCAACTCCCATGAGTGAATGTCTTCGCACTATGAGGTCAAAGTCTTCAAAACTATTTTAATCTTCAAAACTTCTGCGAATGCATATGACCTCTTCCCCTTCCCTCGCATCTCTAATGCTGTCACAGGTACATGTCTGTGGGAGAATCCCTTGGTTCTCATAGTCTGCATTTGTTTGCAGAGTTTTTGCAGCGTCACATTCACTCCCCTGAAGACAGTTCCTGTCTGACCAGCAGACCGAAGCATTTGCCTCTTTTGAAGCCATTCAATTTGAAGCCCTTCAGGTTGAAGCAAATGGCAACTAACAAGACAGTGAGAAAGGGTGGCAGATAGCGCCATGGCAACACCTCAATTGATTTGCCTCCTGATCTCAGTGAATTATACAAGACTGATCCAGAGGAGGATTACAATCAGAGGAAGACACGAATCCAATGGATTCGAAGATACTGGGCTAAACAGTGGTTTAAGTATAGGTTCGTGACACAAGAGTATGCTGAGAAGAATGCCATCAAGCATCCATGGGGAGATATCACTTATAAAAATCTTCCCCCCAAGTCTCGTGCTGAACCCATTGCTCAAGGCTTCTATCCTTGCATGGTCAGAGGGCCTCAGCCTGCTGATGCTGATCCAAGCTCTCTGCTCTGGTGTCGCGACAACAATCTGTTCAAGCGAAATCTTCAATTCGCCAAGAACTCGGCCAAAGAGAACAAGAAACTGTGGGGATTAGACTTCAATCCTCGCCCCTCTGCGCCCCACGCGGATGGCACACGCCAAGCTGAACCGAATCTGGTTGGGCCCTTCTACAACCTAGAGGGCCTCATCAGTCACATAAAGGTTCAAGGGGCGGATGTGGATCAGCCTGAAGCAGATGCTGATTCTGAAGAAGCACCTGCAACACCGAAGCCCGAGAAGAAGAAAACAAAGGCTTCAAAGACTACTCCACCAAGGGCTTCTAGAGTGAAGCCTTTGGCCACTGCTCCACCTGCACCAAGTGTGCAATATGAGGAACACTCACGTATCTCCAAAAGCAGACAACTGAAGAGGAAACCATCACATAACCCCAGTCCAGCTCTCACTCCTGATGCAGTACTGAAGACTGCCAATGATGCCCTTGATCTCTCTAGTGATGAAGATCTTGGTGATGATGCTCTGGAGCTATTGATCAAGAGCAAGCAAGATGCTGAAATCTTCAATGATTTGCCGCTCTTTGACGTTGAAGTGCTCAATAACTTCATTGATGAATGGTTTGACACACCCAACCTGAGCTTCGACGATCTTCAACTTCCAGTTGGCCTCAGCGTCTCCTTCCATGGCGCCATTGCTTCTGAGCTGGCTCTGGCTCCAAGAATTGTTGAGCTGAAGCAAAAGATAGATTATGAAAAGGCTCAGTTCAAGAAGCATGTGGACAAGCTCAGCGTGCAAGAAATTCAGAACTTCAAGGTTATGATGGACGAGCTCAAGGAAGCCTTTCGCCAGCGGTGTGATGAAGCCAAAGGTTCTCGTGAGCGAATCAAAGATTTGGCTTCCAAATGCGTTCAAGCATTCAAGGAAGCTGAAAAGCGCAAGGCACTTGGCCATCCTGGTATTGACCCATGGATGGCTGCCAAGAAGAAGAAGAAGCAACATGTGCCCGAAGCTGGAGAATCTGGGCAGGAAATGCCTTGCATAGTCTTCCCTGCCAGCATGACTGGCACGAAGCCTAAGGCAACCCCAACCGCTTCAAAGCTCAAGAAGACTAAGGTGGCTGAAGCTGAAGCTCGCAAGAGTAAGCAATCTACTGATGAAGCTCCACCCACCAAGAAGTGCAAGACCAAGAAGGATAAGGCTGCTTCCAAAGAGCCTATCTTTGTCGAGCCAATCTCAGTTGTCCGCCCTGCATCTGCCCAGAGAGAACGAAGACTAACTGTTCATGAGCCTGCTCCCACAGAGGCTGAAGACATTCCAGCTGTTGACCCCACCGCAGCTGAAGACATTGGTCCCCAAGACAATGTTGAAGATGATGAAGTCCTTCCTCAGATCGAATACAATATTGAATCTTCGCCTGTTCTTACGAACAACGAACGCATCAGCATTGGTCGTCCATTGATGCCAATTGCTCAGGATGACTCGTGGGCTAATCACCCACAGGATACACAAGCCACACCCCAGCAAACTCAGGACACCAGTACGGTGCTTGAAGATGAAGACTTTGAGGCCCAACAACCTCCATCTCCTCAGGCGTCGCCAACTTTTCGCACGCTTCGCAAAGGACCAAGGCCTCAAGTCGTTGCCCCAAGTGTTCCAGAAGGAGTAGAGCAACCATCTGCACCTAATGCTGCTCCTATTGGGAACCCCTAGGAATCTGAAGCCAAAGCGGCTGAAGATATTCCGGCTGCATCAGCCAAAGAAGAACCACCCCAACAAGTTGAAGAAGAACGTACTGCCACACCCCCTGTTCTCGAGGAGAACGTGTCCGACCCTCCAGCTCCTGAAGTGGAGGCTACAAATTCAGAGGCTGCCACCACCACCACTGAAATCAATGACGTGGTCATGGCTGAAGCTAATGTGGCACCTGAAGACACTGCTGCGCCTGAAGTGACTGCGCCTGAAGTAGCTGCACCTGAAGCAAATCTGCAGCTTGAAGATAATGCCTCTCCTCCTATTCCGCCTCCACGTCCCCATACCATTGAGCAAGCATACAACAAGGATGATCAGCTTGTTACTGTCCGGTGGCCCGTTCTGATTCCGCCACTTACAACTGAACCGCGTGCTGCTGGTCCTCAATTTGATCATCATGTTGCTCACAGGCCCCAAGTTCAGAAGCCTAAGCCAAGACTGCCAAGGTTTCCAGGTATTGCAACATCTTCAGGGTCATTCAATGCCAATAGCTTCACCACGCACAACAACTTATTTGACAGTGCCAAGAACCCATATTCCAAGCCAACAATATCATCAGATAAGTTCTGGAGCCATCAGCAACGCAGCTACTACTCACGAGTACTCTATGATCAAGGGCGCATTTTCCCTCATATGCGTCTTGACACTGAAGCTATTGCTGGTCTGTCCTGCTTGGTGGAGGCTCTTGACTGCTTCCGTGATGCTGGCCTGCTTAATTTTGTCACAAATAAAGAGCATTGGAATGAAGAGCTGCTTCTACAATTCTATGCAACACTCCACATCCGAGGCTACAGCAGGGATCCGAAGACATGGGTCCTTGAGTGGATGACAGGCAATGTGCATCATGAAGCTAAAGCCTTTGATCTCATTGAGCTTACTGGCCTGCCCACTCCAGGAGATCTATATGAACCTGGCTGTCAACTGCACACTGAAGCCTTGGAGAGTATCTTTCAGAAGCGTCAGCCCAACATGAGCCAAATGCTCAGCATGATGAAGCCTCTGCCAAGTGATGCTGAATACCCTAAGGAATACTTTGTTGAAGACCTAGAGTACCTGCCGCGTACCATCTATCACATCATAAGGCGTACTCTATGGCCAATAAATGGACATTCTTCATCAGCCAAGCTTGAAGGTACTATGAAGACTTTGGTCTTCTATATCTTCAACGGTGTCAGGGATATGACTAGCAGGTATGAACCGGCTAGTGTAAACCGGCTTAGTTATGTTATATTCGGTTGTACTATTTTAGTAAAGGCTACGGCCCATAAGATCTTAAGGCCCATGTATAGAAGTGTGTGTTGTAAACCGCCAAGCGATGTAACTTGAGGAATAAGAAAGAAAAGACAGAGACCGAGGCGGACACAAGTATGAGCCGGCCTCGGAACACTGTAAACCGGACCAGGCGTCACCTCTATATAAAGGGACGACCCGGACGGTTCAGGGACAAGCAACAATCAACCCGTCGAGACACAGGCAAGCGAATCCGCTCCCTGTAATCCGACGCCCAAGCAATACCAAACCAACTAGACGTAGGCTTTTACCTTCTTTGAAGGGGCCGAACTAGTATAAACCCTCTGTGTCCTTTGTGTGCTATGAACCCTTTCAAGTTAACCCGTGCGATGGTTCCATCATCAAGTCCGTTAAACCGGACATCTGCAGTGTTATTTCCACGACAGTTGGCGCCCACCGTGGGGCCTCCGCACGATGGTTTCGAGTTCTTGAAAGGCGGCTTCGAAGGGCTCAAGGGTTACGCAGTCGGCCGGATGACCAAGAGTCGTCGCGGCCGGATCTACATCGACGATGCAGGTTGGGGACCGGAGGCCGATTCGATCGAATACGGGTACCGGGTCCCCTTCGGCAGCATCCAAGTCTTCATCGGCAAAATCGGTGAACCGGGACCTGAGCCGGACATCTTACTCAACATCGTCGAGCCGGCTCAGCGTGCGAGATCGGCCCGGATTCAGCCCGCCGTTAAGCGCGTGTTCGTTGGAGCAATCCACGGAGGTCGAGCCGAGAACGGATCGGAATCTGATGATGCAACAATCGTCTACTCAGATGACGAGTCTTCATCCGGGGAAACTGAATCTCTGTATCAGTTGCGGGACGGTCGGTCTAAGGGCGAGTCCGACGGGAACAGTATTCCGGGCCCCTTTGACCCGCCAAACCGGGTGGCGGTCTTCATGGCCGGTTCACAGCCCCCGATGAACGGAACGACAGCAGAAGCTGGTGCGGGGGGAAGCGGTTCAAATCCCTCCCTTACTGAAGTTCTATCCACCTTGATCGAGGAGTTCACAGCTAAAGCAGTGGAAGACGTAGCTCCAGCAGACAAGGCGCATCATGATGCAGAGCTCCTTCAGTTGAAAGGCCGGATCGATCAGTTAAAGGAGGACCTAAAGGCAGAAAGAGAGATGATAGCAACGAGGCAAGCAGAATTGGATGATCAAGCTTTTTATCTGAGGATGGAGCAGGCTTCTATGGAAGGAGTAAGGGGACGGAAATACCGGTCCCGTATACCGCCGGTTTATGAATCAACGAATCTGTTCAGGACACCTGGGGCTGGGGCTAGTAATCATCCGGCTTTAAACCGGAGAACGCCCCCGGCCCGGGAGGAGCTGGTTCAGCAGCCCGCTACAGAGCAGGAGCGCCGGATTACGTCGGCACCTTATGTTCCTGTCCCTCCAGGGCACTATTCAAACCCTTTGGATAATATTGCTGCAGCGGCGGCACGATTGGCCGCTTTACCTACGGAAGAAACATCTCCGGTGGCGATAGAAGCGCGCAGGGTCCAGAAGCTACTTAATATGGCATTGATGCAGCAGCAAGCGTATTCTCATAGCAGGGAAAGGTTACATTCAACACCGCGTCCCAACCGAAGTTATTCTAGGCATTGGGAGGAGCCAGAAGTATTGAGCAGTGAGCGCAGGAGACATCAGCGCAGGCAGGATAATCCGGCAGGGGCGGAGATGCCAGCCCCAGACCTAAACCGGGCCAGATCAGGGGCCAGGGAGGAAATTCGTCAATCGACGCCGGTTCACACAGCCACTGCGGGAACAGGAGCTACGGCGAGTTCTTTCGGAGTACAGTGTCTTGTCCCCGCCCTACGGAGTGTAAAGCTGCCCAAGGATTTCAAAGGGCCCCGCAAGGTACCTAACTACACAGCTCATTTACCGCCAGAAGCTTGGGTGGAGAGTTATGAAATGGCCATGGAAATGCTGGACGTGGATGAATCAGCTTGTGCCAAATATTTTACTATGATGCTCGAGGGCACGGCCCGGACCTGGTTGAAAGCCTTACCCCCGAATTCTATTGGATCATGGGAGGAACTGCGCAGCCAGTTCATCAAAAACTTCAAGGATACGTGCAAACAGCCAATGTCGGTGATAGACCTAGCAGCCTGTGTGCAAGGAGAGCAGGAGTCTACAGCAGCTTGGGTACGAAGGGTAGCAGAGATTTTACACTCTTCGAATGGTATTAATCCGAGCACGGCAATAGTGACCTTGGAGAACAATTGCCGGTTTGAATCTTTAAAATTGAAACTCGGACGGCTTAAAAGGGACTGCAATGACATGGGAACTTTAATGAGTGCCCTGGTGAAATACGGAGACTCTGATAACACAAAGTATCCGGAAGCAGAAGGAGATAAGGCTGGGAAGGCCAGCAAATCTACTAAACCGGCACCGATCAGTTCGGTTACTTCAGGCTTTTTGGGCAAACGGAAAGCAGAGGGCGGTTCAGACTTCGTGGCTAACACTCAAGTTCAAGGTGGTTTTCAGGGTAATCCGGAGGATTCTGCTTTTCAAACCGGCGGAGGAGCTCCGGGCTGGGAGCAGGAGTTGGATCGACCTTGTCCAAAGCATAGCGGAAAGGGGAAGGTAGCGAAGCATACCATGAGAGAGTGCATACCCCTTATGAAGGCAGTAGCAGGCCGTTTCAATCCTCCTAATCGACCCCCACATGGCGGTTCAGGGCCTGGATTTTATGGTTCGGGTCAGCAGGGGCACAGTTCCGGATCAGGATATAGGGGCAATAACGGTGGTTACCAACCCCGGGCAGGCGGCCAAAATAATCAAGGAAATTATAATGGTCAGGGAAATCAATCGCATCATCAAGGTGGTTACAATGGTCAGAATAACCAGCAGTAGGGCCAAGGAAGCTATAATAATCAGGGAAACCAGCAGCAACAGCGTCAGCAACAGCAGCCGCAATCCGGATATCAGAGTAATCCGAAGGAGTTAAGCAGCGGGCAATATCATGTTTTCACCACAAGTCTGTGTAAGAGAGACCAGAAGGTTTTGAAGCGGGCTGTTAATGCAGTAGAACCGGCGACTCCACAGTTTCTTCGATGGTCGGAGCAGCCCATTGTATGGAGCAGAGAAGACCACCCCATACGGGTGGATAATCCGGGACATTTTGCCTTGGTAGTAGCACCACAGGTGGGAGGATATAAGTTTACTAAAGTCCTCATGGATGGTGGTAGCAGTATCAATATCTTATATTACGAGACTTTCCATCGTATGGGTCTGACAGATAAAAAGTTAAGATCATCAAACACAGTGTTTCATGGAGTGGTCCCAGGTAAGTCAGCTTATCCGGTTGGTAAGATTGACTTAGAAGTTACCTTTGGAGATGAGTATGACTCCAGGTCAGAGATGATCACTTTCGAAGTCGTCAAAATTAAAAGTCCATATCATGCTCTGTTTGGAAGGACGGTTTATGCTAAGTTTATGGCTAGGCCATGTTATGTTTATTTGCAGCTTAAGATGCCGGGTCATAAAGGCACGATCACGGTTCATGGCAGTCGCAAGATAGCATTGGAATGTGAGGAAGGTGATGCAGCTTATGCAGAAGCAGTATGTGCCACCGAGGAGCTAAAATTTTATAAAGATAATGTTGATCCGGCAGATATGACTCCGCTGAAGAAACCAACCACCGAGCATGATCCGGCGTTGAAGTTTAAATCCGCTGAAGAGACCAAGCAGGTTGATTTTGTGCCAGGGGACTCGTCTAAACAATTCACTATCAGCGCCAACCTTGATCCCAAATAGGAAAGCGCGCTCATCGAGTTCATCCGTGAGAACCGGGATATCTTTGCGTGGAAACCTTCTGACATGCCAGGTATACTGAGGGAACTCGCTGAGCACAAGTTAAACATTGATCCGAAGTTTAAACCAGTTAAACAGTATCTGCGCCGCTTCAACGAAGAAAGACGCAAAGCTATAGGAGAAGAGGTGGCCAGACTTTTGGCCGCAGGGTTCATCGTGGAAGTTTTTCATCCGGAGTGGTTGGCTAATCCGGTGCTGGTCTTAAAGAAGAATGGGAAGTGGAGGATGTGTGTGGACTACACGGACCTCAATAAAGCTTGCC
>LR738714.1:557104603-557116404 GCA_902687465.1 Secale cereale
GCAGGAGTAGGGTTTTACGCATCCGTGCGGCCCGAACCTAGGTAAACTGCTCGCGTGCACACTTCGATCCGCTCTTTGTGCATCCTCCGCCCCCTTGCCGTACCGAAAAGGGGCTCCGGTCCCATAGGTGTTCCTGGGCGATCAGCTTCCCCGACATCTTTGGCGCGCCAGGTAGGGGGTGCGTCGAGGTTGTGTGAACCCGATCCAGTGTTCACGCGAGCGAAAACTTTAGCAACTTCATCTACTTCATCGACATGCCGCCGAAGAAGAAGGCTTCGGAGGTAGCAGGCCCGTCCGTCGATCCCGCCACCACCAGAGCCAACGGTCGGTGGGGTAGACGATGGCGGAAGGGCGGACGCCGGCGAGGAAACTCACGGCGTCGCCAAGTCCAAGGACAAGACGGACGACCGGGCGCATTCCAAGACTTCGGCGTCCGTACACGCGCCGCGCCCCTCTCAGGAGGTGTCGGACCGGCAGCGGCGTGGTACCCAAGGTACCATACGCTTGCTGGGACAAGGCCAAGCTGGCGGGTCGCGGGACGCTCAAGGCCAACGTGCTGGCACGAGCAAGGCGCGGTCGCCGGGACGAGACCCTGCTCCTTCTAACGCAGTTAGAAGTCCGAGCATATCTCGCTCCTCGCACCGCTCGCCACCGCTCCCCTCCACTCCAGCAGAAGCTCTAGCTCGATCTCAGCTGCTCCTCGACTTCCCTCCAGCGGCAGACAAGGCCGACGACTGGAGGGCCACCATCCAAAGCCTCATCGCCTTCGCCAATAACGACACTCCGCAGCAGCCGACGACGTCGCGGCCGCGGCAAGTTAGCCAGGTGCGGGCTGACGGCGACAAGACCGCCGGGGGTGCAACTACCATGCACTCCCCGCCCCGAAGGCCGAAATCGCCGACTCGCCGGATCAACATCGACGATGACTCCACGGCGTCATCGGATCCACGAGCTCGCCGCGATCAACGCCAAGTCCTCGACGACAGACGACAAGAAGACGCTCGAACTCGCATCGAGCGTCGAAGAGAAGCGCGGCGGCAATCTGACCAGCGCGCTGGGCCCGCTGTCGACGTGCACGCGCCCGGAGAACCAGGCGACTTGCCATACGCGGCAGGTTGTCCAGCGTTCACCCGCGAGCTGCGGCAAGTCCAGTGGCCCAGCATGAAGAACTTCAAGCCCGACGTACCCGAGAAGTACGACGGCAAAACTCATCCGTCAGAGTTCCTCAGCATCTACACCATCACGGTGCAGGCTGCCGGGGGACGAGACGAGAAGATACTCGCGAACTACTTCCCGCTAGTGCTCAAGCCAAACGTCAGATCTTGGCTCATGCACTTGCCGGAGAACTCTATTTCTTCTTGGGCCGACCTGTGCCACCAGTTTGTCGGCGCCTTCACGGGTGGCCACAAACCCCATGGCCAGGAGAGCGATCTCCATATACTTGCCCAGAAAGAAGGAGAGTCCCTACGAAAGTACATCCAGAGATTCAGCCGCGTCCAGCACAACATCCCAGACGTCCACCCTGCCGCGGTTATCAGTGTGTTCCATCAGAAAGTGCGCAACCGCAGGATGAGGGAGGAGATGGCGATGTGCGAGATCCTAGACGTCAGTGAGCTTTATGCCTTGGCCGACAAGTGCGCACGCACTAAAGAGGGGAGGAGATGTCAGGACCCCGATCCTAAGTCACACAGGTCTAGCCTGTGACACATCATATCACTTTGCGGCCTCACGCACGGTATCCCCACGGGTGCCACCTTACCTGGCCCGGGACCGTTTGCGCATTTTGGCACACGTATATGATAGTGTCGCTAGCATCCATATGACAGAGAACCCGGGCCGACATGACTAGTTATAAACCAAAAGTGGCACTAAATTACAGAGACAGGCATACATGACCCAGCAACGAACGTGTCGGTCATCAACGTATGAACCCAAGTCGTAGCAAGCTACAAGGACTTAAAGGAACAACGCGTGACATTTCCCCTAAGGGACAGACACAGGAACGAAGAAGGACACATGCCGGCCAGCCTAAGTGTTCCGGAGCAGTAGCGAGCTACCAAGGCTCGGTGGAAGCACTAGGAGACATTTCCCTGTAAGATAGGCTACCAAAGGTAAACAACTAGGTGTCGGATCCCACACATAGCAATACACATTACACGTACGCATAACATGCAAGTATGTGCTGTACAACATGGCATCACAACATAACTCAACAACTCATATAGATAAGGCCCAGAAGAGCCATCATAGCATTTATTACAGACAGAGGTCACATGACCCAACACACAGAGCATACAGGCAACGGAAGCATAACATGTCTGGGTACAGACAACTACAAATGAAAAAGGCTGAGAAGCCTGACTATCTACAAGATCCTACAAGGGTACAAGATCGTAGCTGAGGTAACAAGCTAAACGTCGAAGTCCACGCGGAACCACTAGCGAGACTGAAGTCTCTCTGCAAAAATATAAATTAAGCAAACGTGAGTACAAAGGTACTCAGCAAGACTTACATCAGAACTAGCTACATATGCATCAGTATCAACAAAGGGGTGGTGGTGTTTGACTGCAGCAAGCCAGCTTTGACTCGGTGGCTATCCTGAACTACGACTGCAAGTAACTCTTTTGAGGTGGCGCACACGAGTCCACATATTCACCAATCAATACACCACTATGGATCCGCTCCCGTCTCCCTACTAGAAGGCCATCCATAGCACTCACGCTTATCTTGCGCGTTTTAGAGTATCCACTTTCACTTGTCTATGAACTATAGAGGCAACCCAGAAGTCCATTTCCGCGGACACGGCTATTCGAATAGATTATGTATAACCCTGCAGGGGTGTACTTCTTCACACACGCTCTCACCACTTACCGCCATTTACACGACATGTACTCGGCAACCTTCAAGCGGAGGCCCAGCGAGGGTGTCGGCCACGACCTGACTAACCACACAAGTCTCTCGTCCAGGTTTATCGCCTATTTGGGTTCCATCCGTGGGGAGATCCGGCCGGGGTGTCGCTCACGGCCCCAAACAATGTGTACAGGGTTCCCGCATCACCAAACGGGCAATCGGTACACCATGCCACGTACCTGCCGCGTCACAGCCCACCCCGAGGGTCAGCGCTGCGCACGACCTCCAATAAACTACAAACACCAGAAACTAGTTGCAACTCCTGGACAGAGATCATGTTGATTAATAAGTCGAGAGAGTCAATTAAGGACCCCAATGTGTGGTAGTAGCTGTTTCATGGACCAACCAACACATAACTCAGTTCCTGAGGACGGCTGCAATGAGACAACCCACCGTGTACTCCTACATGGCCTCTCATCGCTACCTTTACCAAATCGTGTTCACACACTTAGCTCTCAACAGTAGGACATGTTCACCACATTCCAATTCATCCCCGATGAATCAGACCTGACACAACTCTAAGCAATAGCAGGCATAACCAGAAAGCATGAATGAGTAGGCACAACATGGCTCAAACAACTCCTACTCATACTAGTGGGTTTCAACTATTTACTGTGGCAATGACAGGTCATGCAATGGAAAGGGGTTCAACTACCGCAGCAGGTAACAATTGAAGCGTTGTTGTCCTAATGTAGTAAAAGAGAGCAAGAGCGAGAGAGTGGGATTGTATCGGAATGCTCAATGGGGTTTTGCTTGCCTGGCACTTCTGAAGATAACATTGGGTATTCATTGGTGTCATCGATCACATCGTCGGAATACATCTACTGAAAGGGGATAAGCACCGGCAAACAGAGAAAGAACACAATGAATGCAATGCACAATATGATGCATGATCATGACATGGCATTATGTTGTGAGTTGAGCTAATGTAGCTAGCAACAGGTTAAATGAAGTTGGTTTGAATCTAAGATTCAAATTCAAACTCCATATGTGATTATTTAAATGCCATTTAATTGATTTGACCTGATCAACAGGTTTAACTTGTTCTAACATGCATGAAAATGCCATAAACAGATTCCTTGGATTTTTCTGATCATTTTTCATATATAAATTATTTTCATCTGAGCTACGGTTGATTTTATATGATTTTTACAAGTTTTGGCTATTTTTTGAAATAAATAAATCATTTATGATTTATTTAAAATTCCAGAAAATAGATACTGCATCAGCATGACGTCACTCTGGCGTCAGCAGGTCAGCGGCTGGACTAAGTCAAACCTGACGTGTGGGGTCCACACGTCAGTGACACCACAGTTAAACAGGCTTAACTAAACTTAACAGAAGATTAAACTAAACTAAATAGGCACTGGGGCCCACATGTCAGTGTCTTAACTAAATAACTAAGTTAGATAACACTAATTTAAACTTAACTCTAATTAGTTAGGGGCCTGGGCCCACACGTCATTGACCCACAAGGGTCAAATCTGCTCAACGGTTGAGGTCAAACCTGCCGGCGGCTCGCCGCCGGCGAGACCGAACGAGGCGGAGGCTGCGGAAACGGGCTGTGGTGCCCCGTTCGCAGCGTGGCTGGGCTCATTCGAGAGCCCAGACCAGCGCGCATCGAGTGGGGGTGCCAGCCGGGCCTGGGGTGGCCGGAGGCGAGAGCGATGAGCTCGGCCGCGGCGGCCGGAGTTCGGGCACCGTTGGGTTTGGGGTTGTGGTGCACTAGGAGGGGAGAGGGTGCGTGCGTTCGGCTCCTGGGAGCACGGTGAGCATGGTGACGTGCTCGTTTTCGAGTTTGCGCGTCGGTGGCTACGACGGCGACAAGCTCAGCGGCGGCCGGCGACGGTAAGGAAGGGGGCGACAGCTACGGCAAGTTGCAGGCCCCGGGGACAGGGGGAACGGCGGAGGAGCTCACTGCGAGGTCGACGGGGGTCTCAGGAAGCTCGGGGAGGCGCCAACCATCGTGAATTCGCCGATGAGGTCGTCGGCGGCCGAAGGTTGAAGAAGACGAAGACGGCGGCGTTTTGGGGCTTCCGGTGTCGGGCGGCTCGGCGAGGAGGAGGAAAGGGACGAGGCGGAGCTACTGGACGCTTCGGCGAGGCGAGAGGTGGACGGTGGCTGCGGTGGTGACGAGCGGCGGCGACGAGCTCCGCTCGGTGGCTGCGTGCGAGAGGACAGAGGGAAGGGAGAGATAGCAGCGGGTGAGGGTGAGGGAAGAGGAGTCCTCGGGCGTCTGCGTGGCGTCGTTAGGGAGGGACAGGGCTAGCAGGCAGGGTGGAGGTGGCCATGGCGTGTGGCCACGGGCGCCGGGCACGCGCTCCTCCCCCTGGCAAGGAGGAAGACGACAAGGAGGGGACGGTGGCGGGCTGGGCCTGTGGGCCACTGCAGGAGAAGGCCATGTGAGGTAAGCCCAGGTACTTCCACTCTCTCTCTCTTTTCTAAAAAATAGTTTCTGTTTTCTAATTTTCTGCTTTTGTTTTGATTTAATAAAAATGCCAGAACATTTTCATAAATCTTGGGAATATTTGTGGGCACTGTCTGGATTAATTCCAACAACCCTCATTTACTTCCAAGATTATTTGGGCATTTAAAATTTACCTATAGGATTTAAATGTCCAAATGCAATTATCTATGATTTAATTCAAGGATCCAAAATGGCTCCCAAAATTATAAAACCATTTTTGGCAGAGGTTTTAGCCAAGACCAAAAATGATGAACATGTTTGTGAAGGGCACTTTGGATACATTGAAAAGTATTTAGGTTCAACCTAGTTGAGTCCCTTTAGTGCTAGGGTTTCAACATCCCCAATTCAAGTTCATTTAAATTTTAAATATGATGACATGAAGAACAGGCAAGGACCACATGGCTTGATCTAGGGA
Source organism: Secale cereale (assembly GCA_902687465.1). NCBI lineage: Eukaryota > Viridiplantae > Streptophyta > Magnoliopsida > Poales > Poaceae > Secale > Secale cereale. The sequence continues at coordinate 557,110,396 of LR738714.1, forward strand.
TGTGACAGGAGACTCCCCGGAGAGGATGCTGGAGCAGGAGGAACAGATAGTGAGGATGCCGCCCCGGCAAGGAAGAACCGGCGGCGGAACAACAAGAAGAAGAAGAACAAGGAAGTACTGGTCGTTGAGCAGTCCGGCAAGGAGGCTGGCGCCAAGAAAGCTCAGGCTGGTGGCTCCGGCAAGGAAGCTGCCACTGTAGCGGCCGCCGACAAGCAGGACGGCTCCGACAAGCAGTACTGCAAGATCCACCGCACCAAGGGCCACGACCTCCAGAACTACAAAAGGGTCGAGTACCTCGTCGAACAGCAGAAGGCTGAGTACGAGTGACGCGACAAGGAGAAGGCCCAGGGAGGTGGAGGAGAGTCCGGCAAGAAGCGGCCATTCAATGGTCGGGGAGGACGCCGCGGCAAGGCCAAGCAGCGGCAAGGAGATAGACCTCCCCGCGGCCGCGACAAGGACGAAGACGAAGACGACGACGAAGACATGGAGGACGGAGATAACAGCGAGCAGGAGTTCCAGAAGGCCACAGAAGTTCTGTGCGTCGATAGAGGTGCCTCTCTGCAAACTTCCCACCGCCAACTCAAACAATGGGTGCGGGAAGTTAATGCAGCAGAGCCACCCGTCGAGTCGTGCAAACTCCTGAAGTGGTCCAGCACGCCCATCATCTTCGACATTGAGGACCACCCTGACTGCACAACTGCGGTCGGGTGTTTGCCGATGTTGGTTTCACCAACCATCCGCAACCTCAAGGTCACCAAGATGCTGGTTGACGGCGGGGCCGGCCTGAACCTGTTCTCCTCTGCTGTGGTCCGGAAACTACAGATCCCCGACAGCGAGCTCGAGGAAACCGGCACGTTCCAAGGGATCAGCCCGGGAAGGAGCAAGCCGAAGGGGAAAATCACGCTGCCAGTAACCTTTGGCGGAGAGCTGAACTTCAGAACTGAGAGGATTACCTTTGACGTTGCCGATATCCCATTACCTTACAATGGGATACTTGGCCGTCCAGCGCTCGCCAAGTTCATGGCGGCCTCTCATTACGCCTACAACATGCTCAAGATGCCAGGCCCGATAAGCGTCATCTCTGTCCCCGGCGACAAGAAGGACGCGCTTATCTGCGCCGACAAGATTTACCGGGACGCAGCGGCCGCAACACATCGCAAGACACTTGCCGCTGAAGCTCCCGGGGGGAAGAATAAGACCATGTCCGGCAAGAGCTCTGGGGCCCACTCCGGCAAACACACCTCTTCGGAGTGCTGCGCTGCCGTCGAGGACGCACCATCGAGCTCCATCGGCAAGTGCAAGAAAGGAATGGAAGCTCCACCTGCAACCAAGAAGGTGCCCGCCAAGGAGGACGGCACTGGTGGTACTTTCACCATCAGTGCCACGCTCGATCCTAAATAGGAAAGCGCTCGTTGCTTTCCTGCGGGCGAATGTCGACGTGTTTGCATGGCAACCGTCTGACATCCCCGGTGTTCCCAGGAAAGTGATTGAGCACAAGCTTGTCGTTTGTCCTCACGCGCGGCCCGTCAAGCAGAAGGTCAGAAAGCAAGCGGTGGAGCGCCAAGAGTTTATCGCGGAAGAAATCAAGAAGCTGGAAGTGGCAGGCCTTGTCAGAGGTGTACTTCATCCCACGTGGCTGGCCAACCCTGTTGTCGTGCGCAGAGCAAATGGGAAGTGGAGGCTTTGTATAGACTTCACCGATGTGAATAAAGCTTGTCCCAAAGATCCATTTCCCCTGCTGCGCATTGACCAGATCGTTGACTCCACGGCTGGATGTGAGTTGCTTTCATTCCTTGATGCATACTCCGAATACCACCAGATATTCATGGCTGAAGAAGATGAAGAGAAGACCGCGTTCATTACTCCATGTGGCACTTACTGCTTCATACGCATGCCCTTTGGATTGAAGAATGCGGGTTCAACGTTTGCGAGGGTAGTCCACACTGCTTTTGAACCATAGATACATAGGAATGTAGAAGCTTACATGGATGATATAGTGGTCAAGAGCAAGGACAAGGATACCCTGATTCAAGATCTAGATGAAACTTATGCGAATCTGCGCAAGATACAACTCAAGCTTAACCCCGAGAAGTGCGTGTTCGGAGTCCCCTCCGGCAAGCTTCTCGGGTTCTTTGTGTCCTAGAGGGGGATTGAAGCCAATCCCGACAAGATCAAAGCCATTGAGCAGATCGAATCTCCGAAGCGCGTCAAGGATGTACGAAGGCTTGCCGGTTGTGTGGCTGCTCTCAGCAGGTTCATTTCTAAGTCCGCAGAACGCGCCCTGCCGTTTTTCAAAATCTTGAAAAAGGCAGGTCCAATGAAATGGACTCTGGAAGCGGAGGCAGCGCTGCGAGACTTGAAAGGGTACCTGTCCTCCACTCCAATACTTGTCGCACCTAGGCCATAAGAGAAGTTGCTGCTATACTTAGCAGCGACCAATCAAGTGGTTAGTGCTACGTTAGTAGCGGAAAGGGAGGCGGATGAGGAGCCCATAGCCCTGGCAAGCACATCCAGCGACGAGCAGGAGGCTTCCCCGACAAGCTCTGGCCCCGACAAGGATGAGTCTGCGCAGATGCAAGAAGAGGTGCGGAAGAAGATGGTGCAGCGACCAGTTTATTTTGTTAGATCCCTTCTCCAGGGGGCTAGGTCAAGATACTCTGGGGTGCAGAAGTTGCTTTTCGGCCTCCTCATGGCCTCGAGAAAGCTGCGCCACTACTTCCAAGCACATGAGATAACGGTGGTCGCTCGCTTTCCGCTGAAGAGGATATTGCAAAATCCAGAAGCAACAGGCAGGATTGTCGAGTCGGCACTGGAGCTGTCAAGCTTTGGCCTCAAGTTTGAAAGTACTTCTACTATCCAGAGCAGAGCATTGGCGGAGTTCATAGCAGAATGGACACCAACGCCAGACGAAGAAATTCCAGAAACAAGCATCCCCGTCAAAGAAGCGAGCAAAGAATGGATAATGTACTTCGATGGTGCCTTCTCGCTGCAAGGCGCCGGCGCTGGCGTGCTACTTGTCGCGCCCGCCGGCGAGCACCTCAAGTACATCGTCCAAATGCACTTTCCCAAGGAGCAAGCGACGAATAATACTGCAGATTATGAAGGTTTGCTTGCCGGCCTCAGAATCACAGCAGAGCTTGGGATCAAAAAGCTGATTGTGCGGGGTGATTCGCAGTTGGTTGTCCGCCAAGTAAACAAGAACTACCAGAGTCCATTGATGGAAGCTTACGTCGACGAAGTGAGAAAGCTTGAAGAGCAATTTGAAGGCCTACAGATGGAGCACGTTCCAAGAGCTCAAAATGACGTCGCAGACGGCCTGTCAAAGTGTGCTGCACTAAAGCTACCTGTGGAACCAGGGATCTTTGTGCTCAAGTTAACTCAACCATCCGTTACACCATCAATTGGACAAAGTAAGAAGAGAAAGTTGGTCTCTGGTGACTACTTGCCGGCAGAACTTCCTGAAGCCGCCGCCAAGGTCCGCAAGACCAACGACAAAGCCGCCGCCAAGGTCCCCAAGACCCTAGCGTTTGTACAGTTGAAGCAGGCGTTCCCGACAAGTTTTGCCCCGACAAGATTGCCGGGGAACGTCCAGCTCCGGCCGAGCCACAGGTTCTTGCCGTAGAAGCTGACGTTCCCGCAGCAGCACTGATGCCTTTAGTCCTTGTTGTTGAGCCTCAGGCTCCAGCATGGGCGCAACAGATTGTCCGTTTCCTTCAAACTGGAGAACTTCCCGAAGAGCCAGAAGAAGCAGAAAGAATAACCCAGCAGTCAAGTATGTATCAGTTTATCGGCGATGAACTGTACAGAAGAAGACTCAACAGTGTCAGATTGAAGTGCATTCTCCGGGAAGATGGGCAAAAGCTGTTGGCAGAGATACATGGAGGCATATGTGGCCACCACATTGGCGCAAGAGCACTTGCCGGCAAGGCGTTCCGGCAAGGTTTCTTTTGGCCAGAAGCCCTCCAGGATGCAACTGCACAAGTAACCAAGTGTGAAGCGTGCTAGTTCCATGCCAAGCAAATACATCAGCCAGCTCAAGCTCTCCAGACGATCCCTTTGTCCTGGCCATTCTCGGTCTGGGGGCTCGACATCCTCGGCCCTTTTCCCCGCGCAGCCGAGGGCTTTGAGTACTTGTACGTCGCCATCGACAAGTTCACAAAGTGGCCGGAAGTGGAACCAGTGAGAAAGGTGACCGCACAGTCAGCAGTCAAGTTCTTCAGGTCAATCGTTTGCCGTTTCGGAATCCCTAACAGGATCATCACCGACAACGGTACACAATTCACAAGTCGCACCTTCATGCAATATGTCCAAGACCTTGGCGCCAAGGTCTGCTTCGCTTCTGTTGCTCACCCGAGGAGCAATGGTCAAGCGGAGAGGGCAAACGCTGAAGTGCTGCGCGGACTCAAGACAAGAACTTTCGACAGGCTGCACAAATGCGGAAGAAACTGGATTGATGAGTTGCGGGCGGCTCTTTGGTCAATCAGAACGACACCAAATCGAGCCACTGGACAGACACCCTTTGCTCTTGTCTATGGAGCAGAGGCAGTTCTCCCCACGGAACTCGTATACGGCTCGTCTCGAGTGCTCGCTTACGATGAGCTCGAGCAAGAGCAGTTGCGGCAAGACGACGCACTGCTCCTTGAGGAGAACCGTCTCCAGGCTGCTGTACGAGCTGCTCGATACCAGCAAGCTTTGCGCCGCTAGCATAGCCGCAAAGTTAGGGCCAGGAGTCTCGAGGAAGGCGATCTTGTTCTTTGGCGCGTTCAGTCCGCCAAGAATTCCAACAAGTTGACGCCGAAGTGGGAAGGCCCTTATCGGGTGAGACAAGTCACAAGGCCCGGCGCTGTCTGCCTTTAGACCGAAGAGGGCTTACCGGTGAGCAACTCCTGGAACATTGAGCACCTTCGCAAGTTTCACCCATAAGGCGCGGTTGCCGTGATCCGCTCCGGCAACCACCTTTTGTACAAGTCTTGCCGCTGTTGCATGTAAACCTTTGTACAAAGCCGGGCGCAGACCCCGTGCATCAGTAGAACTTTTGTGCCTCGCACAACTTGTCGTTTTCATGCCTTTTCGTTTTTCTTGCATGTACTATCTGACACTTTGTGCAGCACGCATCCCCGGTAAGCAATAATGAGCCGCAAGGCTCCATATCGTGGGGATTTTCCTTTTTTTCTCTCAAGCAGAAGAAGTTTTTCCTCGCGCACAAGTTTACCGGGGGGGAAGGAGACAGTGGTATGGACCAAATGCCATTCAAGAAAGCCTCGCCTTGCCGGGAAGCAAACAACACAAAAGCTAAGTCGCCAAAGTTTGAGGATTCAAATTTTTAAATTTCAAAGTTATCTTCCTTGAACGACCGCACTTTGTATGGAAAACCTGTGCGCAGAGGAACCTACTCGTAGCTAGCCGCGCCCTTACTTTGTTTCGAGCACGCTCAATGGCTTAAGTGTGCTGCGACAAGTGTCGCGCCCTTACTTCGTTTTCGAGTTCGGTCAACAACCTAAGTGTGCTACGACTAGCTGCGGCGAGGTTTCTTGCCGGTAACGGCATTGCCAGCAGGCTGCTGAAGTTTCGCACTCAGCGCTCGCGGCAAGGCTCCTTTTGCCGGCAAGTTCCCTAAAAGCGTAGGGTAAAAGCATACAAAGCAAAGAAGTCGAGTAGAGGAAATAACACTACATTAACTACCCAAAATAAAGTTATGATACAAAATGACTTATCGCTGTTCTAATAGACTATTGTTTGTAACATGGCTGGCAGCGACAAAGGAAGCAAAAAGGAAAACAGCCTAGTCCGCGCAGTCGCCGTCGACTCTCTTGATCTTGCCCACCTTGGCCACGATGGGTGCGACAAGGGTCTTGAGCGCCTCCTGGTCGGCGTCGGGCGGCAAGGTCCTGAGGACGTTATCGAGGTTGAGTCCTGGGTTGCGGTAGGCTATCTTCATCAGCACCCTCTCCATGACTCCTGTGCAAAGCCTGCGCGCCTCGTTCGCCAACTGCGTGGGGATCCTCTCCC
>LR738714.1:557116414-557188335 GCA_902687465.1 Secale cereale
TAAGCAATAATGAGCCGCAAGGCTCCATATCGTGGGGATTTTCCTTTTTTTCTCTCAAGCAGAAGAAGTTTTTCCTCGCGCACAAGTTTACCGGGGGGGAAGGAGACAGTGGTATGGACCAAATGCCATTCAAGAAAGCCTCGCCTTGCCGGGAAGCAAACAACACAAAAGCTAAGTCGCCAAAGTTTGAGCATTCAAATTTTTAAATTTCAAAGTTATCTTCCTTGAACGACCGCACTTTGTATGGAAAACCTGTGCGCAGAGGAACCTACTCGTAGCTAGCCGCGCCCTTACTTTGTTTCGAGCACGCTCAATGGCTTAAGTGTGCTGCGACAAGTGTCGCGCCCTTACTTCGTTTTCGAGTTCGGTCAACAACCTAAGTGTGCTACGACTAGCTGCGGCGAGGTTTCTTGCCGGTAACGGCATTGCCAGCAGGCTGCTGAAGTTTCGCACTCAGCGCTCGCGGCAAGGCTCCTTTTGCCGGCAAGTTCCCTAAAAGCGTAGGGTAAAAGCATACAAAGCAAAGAAGTCGAGTAGAGGAAATAACACTACATTAACTACCCAAAATAAAGTTATGATACAAAATGACTTATCGCTGTTCTAATAGACTATTGTTTGTAACATGGCTGGCAGCGACAAAGGAAGCAAAAAGGAAAACAGCCTAGTCCGCGCAGTCGCCGTCGACTCTCTTGATCTTGCCCACCTTGGCCACGATGGGTGCGACAAGGGTCTTGAGCGCCTCCTGGTCGGCGTCGGGCGGCAAGGTCCTGAGGACGTTATCGAGGTTGAGTCCTGGGTTGCGGTAGGCTATCTTCATCAGCACCCTCTCCATGACTCCTGTGCAAAGCCTGCGCGCCTCGTTCGCCAACTGCGTGGGGATCCTCTCCCAGAGCTGCTGGAGGGCCGGCGCCACTCCCCTGAAGAACAAGCTTAGCTTGGCGCTGTGAGGGAGGTTCTCGTCGGTGGAGTATCCGAGGTGCTCCGTCCCCAGCCCCGCCATCTCCCTGTCGATATCAGCGGCGGCGGCGACAAGCCCCTCGGTCCAGTGCTCCACCGTCAGCCTGACGTTGTTTTGGGAGAGGGTGGCGCTGTCCAACAGTGCCCTCTCAGCCCTGAGGTCCTCCTTCAGCTTCGTCTCCCGATTTCTGGCACTGTCAAGTGATGCGGTGAGGGTGGACAGCTTCAACTCCAAGTCTGCAACGGAATCCTTGGCAATGGCGAGCTCCTTGCCCTTGTCGGAGAGACGGACCTGCAGCTCGGAGTGGCTGTGGGCGTCCTTCTCCCTCTCCGACACGAGCGCAGCAACCTTCTCCTCGCTCGTTTTCAAGTGGATCTCCAGTTGCGCCACCCTCGCCTCCAAGTCTCTCTTGGCGGTCTCAGCAGCTGCAGCGGCGTCCTTCGCCTCCTGCTAAGCTCCGCCAAGGGACTGTTCGCGCGCAGCAAGGTCGTCCTCGTGGCTGTCGAGGTCGACTTTCCGCTGCGTTAGTTCACCTTCCCGCTGAGACAGCTCTTCGGCGGCGAGCCGTTGCTGCTCTTCTGCTTCGGCCTTCTCGAGTATGAACGCCTGATGCGCCTCGGCGAGCTCCTCCCGCTCCTCCGCCAAGGATCGGAGGGCCGCCTGGTTGGCGGCCCGGAGCTCTTCGGCGCGCTTCTCCAAGTCGACGCCCGCCTTGGCGGCCAGAGCCTCTCGGGACTCCATCTTGGCCTGCCTGGCACGGTACAGGGCCAGAAGCCTCCGCAGAAGCTGCTCCTCCTCGGGCTCGCTACTGCTGCCGGGCGCGTCGACAAAATTCAGCCCGGCGGAGGCGAGGACTTCCCCATCAAAGACCTCTCCCTCCGCGGGCGCCCTTGACGTAGATGCCTACGGGAGCTGAATGAAGACCCCGTTTCCAGCCACCAGGTAGGCGCCAGTTTCGGCCGCGGCAGCAGCAGGGTCGGTGGTCGGCGCAGCGTCTGATGCTTCTGCGGCCTCAGGGCCCTCAGTGCGACCGCCGGTCCCTCCTCAGCTGCCGCGTCGGCGGCCTTGGCTGCCTCTTCGACGGCGGGCTCGTCAGTACCGATCGCCTCTTCGGTAGCCGCGGCGTCACCAGTGTTGCCGCGCGCGTCCTCCTCGGTGGCGGCCTCCGTCTCCATAGGCTCTGGAGCGGACGAGTCTGAAGACAAGAAAAGAAGAAGAAAGAAGAATGGTCAAGCAAATATCCAAAAAAGAGAAATCCAAGAGAAGAAAAGAACAAGGGTTACCTGCGTGGGCCTCTTCTTCGATGGGGTTCCTCGCCGGGGAGTCCTCCCTCGGCGGCGTAGTGGTAGCCCCCGCAGGCGGAGGGCCGCTGGCGCCTTCCCTTGGCGGGGTGCTCGCCCTTGGCGGAGTACTCGCTCTTGGCGGAGTACCCGCCCTTGGCGGGGTGTCCTCCCTCGCCGGGGAGCTCCTCCTTGGAGGAGAGGTCGAGACACGCGGCTCGTCGGGAGCGATCTCTTGGCGCTCCTGAGGCTGCTGCTCTGCTTCTGCACAAGTCCACGAACGAACAAAACATTAACAAGGATAAAAAGCCCATGCGCGCCCGACAAGCGGAGAGTGGTCAGAAGACTTACGCTGGGGGCTGCGCTGGGGGCTGCTCTGCGGAGCAGCTGCCTGGTCCGGCAAGCCTGTCGCAGGCGCATCCCCTGCTGCTGCGATGGGCTCGTCCTCAAGGTCGACCACTGGGATCTTGGCCCTCTTCGCCGCCCTCTGGGCCAGGATCCTGGAAGACAGACAAAATCAGAATCAGGCGAAGAAAGTTCAAGACAAGAGCAACAAAAATCGAAGGAAACAAGAGTTGCCAGTACTTACTCTTCCTCCTCTTCGTCAGAACTGAGCACGGAGAAATCAAAATCCGCCTCGCGCGTCCCGGCGCGAGGAGCTGGACGGGTAGGCTCCCTCGGCCGCTTGGCGGGAGCAGGGACGGTGGTCCGAGAAGACCCCGCTCCAGTTGTTGCTGAGGCACGAGGGGCGGCAGGAGCGTTAGCCCCAGCCCGAGAAGACCCTCCTCCAGCCGATGCTGAAGCGCGGGGCACTCCCTTAGCGGCCTTTCTCGCCGCGGTGGCATGTGTCGGACGGCGCTGCGGTTGCTGGCCCGCCGGCTGCCCCGCCACGTCTGCGGCTTTGCGGAGGCGCCTCCTCGCTGGAGCCGGAGGGCTTGCCGGTGGCGATGAACTACCCGAGGATGAAGAAGAAGAGTCGAGATTCAGAGACCCACCTGAGTCTTCGGCGGAATCGCTCGATCCGGCGCCCTGATCGGCGGGCCCGCTCGACTCTGTGCCTTGCTCGGCGGCCTCGCTTGTCCCAGCGGGTTGCCCGGCAGGCTTTATCACTTTGAGGAGCTCTTCCTCCTCGGCCAGACTTACCGCCTCCGCTGCATCCGCCTCCTCCAAAGTATATCCGAATTCGCCCGCGGCCCTGGCTGAAGCTGCCTCCTCCAACCTGGTGGCAATATAAGCCATCTCCTGGTCGGTGGTGTCGCGGGTGAGGCCTCTCTTCTCGTCGGGATTGATTGGCTGCTCCACCAAGTTGTCGAAGAACGTTTGCACGGCTTCGTTAGAAGGCTCCCGCCAAGTGGGGTCAATCCCATGGGAGTCACACCACGGCATCGCCGCGCGGATAGCGCTGAGCGACGAATTGTTGCATAGCGGAACTACGCCCCGCGGCAATGCGAACCACTCTGGATGTTTGGGGTCGTGATTGAATAGCTCATGGAGCATTCCGTTGAGCTCCATGACCGTGAAATTGTAGTTGAGGCCTGGGGGCAGCCTCATAAAGTCTGTCGCGTTACCAAACTCCCAAGCAGGCCTTTTCCTCTCCTGCAAGGGAGCGATGCGGCGGCGAAGGAAATCTGCTCCGACAGCCCCTACAGTGAGCCTGGCTTGCCGGAGGCGAAGAATCCTAGTGATGGCTATCTTCAGCTTGTCGTCCTCAGGGGCCAGGTCACTCCAGTCATTGCCGCGCACTATTGCAACTTGGCGCAGGGAAGTGAACTGCTGCGGTTCATCCTCCATGATCCAGCACCAGTTGGCCCTCCACTCCTCCCACTTGCCGCGGAGCTCCCCAGTCAAGTAGGCCTCTTTCTTATGGAGCCTGAAGATCCAAGAAATTCCGCCGGACAAAGGAGACCCAGACTCGACTCGAGGCATAAAATAATGGCGGAAGAGAGCTACATTGGGGTAGACTCCGACAAAGTTCTCGCACAGATGTGCGAAAACTGCCATGGTCAAGAAAGCATTTGGGGTGAAATCAAGGAGATGAAACCCGTAGGTATTCATAATATCACAGAAGAACTCCGAGTAGGGCGGGCAGAGCCCGCAGTAGAAGAACAAAGCAAAAAAGGCATATCCTCCCGGAAACATGTCGCAGGCTTCAGCGGGGAGTACCTTGGTGCACGGGTGCGCTTTTGTCTCCCTCGACCAGAAGAGGTAGAAGGAGTCCTTCAGCTCCTCCGCGCTGAGCCTCGGCGGGAAGACCGCCATCTTCTTCCGCATTGATGCTAGCTTCAGCGCCCTGGCAGTCTTCGCGGCTTTCGCCTTGTCGCCCTTCGGGGCCATGGCGGGGACGGCGAGGGAAGTCGACGGCGCTGGAGAGGCTGGCGGCGGCGGAGGAAGGGCGGAGCGCTGCTCTCTTTCGACCTTCGGGGAGGAAGGGAGCGGCGGGGGTTTCTGGAGGATGAAGAAGAAGTGGGCGAATGGAGGGAACTGCCCCTATTTCCCCTGCTTTTAAGGGGGAGAGGGGGACGTTCCGCATTTTCCCCATTAAAGAAACAGGCCACGATCTCTCCCACGATGCCGCAATCGACGCGTGCCGTTAGGGAGGGGCGTGGTGGATACGGAGTGGGATGCGGCGCGCCGTGGGCCGCGTGTGCCCGTGCACTGTTTTGGGCCTGGCCCAACAGCGCTCGGCACCGTGTGTGGCCCAGGCCCGGGGGCTCCTGTCGGTGTACTAAAGTAGGGGTACCTTAGTATCCCGACTTGTGCACGGGCAGTAGCAGCGTCCCGTGGCAGGGCTTGCCACGCGCCCGCCAAGGCCCACTATGGTTCCTTTGGAGCCATTTAAGAACAAAGTATTCAAGTTAAAGAAACAAGACCCCGGCAAGAGGAGCTTGCCGGGAAGGCCGCTCCAGGCTCAAGACCACTCCTTTGGCACAAGACCCTGGCAATAGGAGCTTGCTAGGAAATCCAAACATGGCATTTCAGGAGACTTGCCGCGACGCACCATGCGTCCCGGCAAGGCCCGGGGAGCAACAAGCCCCCGGGCGCGACAAGTTAACAACCGCGACAAGGTGCGAGCCGCGGCAAGCTTCCACTACGTGCACGTGCTCCAGCTCATCCGGCCACGCGTCGTCCTGGAGCCCTTCCAGGCGCACGTGGCGGAAGGCTGTGCAGCCTGGGGTACACGGTGGCGAGCTGCGATGACGAGGCCACCATCGTGGCGAAGGGAGACGCCCTGACGGACGCTTTTTTGCTGTGGGGACCCCGACTTAGAAGTCGAGATCACCGATTACACGTGTACAGTGATCCCAGAGATCAATGCTCACTGAACACACAGAAGCTGAAATAACAAGAGTCTTACATCCATACAAATAGTCTTACACGAATTAAGGCCGTTATGGCCAAGTCTTACATAGATAGAGCCTCACGGGCCGAATAGCAAATATCTCAAGTAGCGGAAGTCTTCGATAAAACGGGTAGAACCCATGCCATCTGCCTTAACCCTACAGGCATTCTGACTGGGACAGCGTCCTAGTTCGCATGGTCGTCTCCAAAGAACTCTTCCTCATAATCCTGCTCTTCCATGCCTGGCCAATTAAATAACCAGTGGCAAGCCAATGAGTACTTTGAATGTACTCGCAAGCAACCCATGATGTGGTTCAAGTAACAATGCAATTGAATAATAATGAACGTTCTAGCAGGAGGCTAGAACAAAATGTTGTCATCAAGCTTATGCATCAATAACCTCGCGTAACCTCGAGAACAGGTTACCGACATCAACATGAATATAATTCATCTCACTGAGTCAAGTCACCAGCTTGACTCATCACACACAATGTATCACCAAGAAGTAAAATTTTGGACATAGTTTAAGTAGCACCACCCAACTGTCCATGACCGTGGACACGGCTATTCGAATAGTTTTACACTCTGCAGAGGTTGCGCACTTTACCCACAAGATCCGGGGAACTACCGTGTCATCCACGACCCGCGGTACCTCAAGTACCCGGGGTAAGCGCCCGGTCATTACCTTTCCTTAGACGACACTAACATAGAGTCCACTCGTTGGCACACGGCCCTCGGGTACAAACAATAGATCACAGGACTTGCCCAAATTTCAATGTTCACGCGTACCCGAAGGGACCAACGGTGTGTCCGGTGCCCTGTGAAAACAGTCATGGCCGCCTATCCAAGCACGACCCCGTCCCGGGAAAGACCTCAAGTCTACCCGTCACTAGTAATGCGGGCACTATGCTAGTATCGACCTAAGTAATCAATAAAGCCCCGTCCCACAAGGGGTAGTGTGGTTGCACATGTTTGGTTGGGACGGTAGTCACACATAAATCTAATCCATCATTCCACCATGCACATGATATTACTGGCACATCACTTCTTCCTCAAGTGATGACCTAACTCTTCATCACCCTCGGGCATTAGGGGCACCCGATGGGTTCATGCAAAGTTTTCAACTACGGGGGTTCATATCACACATGCAACATATGAGCATCAGGACCAACTATTGCAGGTCATCTAGCACATAGCAAGATTAATCAATAAAGCATGCATCATGTGGGGGTTCATCTCGGTTACCATCGTAACCCTAATCATCATGTATCGGAACCAAACGGGTTCCGAGGAACAAGTGTATCATGGTCAAAGGGCTGCTTGCCTGGATTGGCTTGGTCTTCAAAGTCTTCTAGTCCTTCTCCTTCTTCTTCCACAGCAACTTCGTCAAATACGGGATCTATTCGTCGCATAATAACCACGGAAAAATAAGAATACAAACAAAACAGAAAAACCAAAGTGCTCAAAAAAATGTCAACTCATTTTTGTAAAATACTAGAGAGTTTTCTAAGATGGGGAAAAATCTTAGTTGGAGTTTTGGAGTTGCAGAATAGGACATATTGATTTTTGAACAGGAGTTATACTGCTCAAATTTGAATTTAAATTTGAACAGTACAGAAAAGTTCCATGGATTTGAATGAAAGTAGTACCATTAAATAGGTTGGAATATTACAAGATTTTAGGAGTTGGAATTATTTAATTTGGATCAATATTCTTTTCTGCATAAATGTTTAAAACATTAACAGAAAAGAAAAAGAGAAAAAGGGTCCTGTGCACTGGGCCAGAAGTGGCCACAGTGCTCGGCCCAAACGGCTCGGCCTGGCCGCACGGAGCCAGCGCGCGCGCACGTCAGGTTTCAAACCTGACGGGCGGGGCCCGTGGGTCAGTGGCTCAGAGGAGGGGAGAGAGGTGGGGGGATGACAGGCGGGGCCCGCCAGTCATCTCTAACCCCGCGGTCACGGTGGCGGCGAGCTCACCGGCGTCGACTCCGGCCATGGCCATGGCAACAGAGGCCAGGGACGGGTTCAGCGTCGTGTTGCGGTTGCAACGGTGGTGGCGCGGCACGGCGGGGAGCCCTGGTTCGCCGGCGATGAGGTGCGACGGCGGAGGCTCGTCGGAGGTCGGTTGCAGCGGCCGTTTCCGACTGCGGACAGAGGGGGAAAGAGAGGGGAAAGAGTCAGTGGCGTGCTGCGGTTCCGAAACGGGCGGAAGGAGCGGCCGGGGAGGCCTGTACCTCGAGATCGCCGGCGGCCCGACGCGGCGGAGCTCCGGTCGATCCCGAGCGCAGGGGTGCTCCGGGGCTGAACTGAGGGTGCAGGAGGGACTAGAGGAGAGCTGTGGGGCTGGTGGTGGTGTTGGAAGGGCTCGGGGAGGCCTATTTATAGGGCCCCGACGAGGACCCGTGGTCCAGTGCGCCGGCGAGCTCCGGCTCGTCGCTAAAGCGCATGGGAGGCTGCGGGAGTGAGTCAGGGGTGTTGCTGGACGAGTCCCACGCCCAGCTGAGGCAAGAGGAGGAGCGGGGGAGCAGCAGGGATGCGCGCGCGTGTGGAGCAGAAGACTGGCCGAAGCGGGCGGCCGGTGCGCGTGCGGCGACGCTCACTGGAGGGCGCAGGAGGAGGGGGGACAGCGCCGGTGACGTTGCGGACGTCGAGGCGCCTCGACTGGCGCGAGGGGGAGGATCGAGGTGGTCGGGGACCAACGATTGGCCCGAGCCAGCGTGTGAGCCGCACTGTTCACGCGCTCTGGAGCGCGCGTATGGCTGGCATCAGCACGCTCTCGCCGGCTTGGTCCATTCCAGCGTGCCCAACAGTGTCTGGTGAGTAGAGGGAGTAGTAAAGAATTGCCCTAAGGCCTTGGATGCTCTGTGGTGTAGAGAGAGAGAGGGAGGGTGCTGGTAAAAATGGTGAAAGATGGGTGCACAGCAGGGTAAAGCTGGGGTTTCACCCCCCCCCAATCATGGAGATGAGGTGCTGGGGGAGTTACTGGGGTTTGCTAGTAACCCCATGAGTCTGTGGTAAAGAGCTGAGGCCATGGAGAAAAGTGAACGTGGTAAAAATAGAGGTTTTCAGATTTCTGCAGAAGGTGTTTGATCATGGTTTGATCAAGTAAATGAGATCCAATTGACATGGCACTTGACAGGGTTGAAAGACATGAGAAAATAGGGTGCTTCACCAAATTTGGCCCCATTTGAAGAAACTAGCCAATGTAACTTTGGTGAACCCTAGAAATCAACAGAAACAGTTTCATCTTGATTGAGTCAAGCTAATCATCTCCCCTTGATGCACCACTTGGTGTAGCATCATCATTTGGGGTATTGATCATGCTCACAAAGTTTGAGGCTCCAGATAAAAAGTTGGTAATGTAAAGTTGTTCAAATTTGCATTTGAACAGAAAGGGTTTTGAGGTGATCTGATCAAGTTGCTCTATTCCAAATCTTGTGCCATTTGGTCTAGGTGCCTTATTAGGCTATCCTAGCATGTGCACCAAATTTGAGAGCATTAGGACAAGTTTGGCAATGTAGAGTTGCTCAAACTTCAAATATGGACAGAATGGTTATGAAGGGGTTTGAGGGGGTTTCCTTGATCTCCAATGCATGAGGCTTTGCAAGATCATCAACTATGCCATATATGACATGATAGAATTTCCCTGGAATTTTTGGAGAAAATTTCCTTTGTAAATATTTCAAAAGCTTGAAATATCCAGAAAGGGTTTTAGAGGGTTTAGCCCATTATTTTGAACATGACCAAGTGTTGAAACTCTTATATATGGACATTATATGTCCTCTGAGTCTCTCTGAATTTTGGCAAATATTTTTGAAATAGGTAAATAATTTTTCCCTATTAAAGACCATTTCTGGCCTTAAGAAAAAGCTTTTAAATAAAATAGGAAAATAACTTTTAAAATTATACCTTTGTGGTTTCTGGGAGTCCTATGACTACTAGGTATCAAATAAACCTTTTGAAATAATTTTCTCACCCTTAATCAAGTACTTGCAGTGCAAACCTCAATTCAGGGGTTTTTGGAAAACTAAATTTATAAAATACTTTTTGGCCAAATTAATTTTGTAAGAAAATACTATACTGCTATATAACACTTGGCATGATCATTGGGCAGGAGTTTTGAGTATGGAGATGAAATCTACAAGAGATCATAGTTGACTTTAATGAGCACAAGAAAAAGCAAATGCAGAAAAACTCAATTTCAAATAAAGGCCAAATGATGCTAAAAATTTTTGCTGGTCCAAATTTTCATGCTTCAAAGTTACAAATAACATGTTACAAAATGCAGGGTGTGACAGACCTACCCCCCTTACAAGAATCTCGTCCCCGAGATTCCTAAACTAGGGCTTAAAAGAGGTCGGGAAACTCGGATCTAAGATAGTCTTCTCGTTCCGAGGTTGCTTCCGCTTCGGTGTGGTTGCTCCACTGGACCTTGAAGTACTCGATGGTACGGCTTCGCGTACGTCGTTCTGCTTCGTCCAGGATACGAATGGGCTTCTCGCGGTAGGTCAAATCAGGCTGCAGATCAATGGCTTGGTGATCCACATCCTTGTAGAGACTGGGCTTGTTTGGAACCTGGAGACATTTCCGGAGTTGTGACACATGGAACACATTGTGCACATCGGATAGCTCAGGTGGTAGTTCCAACTGATAAGCCACTTCTCCTCGTCGTGCAGTGATCTCAAAGGGTCCAATGAACCTTGGTGCGAGCTTCCCCTTGACATGGAAACGCTTGGTTCCCTTCAGAGGAGTCACCCGCAGGTACACATGGTCCCCAACATGGAAACTCATGTCTCGGCGTCGAGTGTCAGCATAACTCTTCTGCCTTGACTTGGCTGCCTTTAATCGCTCTCTGACTAGTTGGAATTGCTCTTCTGCTGCGCGGAGAATATCCGGTCCAAAGACTAGTCCTTCTCCAGTCTCTGACCAGTTGAGGGGTGTGCGACATCTGCGTCCGTACAACGCCTCAAATGGTGCCATCTGAAGGCTTGACTGGTAACTGTTGTTATAGGAGAACTCGGCAAAAGGGAGACAGTCTTCCCACTTGGCTCCATATGCCAGGACACAGGCTCGGAGCATGTCCTCGAGAATCTGATTGACTCGCTCAGTTTGACCTCCGGTCTGTGGGTGGAAAGCTGTGCTGAAAGACAACTTGGTTCCCAAGGCTTCTTGGAACTTCTTCCAGAACCTTGAGGTGAACTGGGTTCCTCGATCTGACACGATCTCCTTGGGAACACCGTGAAGACTTACGATTCGGTCGATGTAGAGAGCTGCCAGCCGGTTGCCATCATAAGTGGTCTTGACAGGAATGAAATGAGCTACCTTGGTCAAATGATTGACTATGACCCAGATAGAGTCATGTCCTCTATTCGACCTTGGTAATCCAGTGACGAAGTCCATTCCGACTTTGTCCCACTTCCACTCAGGAACCTTGAGTGGTTGAAGCAATCCAGCGGGTCGCTGATATTCAGCCTTGACCTTTTGGCACACATCACACTTTGCAACATAGGTTGCAATCTCTCTCTTCATACCGTGCCACCAGAATCGTGCCTTCAAGTCTTGGTACATCTTGGTTCCTCCGGGGTGGATGGAATACGGGGTGTCGTGGGCTTCTTGCAGAATCAGCGTCTTCAACTCGGGGCTGTTTGGTACGCAGAGACGACCTTTGTACCAAACAATCCCGTGCTCGTCTTCAGAGAATCCTGGGGCCTTGCCCATCTTCATCTTCCTCTTGATACCTTCAATGCTTGCGTGTCCATCTTGAGCCTTCTTGACGTCGTCCATCAGGGTTGGTCTGACTTCCAAATGATCCAGAAATCCGGGGGTGACCAATTCCAAACTGAATTGCTCGATCTCCTTAAACAAGGCTGGCTGTCTTTCTTGAATAATGACATTCAAAGAGCAAGCCTTCCTACTTAAGGCATCGGCCACCACGTTGGCCTTCCCAGGGTGATACTGAACACTGAGGTCATAATCCTTGATGAGTTCCAACCATCTCCGCTGCCTCATGTTCAGTTCTTTTTGGGTGAAAATATACTTCAGACTTTTGTGGTCTGTGTAAATCTCACACCGTTTCCCTAGGAGGTAATGCCGCCATGTCTTCAAGGCATGAACTACTGCCGCTAGGTCAAGATTGTGAGTAGCGTAGTTCTCCTCATGAGGTCGTAGCTGCCTGGAGAGGTATGCTATGACGCGGCCTTCTTGCATCAGGACGCTTCCCAATCCGGTTCGAGAGGCATCACAATATATCACGAACTCCTTGTGAATATCAGGTGTTGCCAGAACTGGGGCGGTGGTCAATCTCTTCTTGAGCTCTTGGAAGCTCTCTTCGCATTTTGGCGTCCACTCGAACTTCTTGTCCTTCTTGAGGAGCTGAGTCATTGGTCGTGCAATGCTAGAGAATCCTTCCACGAACTTGCGGTAATAGCCCGCCAATCCGAGGAAGCTTCTGACTTCCTTGACGGTCGTTGGAGAATGCCATTGGGTCACAGCTTCGATTTTTGCAGGATCAACAGATAATCCTTCCTCGGTCAAGACATGACCTAAGAATCCAACTTTGTGCAGCCAAAACTCACACTTGCTGAACTTGGCATACAGTTGGTGCTCACGAAGCTTATCTAGGACCATCCTCAGATGCTGCTCATGTTCTTCCTCCGACTTCGAGAACACGAGAATGTCATCAATGAAGACAACAACGAACTTGTCCAAATATTCCATGAAGACTTTATTCATGAGATACATGAAGTAAGCTGGGGCATTGGTTAACCCAAAAGACATGACCGTGCACTCGTACAGGCCATATCTGGTTACGAATGCCGTCTTCGGAATATCTTGGGGTCTGATCTTCAGCTGGTAATACCCAGATCTGAGGTCGATCTTGGAGAATACCTTGGCTCCGCTGAGTTGATCAAACAGATCTTCGATCTTGGGAAGTGGGTACTTGTTTTTGATTGTAACTTCATTGAGGGAACGATAGTCAATGCATAAGCGGATGGTACCGTCCCTCTTTGCCACAAACAGAACAGGAGATCCCCAAGGGGAGGCACTCGGGCGGATAAATCCTTTCCGTAGCTGCTCTTCTAGCTGCTTCTTCAGCTCGGCTAGTTCTTCCGTCCCCATTTTATAAGGCTTCTTATAGATGGGTCCTGCTCCGGGCATGAGCTCAATGATGAACTCAATGTCACGGTCAGGGGGCATTCCTGGTAGTTCATCCGGAAAGACATCAGGATACTCACATACCACCGGTACTTGGTCTAGCCCAACTTCAGACAGACAGTTGACTTTAGCGGCTTGAGCAGAAGAGGAGTTGGGGGCAAACTTGACTTCTACACCTTGGTCATTGGTCACAGTGACTGTCCGATTGGCACAGTCTAACAAGCCTTGGTGCTTGCTGAGCCAATCCATCCCTAAGATCACATCCAAGCCTTGCGATCTCAGGATGATAAGGTCTGCTAGGAAGTCTACACCGTTAATGGTAATACTGACTCCTTTACAGCCTATCTTGGCTCTCATCTCGGCTCCGAGGGTTTGTACCACCATAGGGTTATTCAGGGGTGTAGGGGTCATGCCACTTTTTAATGCAAATCTTTGAGTGACAAATGAATGCGTTGCTCCAGAATCAAACAAGACAGTTGCAGGTGCTGAGTTGACAAGGAACGTACCTAGCACGACGTCCGGGTCTTCCTGGGCTTCTTCAGCAGTGACGTGATTCACACGCCCCTTCCCATAGTTCGGTGGATTGCGAGGAGCCGGGTTCCTTGGTGGCATTCCACGGCCTTGTCCCTGGTTCTGCGCATTGGGGCGCGGGGCATCAGGCTTCTTATTGGGGCACACCCTGGAGATGTGTCCAGGCTGACCACACCCAAAACAAGTGACTTGATTTGGAGTGCTGATCCTGTTGCCACCATTGGTATTGGGGTTGAAAGCTGGCCTGGGGTTGGCATACTGCTGAGGCTGAGGGTTGGCACGAGGTGCAGGAGCTCTTGGCTGCTGATAGGTTGGCTTGGCCGGGGCTGACTGCCACGGACGAGGCTTCTGGTTGCTGGAACTTCCCTTACTGATCAACTTGCGTTTGCGAGTGTCTTCCAAAGCACGCCGCTTGTCTTCAAGCATAAGTGCCTTGTTCACCAGGTCAGGGAAAGACGGGCAGTCGCACACGACAAGCGAATATTGCAGAGTCTGATTAAGGCCTTCCATGAAGCGCTCCCTTTTGGCAGCATCAGTGCTGACATCCTCAGGGGCATACCTTGACAGAATACTGAACTTCTGCATGTACTCCTTGACAGTGCCACTTCCTTGCTTCAGGGCTCGGAACTCGCGCTTTTTGATAGCCATGACTCCAGAAGGATTGTGGGCCTTGCGGAATTCTGCCTTGAAGTTAACCCAAGTGATGTCTTGTTCAGCATGCATGACCTTGAATCCATCCCACCAAGCTCTTGCGGTTCCCCCGAGGCAGTGGGCTGCATAAGCCACCTTCTCGCGATCTTCGGTGCATCCGACTAGTTCCAGAATCTCCTCAATGGAACGGACCCAGTCATCAGCATCCAGGGGTTCAGCAGTCTCGATGAAGGTTGGCGGTGCATGCTTCTTGAACTCTGCCAACGTGGAACGTCCATTGCCATTCCCCGCCGGCTGGCGGTTATTGGCAACAGCTTGAGCAATCAGCTGAAGAGCTGCAGTGTTGGCTTGGCGTTCCTCTCGGAAAGCTTGGAGAAGCTGAGCCATGTCCATGCTTGGAGGAGGTGGTGGTGGAGCTTGGTCGTGGTCTGCCTTTGGCTGAGAGGATGCTCCGGCTTCGGGCTGCTGGGTAGAGGTACCAGTACGAGTTACAACAGGCATCCTGTTGGAGCGGTAAAAGGTCTCATGACTCGGAAGAGGAAAAGCAGATAGATAGGTGCCTAGTAAGGGGGTGGGTGTGACACTAAATCAAATCATGCAAGGGCCGAGAGGCCAAAACACATTCATAAAAATCCAAATGGGTAATGTAGTCGTTTACACATTCCCGAAGGAAGATTACGACTTACATCCAGACACGGCAAACGCTAGCACTAGATGGTTTCATATGAACCATACAAGGACTCGACTGTGCATAGGGGTTACACGACCTATCCTACCGTAGGGGTTACAACGGGCATATCCGAGTAGCGAATAATGCCTAAGCGGCGGAATGCTCGGTCGCGTATTCTGGCTCTTGTGGGTCTTCCTCCTTGTCTTCATCTGACTGGGCTCCCTTGTCACTTGAGGGAGTGGGGGAGTGGAGGAGTTGGATACGACGGTGCTTGGACGGTGGTGCAGGGAAAAGCTTGCGATATTCCCTTGCTGTCATCCGGCGTCGCCGAGGTGGTTCTTCACCCTTGGAAGACACATCCTCGGAGGGCCTTCCGCCTCGATATGCGATAGCGGATTGTCCAGAAGGTGCTCCTTCCTTCTTAATCCTGCTTGCCTTCTCTTGAGCTCGACGAAGAAGTGCCTTGGTCTTGTAAAGTTCTTCTCGAAGCTTCATTGATTCCGAGGCCAGGTCTTGTGCCAAGCTGTCGGCACATAGACTGAAGTAGGTCTGGAACCGAAGCGAGAGTCCATCCTTCAGTGGAGGGGCTAGTGCGCTGCTTTCTTCGTCTCCTTCCTTCCGGTAAGGTAAGAAGCGAGTTGCCATCTTGGCGGCCATCTCCGGAAGAAGCTCGCGGAGACGGGTTAGTGCCTTGAGTGCAGCAGCCTCGGTAGCGAGTGGTAGTGTTGTCATCTGGGGTCCCTCGAAGAACCAACTTGTGGGAGGATCATTTGCCTTCACAATCACTTCCACGTGGTACTCCACCTCGGTATCACTCACCCAATGCTCGTGGTAGGTGAGGATGGGTGCTCGGTAGAACTGACACTCCTGGAGGCTATCCTCAAGAAGTAGGGAAACCCAGTGGTCAGGTGCTCTTCGGGAACAGCGGCCATCTACAAGGTGGAATAGGAGGGGTTAATAAGCTGAGGAAATCTCAGGTTTAGAAAAGAAGAGAGGTTCAGAAGGTTTTGAAAAAGGGGTCTCAACTAACTAACGCCCATGCTAACTAAGGCTTCCTACAGTCAGGATGGCTCTGATACCAGCTCTGTGGGGACCCCGACTTAGAAGTCGAGATCACCGATTGCACGTGTACAGTGATCCCAGAGATCAATGCTCACTGAACACACAGAAGCTGAAATAACAAGAGTCTTACATCCATACAAATAGTCTTACACGAATTAAGGCCGTTATGGCCAAGTCTTACATAGATAGAGCCTCACGGGCCGAATAGCAAATATCTCAAGTAGCGGAAGTCTTCGATAAAACGGGTAGAACCCATGCCATCTGCCTTAACCCTACAGGCATTCTGACTGGGACAGCGTCCTAGTTCGCATGGTCGTCTCCAAAGAACTCTTCCTCATAATCCTGCTCTTCCATGCCTGGCCAATTAAATAACCAGTGGCAAGCCAATGAGTACTTTGAATGTACTCGCAAGCAACCCATGATGTGGTTCAAGTAACAATGCAATTGAATAATAATGAACGTTCTAGCAGGAGGCTAGAACAAAATGTTGTCATCAAGCTTATGCATCAATAACCTCGCGTAACCTCGAGAACAGGTTACCGACATCAACATGAATATAATTCATCTCACTGAGTCAAGTCACCAGCTTGACTCATCACACACAATGTATCACCAAGAAGTAAAATTTTGGACATAGTTTAAGTAGCACCACCCAACTGTCCATGACCGTGGACACGGCTATTCGAATAGTTTTACACTCTGCAGAGGTTGCGCACTTTACCCACAAGATCCGGGGAACTACCGTGTCATCCACGACCCGTGGTACCTCAAGTACCCGGGGTAAGCACCCGGTCATTACCTTTCCTTAGACGACACTAACATAGAGTCCACTCGTTGGCACACGGCCCTCGGGTACAAACAATAGATCACGGGACTTGCCCAAATTTCAATGTTCACGCGTACCCGAAGGGACCAACGGTGTGTCCGGTGCCCTGTGAAAACAGTCATGGCCGCCTATCCAAGCACGACCCCGTCCCGGGAAAGACCTCAAGTCTACCCGTCACTAGTAATGCGGGCACTATGCTAGTATCGACCTAAGTAATCAATAAAGCCCCGTCCCATAAGGGGTAGTGTGGTTGCACATGTTTGGTTGGGACGGTAGTCACACATAAATCTAATCCATCATTCCACCATGCACATGATATTACTGGCACATCACTTCTTCCTCAAGTGATGACCTAACTCTTCATCACCCTCGGGCATTAGGGGCACCCGATGGGTTCATGCAAAGTTTTCAACTACGGGGGTTCATATCACACATGCAACATATGAGCATCAGGACCAACTATTGCGGGTCATCTAGCACATAGCAAGATTAATCAATAAAGCATGCATCATGTGGGGGTTCATCTCGGTTACCATCGTAACCCTAATCATCATGTATCGGAACCAAACGGGTTCCGAGGAACAAGTGTATCATGGTCAAAGGGCTGCTTGCCTGGATTGGCTTGGTCTTCAAAGTCTTCTAGTCCTTCTCCTTCTTCTTCCACAGCAACTTCGTCAAATACGGGATCTATTCGTCGCATAATAACCACGGAAAAATAAGAATACAAACAAAACAGAAAAACCAAAGTGCTCAAAAAAATGTCAACTCATTTTTGTAAAATACTAGAGAGTTTTCTAAGATGGGGAAAAATCTTAGTTGGAGTTTTGGAGTTGCAGAATAGGACATATTGATTTTTGAACAGGAGTTATACTGCTCAAATTTGAATTTAAATTTGAACAGTACAGAAAAGTTCCATGGATTTGAATGAAAGTAGTACCATTAAATAGGTTGGAATATTACAAGATTTTAGGAGTTGGAATTATTTAATTTGGATCAATATTCTTTTCTGCATAAATGTTTAAAACATTAACAGAAAAGAAAAAGAGAAAAAGGGTCCTGTGCACTGGGCCAGAAGTGGCCACAGTGCTCGGCCCAAACGGCTCGGCCTGGCCGCACGGAGCCAGCGCGCGCGCACGTCAGGTTTCAAACCTGACGGGCGGGCTCGTGGGTCAGTGGCTCAGAGGAGGGGAGAGAGGTGGGGGGATGACAGGCGGGGCCCGCCTGTCATCTCTAACCCCGCGGTCACGACGGCGGCGAGCTCACCGGCATCGACTCCGGCCACGGCGATGGCAACAGAGGCCAGGGACGGGTTCAGCGTCGTGTTGCGGTTGCAACGGTGGTGGCGCGGCACAGCGGGGAGCCCTGGTTCGCCGGCGACGAGGTGCGACGGCGGAGGCTCGTCGGAGGTCGGTTGCAGCGGCCGTTTCCGACTGCGGACAGAGGGGGAAAGAGAGGGGAAAGAGTCAGTGGCGTGCTGCGGTTCCGAAACGGGCGGAAGGAGCGGTCGGGGAGGCCTGTACCTCGAGATCGCCGGCGGCCCGACGCGGCGGAGCTCCGGTCGATCCCGAGCGCAGGGGTGCTCCGGGGCTGAACTGAGGGTGCAGGAGGGACTAGAGGAGAGCTGTGGGGCTGGTGGTGGTGTTGGAAGGGCTCAGGGAGGCCTATTTATAGGGCCCCGACGAGGACCCGTGGTCCAGTGCGCCGGCGAGCTCCGGCTCGTCGCTACAGCGCACGGGAGGCTGCGGGAGTGAGTCAGGGGTGTTGCTGGACGAGTCCCACGCCCAGCTGAGGCAAGAGGAGGAGCTGGGGAGCAGCAGGGATGCGCGCGCGTGTGGAGCAGAAGACTGGCCGAAGCGGGCGGCCGGTGCGCGTGCGGCGACGCTCACTGGAGGGCGCAGGAGGAGGGGGGACAGCGCCGGTGACGTTGCGGACGTCGAGGCGCCTCGACTGGCGCGAGGGGGAGGCTCGAGGTGGTCGGGGACCAACGATTGGCCCGAGCCAGCGTGTGAGCCGCACTGTTCACGCGCTCTGGAGCGCGCGTATGGCTGGCATCAGCACGCTCTCGCCGGCTTGGTCCATTCCAGCGTGCCCAACAGTGTCTGGTGAGTAGAGGGAGTAGTAAAGAATTGCCCTAAGGCCTTGGATGCTCTGTGGTGTAGAGAGAGAGGGAGGGTGCTGGTAAAAATGGTGAAAGATGGGTGCACAGCAGGGTAAAGCTGGGGTTTCACCCCCCCAATCATGGAGATGAGGTGCTGGGGGAGTTACTGGGGTTTAGTAGTAACCCCATGAGTCTGTGGTAAAGAGCTGAGGCCATGGAGAAAAGTGAAAGTGGTAAAAATAGAGGTTTTCAGATTTCTGCAGAAGGTGTTTGATCATGGTTTGATCAAGTAAATGAGATCCAATTGACATGGCACTTGACAGGGTTGAAAGACATGAGAAAATAGGGTGCTTCACCAAATTTGGCCCCATTTGAAGAAACTAGCCAATGTAACTTTGGTGAACCCTAGAAATCAACAGAAACAGTTTCATCTTGATTGAGTCAAGCTAATCATCTCCCCTTGATGCACCACTTGGTGTAGCATCATCATTTGGGGTATTGATCATGCTCACAAAGTTTGAGGCTCCAGATAAAAAGTTGGTAATGTAAAGTTGTTCAAATTTGCATTTGAACAGAAAGGGTTTTGAGGTGATCTGATCAAGTTGCTCTATTCCAAATCTTGTGCCATTTGGTCTAGGTGCCTTATTAGGCTATCCTAGCATGTGCACCAAATTTGAGAGCATTAGGACAAGTTTGGCAATGTAGAGTTGCTCAAACTTCAAATATGGACAGAATGGTTATGAAGGGGTTTGAGGGGGTTTCCTTGATCTCCAATGCATGAGGCTTTGCAAGATCATCAACTACGCCATATATGACATGATAGAATTTCCCTGGAATTTTACGAGAAAATTTCCTTTCTAAATATTTCAAAAGCTTGAAATATCCAGAAAGGGTTTTAGAGGGTTTAGCCCATTATTTTGAACATGACCAAGTGTTGAAACTCTTATATATGGACATTATATGTCCTCTGAGTCTCTCTGAATTTTGGCAAATATTTTTGAAATAGGTAAATAATTTTTCCCTATTAAAGACCATTTCCGGCCTTAAGAAAAAGCTTTTAAATAAAATAGGAAAATAACTTTTAAAATTATACCTTTGTGGTTTCTGGGAGTCCTATGACTACTAGGTCTCAAATAAACCTTTTGAAATAATTTTCTCACCCTTAATCAAGTACTTGCAGTGCAAACCTCAATTCAGGGGTTTTTGGAAAACTAAATTTATAAAATACTTTTTGGCCAAATTAATTTTGTAAGAAAATACTATACTGCTATATAACACTTGGCATGATCATTGGGCAGGAGTTTTGAGTATGGAGATGAAATCTACAAGAGATCATAGTTGACTTTAATGAGCACAAGAAAAAGCAAATGCAGAAAAACTCAATTTCAAATAAAGGCCAAATGATGCTAAATTTTTTTGCTGGTCCAAATTTTCATGCTTCAAAGTTACAAATAACATGTTACAAAATGCAGGGTGTGACATTTGCACTGTTTGGGCAATGGCGACGGGCATTTAATGCCCTTGTCCCCTGCCATCAGGGTTAGGTATAAAGCACTATGCATACACTGTTCCAACTACCACCATTTTTACATTTTTACCCTCATCTGCGTTGCCACCTGTCGGTGACCCCTTCGACCTATAAAAGGAGGCCGATGCGCAACGTAGAGGGGGTTCCGATCTTCGATCACTCTCACGCTCGGTGTTGCTAGCGATAAGCACTGTAGCCCTTCTCGCTCCCGAGCCAAGAACAAAATACAAACCAAGGCAGGAGTAGGGTTTTACGCATCCGTGCGGCCCGAACCTGGGTAAACTGCTCGCGTGCACGCTTCGATCCGCTCTTTGTGCATCCTCCGCCCCCTTGCCGTACCAAAAAGGGGCTCCGGTCCCATAGGTGTTCGTGGACGATCAGCTTCCCCGACATACATGAAAGTCTACACCTCTGCTTACTAATAGGATGTTATTTGAGTATGTACCCTGGCCTGGTTAGATATATTTTGTGCATGTTCTTACCTTTGTTTCCTTAGTGTACAACCTTATACTCGGTGTCTTTTGAAGTTAATATGTACTCCCTCTGTAACGAAATATAAGAGTGTTTAGATCACTAAAGTAGTGATCCAAACACTCTTATATTTCTTTACGGAGGGAGTATTACATAACAATGGGTGAAAGAGCTGGTTTACATATAATCATCGGAGAGTCAGGATAACACTGAAAAATGGAACTCCCCAGCTTTGTCACATTGTAGTAGGAAAAGTTGATATGCTGGTTGTCAAGAGCTTCATTTTTGACCATCCGATAGTTTATATAGCTTTTTCGCCGAATGTAAGTTTCGGATAGGGGATACTACTTGTGAAAATTATATTCAACTATGAGTCCCTAGGTAAGTTTCACATAGGGGATGTTGCTTGTGAAAATTATATACAACTAGAGTTCCTTTGCCTTCCCTGATATTTACAATTCTTTTCGACTAGCCATCACCGACAGTGACTAAAATAGTTAGTCTGTTGTTGCATACCTAATACTTGCACACTATGTGTTTATCTATTTAGTTGCCCCTAACTGAAAATATATAGATTGCCCGCGATGGATGTTGAATTCGGTGTGGAATAGTTAATGAGAATATGGAGAGTGCCTAATGTTACATCAACCTTTATTCTGTCCCAGATATAGTATTAGTGCTGCTCAGCTACAAAGAATAGAAAATAATATGTCAGGATTAAAATGGAGGTACATGGAATGCAATCCAGCAGAGGGACTCAACAAATGAACAAACTCATAGAAAGTTACCAGTTCACCTCACACTTGATCTGTTAGCTTTTTTATTTTTTAGTAGTAGCATGTATGGTCATGTAGATGATTTATTCATAAAACTTGCCGGTTCTCATAAAGGTAACATCTACTTTATGAATAGACATCAAAGCCAATGTGTATGGTTCAGTCCGCTAATTTTCTATGATGATATGACGATACCTTATATATAATCCAATTTGCCCGCTCTTCATAGAAGTGGTTTGTAAGTGGCAGAAGCGTGCAGAACATTTTTACTCCCTTTTCTCCATTAACTATTTAATGGATGAATAATTATCTTTCTACTTTAGGAACACTTACTTGATTAGTTAGTGTCTCTGTGCGATCGAAAAAAATTGTAAGTCCTGAAAGTGAATCCAGACTTATGTACCCCTGCTTACCTTTCTGACAGATTATTCACTTTGCGAAGATCAATAACAACGAGTGGCGGGTGCTGGTAGTTGAGGCATGTTTGACTGGTACACACGAGGCAATTTCTCCCGCTAGAGTGGACGACAGGTATGACTTTACCCCGCATGTTGGTCCTCGGTTTGATTGATTTTAATGAGCGGTGTGAGATTAATAGCGGGTCACATGTTTATCAATGTTATTTTGGCATCATCAAAATACTTACCTACCATTTCTTCTGTTGCTACTCTGTATCTTTTTGTTTATACATTTAGAAATCTTGGTTTAGGTTACAACAACTATTAAAGTAGTTGCATCGTGGCCTCTTGCAGTTTACATGCGTTCACTCTTCTCATGTTTGATTTTCATGCTTCAATTTCTTGGCCGACCAGAGCTTATAAACAAGATTCATGGCCGCTTATGTCATGTGAGTAAGGACAATGCCAAATGTTAAAAAATAAATAGGAATTTAGCTAGAATTCTTATAGAGCTAGTCAAATGGCTCCATTTGGAATGAAAACTGAAAAACACAACTTCTAGTTGGCTTTGACAAAATAGTAGCAGATCCAACCATGGATAGCCAGAATAGGTTCTTTACCAATTGGGTCAGAGAGACGATCTTCATTGGTCAGTATGGTAGCATACACAGTAGAAAGCCAAATCTGTCTCTAGCACTATACAATTTGTTTTGGTACCCTTTGACATAATGTTTTTCACTTCCTTCTTTTCCAGACCAGGCAAGCAGCGACAATTCCGGACAGGCCGCTCTCGCACCACCAGACTCCCTTTAGGGTAGTTACCCATGGGCACATACTTCTGCCGTTTATTCTTACTTGTGGTTCCGCTCGTTATGACCGTGGCTCGAACCATGTTGCAGCCCAATTATTATTTTTGTTTAGTTGCGACAGAACGTATTGGCTTGCTTTTGGCCTGAAGTTGTTGCCTTGCTTTTGGCACACCTGATTCCACTACCTTTTGTTGTCGCTTGGACCAGTTTTTATGTACTAAACATATTTGTATCAATGTAGTGCTTCTGATATAATATTGCTATATTATACTGGTGATTTCCAGTTATTACTCTTATTTCTACTTGTGCCAGTGAGTATTTACAAGGTCATACGCATGTTGTGATGCAAATACTTCCTGTGGCTAAATTGTATAATTGTGACAGGCCCATGCATCATGTCATGGAGTATTAAGTTATAGGTTATGAAGTAGGGTCCTAATAGGATTATTCACAGTATTAAGTTAGGGATTAAACCTGTGTCGCTTCAATATCATGTTATTGTTTATATTTGCAATGCTTCGATGAATGTATTGCTGTCACCGGATTGGATATGACTTGTACCCGGCAGCGGTGCTGCCGGGTGTGGCAAACTGCACTTCCTACCTAGTAAACTAATAGGTCGGCCACCACACGACCATACACAAAGGCACAAGGCCATGGCCAAGGCACGTACAGGAGGCCTAGGTGCCAGTAGCCTCAACCAACAGCAGTAATAGTAGCTATGGCAGCACAAGCAACATCGGGTAGCAGCAGCAAGTGCATAGCAGCAGCTAGGGGGAGCAGTAGCAAGCACCAGCAGCCGTGCAGCTGCAACAGCAGCCGTGCAGCTGCAACAGCAGCAGTACAAGCAGCTAGCGAGCAGCAGGGGAGGAGCAGTAGCAGCTTGCAAGGCAGCACGAAGCAGCATGCGGGCGCGGGCGGCATGCAAGGTCGCGAGGACATCAGGGGCACGGTCTGGGCGCAGAGACCGCACACACAGGTGGTTGCAGGGCACACCAGGGGCGCGGGCTGGGTGGTGGGCGTGGTCGCCATGACCGCGGCCACTGGAAGGAACATGGCATGGGGCGGTACAATGGAGCGATGAACGGAGGGAGAAACGAGGGGAATGGGGGTGCCTCTCACAGGGGGAGGCTGTCGGTGTACTAGAGTAGGGGTACCCTAGTACCCCGAACTTGTGCACGGGCAGTCGCAGCGTCCCGCGGCAAGGCTTGTCGGGCGACCGCCAAGGTCCTCCGTGGTTCCCTTGGAGCCATTCAAGAACAAAGTATTCAAGCCAAGGAGCTTGCCGGGAAGGCCACTCAAGGCACAAGACCCCGGCGAGAGGAGCTCGCCGGGAAGGCCAACCAAGGCATCTCAAGGAACTTGCCGCAATGCGCCACGCGTCCCGGCAAGGCCCAGTGAGCGGCAAGCTCCCGGACTCGACAAGACAGCGACCGCGGCAAGGCACTTGCCGCGGCAAGCTTCCACTCTGTACCTGCGATCCAGCACATCCACCAACGTGTCGCTCTGGGACCCTTCCAGGCGTACGTGGCGGGAAGCTGTGCAGCCAGCGGTGCACGGTGGCAAGCGGCGCTGACAAGTTTGCAATCGTGGCGAACGGTGGCGCCCCTCACGGTCCCTTTTTGCACTGTTTGGGCGATGCAGACGGGCATTTAATGCCCTTGTCCCCTGTCGTCAGGGTTAGGTGCGATACACTGTACAGGTAGTTGTACCAACTACAACACCATTCCATTTTTACCCTCATCTACGTTGCCACCTGTCGGTGACCCCTTGAGCATATAAAAGGAGGCCCATGCGCAACGTAGAGGGGGGACGGACTCACTCACGCTCGGTCTCGTTAGCTGCTAGAGTGTACTGTAGCACTCAGCGCTCCCGAGCAAGAACTCAATACAAACCACAAAGCAGGAGTGGGGTTTTACGCATCCGTGCGGCCTGAACCTGGGTAAACTGCTCGTGTGTATCGCCTCAATCTGCTCTTCATGCAATCTCCG
Source organism: Secale cereale (assembly GCA_902687465.1). Lineage (NCBI taxonomy): Eukaryota > Viridiplantae > Streptophyta > Magnoliopsida > Poales > Poaceae > Secale > Secale cereale. The sequence goes on from LR738714.1 coordinate 557,140,957, forward strand.
CCCCCGCCAAACCGAAAGGGACTCGGCCCGCCATTCCCATAGGTGTTCGTGGATCAGTTTCCCCGACATCTTTGGCGCGCATGCCCGTGCCTTGTTTTGGGCCTGGCCCAACTATTGGAAATATGCCCTAGAGGCAATAATAAAAGTATTATTATTATATTTCCTTGTTCATGATAATTGTCTGTTATTCATGCTTGAATTGTATTGTACGGAAACAGCGATACATGTGTGAATATATAGACCATAATGAGTCCCTGGTAGGCCTCTAGTTACCAGCTCGTTGATCAACAGATGGTCACGGTTTCCTGACCATGGACATAGGATGTCAGTGATAGCGGGATCACATCATTAGGAGAATGATGTGATGGACAAGACCCAATCCTGAGCATAGCACGAGATCGTATAGTTCGTAATGCATAAGCTTTTCGGTGTCAAGTATTTATTCCTTAGACCATGAGGTTGTACAACTCCCGGATACCGTAGAAATACTTTGGGTGTACCAAACGTCACAACGTAACTGGGTGGCTATAAAGGTACGCATCGGGTATCTCCGAAAGTGTCTGTTGAGTTGGTACGAACCGAGACTGGGATATTGTCACTCCATATGACGGAGAGGTACCTTTGGGCCCACTCGGTAAGACATCATCATAATGAGCTCAATGTGACTAAGTAGTTAGTCACGGGATGATGGATTACGGATCGAGTAAAGGGACTTGCCATAACGAGATTGAACAAGGTATCGGGAATACCGACGATCGAATCTCGGGCAAGTACCGTACCGATGGACAAAGGGAATGACATACGGGATTGAGTGAATCTTTGACACGGTGGTTCATCCGATGAAGATCATCGAGGAACACGTGGGAACCAACATGGGTATCCCGATACCGCTGTTGGTTATTGACCGGAGAGTCGTCTCGGTCATGTCTGTGTGTCTCCCGAACCCGTAGGGTCTACACACTTAAGGTTCGGTAACGCTAGGGTCGTAGAGATACGTGCACGTGGAAACCCTAAAGTTGTTCGGAGTCCCGGATGAGATCCCGGACGTCACGAGGAGTTCCGTAATGGTCCGGAGGTAAAGAATGATATATAGGAAGTCCAGTTTCGTCCATCGGGTGATCTCCGGGGGTCACCGGGAGTGTCCCGGGACCACCGGAGGGGCCCCGGGGGTCCACCGGGTGGGGCCACCCATTCCGGTGGGGCCCCTAGGCCGCAAGGGGGTAGTGGCCAGCCCTATTGGGCTGGCGCACCACATGGGCCCTCCTCCCCATGCGCCTAGGGTTGAAACCCTAGGGGGGAGGGGGCACCACCTTGCCTTGGGGGGCAAAGATCCCCCTTGGCCGCCGCCCCACCCTGCAGATCCCATCTGCAGGGCCGGCGCATCCCCCCTGGCCCCCTATATATATGTGGGGGGGAGAGGGCAGCCGCACCCTTGCCCCTGGCGCCTCTCCCCCTCCTGTCACACCTCTGTCTCCTTAACGCAAGGCGCCCGGCGAAGCCCTGCAGGATTCTCCACTGCATCCACCACCACGTCGTTGTGCTGCTGGATCTCCGACGACCTCTCCTCCACCCTTGCTGGATTAAGAAGGAGGTGACGTTGCTGTACCGGACGTGTGTTGAACGCGGAGGTGCCGTCTGTTCGGCGCTAGATCATCGGTGACGAGGAACGCGAAGAGTACGACTACTTCATCCACTCTTCTTCGAAAGCTTCCGCTCGCAATCTCCATAACGCTATGTAGATGCACTCTTATTTGCTCGTTGCTAGACGTCTCCTTAGTTGGATCTTGGTGAAAGCGTAGAAATTTTTTGAATTCTGCTACGTTCCCCAACAGTGGCATCTGAGCTAGGTCTTATGCGTAGCATCTTGCACGAGTAGAACACAAAACAGTTGTGGGTGTTTGAGTTTGTTCAACTTTCTTGCCGTTACTAGTCAATCTTGATTCGGCGGTATTGTGGGATGAAGCGGCCCACACCGACTTTACACGTACGCTTACGTGAGACTGGTTCCACCGACTGACATGCACTAGATGCATAAGGTGGCTGGCGGGTGTCTGTCTCTCCTATTTTAGTCGGATCGGATTCGATGAAAAGGGTCCTTATGAAGGGTAAATAGAAATTGACAAATCACGTTGTGGTTTTGGCGTAGGTAAGAAACGTTCTTGCTAGAAATCCTATAGAAGCCACGTAAAAACTTGCAACAACAATTAGAGGACGTCTAACTTGTTTTTGCAGCATGTGCTATGTGACGTGGTATGGCCAAGAGAAGATGTGATGAATGATATATGTGATGTATGAGATTGATCATGTTTTTGTAATAGGGAATCACGACTTGCATGTCGATGAACTTGACAACAGGCAGGAGCCATAGGAGTTGTCTTAATTATTGTATGACCTGCGTGTCACTGAATAAACGCTATGTAATTACTTTACTTTATTGCTAAACGTTAGCCATAGTATTAGAAGTAATAGTTGGCGTGATGACTTCTTCAAGACACGATGATGGAGATCATGATGATGAAGATCATGGTGTCGAGCCGGTGACAAGATTATCATGGTGCCCCGAAGATGGAGATCCAAGGAGCAAGATGATATTGGCCATATCATGTCACTTTAATTGATTGCATGTGATGTTTATCATGTTTATGCATCTTGTTTACTTGGAACGACGGTAGTAAATAAGATGATCTCTCACTAAAGAAATTTGAAAAATTGTGTTCCCCCTAACTGTGCACCGTTGCTAAAGTTCGTTGCTCCGAAGCACCACGTGATGATCGGGTGTGATAGGTTCTAACGTTCGCATACAACTGGTGTAAGCCAGATTTACACATGCGATACACTTAGGGTTCACTTGACGAGCCTAGCATGTACAGACATGGCCTCGGAACACGGAAGACCGAAAGGTCGAACACGAGTCGTTTAGAAGATACGATCAACATGAAGATGTTCACCGTTGATGACTAGTCCGTCTCACGTGATGATCGGACACGGGCTAGTCGATTCGGATCGTGTATCACTTAGATGACTAGAGAGATGTCATTCTGAGTGGGAGTTCATTAAAATTTGATTAAGATGAACTTAATTATCATGAACTTAGTCTAAATTCTTTACAATATCTCTTGTAGATCAAATGGCCCACGCTCCAGTATCCCTCAACTTCAACGCATTCCTAGAGAAAACCAAGCTGAAAGACGATGGTAGCAACTATACGGATTGGGTCCGTAACCTGAGGATTATCCTCATAGCTGCCAAGAGAACTTATGTCCTAGAAGCACCGCTAGGTGACGCTCCCGCCCCGGCAAACCAAGACGTTATGAACGCTTGGCAGTCGCGTTGTGATGATTACTCCCTGGTTCAGTGCGGCATGCTTTACAGCTTAGAATCGGGACTCCAAAAACGTTTTGAGCACCACGGAGCATATGAGATGTTCGAAGAGCTGAAAATGGTATTCCAAACTCATGCCCGAGTCAAGAGATATGATGTCTCCGACGCATTCTACAGCTGTAAGATGGAGGAAAACAGTTCTGTCAGTGAGCACATCCTCAAGATTTCTGGATTGCACAACCGCTTGTCTCAGCTGGGAATGAATCTCCCTGATGAAGCGGTCGTTGACAGAATCCTCCAGTCGCTCCCACCAAGCTTCAAGAGCTTCGTGTTGAACTTCAATATGCAGGGGATGGAGAAGTCCATTCCCGAGGTGTATTCGATGCTGAAATCAGCGGAGGTGGACATCAAGAAAGAACATCAAGTGTTGATGGTCAATAAAACCACTAAGTTCAAGAAAGGCAAGGGTAAGAAGAACTTCAAGAAGGACGGCAAGGGAGTTGCCGCGCCCGGTAAGCCTGTTACCGGGAAGAAGCCATAGCATGGACCCAAGCCTGAGACAGAGTGCTTTTATTGCAAGGGAACGGGTCACTGGAAGCGGAACTGCCCCAAATACTTAGCAGACAAGAAGGCCGACAACGTCAAAGGTATATGTGATATACTTGTTATTGATGTGTACCTTACCAACACTCGTAGTAGCTCCTGGGTATTTGATACCGGTGCGGTTGCTCACATTTGTAACTCAAAACAGAAGTTGCGGAATAAGCGGAGACTGGCGAAGGATGAGGTGACGATGCGCGTCGGGAATGGTTCCAAGGTCGATGTGATCGCCGTCGGCACGCTACCTCTACATCTACCCTCGGGATTAGTTTTAAACCTTAATAATTGTTATTCAGTACCAGCTTCGAGCATGAACATTGTATCTGGATCTCGTCTTATGCGAGATGGCTACTCTTTCAAATCGGAGAATAATGGTTGTTCTATTTATTTGAGAGATATGTTTTATGGTCATGCCCCGCTGGTCAATGGTTTATTTTTGATGAATCTCAAACGTGATGATACACATATTCATAGTGTAGATGCCAAAAGATGTAAAGTTGATAATGATAGTCCCACATACTTGTGGCATTGCTGCCTTGGTCATATTGGTGTTAAACGTATGAAGAAGCTCCATTCAGAAGGACTTCTAGAGTCTCTTGATTATGAATCATTTGACACGTGCGAACCATGCCCCTTGGGCAAGATGACCAAGACTCCGTTCTCCGGAACAATGGAGCGAGCAACCAACTTATTGGAAATCATACATACCGATGTGTGCGGTCCAATGAGTGTTGAGGTTCGCGGAGGCTATCGTTATGTTCTCACCCTCACAGATGACTTGAGTAGATATGGGTATATCTATTTGACGAAACACAAGTCTGAGACCTTTGAAAAGTTCAAGGAATTTCAGAATGAGGTTGAGAATCAACGTGACAGAAAAATAAAGTTCTTATGATCAGATCGTGGGGGTGAATATTTAAGTCATGAATTTGGCACACACCTTAGGAACTGTGGAATTGTTTCACAATTGACACCGCTCGGAACACCTCAACGTAACTGTGTGTCCGAACGTCGAAATCGTACTCTGTTGGACATGGTGCGATCTATGATGTCCCTCACCGATTTACCGCTATCTTTTTGGGGTTATGCTTTAGAGACTGCCGCATTCACTTTAAATAGGGCTCCGTCGAAATCCGTTGAGACGACTCCGTATGAACTTTGGTTTGGCAAGAAACCGAAGCTGTCGTTTCTAAAAGTTTGGGGTTGCGATGCTTATGTCAAGAAACTTCAACCTGAAAAGCTCGAACCCAAATCGGAAAAATGCGTCTTCATAGGATACCCAAAGGAAACGATTGGGTACGCCTTCTACCATAGATCCAAAGGCAAAGTCTTTGTTGCCAAGAATGCATGCTTTTTGGAGAAAGAGTTTCTCTCGAAAGAAGTGAGTGGGAGGAAAGTAGAACTTGATGAGGTGACAGTCACCCCTCCTGGACCGGAAAGTAGCGCAGCGCAGGAAATTGTTCCTGAGGTGCCTGCACCGACAAGGGAGGAAGTTAATGATGATGATCATGAAGAAACAGATCAAGTTACTACCGAACTTCGAAGGTCCACTAGAGCACGTTCCGCACCAGAGTGGTACGGAAACCCTGTCCTGGAAATCCTGTTGTTAGACAACGGTGAACCTTCGAACTATGAAGAAGCAATGGAGGGCCCGGATTCCAATAAATGGCTTGGAGCCATGAAATCCGAGATATAATCCATGTATGAAAACAAAGTATGGACTTTGGTGGACTTGCCCGATGATAGGTGTGCCATAGAAAATAAATGGATATTCAAGAAGAAGACAGACGTGGATGGTAATGTGACCATCTATAAGGCTCGACTTGTCGCTAAGGGTTATCGACAAGTTCAAGGGATTGACTACGATGAGACTTTCTCTCCCGTAGCGATGCTGAAGTCAGCCAGAATCATGTTAGCTATTGCCGCATTCTATGATTATGAGATATGGCAAATGGACGTCAAAACAGCATTCCTTAACGGCTTCCTCAAGGAAGAGTTGTATATGATGCAACCGGAAGGTTTTGTCGATCCAGAGAACGCTAAGAAGGTATGCAAGCTCCAACGCTCGATTTACGGGCTGGTGCAAGCATCTCGGAGTTGGAATATTCGCTTTAATGATGTGATCAAAGCGTTTGGCTTTATACAGACTTATGGAGAAGCCTGTATTTACAAGAAAGTGAGTGGGAGCTCTGTGGCATTTCTCATATTATATGTGGATGACATATTGCTGATGGGAAATGATATAGAATTCTTGGAAAATGTAAAGGCCTACTTGAATAAAAGTTTTCAATGAAGGACCTTGGAGAAGCTGCTTACATATTAGGCATCAAAATCTATAGAGATAGATCAAGACGCCTCATTGGTCTTTCACAAAGTACATACCTTGACAAAATATTGAAAAAGTTCAATATGGATCAGTCAAGGAAAGGATTCTTGCCTGTTTTGCAAGGTATGAGATTGAGCAAGGCTCAGTCGCCGACCTGTTGGGGAACGTTGCATGGGAAACAAAAAATTTCCTACCGTTCACCAAGATCAATCTAGTAGATGCAACTACGAGGGGAGAGTGTGATCTACGTACCCTTGTAGATCGCTAAGCGGAAGCGTTATGAACGCGGATGATGGAGTCGTACTCGTCGCGATTCAGATCGCCGAAGACCTAGCACCGAAGCAACGGTGCCTCCGCGTTCTTCACACGTACGGCTCGGGGACGTCTCCTCCTTCTTGATCCAGCAAGGGGTGGAGGAGAGGTTGATGGAGAACCGGCAGCACGACGGCGTGGTGGTGATGGTGGAGAAGAACTCCAGCAGGGCTTCGCCTAAGCACCGCGGGAGAGGAAGATGTAACGGGAGAGGGAGGGCAGCACCGAGGAACAAACTGTGTTGGCTGCCCTCCCTTTGCCCCACTATATATAGGGGGGGTGGAGAGGTTAGGGCGCCCTAGGGTTTCCCCCTAGGGGCCGGCGGCCAGGGCAGGGGGAGGGGGCGGCGGCCAGGGCAGGGGGAGGCGCCCAGGCCCTAGGGTTTCCCCCCTAGGTGCCTTGCCCCCCAAGGCCAAGGGGTGCGGCCAGCCCTAGGGGGTCCCACCCCCTTAGCCGCATGGGGAGAGGGCCCAGGGGGGGCGCACAGCCCCCTGAGGGCTGTGGTGTCCCCCCTTGTGGCCCAATAGGCCCAGAACAACTTCCGGACCCCCCGAAATCCCTTCCGGTACTCCGCCGATTTCCCGATGCTCCCCGGAACACTTCCGGTACTCCGAAACCTTTCATCCTATATATCAATCTTCGTCTCCGGACCATTCCGGAGACCCTCGTCATGTCCGGGATCTCATCCGGGACTCCGAACAACCTTCGGTAACCATGCACTCTTCTCACTAACAACCCTAGCGTCACCGAACGTTAAGTGTGTAGACCCTGCGGGTTCGGAAACCATGCAGACATGACCGAGACACTCCCAGGTCAATAACCAATAGCGGGATCTGGATACCCATATTGGTTCCTACATGTTTCTCGATGATCTCATCGGATGAACCACGATGTCAAGGATTCAGGCAATCCCGTATACAGTTCCCTTTGTCTCGTCGGTATGTTACTTGCCCGAGATTCGATCGTCGGTATCTCTATACCTAGTTCAATCTCGTTACCGGCAAGTCTCTTTACTCGTTACCGTAATACATAATCCCGTGACCAACTACTTAGTCACTTTGAGCTCATTGAGATGACGTATTACCGAGTGGGCCCGGAGATACCTCTCCGTCATACGGAGTGACAAATCCCAGTCTCGATCCATGTCAACTCAACAGATACCCTCGGAGATACCTGTAGAGTACCTTTATAGTCACCCAGTTACGTTGCGACGTTTGGCACACACAAAGCACTCCTACGGTGTCAGTGAGTTACATGATCTCATGGTCATAGGAACTTATACTTGACATGCAGAAAACTATAGCGATAACTGACACGATCAAAAGCTATGTTAACGTTTGGGTCTCGTCCATCACATCATTCTCCTAATGATGTGATCCCGTTATCAAATGACAACTCATGCCTTATGACCTGGAAACCGCGGTCATCTTTGATCAACGAGCTAGTCCTGTAGAGGCACACTAGGGACACAAAGTCTGTCTATTCATCCACACGTGTATCTGAGTTTCCAATCAATACAGTTATAGCATGGATAATAAACGATTATCATGAACAAGGAAATATAATAATAACTCTTTTATTATTGCCTCTAGGGCATATTTCCAACAGCTGTTGGGGAACGTTGCATGGGAAACAAAAATTTTTCCTACCGTTCACCAAGATCAATCTAGTAGATGCAACTACGAGGAAGGAGTGTGATCTACGTACCCTTGTAGATCGCTAAGCGGAAGCGTTATGAACGCGGATGATGGAGTCGTACTCGTCGCGATTCAGATCGCCGAAGACCTAGCACCGAAGCAACGGTGCCTCCGCGTTCTTCACACGTACGGCTCGGGGACGTCTCCTCCTTCTTGATCCAGCAAGGGGTGGAGGAGAGGTTGATGGAGAACCGGCAGCACGACGGCGTGGTGGTGATGGTGGAGAAGAACTCCAGCAGGGCTTCGCCTAAGCACCGCGGGAGAAGAAGATATGACGGGAGAGGGAGGGCAGCACCGAGGCACGAACTGTGTTGGCTGCCCTCCCTTTGCCCCACTATATATAGGGGGGGTGGAGAGGTGAGGGCGCCCTAGGGTTTCCCCCTAGGGGCCGGCGGCCAGGGCAAGGGGAGGGGGCGGCGGCCAGGGCAGGGGGAGGCGCCCAGGCCCTAGGGTTTTCCCCCCTAGGTGCCTTGCCCCCCAAGCCCAAGGGGTGCGGCCAGCCCTAGGGGGTCCCACCCCCTTAGCCGCATGGGGAGAGGGCCCAGGGGGGGCGCACAGCCCCCTGAGGGCTGTGGTGTCCCCCCTTGTGGCCCAATAGGCCCAGAACACCTTCCGGACCCCCCGAAAACCTTCCCGGTACTCCGCCGATTTCCCGATGCTCCCCGGAACACTTCCGGTACTCCGAAACCTTTCATCCTATATATCAAGCTTCGTCTCCGGACCATTCCGGAGACCCTCGTCATGTCCGGGATCTCATCCGGGACTCCGAACAACCTTCGGTAACCATGCACTCTTCTCACTAACAACCCTAGCGTCACCGAACGTTAAGTGTGTAGACCCTGCGGGTTCGGAAACCATGTAGACATGACCGAGACACTCCCAGGTCAATAACCAATAGCGGGATCTGGATACCCATATTGGCTCCTACATGTTTCTCGATGATCTCATCGGATGAACCACGATGTCAAGGATTCAGGCAATCCCGTATACAGTTCCCTTTGTCTTGTCGGTATGTTACTTGCCCGAGATTCGATCGTCGGTATCTCTATACCTAGTTCAATCTCGTTACCGGCAAGTCTCTTTACTCGTTACCGTAATACATAATCCCGTGACCAACTACTTAGTCACTTTGAGCTCATTGAGATGACGTATTACCGAGTGGGCCCGGAGATACCTCTCCGTCATACGGAGTGACAAATCCCAGTCTCGATCCATGTCAACTCAACAGACACCTTCGGAAATACCTGTAGAGTACCTTTATAGTCACCCAGTTACGTTGTGACGTTTGGCACACACAAAGCACTCCTACGGTGTCAGTGAGTTACATGATCTCATGGTCATAGGAACTTATACTTGACATGCAGAAAACTATAGCGATAACTGACACGATCAAAAGCTATGTTTATGTTTGGGTCTCGTCCATCACATCATTCTCCTAATGATGTGATCCCGTTATCAAATGACAACTCATGTCTATGACTTGGAAACCGCGGTCATCTTTGATCAACGAGCTAGTCCTGTAGAGGCTCACTAGGGACACAAAGTCTGTCTATTCATCCACACGTGTATTTGAGTTTCCAATCAATACAGTTATAGCATGGATAATAAACGATTATCATGAACAAGGAAATATAATAATAACTCTTTTATTATTGCCTCTAGGGCATATTTCCAACAGTCTCCCACTTGCACTAGAGTCAATAATCTAGCATTACATGGTAATGAATCTAACACCCATAGAGTCTTGGTGTTGATCATGCTTAGCCCGTGGAAGAGGCTTAGTCAACGGATCTGCAACATTCAAATCCGTGTGTACTTTGCAAATGCTTATGTCCTCCTCCTTGACTGAATCGCGGATGGAATTGAAGCGTCGCTTTATGTGTCTGGTCCTCTTGTGAAACCTTGGTTCCTTGGCTAGAGCAATGGCACCAGTGTTGTCACAAAACAGATTCATTGGGTTCAATGCACTAGGCACAACTCCAAGATCTGTCATGAACTCCTTCATCCAGACACCTTCCTTTGCTGCCTCCGAGGCAGCTATGTACTCCGCTTCACATGTAGAATCAGCTACCACGCTTTGCTTGGAACTGCACCAGCTTACCGCTCCCCCGTTGAGAATATATACGTATCCGGTTTGAGACTTAGAGTCATCCGGATCAGTGTCAAAGCTTGCATCGACGTAACCCTTTACGACGAGCTCTTGATCACCTCCATAAACGAGAAACATTTCCTTAGTCCTTTTCAGGTACTTTAGGATATTCTTGACCGCTGTCCAGTGATCCATACCAGGATTACTTTGAAACCTTCCGGCCATACTTATGGCAAGGCTGACATCTGGTCTTGTGCACAGCATTGCATACATGATAGAGCCTATGGCTGAAGCATAGGGGACGACACTCATCTTTTCTCTATCTTCCGCAGTCACTGGGCATTGAGTCTTACTCAACTTTGTACCTTGCAATACCGGCAAGAACCCCTTCTTGGATTGATCCATTTTGAACTTCTTCAAAACTTTATCAAGGTATGTACTTTGTGAAAGTCCTATCAAGCGTCTTGATCTATCTCTATATATAGATCTTGATGCCCAATATGAAAGCAGCTTCACCGAGATCCTTCATTGAAAAACTCTTGTTCAAATACCCCTTCACGCTATCCAAAAATTCTATATTGTTTCCAATCAGCAATATGTCATCCACATATAATATTAGAAACGCTATAGAGCTCCCACTCACTTTCTTGTAAATACAAGCTTCATTGTAAACTTGTACAAACCCAAACGCTTTGATCACCTCATCAAAGCGAAGATTCCAACTCCGAGATGCTTGCACCAGCCCATAAATGGAACGCTGGAGCTTGCATACTTTGTCAGCATTCTCTGGATCGACAAAACCTTCCGGTTGTATCATATACAACTCTTCCTTAAGAAAACCGTTAAGGAACGCTGTTTTGACATCCATCTGCCAAATTTCATAATCGAAATATGCAGCTATTGCTAACATGATTCGGACGGATTTAAGCATCGCTACGGGTGAGAAAGTCTCATCGTAGTCAATCCCTTGAACTTGTGAAAAACCCTTTGCCACAAGTCAAGCTTTATACACGGTGACATTACCGTCAGCGTCCGTCTTCCTCTTAAAAATCCATTTATTCTGAATGGCCTTCCGCCCTTCAGGTAATACTTCCAAAGTCCATACTTTGTTTTCATACATGGATCCCATCTCGGATTTCATGGCCTCTAACCATTTGTCGGAATCCGGGCCCACCATCGCTTCTCCATAGCTCGTAGGTTCACCGTTGTCTAACAACATGACCTCCAAGACAGGGTTACCATAACACTCAGGTGCAGTGCGTACCCTTGTCGACCTACGAGGTTCGGTAGTAACTTGATCAGAAGCTTCTTGATCATCATCATTGGCTTCCTCTTCAACCGCTGCAGGCTCCACAAAAACATCTTTCTGTGCTGCGCAACTCTCTGGTTGAAGCAGAGGTTCAATAACCTCATCAAGTTCTACCTTCCTCCCACTCAATTCTTTCGAGAGAAACTCTTTCTCGAGAAAGGACCCGTTCTTAGCGACAAACACTTTGCCTTCGGATCTGAGATAGAAGGCGTACCCAACAGTTTCTTTTGGGTATCCTATGAAGACACATTTGTCCGCTTTGGGTTCGAGCTTTTCTGGCTGAAGCCTTTTGACATAAGCATCGCAACCCCAAACCTTGAGAAAAGACAACTTAGGTTTCTTACCAAACCACAGTTCATACGGTGTTGTCTCAACGGACTTAGATGGAGCCCTATTTAAAGTGAATGCAGCTGTCTCTAACGCATATCCCCAAAATGATAGTGGCAAATCGGCAAGAGACATCATAGAACGTACCATATCTAATAGGGTTCGATTACGACGTTCGGACACACCATTACGCTGTGGTGTTCCAGGTGGTGTCAACTGTGAAACAATTCCACATTTTCTTAAGTGATCACCAAACTCATAACTCAGATATTCTCCCCCTCGATCAGATCGTAGGAACTTGATCTTCTTGTTACGATGATTTTCGACTTCACTCTGAAATTGCTTGAACTTTTCAAAAGTTTCAGACTTATGCTTCATCAAGTAAATATACCCATATCTACTTAAGTCGTCAGTGAAGGTGAGAAAATAACGATATCCACCGCGTGCCGTTACACTCATCGGACCGCACACATCAGTATGTATGATTTCCAATAAGTCACTTGCCCGTTCCATTGTTCCTGAAAACGGGGTCCTTGTCATCTTGCCCATGAGGCACGGCTCGCACGTGTCAAGTGATTCAAAATCAAGAGACTCCAAAAGTCCATCAGCATGGAGCTTCCTCATGCGTTTTACGCCGATATGACCAAGACGGCAGTGCCACAAGAAAGTGGTATTATCATTATTTACTCTACATCTTTTGGCATCAATGTTATGAACATGTGTATCATCACTATCGAGATTCAACAAGAATAAACCCCTAACTTCGGGTGCATGACCATAAAAGATATTACTCATATAAATAGAACAACCATTATTCTCTGACTTAAATGAGTAACCGTCTCGCAATAAACAAGATCCAGATATAATGTTCATGCTTAACGCAGGCACTAAATAACAATTATTCAGGTTCATAACTAATCCCGATGGTAATCGAAGAGCGAGCGTGCCGACGGCGATCACATCAACCTTGGAACCATTTCCCACGCGCATCGTCACTTCGTCCTTCGCCAGCCTCCGTTTATTCCGCAGTTCCTGTTTAGAGTTGCAAATGTGAGCAACCGAACCGGTATCAAATACCCAGGCACTACAACGAGAGTTGGTAAGGTACACATCAATAACATGTATATCATATATACCTTTGTTGTTGTTGTCCCCCTTCTTGTCCGCCAGATACTTGGGGCAGTTCCGCTTCCAGTGGCCATTCCCCTTGCAATAGAAACACTCAGTCTCTGGCTTGGGCCCAGCCTTGGGTTTCTTTACTGGATTGGCAACTGCTTTGCCACCCTTCTTAGAGTTACCCTTCTTGCCCTTGCCATTCTTCTTGAAACTGGTGGTCTTATTGACCATCAACACTTGATACTCCTTCTGGATGTCTGCCTCAGCGACTTTCAGCATCGAGAACAGCTCGGCGATGGTTTTATTCATCCCTTGCATGTTGTACTGCTGGACGAAGCTCTTGTAGCTTGGAGGGAGTGACTGGAGAATTCTGTCAATGATAGCCTCATCCGGGAACACAAGTCCCAGATCAGCTATGCGGGTATAGTACCCAGACATCTTCAGTAAGTGCTCACTGACAGACGAATTCTCCTCCATCTTGCAAGCGAAGAATTTATCGGTGGTCTCATACCTCTCGATCTTAGCATTCTTCTCAAAGATGAATTTCAACTCCGTGTACATCTCATATGCACCATGACGTTCAAAACGCCTTTGGAGTCCTCCTTCCAAGCCGTACAACATGGCACACTGCACTATCGAATAGTCATCCGAACGCGTCTGCCAGACGTTCATATCGTCTGCAGAGGCTCCAGGAGCGGGGGGTTGACCTAGCGGTGCATTTAGGACATAAACCTTTTGGGCAGCTGTGAGGATGATCCTCAGATTGCGGAGCCAGTCCACAAAGTTGCTCCCATCATCTTTCAGTTTAGCTTTCTCTAGGAACGCATTAAAATTCAGGGGAACTCCTGCGCGAGCCATCTACAACATAAGTTTGCAAAGACATTTTAGACTATTGTTCATGATAAGTGAGTTATTACCTAATCAAATTAATTATAACTCCCACTCAAATTGACATCCCTCCGGTCATTCGAGCGTGACATGATCCAAATTCACCAACCCAAGTCCGATCATCACGTGAGATGAGGTGGTGTCAATGGTGAACATCAACATGTTGATCATATCTACTATATGACTCATGCTCGACCTTTCGGTCCTCCGTGTTCCGAGGCCATGTCTGTACATGCTAGGCTCGTCAAGTCTAACCCGAGTGTTCTGCACGTGCAAAACTGGCTTGCACCCGTTGTATGCGAACGTAGAGTCTATCACACCCGATCATCACGTGGTGCTTCGAAACGACGAACCTTCGCAACGGCGCACACTCGGGGGGAACACAATTTTATCTTGAAATTTTAGTGAAGGATCACCTTATAATGCTACCGTCGTCCTAAGCAAAATAAGATGCATAAAAGGATTAAGATCACATGCAAATCATAAGTGACATGATATGGCCATCAACTCGTGCTTTTGATCTCCATCTCCAAAGCACCGGCATTATCTCCATCGTCACCGGCGCCACACCATGATCTCCATCATCATGATCTCCATCATCGTGTTGCCATCGGGGTTGTCGGCGCCCCACCATGCTCTTACTACTATTGCTACCGTTTAGCGATAAAGTAAAGCATTACAAAGCGCTTAATGATTGACACGCAGGTCATACAAAAATAAAGACAACCCTATGGCTCCTGCCGGTTGCCGTATGCATCGACATGCAAGTCGATGTTAACTATTACAACATGATCATCTCATACATCAAAATATATTTCATCATGTCATTGGCCATATCATATCACATACATACCCTGCAAAAACAAGTTAGACGTCCTCTAATTTGTTGTTGCATGTTTTACGTGGCTGCTATGGGTATCTAGCAAGAACGCTTCTTACCTACGCAAAACCACAACGGTGATATTCAAGTTGCTATTTAACCTTCTACAAGGACCGCCTTGTTCTATTCCGATTCAACTAAGATAGGAGAGACAGACACCCGCCAGCCATCTTATGCAACAAAAGTCACATGTCTGTCGATGGAACCGGTCTCATGTACATGGACATGTAAAGTTGGTCCGGGCCGCTTCATCCTATAATACCGCTGAATCAAGAAAGACTAAGGAGGGCAGCAATTTAAACATCAACGCCACAAACTTCTTTGTGTTCTACTCGAGAAAGCATCTACGCAAGATCCTAGCTCATGATGCCACTGTTGGGGAACGTTGCATGGGAAACAAAAATTTTCCTACCGTTCACCAAGATCAATCTAGTAGAAGCAACTACGAGAGGGGAGTGTGATCTACGTACCCTTGTAGATCGCTAAGCGGAAGCGTTATGAACGCGGATGATGGAGTCGTACTCGTCGCGATTCAGATCGCCGAAGACCTAGCACCGAAGCAACGGTGCCTCCGCGTTCTTCACACGTACGGCCCGGGGACGTCTCCTCCTTCTTGATCCAGCAAGGGGTGGAGGAGAGGTTGATGGAGAACCGGCAGCACGACGGCGTGGTGGTGATGGTGGAGAAGAACTCCAGCAGGGCTTCGCCTAAGCACCGCGGGAGAGGAAGATGTAACGGGAGAGGGAGGGCAGCACCGAGGAACAAACTGTGTTGGCTGCCCTCCCTTTGCCCCACTATATATAGGGGGGGTGGAGAGGTTAGGGCGCCCTAGGGTTTCCCCCTAGGGGCCGGCGGCCAGGGCAAGGGGAGGGGGCGGCGGCCAGGGCAAGGGGGGGCGGCCAGGCCCTAGGGTTTCCCCCCCTAGGTGCCTTGCCCCCCAAGGCCAAGGGGTGCGGCCAGCCCTAGGGGGTCCCACCCCCTTAGCCGCATGGGGAGAGGGCCCAGGGGGGGCGCACAGCCCCCTGAGGGCTGTGGTGTCCCCCCTTGTGGCTCAATAGGCCCAGAACAACTTCCGGACCCCCCGAAATCCCTTCCGGTACTCCGCCGATTTCCCGATGCTCCCCGGAACACTTCCGGTACTCCGAAACCTTTCATCCTATATATCAATCTTCGTCTCCGGACCATTCCGGAGACCCCCGTCATGTCCGGGATCTCATCCGGGACTCCGAACAACCTTCGGTAACCATGCACTCTTCTCACTAACAACCCTAGCGTCACCGAACGTTAAGTGTGTAGACCCTGCGGGTTCGGAAACCATGTAGACATGACCGAGACACTCCCAGGTCAATAACCAATAGCGGGATCTGGATACCCATATTGGTTCCCACATGTTTCTCGATGATCTCATCGGATGAACCACGATGTCAAGGATTCAGGCAATCCCGTATACAGTTCCCTTTGTCTCGTCGGTATGTTACTTGCCCGAGATTCGATCGTCGGTATCTCTATACCTAGTTCAATCTCGTTACCGGCAAGTCTCTTTACTCGTTACCGTAATACATAATCCCGTGACCAACTACTTAGTCACTTTGAGCTCATTGAGATGACGTATTACCGAGTGGGCCCGGAGATACCTCTCCGTCACACGGAGTGACAAATCCCAGTCTCGATCCATGTCAACTCAACAGACATCCTCGGAGATACCTGTAGAGTACCTTTATAGTCACCCAGTTACGTTGTGACGTTTGGCACACACAAAGCACTCCTACGGTGTCAGTGAGTTACATGATCTCATGGTCATAGGAACTTATACTTGACATGCAGAAAACTATAGCGATAACTGACACGATCAAAAGCTATGTTAACGTTTGGGTCTCGTCCATCACATCATTCTCCTAATGATGTGATCCCGTTATCAAATGACAACTCATGTCTATGACCTGGAAACCGCGGTCATCTTTGATCAACGAGCTAGTCCTGTAGAGGCTCACTAGGGACACAAAGTCTGTCTATTCATCCACACATGTATTTGAGTTTCCAATTAATACAATTATAGCATGGATAATAAACGATTATCATGAACAAGGAAATATAATAATAACTCTTTTATTATTGCCTCTAGGGCATATTTCCAACAGTCTCCCACTTGCACTAGAGTCAATAATCTAGCATTACAAGGTAATGAATCTAACACCCATAGAGTCTTGGTGTTGATCGTGCTTAGCCCATGGAAGAGGCTTAGTCAACGGATCTGCAACATTCAAATCCGTGTGTACTTTGCAAATGTTTATGTCCTCCTCCTTGACCGAATCGCGGATGGAATTGAAGCGTCGCTTTATGTGTCTGGTCCTCTTGTGAAACCTTGGTTCCTTGGCTAGAGCAATGGCACCAGTGTTGTCACAGAACAGAGTCATTGGGTTCAGTGCACTAGGCACAACTCCAAGATCTGTCATGAACTCCTTCATCCAGACACCTTCCTTTGCCGCCTCCGAGGCAACTATATACTCCGCTTCACATGTAGAATCAGCTACCACGCTCTGCTTGGAACTGCACCAGCTTACCGCTCCCCCGTTGAGAATATATACGTATCCGGTTTGAGACTTAGAGTCATCCGGATCAGTGTCAAAGCTTGCATCGACGTAACCCTTTACGACGAGCTCTTGATCACCTCCATAAACGAGAAACATCTCCTTAGTCCTTTTCAGGTACTTTAGGATATTCTTGACCGCTGTCCAGTGATCCATACCAGGATTACTTTGAGACCTTCCGGCCATACTTATGGCAAGGCTGACATCTGGTCTTGTGCACAGCATTGCATACATGATAGAGCCTATGGCTGAAGCATAGGGGACGACACTCATCTTTTCTCTATCTTCCGCAGTCACTGGGCATTGAGTCTTACTCAACTTTGTACCTTGCAATACCGGCAAGAACCCCTTCTTGGATTGATCCATTTTGAACTTCTTCAAAACTTTATCAAGGTATGTACTTTGTGAAAGTCCTATCAAGCGTCTTGATTTATCTCTATAGATCTTGATGCCCAATATGAAAGCAGCTTCACCGAGATCCTTCATCGAAAAACTCTTGTTCAAATACCCCTTCACGCTATCCAAAAATTCTATATTGTTTCCAATCAGCAATATGTCATCCACATATAATATTAGAAACGCTATAGAGCTACCACTCACTTTCTTGTAAATACAAGCTTCATTGTAAACTTGTATAAACCCAAACGCTTTGATCACCTCATCAAAGCGAAGATTCCAACTCCGAGATGCCTGCACCAGCCCATAAATGGAACGCTGAAGCCTGCATACTTTGTCAGCATTCTCTGGATCGACAAAACCTTCCGGTTGCATCATATACAACTCTTCCTTAAGAAAACCGTTAAGGAACGCTGTTTTGACATCCATCTGCCAAATTTCATAATCGAAATATGCAGCTATTGCTAACATGATTCGGACGGATTTAAGCATCGCTACGGGTGAGAAAGTCTCATCGTAGTCAATCCCTTGAACTTGTGAAAAACCCTTTGCCACAAGTCGAGCTTTATACACGGTGACATTACCGTCAGCGTCCGTCTTCCTCTTAAAAATCCATTTATTCTGAATGGCCTTCCGCCCTTCAGGTAATACTTCCAAAGTCCATACTTTGTTTTCATACATGGATCCCATCTCGGATTTCATGGCCTCTAACCATTTGTCGGAATCTGGGCCCACCATCGCTTCTCCATAGCTCGTAGGTTCACCGTTGTCTAGCAACATGACCTCCAAGACAGGGTTACCATACCACTCAGGTGCAGTGCGTACCCTTGTCGATCTACGAGGTTCGGTAGTAACTTGATCAGTAGCTTCTTGATCATCATCATTGGCTTCCTCTTCAACCTCTGCAGGCTCCACAAAAACATCTTTCTGTGCTGCGCTACTTTCTGGTTGAAGCAGAGGTTCAATAACCTCATCAAGTTCTGCCTTCCTCCCACTCAATTCTTTCGAGAGAAACTCTTTCTCGAGAAAGGACCCGTTCTTAGCGACAAACACTTTGCCCTCGGATCTGAGATAGAAGGTGTACCCAACTGTTTCTTTTGGGTATCCTATGAAGACACATTTGTCCGCTTTGGGTTCGAGCTTTTCTGGCTGAAGCCTTTTGACATAAGCATCGCAACCCCAAACCTTGAGAAAAGACAACTTAGGTTTCTTACCAAACCACAGTTCATACGGTGTTGTCTCAACGGACTTAGATGGAGCCCTATTTAAAGTGAATGCAGCTGTCTCTAACGCATATCCCCAAAACGATAGTGGCAAGTCGGCAAGAGACATCATAGAACGTACCATATCTAATAGGGTTCGATTACGACGTTCGGACACACCATTACGCTGTGGTGTTCCAGGTGGTGTCAACTGTGAAACAATTCCACATTTTCTTAAGTGATCACCAAACTAATAACTCAGATATTCTCCCCCTCGATCAGATCGTAGGAACTTGATCTTCTTGTTACGATGATTTTCAACTTCACTCTGAAATTGCTTGAACTTTTCAAAAGTTTCAGACTTATGCTTCATCAAGTAAATATACCCATATCTACTTAAGTCGTCAGTGAAGGTGAGAAAATAACGATATCCACCGCGCGCCGTTACACTCATCGGACCGCACACATCAGTATGTATGATTTCCAATAAGTCACTTGCCCGTTCCATTGTCCCTGAAAACGGGGTCCTTGTCATCTTGCCCATGAGGCACGGCTCGCACGTGTCAAGTGATTCAAAATCAAGAGACTCCAAAAGTCCATCAGCATGGAGCTTCCTCATGCGTTTCACGCCGATATGACCGAGACGGCAGTGCCACAAGAAAGTGGTATTATCATTATCTACTCTACATCTTTTGGCATCAATGTTATGAACATGTGTATCATCACTATCGAGATTCAATAAGAATAAACCCCTAACTTCGGGTGCATGACCTTAAAAGATATTACTCATATAAATAGAACAACCATTATTCTCTGACTTAAATGAGTAACCGTCTCGCAATAAACAAGATCCAGATATAATGTTCATGCTTAACGCAGGCACTAAATAACAATTATTCAGGTTCATAACTAATCCCGATGGTAATCGAAGAGCGAGCGTGCCGACGGCGATCACATCAACCTTGGAACCATTTCCCACGCGCATCGTCACTTCGTCCTTCGCCAGCCTCCGTTTATTCCGCAGTTCCTGTTTAGAGTTGCAAATGTGAGCAACCGAACCGGTATCAAATACCCAGGCACTACAACGAGAGTTGGTAAGGTACACATCAATAACATGTATATCATATATACCTTTGTTGTTGTTGGCCCCCTTCTTGTCCGCCAGATACTTGGGGCAGTTCCGCTTCCAGTGGCCATTCCCCTTGCAATAGAAACACTCAGTCTCTGGCTTGGGCCCAGCCTTGGGCTTCTTCACTGGATTAGCAACTGCTTTGCCACCCTTCTTAGAGTTACCCTTCTTGCCCTTGCCATTCTTCTTGAAACTGGTGGTCTTATTGACCATCAACACTTGATACTCCTTCTGGATGTCTGCCTCAGCGACTTTCAGCATCGAAAACAGCTCGGCGATGGTTTTATTCATCCCTTGCATGTTGTACTGCTGGACGAAGCTCTTGTAGCTTGGAGGGAGTGACTGGAGAATTCTGTCAATGATAGCCTCATCCGGGAACACAAGTCCCAGATCAGCTATGCGGGTATAGTACCCAGACATCTTCAGTAAGTGCTCACTGACAGACGAATTCTCCTCCATCTTGCAAGCGAAGAATTTATCGGTGGTCTCATACCTCTCGATCTTAGCATTCTTCTCAAAGATGAACTTCAACTCCGTGTACATCTCATATGCACCATGACGTTCAAAACGCCTTTGGAGTCCTCCTTCCAAGCCGTACAACATGGCACATTGTACTATCGAATAGTCATCCGAACGCGTCTGCCAGACGTTCATATCGTCCGCAGAGGCTCCAGGAGCGGGGGGTTGACCTAGCGGTGCATTTAGGACATAAACCTTTTGGGCAGCTGTGAGGATGATCCTCAGATTGCGGAGCCAGTCCACAAAGTTGCTCCCATCATCTTTCAGTTTAGCTTTCTCTAGGAACGCATTAAAATTCAGGGGAACTCCTGCGCGAGCCATCTACAACATAAATTTGCAAAGACATTTTAGACTATTGTTCATGATAAGTGAGTTATTACCTAATCAAATTAATTATAACTCCCACTCAAAATGACATCCCTCCGGTCATTCGAGCGTGACATGATCCAAATTCACCAACCCAAGTCCGATCATCACGTGAGATGAGGTGGTGTCAATGGTGAACATCAACATGTTGATCATATCTACTATATGACTCATGCTCGACCTTTCGGTCCTCCGTGTTCCGAGGCCATGTCTGTACATGCTAGGCTCGTCAAGTCTAACCCGAGTGTTCTGCACGTGCAAAACTGGCTTGCACCCGTTGTATGCGAACGTAGAGTCTATCACACCCGATCATCACGTGGTGCTTCGAAACGACGAACCTTCGCAACGGCGCACACTCGGGGGGGACACAATTTTATCTTGAAATTTTAGTGAAGGATCACCTTATAATGCTACCGTCGTCCTAAGCAAAATAAGATGCATAAAAGGATTAACATCACATGCAAATCATAAGTGACATGATATGGCCATCAACTCGTGCTTTTGATCTCCATCTCCAAAGCACCGGCATGATCTCCATCGTCACCGGCGCCACACCATGATCTCCATCATCATGATCTCCATCATCGTGTTGCCATCGGGGTTGTCGGCGCCCCACCATGCTCTTACTACTATTGCTACCGTTTAGCGATAAAGTAAAGCATTACAAAGCGCTTAATGATTGACACGCAGGTCATACAAAAAATAAAGACAACCCTATGGCTCCTGCCGGTTGCCGTATGCATCGACATGCAAGTCGATGTTAACTATTACAACATGATCATCTCATACATCAAAATATATTTCATCATGTCATTGGCCATATCATATCACATACATACCCTGCAAAAACAAGTTAGACGTCCTCTAATTTGGTGTTGCATGTTTTACGTGGCTGCTATGGGTATCTAGCAAGAACGCTTCTTACCTACGCAAAACCACAACGGTGATATTCAAGTTGCTATTTAACCTTCTACAAGGACCGCCTTGTTCTATTCCGATTCAACTAAGATAGGAGAGACAGACACCCGCCAGCCATCTTATGCAACAAAAGTCACATGTCTGTCGATGGAACCGGTCTCATGTACGTGGACATGTAAAGTTGGTCCGGGCCGCTTCATCCTATAATACCGTTGAATCAAGAAAGACTAAGGAGGGCAGCAATTTAAACATCAACGCCACAAACCCTTTTGTGTTCTACTCGAGAAAGCATCTACGCAAGATCCTAGCTCATGATGCCACTGTAGGGGAACGTTGCATGGGAAACAAAAATTTTCCTACCGTTCACCAAGATCAATCTAGTAGATGCAACTACGAGGGGAGAGTGTGATCTACGTACCCTTGTAGATCGCTAAGCGGAAGCGCTATGAACGCGGATGATGGAGTCGTACTCGTCGCGATTCAGATCGCCGAAGACCTAGCACCGAAGCAACGGTGCCTCCGCGTTCTTCACACGTACGGCTCGGGGACGTCTCCTCCTTCTTGATCCAGCAAGGGGTGGAGGAGAGGTTGATGGAGAACCGGCAGCACGACGGCGTGGTGGTGATGGTGGAGAAGAACTCCAGCAGGGCTTCGCCTAAGCACCGCGGGAGAGGAAGATGTAACGGGAGAGGGAGGGCAGCACCGAGGAACAAACTGTGTTGGCTGCCCTCCCTTTGCCCCACTATATATAGGGGGGGTGGAGAGGTTAGGGCGCCCTAGGGTTTCCCCCTAGGGGCCGGCGGCCAGGGCAAGGGGAGGGGGCGGCGGCCAGGGCAAGGGGGGGCGGCCAGGCCCTAGGGTTTCCCCCCTTAGGTGCCTTGCCCCCCAAGGCCAAGGGGTGCGGCCAGCCCTAGGGGGTCCCACCCCCTTAGCCGCATGGGGAGAGGGCCCAGGGGGGGCGCACAGCCCCCTGAGGGCTGTGGTGTCCCCCCTTGTGGCCCAATAGGCCCAGAACAACTTCCGGACCCCCCGAAATCCCTTCCTGTACTCCGCCGATTTCCCGATGCTCCCCGGAACACTTCCGGTACTCCGAAACCTTTCATCCTATATATCAATCTTCGTCTCCGGACCATTCCGGAGACCCTCGTCATGTCCGGGATCTCATCCGGGACTCCGAACAACCTTCGGTAACCATGCACTCTTCTCACTAACAACCCTAGCGTCACCGAACGTTAAGTGTGTAGACCCTGCGGGTTCGGAAACCATGTAGACATGACCGAGACACTCCCAGGTCAATAACCAATAGCGGGATCTGGATACCCATATTGGTTCCCACATGTTTCTCGATGATCTCATCGGATGAACCACGATGTCAAGGATTCAGGCAATCCCGTATACAGTTCCCTTTGTCTCGTCCGTATGTTACTTGCCCGAGATTCGATCGTCGGTATCTCTATACCTAGTTCAATCTCGTTACCGGCAAGTCTCTTTACTCGTTACCGTAATACATAATCCCGTGACCAACTACTTAGTCACTTTGAGCTCATTGAGATGACGCATTACCGAGTGGGCCCGGAGATACCTCTCCGTCATACGGAGTGACAAATCCCAGTCTCGATCCATGTCAACTCAACAGACACCCTCGGAGATACCTGTAGAGTACCTTTATAGTCACCCAGTTACGTTGTGACGTTTGGCACACACAAAGCACTCCTACGGTGTCAGTGAGTTACATGATCTCATGGTCATAGGAACTTATACTTGACATGCAGAAAACTATAGCGATAACTGACACGATCAAAAGCTATGTTTACGTTTGGGTCTCGTCCATCACATCATTCTCCTAATGATGTGATCCCGTTATCAAATGACAACTCATGTCTATGACCTGGAAACCGCGGTCATCTTTGATCAACGAGCTAGTCCTGTAGAGGCTCACTAGGGACACAAAGTCTATCTATTCATCCACACGTGTATTTGAGTTTCCAATCAATACAGTTATAGCATGGATAATAAACGATTATCATGAACAAGGAAATATAATAATAACTCTTTTATTATTGCCTCTAGGGAATATTTCCAACACGACCATGGCAGAAGACAGAGAAAAGATGAGTGTCATTCCCTATGCATCGGCCATAGGTTCTATCATGTATGCCATGCTGTGTGCCAGACCTGATGTGAACCTTGCCATAAGTTTGGTAGGGAGGTACCAAAGTGATCCCGGTACGGAACACTGGACAGCGGTCAAGAACATCCTGAAGTACCTGAACAGGACTAAGGATATGTTTCTCGTTTATGGAGGTGACGAAGAGCTCGTCGTAAAGGGTTACGTCGATGCTAGCTTCAACACAGATCTGGATGACTTTAAGTCTCAAACCAGATACGTGTATATTTTGAATGGTGGGGCAGTCAGCTGGTGCAGTTGCAAGCAGAGCGTCGTGGCGCATTCTACATGTGAAGCAGAGTACATAGCTGCTTGCGAAGTAGCACAAGCAGGAGTCTGGATGAAGGAGTTCATCACCGACCTAGGAGTCATTCCAAGCGCGTCAAGCCCAATGACTCTCTTCTGTGACAACACTGGTGCTATTGCTATTACCAAGGAGCCCAGGTTTCACAAGAAGACCAAGCACATCAAGCGCCGTTTCAACTCCATCCGGAATTATGTTCAAGATGGAGACATAGATATTTGTAAAGTGCATACGGATCTGAATGTTGCAGACCCGTTGACTAAACCTCTTCCACGGGCAAAACATGATCAACACCAGAACTCTATGGGTGTTCGATTCATCACAATGTAACTAGATTATTGACTCTAGTGCAAGTGGGAGACTGTTAGAAATATGCCCTAGAGGCAATAATAAAAGTATTATTATATTTCCTTGTTCATGATAATTGTCTGTTATTCATGCTTGAATTGTATTGTACGGAAACAGCGATACATGTGTGAATATATAGACCACAATGAGTCCCTGGTAGGCCTCTAGTTGCCAGCTCGTTGATCAACAGATGGTCACGGTTTCCTGACCATGGACATAGGATGTCAGTGATAGCGGGATCACATCATTAGGAGAATGATGTGATGGACAAGACCCAATCCTGAGCATAGCACGAGATCGTATAGTTCGTAATGCATAAGCTTTTCGGTGTCAAGTATTTATTCCTTAGACCATGAGGTTGTACAACACCCGGATACCGTAGGAATACTTTGGGTGTACCAAACGTCACAACGTAACTGGGTGGCTATAAAGGTACGCATCGGGTATCTCCGAAAGTGTCTGTTGAGTTGGTACGAACCGAGACTGGGATATTCTCACTCCGTATGACGGAGAGGTACCTCTGGGCCCACTCAGTAAGACATCATCATAATGAGCTCAATGTGACTAAGTAGTTAGTCACAGGATGATGGATTACGGATCGAGTAAAGAGACTTGCCATGACGAGATTGAACAAGGTATCGGGAATACCGACGATCGAATCTCGGGCAAGTACCGTACCGATGGACAAAGGGAATGACATACGGGATTGAGTGAATCCTTGACATGGTGGTTCATCCGATGAAGATCATCGAGGAACACGTGGGAACCAACATGGGTATCCAGATCCCGCTGTTGGTTATTGACCGGAGAGTCATCTCGGTCATGTCTGCGTGTCTCCCGAACCCGTAGGGTCTACACACTTAAGGTTCGGTAATGCTAGGGTCGTAGAGATACATGCATGTGGAAACCTGAAAGTTGTTCGGAGTCTCGGATGAGATCCCGGACGTCATGAGGAGTTCCGGAATGGTCCGGAGGTAAAGACTGATATATAGGAAGTCCAGTTTCGGCCATCGGGTGATCTCCGGGGGTCACCGGGAGTGTCCCGGGACCACCGGAGGGGCCCCGGGGGTCCATCGGGTGGGGCCACCCATCCCGGTGGGGCCCCTAGGCCGCAAGGGGGAAGTGGCCAGCCCTAATGGGCTGGCGCACCACATGGGCCCTCCTCCCCATGCGCCTAGGGTTGAAACCCTAGGGAGGAGGGGGCGCCACCTTGCCTTGGGGGGCAAGGATCCCCCCTTGGCCGCCGCCCCACCCTGCAGATCCCATCTGCAGGGCCGGCGCACCCCCCTGGCCCCCTATATATATGTGGGGGGAGAGGGCAGCCGCACCCTTGCCCCTGGCGCCTCTCCCCCTCCCGTCACATCTCCGTCTCCTTAACGCAGGGCGCCCGGCGAAGCCCTGCAGGATTCTCCACTGCATCCACCACCACGCCGTTGTGTTGCTGGATCTCCGACGCCCTCTCCTCCCCCCTTGCTGGATCAAGAAGGAGGAGACGTTGCTGTACCGGACGTGTGTTGAACGCGGAGGTGCCGTCCATTCGGCGCTAGATCATCGGTGACGAAGAACGCGAAGAGTACGACTACTTCATCCACGCTTCTTCGAATGCTTCCGCTCGCAATCTCCATAACGGTATGTAGATGCACTCTTATTTGCTCGTTGCTAGATGTCTCCTTAGTTGGATCTTGGTGAAAGCGTAGAATTTTTTTGAATTCTGCTACGTTCCCCAACACCAACAGCGCTCGGCACCGTGTATGGCCCAGGCCCGGGGGCTCCTGTCGGTGTACTAGAGTAGGGGTACCCTAGTACCCCGAACTTGTGCACGGGCAGTCGCAGCGTCCCGCGGTAAGGCTTGCCGGGCGACCGCCAAGGTCCTCCGTGGTTCCCTTGGAGCCATTCAGGAATAAAGTATTCAAGCCAAGGAGCTTGCCGGGAAGGCCACTCAAGGCACAAGACCCCGGCGAGAGGAGCTTGCCGGGAAGACCAACCAAGGCATCTCAAGGAACTTGCCGCAACGCGCCACGCGTCCCGGCAAGGCCCGGTGAGCGGCAAGCTCCCGGAGTCTACAAGACAGCGACCGCGGCAAGGCACTTGCCACGGCAAGCTTCCACTCTGTACCTGCGCTCCAGCACATCCACCAACGTGTCGCTCTGGGACCCTTCCAGGCGTACGTGGCGGGAAGCTGTGCAGCCAGCGGTGCGCGGTGGCAAGCGGCGCTGACAAGTTTGCCATCGTGGCGAACAGTGGCGCCCCTGACGGTCCCTTTTTGCACTGTTTGGGCGATGCAGACGGACATTTAATGCCCTTGTCCCCTGCCGTCGGGGTTAGGTGCGATACACTGTACAGGTAGTTGTACCAACTACAACACCTTTCCATTTTTACCCTCATCTGCGTTGCCACCTGTCGGTGACCCATTGAGCATATAAAAGGAGGCCCATGCGCAACGTAGAGGGGGGACGGACTCACTCACGCTCGGTCTCGTTAGCTACTAGAGTGTACTGTAGCACTCAGCGCTCCCGAGCAAGAATTCAATACAAACCACAAAGCAGGAGTAGGGTTTTACGCATCCGTGCGGCCCGAACCTGGGTAAACTGCTCGTGTGTATCGCCTCGATCTGCTCTTCGTGCAATCTCCGCCCCCGCCAAACCGAAAGGGACTCGGCCCACCGGTCCCATTGGTGTTCGTTGATCAGTTTCCCCGACAGAGGCAAAGGACGTGTCTGGTGAGGCAGAGAAGCTCCGGTGAGGCAGATCGGGCGCGGGGCAGTGACGGTCGTAGATGAGGAAGACACTCGATCCCGTCGATGTTGCGTGGTCCTCATGGTTCCCTGGTATGGATGCGACGTAGTCGGAGTTGACGGAGCTCCTGGACATCTTAGCGCGGCGAGGGGAGGCCGGTGGTCGCGGGATCGACGAAGGTGAGGCAACGACTCTGCTCGGTTAAGAAGAAAACAAGGAGGAAAATGAGAATGAGGGGATAAGGGGATGGCTAGGGTTCCTGCCCGAGAGAGAGGCGTTAAGGGAGTTCTGATACATCTCTGCGACCGCGGGATGGCCAATAGCACGGTATCCGCGCGCTGGACGGACGAGCAGCGTCCACGGCACGAGAAGTTGGGGATGACCAACGACTTGGGCTGGTCCAGGTCATGTGCGTGTAGTGCCCATAAGGCATAGTAGGCTGGCTAGCTCTTGTTCATAGTAGGCCAAAAGTGCACAGGGCAATTTCAGTTTTAATTTTTGTTGTTGTTGCTATACACTTAGCTACTGTTTATATTATTTTGCTACCAAATGAGTTCTGTTTAGTATGAAACTTCAGACATGAATGCTAAGTAATATTATTAGGTTGCAAAAAAAGTTTCAAATATTTTTGAATAGTATAAATATTTGTTCAACTAAAAATGGTTAATTTAATTGCAGTTGGTTCTGCTTTAATTAAATTAGAGGCACATAGTTATTTACAATATGTTGATTGATGCTCTATAATTAGGTAGTGAATATCTACTACCTTTTGAACATTTTTAAATCTTAGTTTGATGAATTTATAATTTGACTTGTTATTTAAATTTGAAATTAAACTCGGTTCGAAACGAGTGAGTGATACGTACAAAACGTATCTATAATTTCTGCTTGCTCCATTCCTCTTTTGGGTGATATTGCTATGTTATTTATACACTTCCATACACTTTTGATCATATTTGGACTAACCTATTAACTTAGTGCACCCCAGTGCCAGTTTCTGTTTTCGGCTGTTTTTGTATTTCAGGTTTTCACATTACGAGAACTGCCAGAAAAAATCCAGAAAAATTATATAAAAAATCAGCGTTCCAGAAACTACCGGGCGCCTGAAGTACAGCCGGGGGGGGGGGCACCAGGGCTCCAGGCGCCCTGGCGGCGCGCCCCCCCCTGGGCCGCGCCGGGGGGCGCCTGGGCCCCCCGAGGCTCCGCTGATGCCCCCCTTTGGCATATATTTAAAGCGTCTCCCGAAACCCTCGAGACGGGAACTCTTTTTCGCGATCTCATCTCTGTTCCACCGCCGCCGCCGCTTCCAAGATCGGGAGCACCAGGAGAACTCTTCCCGGCACCCTGCCGGAGGGGAGGATCACCACCGGGAGCTTCTCCACCACCATGGACGCCTCCCGGATGAGTTGTGAGTAGTCTCCCTTGGACCATGGGTCCATGACCAGTAGCTATGTGATGTTCTCCTCCCGTTCTTGTGCTTCACTAATTAGTCCTCGTGAGCTGCCCTACATGATCGAGGCACATATGTAATCCTTATGCTGTTGCTATGATGAGTTTGCTGGGATCCGATGGATTATGAGATTATGTTCAGATTGTGTTTGAGTAATATATTTGATTCACCTCTTTTATATTTATGTTCGTAAGTAATTCTTTCATGTTCTCCGTTGTTATTTATTGCTTTGGCCAAGTAGTAGGTAGTGACTCCAAGAGGGAACGTTATGCTTGATTGTGGGTTCATGCCCCTCGATGACTAGTTTGAGTGACAGAAACATGAGTCTAGGGGATGTGCTGTTGCCACAAGGGGGAAAACAACGGTGCTTGTGCCCGTGGGTGTAAGGATTGTTTACTTTACGCAAAGTTCTTTTAATGCAATTGTCTGTTGCTTTGAGTTTACACTATGGGTGGGACTCGCAACTTAATACCAGTGAGATGTTCTGGATAGATATCTCAAGGTGGATGATTAGTAGTAGATGCAGATGGATTTCGGTCTACTTACCTCGGCGTACCGCCCATGCTTTGAACCTCTACCTTTCTTGCAATGTAGTCAGCATTGGTTTGCGCACATGGTCCTGTCAATTGCCCAGCTGTAATTCGTTTACCTCACATAGCTGTTTTATCGTCTTTTGGGAGAGAGACATCACTAGTGAACATCATGAAACTCCGGTCCATATTACTATCATTGATCACATCCACTATTTACTTTTCCGCTTTTTACTTACTATTGCAATTATACCTATTACTATTATCACTTGCATTTGATCCTTTGTAAACTACAAGGCCGGAGGGATTGACAACCTCTCTGTACTCGTTGGGAGCAAAGTTATTTGTATCTGTGTGCAGGTCCGCGTTGATTGCTAATATCTAGCGCCGTTAGCAGTTGACACATTCTTGTTGAAACTGGGAGTCTCAAGGAATTCGATCCTTGGTATTGCCAAGGGAAAACTTCCGCTACACTGCATCTCAAACCTTCCACTTGGGGTAACCAACGAGGGGCGAGAAGCCATCAAGCAAAGTTTTCTGGCGCCGTTGCCGGGGACTCCACTCTTCAGGATAGGGGAGTTGCACGCTATCTTTTACCTTTTGCTTTTTAGTCTTGTTAGTTTACCTTTCAGTTTTGCTTTAGTATCTTTTATCGAAAATCACAAAAATAGTTATCTCATTCTTTAGTTGTCATTATGTCGGGTCCTTTTGTCTTTGACGAGGCAAAAGTTCTCACCTTTAAACAAAGAGGTGGGGAAAGTCTGAAAGATGCTTGGTATAGAATTAATGATTCTCAAAAAAGATCCACCAAGAAGCAACCTACTACTATCCTGCTTAGAAATTTTTATGTTGGAATAACTTCTTGGAATAGGTTTATTCTAGATACTGCTATCAATAGGAATTTCCTAGAAGCCCCAGTTTGGGAGTCTCTTAGTATTATTGAAAATCTTGTTGGGAATCCCCCTGTTGTTAGCATTCAAGAGGACATCACCCTAGCTCACATTATGAAAAAACTTGAAAAAATAGAGCTAGAGATGCCAAGCATTAATAAGATAAATGAGTTGGATCGTAAGATCCAAGGGAATTTGAATAGGCTTGATAGCTCCATGCATAAAATTTTCAAAACTTTGGAGACCGTCAAATTCCATGACTTGGACTCTTCTAGGATAGACAAGATTGAGGAAATCTTTGATACTCTAGGAACTACTTCCTCCTCAATCAAAACCAAAAAGGTAGAAACTCCGGCAAAGAGGGAGCCTAAGTTCGTTCACGTTCCAAAGGCTCCCCGTTCTAAAAGTAATCCATCTATTGCCAAAGGGGTTGAAACTGTAAAGACTTTGGAAGAAACACCTCTCTTTGATGAATTTATAAATGAATCTTCCCTTGACTTTTATCCTTTTGGTCTTCTCCCTAGAAGTATCTCTATGAGGCCTTTATTTGAAAGTCCTCTTAAGACTAGTTGTATTATTGAAGAGCTTTTTGATGATCTTGATGATGGTTCAATTGATACAACTTGACCTCTATGCATTATGCCTAGCTTAAAGGCATAAAAGAAAGCGCTTTTGGGAGGCAGCCCAATGAATAAATTTATTTTGCTTTTGTTGTGTCTTGATGTTGTTACTACTGTAGCATCATCATTGTATCTTTGTTTTTCAAATTTTGTGCCAAGTATAGCCTCTGATTGCAAGAAAGTTCAAAAGTTGTGACGTGCTGTCCAGGAAACAGATTCTGTCCTTGGATAGAAAAATTCGTATAAAATCACCAGATCATCTTTTTGGTCTGAATTTTTTCGACAGCGTGCTCTATATAATTGTCTTTCGTGCGTCTGTTCTGAGTTTTTTTATTAGAGTTGCAGAAGTGCCCCGAACAAATCATTTACTACCTGCTGTTCTGTTTTTCACAGATTCTGTCCTTTTTTGCCTTTCCTTCATTTTGCAAACCTAGAGCTTGCTTTTTCTTTGCAAAAACCTTTTGGCAATCTTTAGAAACAGTAGACCTTCAAGAATATCTTTATTTCCAGCAAGGTACAATTATTTTATTATGGGTACTAACCTCGCTAATCAGATTATGATGAGTTATGTATGAAGGGAGTTTTCAAGTGTGCGAGGGAAGATGATAAAAAAATTCAGGAGTGTCAAACGCTCAAGCTTGGGGATTCCCCCGTGCACCCCCAAGAAATATTCAAGGAGACTCAAGCGTCTAAGCTTGGGGATACCCCCGTGCATCCCCTTCTCCATCGACATTATCAGTTCGTCTTTCGTTCCACTATATTTTAATCACTTCATGTGTTATGTGCTATGCTTGGAGCGTCTTGTTTTTAGTTTCCTTTTTAGTTTTTCATAACGAGTCGGAACTCAGCTTTCTTTATGTGGGAGAGAAACACGCTCCACTTCTACCTAGAACAAAACATAGAATTTTCATGTATATCCTTGCTGTGTGTGTTCTTTGTCTTTTAATAGCTACTATCATGTTCAGCTCTCAGTTTCATGCTTATCTTTTTAAAGAGCTTTCGTTTAGTTGGTTGCTTGAACTCTCTTTAGTTATCATGCTTATCTTATTAAGAGAGTTTGCTTCCGTTGCATTGGTTGATATGTCTATGATAAAGATGCTACGTGCATAATGGCGCTTAGTAGTTCATGTTTTCTTATGGTTAGTCTCAAATAGCTGGGGGGTTCCCAATGTGTTATTGGAGTACCAATATGGTTTGTTTGCCTATGATGTGGTATGGTTTAGTAATATCTTCCTTCAAAGAATTTATTTTGATTGACTTGGCGTATGCTCACGCATATTTAAGACTGTAAAGAAAGTCTGTCAAGCCTTGATGATCTTTTGTTTCTGAGTAGCGATATAACTTCCATGCCTGATTCAATGTTGCTTTGTCGCTCTGCATGATTATGACCGTCATTGCTCTCTTAGTTGGTCGCTCCCAGTCTTTTGCTAACCTTCGCCTGTACTAAGCGGACTGACTGCTTGTGCATGCACATTCCTTTAAACCAGTTATGCCATATGAGTCCACCATATCTTCCTACATGGTATTTACCTGCCATTCCTAACGGAGACTTGCATGTACCATCTCGAAATTATTCAAAGAAAAGCATTATTATTTTGTGCCTCTGTTGTAAGTTCATGAGGAAGTAGTAGTTAATTCATGATCTTTTTAAGTTGGACAAGCTTCACCCCGGGATTGCATGTATAATGTGCAAACCCATAATACGAGAAGGAACTGGCATTGAGTGCGCCCGGCTCAAAAAGATAATATAACAAACAAACCCTCCTTCACGCTTTGTTCATGAGAAATCAGAAAACTTTGGCAGTGATAAACAAAGGAGATTAAGAGGATGTGATCGTCCTCATTCGGGAGCCGTTCCTCGAAACTTGTCCATCTCAAGAAGTGATTGAGTTGTCTGCTAGCATTCGTTGACGAAACATGCATGATCTAAAAAAAATTTATTACCTCTGTTTTAAAACCAAGAGCTCTGGTACATGTTTTGTCTTTGTTTCCGATTACGGGTTTTCAACCTTGCCAACAAAAGCCACGGTTCGAGAGTC
Organism: Secale cereale; assembly: GCA_902687465.1. NCBI lineage: Eukaryota > Viridiplantae > Streptophyta > Magnoliopsida > Poales > Poaceae > Secale > Secale cereale. The sequence continues at coordinate 557,174,023 of LR738714.1, forward strand.
TCCACCTTCTTTTAAAGCACCAACTACTGAGAGCATGATTGTCATTCTGAGTGTAATGTGCATTAAAGTAGCATTGTCTTTTGCATGATTGTGATATCGTTTATTTTGAAATCATTGTATCTAGCATCACTTAAAACCTTGGAGGTGCCCCTGCATTTATGTTTTGCTTCACTAAAGGGGGCAAGCGAGATATCACTTTATCATATTTGCACATCATGTTCATTACAAATCTATTTGATGTTTCAGTATCATATTGTAAAACTTTCAGTTCTTTGTGATTTTCTCATGAGGCAACTTAATTACTACAGATTCATTGTCTCAGTAAGCTTTTGTCATATGACTATGAAAAAGTCCTATATGGTTAATAGCATGTCACCACAGAAATTATTCTTGTTATCATTTACCTACTCGAGGACGAGCAGGAATTAAGCTTGGGGATGTTGATACGTCCAAAACGTATCTATAATTTCTACTTGCTCCATGCCTCTTTTAGGTGATATTGCTATGTTATTTATACACTTCCATACACTTTTGATCATATTTGGACTAACCTATTAACTCGGTGCACCCCAGTGCCAGTTTCTGTTTTCGGCTGTTTTTGTATTTCAGGTTTTCACATTACGAGAACTGCCAGAAAAAATCCAGAAAAATTATATAAAAAATCAGCGTTCCAGAAACTACCGGGCGCCCGAAGTACAGCCGGGGGGGGCACCAGGGCTCCAGGCGCCCTGGCGGCGCCCCCCCCCCCTGGGCCGCGCCGGGGCGGCGCCTGGGCCCCCCCGAGGCTCCGCTGATGCCCCCCTTTGGCATATATTTAAAGCGTCTCCCGAAACCCTCGAGACAGGAACTCTTTTTCGCGATATCATCTCTGTTCCGCCGCCGCCGCCGCTTCCAAGATCGGGAGCACCAGGAGAACTCTTCCCGTCACCCTGCCGGAGGGGAGGATCACCACCGGGAGCTTCTCCACCACCATGGACGCCTCCCGGATGAGTTGTGAGTAGTCTCCCTTGGACCATGGGTCCATGACCAGTAGCTATGTGATGTTCTCCTCCCGTTCTTGTGCTTCACTAAATAGTCCTCGTGAGCTGCCCTACATGATCGAGGCACATATGTAATCCTTATGCTGTTGCTATGATGAGTTTGTTGGGATCCGATGGATTATGAGATTATGTTCAGATTGTGTTTGAGTAATATATTTGATTCACCTCTTTTATATTTATGTTCATAAGTAATTCTTGCATGTTCTCCGTTGTTATTTATTGCTTTGGCCAAGTAGTAGGTAGTGACTCCAAGAGGGAACGTTATGCTTGATTGTGGGTTCATGCCCCTCGATGACTAGTTTGAGTGACAGAAACATGAGTCTAGGGGATGTGTTGTTGCCACAAGGGGGAAAACAACGGTGCTTGTGCCCGCGTGTGCAAGGATTGTTTACTTTACGCAAAGTTCTTTTAATGCAGTTGTCTGTTACTTTGAGTTTACACTATCGGTGGGACTCGCAACTTAATACCAGCGAGATGTTCTGGATAGATATCTCAAGGTGGATGATTAGTAGTAGATGCAGATGGATTTCGGTCTACTTACCTCGGCGTACCGCCCATGCTTTGAACCTCTACCTTTCTTGCAATGTAGTCAGCACTGGTTTGCGCACATGGTCCTGTCAATTGCCTAGTTGTAATTCGTTTACCTCACATAGCTGTTTTATCGTCTTTTGGGAGAGAGACATCACTAGTGAACATCATGAGACTCCGGTCCATATTACTATCATTGATCACATCCACTATTTACTTTTCCGCTTTTTACTTACTATTGCAATTATACCTATCACTATTATCACTTGCGTTTGATCCTTTGTAAACTACAAGGCCGGAGGGATTGACAACCTCTCTGTACTCGTTGGGAGCAAAGTTATTTGTATCTGTGTGCAGGTCCGCGTTGATTGCTAATATCTAGCGCCGTTAGCAGTTGACACCTTCTTGTTGAAACTGGGAGTCTTAGGGAAATCGATCCTTGGTATTGCCAAGGGAAAACTTCCGCTACACTGGGGTAACCAACGAGGGGCGAGAAGCCATCAGTGAGCTTTAGTAAAATTCATTATGATGACCTGGCATTATTAGTCAGAGGGTTACTGTAGCTTAATACAGGGATGTCACAGGAGTTGGTGATGACGGCGGCGAAGTTGTTGGTGTAGATCGCCGTCATGATGATGGCCCCGACGGTGTTCCAGTGCCACCGGGAGAGAGGGGGAGAGAGCCCCCCTCCTTCTTGTTCTTCCTTACCCCCCCCCCCCTAGATGGGAGGAGGGTTTCCCCTCTGGTCCATGTCCTCCATGGCGGCGGAGGGGCGGGAGCCCCTACGAGATTCGATCTCTTTATCTGTTTCCTTCTGTTTCTACGCTCCTCATTTCTGGCCTTTCACCGTTTCTTAAATTCCCGGGGATCCGGAACTCCGATTGGGCTGAAATGTTAACACGATTTTTATACGGATATTAGCTTTCTTGTGGTCAAAGAAGGACACCAACCGCCTTACGGGGTGACCATAAGGGCCCAGAGCACGCCCTACCCCCTGGGGCGCGCCCCTTGCCTTGTGGCCCCCTCGGGCATCGTCTCACGTTGATTCTTTTTCCCAAAAATCACATATATTCCAAAAAAAACTCCGTAAGTTTTTATCACGTTTGGAGTCCGTTTGATATGGATATTCTGCGAAACAAAAAGCATGCAACAAACAAGAACTGGCACTAGGTGTTGGATCAATATGTTAGTCCCAAAAATAGTATAAAAAGTTGCCCAAATTATATGAAAGTTGTAGAATATTGGCATGAAACAGTAAAAAAATTATAGATACGGCGGAGATGTATCAGCATCCCCAAGCTTAATTCATGCTCGTCCTCGAGTAGATAAATGATAAAAAAGATAATTTTTGATGTGGAATGCTACCTAGCATAATATTGATCAAATAATTTAATCAAGGCATGCATATTAAGACACGAGTGATTCAAAGCAATAGTCTATCATTTGACATAAAAGAATTTAATACGCGGGCATCCCAACAAACAATCAAGTCTTTCAAAATATCGATGCTAAAGAACATTATCCCTACATAATCATATAGTCTCCTTATGGTCCCTCTTCTCAACACAAAGTATAAATCATACCCATCCCGGTGTCAGCCAAGCAATTGTTTCATACTTTTTAACGCACTTCAGCCTTTTCAACTCTTCATGCAATACATGAGCGTCAGCCATGGACATAGCACTATGGGTGGAATAGAAGGTGGTAGTAGACAAAAGGAGGGAGAAAGTCTCATATCAACTAGGAAAATCAATGGACTATGGAGATGTCCATAAATCGATATCAATGTGAGTGAGTAGGGATTGCCATGTAACGGATGCACTAGAGCTGTAAGTGTATGGAAGCTCAACATAAAACTAAGTGGGTGTGCATCCAACTTTCTTGCTCATGAATACCTAGAGCAATTTGAGGAAGCCCATCGTTGGAATATACAAGCCAAGTTATATAATAAAAAAATTCCCACTAGTATATGAAAGTGACAACATAGGAGACTCTCTATCATGAAGATCATGGTGTTATTTTGAAGCACAAGTGTGGAAAAAGATAGTAACATTGTCCCTTCTCTCTTTTTTCTCTCTTTTTTTCTTTTTTTCTTTTGGGCTTTTTGGCCTCTCTTTATTTTTATTTTTTTGTGGGCTTCTTTGGCTTCCTTTTTTATTTGGGCTTCTTTGGCCTCTTTTATTTGGAATCTTGCATGGGACACTGCTCTAATAATGATAATCATCACACTTTTATTTACTTAAAACTCAATATTACAACTCGATACTAGAATAAAATATGACTCTATATGAATGCCTCCGGCCGTGTACCGGGATGTGCAATGATCTAGCATAGCAATGACATCAAAAAAATGGACAAGCCATGAAAAGATCATGCTAGCTGTCTTACGATCATGCGAAGCAATATGACAATGATGGTGTGTGTCATAATAAACGGAACAATGGAGTTACATGGCAATATATCTCAGAATGGCTATGAAAATGGCATAATAGGTAGGTATGGTGGTTGTTTTGAGGAAGGGTATAAGGTGGTTTGATGCACCGGCGAAAGTTGCGCGGTACTAGAGTGGCTAGCAAGGTGGAAGGGTGAGAGTGCGTATAATCCATGGACTCAACATTAGTCATAAAGAACTCACATACTTATTGTGAAACATTTATTATCCCTCGAAGCAAAGTACTACTACGCATGCTCCTAGGGGAGAGGTTGGTAGGAGTTAACCATCGCGCACTCCTGACCTCCACGCAAAGATAAACAATCAAGACACAATACGCTTCAATTTGGTTACATAGTTAGGAGACCATACGTGCATGCTACGGGAATCACAAACCTTAACACCAATATTCGTACTAAACCACAATTATTCACTAGTACCTCCCACATATTAGCATCTCTATATTGCAAAACTATTGCAAGGAATCAAACATATCATATTCAGCGATGTACAAGTTTTATGTAGGATTTTATGACTAACCATGTGAATGACCAATTCCTGTTAACTCTCTAAATAGATATAAGTGAAGCAACAGAGTTTAATACTTTCTACAAAAGATATGCGCATGCGGTAACAAATATAAGTGAAGCAAAAGAGCATTCTACAAATGGCGGTTTTCTATGTGAAGAGAAACAGGAAATCCAAACTGTAAATGATATAAGTGAACCACATGAAGCATTCTATAAAGCCATACTCAAAAGATATAAGTGAAGAGCAAAGAGGATTCTATAAATCAACCAATGACTATCTCATACCAGCATAAAAATAAAAATAAAAAGCACACGCCGCTCCAAGAATTTACGCATATCATGTGACGACTAAAAATATAGCTCCAAGTAAAATTACGGATGATCATTAGAAGAAAGAGGGGATGCCTTCTGGGGCATACCCAAGCTTACTTGCTTGGGATTCCTTGAATATTACCTTGGGGTGCATCGGGCATCCCCAAGGTTACGCTCTTGCCACTCCTTATTCCTTCATCCATCGTTATCTCACCCAAAACTTGAAAACTTCAATCACATAAAACTTAACAAAACCCTCACGAGATCTGTTAGTATAATAAACCAAATCACCACTTCAAGTACTGTTGCAAACCCATTCATATTATATTTTTTCATTATTCCTACAATATTCTAACTTCTCCAAGTCTTATACCAACGGTAGAATCCAAGGTTTCATCAAAACAAGCAACACAATGCATCAAAAACAAAATCTGTCTTAAACAGGACAGTCTGTAGCAATCTGAACATTTACCATACTTTTGTAACTCTAAAAATTCTGAAACAATAGGAAAAACTTAATAATTTGTATAGTAGTATTGTATAAAAATTTCAAAAACTTTTGACGCTCGAGTAAAAAATGTAAATTCACGCAGTACATCCAAAGTTTTTCTTTTGCACTGCACAAACCAAACAAGCAATTTAATCGTCCTAAAGGAAAATCTTGGCACATTATTTTTATAATACAATGGATTTGTACAAGGGGGTAATTATTTTTGTTGAAAAGTTTTTGTAATCGAGATTCACAAAGTTTCCATGGGCATGAACAAAGTTCAAGGACGTCCCCCACTTCAATGGTGTTCGTCTTTCTCACTTTCACTTTTCTTTTTGAAAAAGTTTTAGGTTCCCCTCTTTTTTTAAACTATATAAAAGCAAACAAAAGCATAAAATAACTCTATAAAACTTCTGGGTTGTCTCCCTGACAGCGCTTTTTTAAAGCCATTAAGCTAGGCATAAAATGCTCAAGTAATGGATCCACCCGGATCCCAAGGTATATCAAAGCCAATTTTAATTAACAATCATTTGTGATTTAGTAGTGAGCACAAAGTAACATAATCATGCAACAACGAAGTCTAACTCTCTTCCTATGCATCGGCATGTTATAAAAGAACAATTCATGCACACATAGTGTAAGGACCGATACATAGCATAAACAATTTCTTACAATTTTATCGTATTGGAAACATAAAGAGGCGGAGATGTAGTTCCTATATCATAGTAATTGCAAGTAGGATCAGCAAGCACATGCATATTATATTTTTCAAAATCATCATGTGCTATAGTAGAACGCAACCCATCAATATAGTCTTTAATAAGAGCAAACTTCTCCGATATAGTGTAGTTGGGAGAATTCAAAAAGATAATAGGACTATCATGCGTGGGTCCAATAGCAACAATTTCATTCTTAACATAAGGAACTATAGCAAGTTCATCTCCATAAGCATAATTTGTAATGCCATCTTGGCCACAAGCATAGCGACCATCAAGCTCATCAAAAAGGGATATTTCAAACGAATCAAAGGGATCATAGCAATTATCATAACATTCATCCTTCGGTAAGCACAAAGGGAAATTAAACAATGTATAGGATAAAGAGTTACTATCATTAGAAGGTGGGCACGTGTGATCATTCCGCTCTTCCTCCTTTTGTTCTTCACTCTCCTCCTCATCTTTTTCATCCAATGAGCTCACAGTGTCATAATTTCTTCTTCCATAGATTCCTGCGAAATATTAGTTTCTTCTTGGACAACAAAGACTTTCTCAATAAACGCATCAATATCAGAATTATATTCATAATTCTCATAGCAATATTTAATTATAACATAATTTTCAGGTCAGTAAACAGCATCATCAAGATTTTCACACTTTTCAAACAAAGATTCAATTTCATAAGCACCCTTAAAAGCAACAAATTCTTCTATTTGTTCCACATCATAGTAATCACATATACCATTAGCATAAGAAGCCAAGGTTTTATTATCATTAAATTTACATGAAAAGGGAAGGTGTGGATCCTTCATCCTAGAGCAACAACTATAATCATATCTCAAGCATAAATTATGAGCATACCAATGCAACATATGACTTTGATCCATAAGAGTTCCCCTTTTTGAGTCAAGCGATAATCCCTAAAGTATTCACATTGATCCAACGTGTCTCCTGTTATATAATTGAATGGAGTTTTCTCAGGATTATTAAAGTAGTGCATAATATCTTTCACAAAATGAGCATCGAGGGTTTTAGGAAGTTCTCCATCTCCATGAGTAGCAAGTACATCTATTTTTTTGGTATTTCGTGTTCCATATCCATAACTAAAGATAGAGAACAAATAAGAACAACAAATAGAATCTACTTAGTGATAAAGCAAACAAGCACACACGAGAATATACACCCCATGCTATTGCTCCCCGGCAACGGCACCAGAAAAAGGTCTTGATAACGCAAAAGTATAGGGGATCAGTTGTAGCCTCTTTCGATAAGTAAGAGTGTCGAACCCAACGAGGAGCTAAAGGTAGAACAAATATTCCCTCAAGTTCTATCGACCAGCGATACAACTCTACACACACTTAATATTCGCTTTACCTAGAACAAGTATGAAACTAGAAGTACTTTGTAGGTGTAACGGGATAGGTTTGCAAGATAATAAAGAGCACGTAAATAAAATCTAGGGGTTGTTTAGATAAATAAACAACTAACTTAGTTTTAGTAGAGAGCTTTTTTTCACAAGAAAGTTATTTGTCCCTAGGCAATCGATAACTAGACCGGTAATCATTATTGCAATTTATATGAGGGAGAGGCATAAGCTAACATAATTTCTCTCCCTGGATCATATGCGCTTATGATTGGAACTCTAGCAAACATCCGTAACTACTAAAGCTCATTAACATAAAACCCAACCATAGCATTAAAGTATCAAGTCCTCTTTATTCCCATACACCATAACCCACTTATCCGTGTTTGTGTTTCCATCGCTCACGCAACACAGACAATAAGCAAACCATGAACATATTGCAACACACTACAGCGGGGATCCCTCATGCTTGCGCGACATGGAGAGCACCATAGGACAACACCAATAATAAAACACACAAGTTAAACCAATCACGATCATCAATAAACCCATAGGACAAAACAAACCTACTCAAACATCATAGGATAGCCATACATCATTGGGAAATAATATATAGCGTTGAGCACCATGTTTAAGTAGAGATTACAACACATAGAAGAGGTGTTGCACCAGTACATAGAGGGTGAGAGAGTTGATGATGATGGTAGTGAAGTTGTTGGTGTAGATTGCCGTCACGATGATGGCCCCGATGGTGTTCCGGTGCCACCGGGAGAGAGGGGGAGAGAATCCCCCCCCCTCCTTCTTATTCTTCCATGGCCTCCCCCTAGATGGGAGGAGGGTTTCCCCTCTGGTCCATGCCCTCCTTGGTGGCGGAGGGGCGGGATCCCCTCCGAGATTGGATCTCTCTCTGTTTCCTTCTGTTTCTGCGCTCCCCGATTCTAGACTTTCCCCGTTTCTTAAATTCCTGGGGATCCGTAACTCCGATTGGGCTGAAATTTTAACACGATTTTTATCTGGACATTAGAGTTCTTGCGGCCTAATAAAGGCACCAACCGCCTTACGGGGTGACAATAAGGGCCCAGGGCGCACCCCCTGCCTTGTGGCCCCCTCGGGCATCATCTCATGTTGATTATTTTTCCCAAAAATCACATATATTCCAAAAAAACTCCGTAAGTTTTTATCGCATTTGGACTATGTTTGATATGGATATTTTGCGAAACAAAAAACATGCAACAAACAGGAACTGGCACTGGGCACTGGATCAATATGTTAGTCCCAAAAATAGTATAAAAAGTTGCCAAAAGTATATGAAAGTTGTAAAATATTGGCATGAAACAATCAAAAATTATAGATACGACGAAGACATATCATGGATCTCCTCTTTGCTGAGCAGCGGTGGCTCCGGATCTCCCTACGGATCTTGGCGCCACCGCTTTTGCTCTGAAGAGCCATCGATCCCCACAACCATCGGCTCCTCCAATGAGGAGATCGTCATCTCCTCACCAACGAGGAGGAGCAGCCGTCGCATCAGTCGTGCCTATACGCGAAGGGGGCAGTATCGGATGATGAGTACATATGAGAGATGGAGCTCGCGATGGAGCAGTCACTCCGGGACCATGGTTCAGCGTCGCCCTTGCCCCGCCAGCTTGCGTGAATGAGGAGCCAGCGTCCCCACCGCTCTACTACATGAAATCAGAGCCCATTGCCCTAGCGCGCAACCACAACATCCAAATCAGACTCCGTGTGAAGGATGAGCTAGCGTCACCAGTGCACATCTAGTATGGCCGCATCAACTAGCCGACGTTGTGGCCGCGACATAGTTCGCACGACAAAGGTCGTGAAGGAGGAGGTGTCATTGGCGAGCACGAAGGCATGCAAGAACCTCCTCCACTATCTCGGTTGCCACGACGGTGGCAACTCATCCTCGTCGTGGAGCATCATCATGCTGGAGGAGAGGGTGGCCAGGCATGCAGCATGGTGGGAGCGGCACCGCACAACGGATCGCTCAGAGTTTGCCAATACGATGAGGCGCTGACCTGGGTCCGCGCGGAGGCTTGGTCCCATAACCGGTAAGTGAGCATCTTGGAGACCGCCACGCGATGGCTGCACTGATGGAAATATGCCCTGGAGGCAATAATAAAATGGTTATTATTATATTTCCTTAATCATAATAAAGGTTTATTATTCATGCTAGAATTTTATTGATCAAGAACTTAAATAATGTGTGAATACATAAACAAATACCGTGTCCCTAGTGAGACTCTACTAGACTAGCTCGTTGATCAAAGATGGTTAAGGTTTCCTAACCATAGGCATGAGTTGTCATTTGATAACGGGATCACATCATTAAAAAAATGATGTGATGAACAAGACCAATCCGTTAGCTTAGCATGTGATCATTCAGTTTATTGCTACTACTTTCTTGTATGTCAAATACATATTCCTTCCACCATGAGATCACGCAACTCCCGGATACCGGAGGAATGCCTTGTGTGCTATCAAACGTCATAACATAACTGGATGTTCGTAAAGATGCTCTACAGGTATCTCCGATGGTGAATGTTGAGTTGGCATGGATCGAGATTGGGATTTGTCACTCCGAGTATCGGAGATGTATCTCTGGGCCCTCTCTATAATACACATCATAAGAAGCCTTGCAAGCAAATGACTAATAAGTTAGTCATGAGATGATATATTTCGGAACAAGTAAAGAGACTTGCCGGTAATGAGGATGAACTAGGTATAGAGATACCGACGACCGAATCTCGGGCAAGTAACATACCGATGGACAAAGGGAATTATGTAGAATATGTAGGAGTCAATATGGGCATCCAGGTTCCGCTATTGTTTATTGACTGAACAGGTGTCTCGGTCATGTCTACATAGTTCTCGAACCAGTACGGTCCGCACGCTTAACGTTCATTGACGATATAGTGTTATATGAGTTATATGATTTGGTGACAAAATGTTGTTCTGAGTCCCAGATGAGATCATGGACATGATGAAGAGTCTTGAAATGGTTGCGAGGTAAAGATTTATATATAGGATGATGGTATTCGGACATCGGAAGAGTTTTAGAGTGCACCGGGTAGTCATCGGGTCAGTGAAAGGGGTTCCGGACACCCCAGTAAGTGTATGGGCCTGATGACCCACAAGTATAGGGGATCTATCGTAGTACTTTCGATAAGTAAGAGTGTCGAACCCAATGAGGAGCAGAAGGAAATGACAAGCGGTTTTCAGCAAGGTATTCTCAGCAAGCACTGAAATTATCGGTAACAGATAGTTGTATGATAAGATAATTCATAACGGGTAACAAGTAACAATAGTAACTAAGGTGCAAAAAGGTGGCCCAATCCAATTTGTATCAAAGGACAAGCCTGGACGAACTCTTATATAAAGCAAAGTGTCCCCGAGGACACATGGGAATTGTTGTCAAGTTAGTTTTCATCATGCTCATATGATTCACGTCCGTTACTTTGATAATTTGATATGTGGATGGACGGTGCTTGGGCCCTGACCTTCCTTGGTCAAGCCTCATACTTATGATTAACCCCTCTCGCAAGCATCCGCAGCTATGAAAGAAGAATTAAGATAACTCTAACCATAGCATGAAACATATGGATCCAAATTAGTCCCTTACGAAGCAACGCATAAACTAGGGTTTAAGCTTCTATCACTCTAGCAACACATCATCTACTTATTACTTCCCAATGCCTCCCCCTAGGCCCAAATAATGGTGAAGTCTCAAGTAGTCTACATTCACATAACACCACTAGAGGAAAGACAACATACATCTCATCAAAATATCGAATGAGTACCAAATTCACATGATTACTTATAACAAGACTTCTCCCATGTCCTCAGGAACAAAGTAACTAGTCACAAAGCATATTCACGTTCATAATCAGAGGGGTCTTGAATAGCATCAAGGATCTGAACATATGATCTTCCATCGAATAAACTAACTAGCATCAAGTTGAAGGAGTAATCAACACTACTAGCAACCCACAAGTACCAATCTGAGGTTTTGAGACAAAGATCGGATACAAGAGATGAACTAGGGTTTGAGAGGATATGGTGCTGGTGAACATGTTGATGGAGATTGACCCCCTCTCGATGAGAGTATCATTGGTGATGACGATGGCTTCGATTTTCCCCTCCCGGAGGGAAGTTTCACCGGCAGAACAGCTCCGCTAGAGTTGTAGATTGGTTCTGCCCAAGTTCCGCCTCGAGACGATGGCGCTTCATCCCGAAAGCCTCCTTATGATTTTTTTCTAGGTCAAAACATGTGATATCACATAAGATGGGCACCGGGGGCCTGCCAGGCTGCCCACAAGGCGGGGGCGCGCCCCTACCCTTGTGGATGGCAGGTGGCTCCCCTCTAGTGCTTTCTTTGCCCAATATTTTTTATATTTTCCAAAACTGACTCCCGTGAAGTTTTAGGACTTTTGGAGTTGTGCAGAATAGGTCTCCAATAGTTGCTCCCTTTTCAGTCTAGAATTTCAGTTGTCGGCATTCTCCCTCTTCATGTAAACCTTATAAAATAAGAGAGAAAAGGCATAAGTATTGTGCTATAATGTGTAATAACAGCGCATAATGCAATAAATATTGATATAAAAGCATGATGCAAAATGGACGTATCAACTCCCCCAAGCTTAGTCCTCGCTTCTCCTCAATCGAAAGCCGAAATCGGAAAATATGTCCACATGTTTAGAGACAGAGGTGTCGATAAAAGTAAAATATGGACATGAGGGCATCACGATCATCTTTAGGACAGCAACATATATTATCATATAGATTCTTATGCCAAAGTAACAATTCATTCACAAGGTAAAGTATGAATCAGAAAATTCATTGAAAACTAACAAACTATGATCTGAGTCATTGAAGCAATTGCAAATTTATCATAACATCGGAAAGAGTCAATATAAGAGCTTTTCAGCAAGTGCACATACTCAACTATCATTTAGTCTTTCACAATTGCTAACACTCACACAATACTTATGATTTCAAAGTTTCAATCAGACACAGAGAAAGATAGGGGCTTATACTTTTGCCTCCCAACATTAATGAATCATTATTGTTGACATTACCCTTGAGGTAAATCATTGGGAGGCGAAAGTATAAGCCCCTATCTTTCTCTGTGTAGAGAGCCATGAACCAGTAGAAAGATAGGGGCTTAGACATTAGAATTTCCCTATCCATGAATGAAAATTCTCGGAACCAGTAGAAGCGACAACATGACAAAGAAACACATCATCAGATTCAGGCTTCTCTAGAAAAAATAGGAGTTCTATTCTAGAGAAGGTGGGATCCTAGATGTTTATAGAAAAATAAATGGAAATTAATATGCCACTGTTTTATTCTTCAAGATAAACCTAGTACAAAATCTTATTACATATTTAAGAAATGCATCAGAGGTGGCCAATGTAATGGCTGAACAATCTGAATTAAATCAGAATAGTGTAATGGCTAAACTATTTTCTGTCAGTGCGTACCCTATTTTAAGAAACACTACCCGTGCATCTTTGCTGCCAATGTGGCATAGCATATATAATCAAGAAATTTGATCCTAGTCACCACTTAGCCCTCTAATCATGTATCATTTGTCCTCTCATTGTATAAATGATCATTAATACCTATATATGAATGTACAAAACATGGGACTGGATAAAATTCTAGGCCGTGTAAATAGATATATATTGACACACTTGACTACCAAAGACTCGCTGAACCAGTTAGTGTAAAAATGAAGGATATGGAATAAATTAGAATGCTACTTCATGAGGAGAAGAAAATGAAACTTAAACCTTAATGGTCTTCTGAAACAGGGGAGGGTGTGTCAACAAATGAATGGGTTTCCCCACTTTTTCCGACATTGTAGTAAGTTGTACATATCCATCTACCCCTGAAGATGTATTCTGTTAAAGCAAGTAAATCCCATACACAATCAGGCTAAGTAACCGCAATATTATCTATTTGTACATCTAGTTGGAAACATGAGCTATAGGAGTATTTAGAGAGTAATGACTGTTAGTTGACACTTAGGTACAGTCGACACAAATCTTATTGGTGGCCTGGTAAGTTTTCCTACTAACATCCCTGCCATGGAGTAGTACAACTCCAACAGGTAACTGATTTGTAGATCTCGGAGATTTCATTGTATGACAACCTGAAGCTAACGTCAAGGTATCCTAGAGCTCCTCCATATCCTCGAGAACATAGATGATGATGTCAATAGAGTTCCATCATAGGTTCAATGCATGTTTGTCTAGAAACTGGAAGGGGCAAAGCATTAGTAGCTGAATCATACCTGCATTACATGCCTATAAGGTAATTTGTTTCTGATCCAACCTACAGTCCTCATTAACCATCAACACAAGATCGCTGGGGCGGCGCAGCAACGTCATGCCAGACTAGGCAGCAGCACACGCGCACACTTGAGTTCGTGGGCCTACAGACCATAAGCGACGGAACTGCGACGGCCATCGTTGCGACTAGGGTTAATAATAATTAACTTGTATATATAACATGAAGCCCATGAAGGTATGGTTACAAGCCTTGGTGTGTAGAATGATTCACATCTTGGCGTGGTCTAAACCAACCAATTGGGTACCAGTATATTATCGTTGTTGCTGGCTTGCGCTGAAGATGAACATGTGTTACATCCAAAACCTGTGATACTAGTAGTTTGAAGTTGCAAAAAAATTATCCACAATCATGGTCTGAAATAATAAATAGTTAAAGCTGAGTTCCAATAGTTGCTATGTTGAACATCTATCATAGTTACGGCGGAATATAAAGATTCAGAGGAATCAAGCATGTCCCTCAAGAAGTGTATTGTTACCGACGGTGCGATGTTGTTGGATCCACCTCCCCCCCCCCCCCCCCCCCCCCCCCCCC
>LR738714.1:557188345-557208807 GCA_902687465.1 Secale cereale
CCGCTGCCGGCGGCTATGGGATCCATTTCTCACACAGTCAATTGGTGCGCTCGCGAGTTGGGGGACCTTGTGGCGACTGGTGGTAGTCCATGCGACGTGGTTCATAGCAACATCTATGGCGTCGAGGTGGCTCCTACGAGGCACCGGTGGTGGTGCCTACTTTCATCAGAGAGGTGGAGGCGGTTGCCGGTGGTGCAAGGAGTTGTTGCTCTTGTGTGGGCTTGAGCCCAGATCTGACTGCGGTAGTTCGGTGGCGGCGGCTGCTCGGCGTAAGCATGGCGGTCTGCTGTAGGCCAGCGGCCATCTTGGAGGCTGGGGGGTCGCGGTAGGGCAGGCTGGTGGTGGCGCTAGTAGGTGGTTGCCAAAAGCAATTTGGAGGTGGCTGCGGCAGAGTCGTGGTGATGGAAGTTGAGGTGAGAGAGAAATCGGGCGAGAGGGAGATGGTGGATAGAAAAGTTTTGCTCCCTTCTTTTTACTTGGCGTGTGATATTTTGATGGGCGAGGTGGAGGTGGAGGTGGGTACGGGGAGGTTACTTGGGAGGTTGAACAAACAAGACATATTATCATATCGTTGGTACATCTGTGTTGGTATAGGGGGTGCTACTTCTCGAGCTTGCGTTGTATTCCCTCGAAGAGGAAAGGGTGATGTAGCACAGTAGCGTAAGTATTTCCCTCAGTTTTTGAGAACCATGGTATCAATCCAGTAGGAGACCACGCGCGAGTCCCTCGCACCTGCACAAACAAATAATAACCTCGCAGCCAACGCGATAAGGGGTTGTCAATCCCTTCACGGTCACTTACGAGAGTGAGATCTGATAGATAGGATAGGATAATATTTTTGGTATTTTCAGTATAGGAACAGAAAGTAAATAAAGCAAATAAGCAACAGCAACAGAAATTGGCTGGTAGAAGGGAAAGTAATATGATGAAGATACACCCGGGGGCCATAGGTTTCACTAGTGGCTTCTCTCATGAAAGCAGAATTCTACGATGGGTGAACAAATTACTGTCGAGCAATTGATAGAAAAGCGCATAGTTATGACAATATCTAGGCATCATCATTATATATAGGAATCATGTCTGTGACAAGTAGAGCGAAACGATTCTGCATCTACTACTATTACTCCACACATCGACCGCTATCCAGCATGCATCTAGAGTATTAAGTCCATAAGAACAGAGTAACGCCTTAAGCAAGATGACATGATGTAGAGGGATAAACTCAAGCAATATGATATAAACCCCATCTTTTTATCCTGGCTGGCAACAATACTATACATGTCTTGCTGCCCCTACCATCACTGGGAAAGGACACCGCAAGATTGAACCCAAAGCCAAGCACTTCTCCCATTGCAAGAACTATAGATCTAGTAGGCCAAACCAAACCAATAATTCGAAGAGACTTGCAAGGATATTATAATCATACATAAAAGATTTCAGAAAAGAATCCAATATTGTTCATAGATAATCTTGATCATAAATCCACAATTCATCGGATCTCGACAAACACACCGCGAAAACATTACATCGAATATATTTCCTCGAATATCGAGGAGAACTTTGTATTGAGATCCAAATAGAGAGAAGAAGCCATCTAGCTAACAACTATGGACCCGAAGGTCTGTGGTAAACTACTCACAACTCATCGGAGGGGCTATGGTGTTGATGTAGAAGCCCAGTAATAAAGTGTATAATAAAGCCCAGTAATCATCCAAAATAGAATATATAATAGCATGGAATAGTAAAAAATTATAGATACGTTGGAGACGTATCAAGCATCCCCAAGCTTAATTACTGCTCGTCCTCGAGTAGGTAAATGATAAAAACAATTTTTTTGATGTCGAATGCTAACCAACATAATTCTTAATGTAATTTATTTATTGTGGCATGAATGTTCAGATCCGAAAGATTCAAGACAAAAGTATATATTGACATAAGAATAATAATACTTCAAGCATACTAACAAAGCAATCATGTCTTCTCAAAATAACATGGCCAAAGAAAGTTGTCCCTACAAAATCCTATAGTCTCGCTATGCTCTATCTTCATCACACAAAATATTTAAATCATAAACAACCCCGTTTTCAGCCAAGCAATTGTTTCACACTTTAATTCTTTCAAACCTTTCAACTTTCACGCAATACATGAGCGTGAGCCATGGATATAGCACTATGTGGAATAGAGTGGTGGTTGTGGAGAAGACAAAAGAAAAAATAGACTCACATCAACTAGGCATATCAATGGGCTATGGAGATGCCCATCAATAGATATCAATGTGAGTGAGTAGGGATTGCCATGCAACGGATGCACTAGAGCTATAAGTGTATGAAAGCTCAACAAAAGAAACTAAGTGGGTGTGCATCCAACTTGCTTGCTCATGAAGACCTAGCGCATTTTGAGGAATCCCATCATTGGAATATACAAGCCAAGTTCTATAATGAAAATTCCCACTAGTATATGAAAGTGACAAAACAAGAGACTCTCTATCATGAAGATTATGGTGCTACTTTGAAGCACAAGTATGGAAAAGGATAGTAGCATTGTCCCTTCTCTCTCTCTCTCTCTCTCTCTCTCTCTCTCTCTCTCTCTCTTGGAGGGGCTTTTCTTTTTTTAGCCCCCCTCTTTTTTTTGGGCCATCTCCTTTTTTATTTGTCCTTTCTCTTTTTTTTGTTTCCTCGCACGGGACAATGCTCTAATAATGAAGATCATCACACTTTTATTTACTTACAACTCAAAGATTACAACTCGAAGCTAGAACAAAATATGACTCTATGTGAATGATAATGATGAAGGGTGTCATATGATAGAAACAGTGGAAAGTTCCATGGCCATATATCTCGGAACTATGAAAATGCCATGATAGGTAGGTATGGTGGCTGTTTTGAGGAAGGTATATGGTAGGTGTATGGTACCGACGAAAGTTGCGCGGTACAAGAGAGGCTAGCAATGGTGGAAGGGTGAGAGTGCGTATAATCCATGGACTCAACATTAGTCATAAAGAACTCATATACTCATTGCAAAAATCTACGAGTTATCAAAATGAAGTATTCAATGCATGCTCCTAGGGGAAGGGTTGGTAGGAGTTAACCATCGTGAGATCCCGACCTCCACACAAAGGATGACCTCAATGAATAAATCGTGCTCCAACTTCATCACACAAAGGTTCACCATAAATGCATGCTACGGGAATCACAAACTTTAACACAAGTGTTTCTCAAATTCACAATTACTCTACTAGCATGACTCTAATATCACCATCCTTATATCTCAAAACAATCTTCAAGTATCAAACTTCCCATAATATTCAATGGACTTGTATGAAAGTTTTTAATATACTCATCTTGGATTCCTATCATATTAGGACTAGTTTTATAACCAAAGCACATTACAATGATGTTCTAAAAGACTCTCAAATAGATATAAGTGAGGCATGAGAGATCAATAATTTCTACAAAATAAAACCACCACCGTGCTCTAAAAGATATAAGTGAAGCACTAGAGCAAAACTATCTAGCTCAAAAGATATAAGTGAAGCACATATAGTATTCTAATAAATTCTAAATCATATTTGTCTCTCTCAAAAGGTGTGTCCAGAAAGGATGATTGTGGCAAACTAAAAATCAAAGACTCAAATCATACATGACGCTCCAAGCAAAACACATATCATGTGGTGAATAAAAATATAGTCTGAAGTAAAGTTACCGATAGACGAAGACGAAAGAGGGGATGCCTTCTCGGGGAATCCCCAAGCTTAGGCTTTTGGTTGTACTTGAATTTTACCTTGGAGTGCCTTGGGCATCCCCAAGCTTAGGCTTTTGCCACTCTTTCTTCCATTGTCCATCAAATCCATACTCAAAACTTGAAAACTTCACAACACAAAACTTTTCCAAAAATCTCGTGAGCTCCATTAGTATAAGAAAACAAACCAGCACTCAAAGGTACTGTAATGAACTCATTCTTTGTTTATATTGGTGTTAAACCTACTATATTCCAACTTCTCTATCGACGCGTTTGGTTTGCGCTCAGGTAACGTATTCAACTTGGGTATAGGAAAGCTCCGTTTTCAAACTATTTTTACCGAATACAAGATTTGTTTGTTTCGAGCGTTCAGCTCCCGGTTTTCTAATCAGCTGCGGTCCCGCCGTTTTCGGCTTCCTGAGCGGAAGTATCGGAAGACGCGGCTACCTAATACATTGTGGGCCTACCAAACGCCGGATTCTGTTTCACAAAGCACTGTAATCGGACGCCGCTGCATTTCCGTCGAACCAAAAGCGTCGTATGATTCATACCCCCTGATTCAACTCATAGATTCATAAAAATAAGCAAACAACACACGAAAAATAGAATCTGTCAAAAACAAAATAGTCTGTAGTAATATGTAACTTTTGAATACTTCTGTAACTAAAAAAAATGAAATAAATTGGTGGATGTGAGTAATTTGTCTATTAATCATCTGCAAAAAGAATCAACTAAAAAGCACTCTCCATTAAAAAAAATGAAGCCAATCTTGTGAGCGCTAAAGTTTCTGTTTTTTACAGCATGATCACATAAACTTCACACAAGTCTTCCCAAAGGTTCTACTTGGCACAACCACTAATTATATCACAAAACCACATCCAAACAGAAGCTAGATGCCATATTTATTCCTAAATAGAAGCAAAAACAAAGAAAATAAAATTGGGTTGCCTCCCAACAAGCGCTATCGTTTAACGCCCCTAGCTAGGCACGATACAAGAATAGATCTATGTATGGCCATAATCATAAGGTAGATCGCGAAAATTCATCTCATATCCCTACGATCAGCAACAAGTTTTCTTTATGGCAAGCAAAAGTAATCAAAAGGGCTAAATTTAGTAGGATAAAAGTCCCCCATATCAAGCTCAGGAGGTATAGGTTCCTCCTTTGGCCCTTCATATTGCACAACCAATTCATCATTATAAGCATTCTTTTGGCAAAAGGTCATGAGCCATCGCTCAAGGGAAAAACCTAACCCATTGTTTTGAATAGCAAAATCATCATTCAATT
The DNA here is from genome assembly GCA_902687465.1 of Secale cereale. Classification (NCBI taxonomy): domain Eukaryota; kingdom Viridiplantae; phylum Streptophyta; class Magnoliopsida; order Poales; family Poaceae; genus Secale; species Secale cereale. Next base: position 557,193,371 of record LR738714.1, read on the forward strand.
CAGAAATTCTATCAACCAAGATATCGGTAGGAACCTTTTTCCTAAGGTTTTCATTAAAAGCAACATGATCTAAAGATTGCAATTGCATTATGTCCTCTTGATTGAATAAGATAGCTTCTATGGGAGGACGACCAGCATCCAATCTGTAATGCGTAAAGATTTCTTTGGCCTCCTTCATTATGAATCTGAACTCAAGAGCCAAAAAGATAGTAGCTGCGTTGAAGGGAAAGTAAGATGATGAAGATAGACCCGGGGGCCATAGGTTTCACTAGTGGCTTCTCTCATGAAAGCAGAATTCTACGGTGGGTGAACAAATTACTGTCGAGCAATTGATAGAAAAGCGCATAGAGAATGTCTAGGCATGATCATTGTATATGCATCACGTCCGTGACAAGTAGACCGAAACGATTCTGCATCTACTACTATTACTCCACACATCGACCGCTATCTAGCATGCATCTAGAGTATTAAGTTCATAAGAACAGAGTAACGCCTTAAGCAAGATGACATGATGTAGAGGGATAAACTCAAGCAATATCATATAAACCCCATCTTTTTATCCTCGCTGGCAACAATACTATACGTGCCTTGCTGCCCCTACTGTCACTGGGAAAGGATATCGCAAGATTGAACCCAAAGCCAAGCACTTCTCCCATTGCAAGAACTATAGATCTAGTAGGCCAAACCAAACCAATAATTTTAAGAGACTTGCAAGGGTATTATAATCATATATAAAATATTTCAGAAAAGAATCCAATATTGTTCATAGATAATCTTGATCATAAACCCACAATTCATCGGATCTCGACAAACACATCGCAAAAAGATTACATAGAATGGATCTCCTTGAAGATCGAGGAGAACTTTGTATTGAGATCCAAAGAGAGAGAAGAAGCCATCTAGCTAATAACTATGGACCCGAAGGTCTGTGGTAAACTACTCACAACTCATCAAAGGGGCTATGGTGTTGATGTAGAAGCCCTCCGTGATCGATGCCCCCTCCGGCGGAGCTCCGGAACAGGCCCCAAGATGGGATCTCACGAGAACAGAAGGTTAGGGCGGTGGAATTAGGGTTTCTTCATGCTCCTCGATGTTTTCAGGGTATATGGGTATATATAGGAGGAAAAAGTACGTCGGTGGAGCAACGTGGGGCCCACGAGGGTGGGGGCGCGCCCTGCCCCCTCGTGCGCACCTCGTTTCTTCTCTGACTTGTACTCCAAGTCTCTCGTGAAGATATCGTTCCAAAAATAACTCTCCCGAAGGTTTCATTCCGTTTGGACTCTGTTTGATATTCCTTTTCTGCGAAACACTGACATAGGAAAAAAACAACAATTTGCACTGGGCCTTGGGTTAGTAGGTTAGTCCCAAAAATAATATAAAAGTTTATAATAAAGCCCATTAATCATCCAAAACAGAATATATAATAGCATGGAACAATAAAAAATTATAGATACATTGGAGATGTATCAGGGGGGTCATTGTTCCAGTGAGGTATGCTGGACTCTCATGGCAAAACTGGGTTTAGGGATTTTTGGATGCACAAGTAGTATCTCTACTTAGTACAAAGGATTTGGCTAGCATGAGAGGGAAAGTAAGCTCAACATGTTGGAGGATCCATGACAATATAACTTATATTCAGATGTAAGAAGACATAACTCATTATGTTGTCTTCCTTGTCCAACCTCAACTTTTAGCATGTCATATCTTAATGAGTGCTCACAATCATAAAAGATGTCCAAGATAGTATATTTATATGTGAAACCTCTCTTTCTCTATTTCTTCCTATTAATTGCAACAATGACCAAAACTATGTTTGTCAACTCTCAACAACTTTTATTCATCATACTCTTTATATGTGAAATCATTACTTTCCATAAGATCAACATATGATCTTTTTATTTCTTTTTCTATTCTTTTATTTATTCCCTCAATATCATAGCAAGAAAGTAGAGTCCTCATTCCAAAACTACTCTTTATTATATAACTCACGGACTCAATTACATAGACAGATCTCAAAGTAAAACCCAAAACTAGATCAAACTAAAAACTTTATTCTACTAGATCAAGATATAACCAAAAGGATCGAACTAAGAAAAACGATAAACATAAAGGTCTGATGGTGATATGATACCAGGGCACCTCCCCCAAGCTTGGCAGTTTCCAAGGGGAGTGCCCATACCCATGTGCTTATGTCTCTTTTCCTGGAGGTGGTGTTGATGGAGTTGTTGATGAAGTAGGCTGGTCATCCATCTTCCAAGTCATAGGCTCACCATCGTAGAAAGATGAATGAGTCTCCGGGATTCTCAAATCTGTAGCCAAACTCATCCTCTTAAATCTGTATTCATACTCATAGTTTTAGTTTTGCAGGTCATAGATCTGGGCTTGGAGATGCTCGATTTTCTCATGAAGTTTGTAGATGGCCTCCTCAATGTTCTTGGCATCCAGCTTGTAATTATCGGTGAACTCCACGATCATCAAGTGATTGGCACTGAGTCCACGTTCCACGATCCCTTGACACTTGAAAACTTGTTGTTCCATGGCATCGAGTCTTGTCTCCATGCTTGCAGTCTTCTTCGACCCCTCAACGTCGCGGATGTGCAGCACCCCCTCACGCATCTCAATGGTTTCAGGGTGTTGCAGCACCTCCGCAAGGTAGGGGTTGATGACCTTCTCGAAAAACTTTTCCTTGGGGGCGCTTGGAGACGTCATGGCGATCAAGATCTGTCAAAAAAACAACTCAAAACAAGAACAGAGGACTTTGTCATGGTACGGTGGTAAAAACCTTCAGGAGATTATATAATGATTTTTTACCAACCAAAAGAAGTATTGTGTAAGAAAATGGAGTCCGAAGGGCACACAAGGTAGCCACAAGGCAGGGGGCGCGCCGAGGGGGGGGGTAGGGCGCGCCCTCCACCCTTGTGGTTGCCTCGTGCGCTCTTCGGACTACTTTTAATTTTTCCCATTTTTCTAAATATTCCAAAACAAAGGAAAATTGCTATTGGAAACGTTTTGGAGTCAGTTTACTTACCGTACCACATACCTATTCCTTTTCGGAGTCTAAAACGTCCTGGAACATGTCCCTTATGTACTCCTCCGGTGTCACGATGTTAATTATATTGGTCTCAACATTTAAGGGAGTACGTGAGATGTAATGTTTAATTATTTGACCATTTACCACCTTCGACGTTGCTGATTTTGATGGCACCAGAGCGATATACCTCCTTGATAATGTAAGGGCCTTCCCATAGAGAGAATCTTTCCTGCAAAAAATCTTAGACGAGAGTTGTATAGCAAGACATGATCACCTACATTAAACTCACGCTTTTGCATCCTTTTGTCATGCCATCTTTTCACTTTTTCTTTAATCAACTTGGCATTCTCATAGGCTTCGGTTCTCAATTCATCAAGTGAGCTAATGTCAAATAACCTCTTCTCAGCGGCAAGTTTTAAATCATAGTTGAGCTCTTTGATTGCCCAATAAGCTTTATGTTCTAATTCAAGAGGTAAGTGACATGCTTTTCCATAAACCATTTTATATGGAGACATACCCACAGGGTTTTTATAAGCAGTTCTATAATCCCATAATGCATCATCAAGTTTCTTAGACAAATTCTTTCTAGATCTATTAACAGTCTTTTGCAGAATCAATTTAATCTCTCTATTGCTCAATTCTACTTGCCCACTAGACTGGGGATGATATGGAGATGCAATTCTATGGTTAACATCATATTTAGCAAGAATTTTATGGAAAGCACCATGAATAAAATATGAACCACCATCAGTCATTAAATATCTAGGGACTCCAAACCTCAAAAAAATAACTTCTTTAAGCATCTTAATAGAGGTGTTATGATCAACACTACTAGTTGGAATAGCTTCTACCCACTTAGTAACGTAATCAACAACACCTAGAATATTTGTATAGCCATTAGAGGAAGGAAAAGGTCCCATATAATCAAAGCCCCATACATCAAAAGGTTCAATAACAACTGAATAGTTTATAGGCATTTCCCGACGTCTACTAATATTACCAATTCTCTGGCATTCATCACAAGACAAGACAAACTTACGAGCACCTTTGAAGAGAGTAGGCCAATAAAAACTAGATTGCAATATCTTATGTGCAGTTCTATCTCCAGCATGGTGTCCTTCGTAAGCCTCAGAGTGACACTTGCATAGGAACTGTTCCTGTTCATGCTCAGGTACACAACGTCTAATAACACCATATACTCCATCTTTATAAAGCTGTGGGTCATCCCAAAAGTAATATATTAAATCATAGAGAAACTTTTTCTTTTGTTGGTATGTGAAATTAGGTGGTATATATTTAGCAACTATGTAATTAGCATAATCAGCATACCATGGAGAATTACGAGAATCATTTGTGGTAGATAATTTTTCATCAGGGAAGCTATTATCAATAGGTAGTGGGTCATGAATAACATTTTCTAACCTAGACCGATTGTCTCCAACGGGGTTCTCAACTCCCTTTTTATCAATAATATGCAAATCAAATTCTTGTAGCAAGAGAACCCATCTAATAAGTCTAGGTTTAGCATCTTTCTTTTCCATAAGATATTTAATAGCAACACGATCAGTGTGAACAGTTACTTTGGAAAACAACAACTAAGAAATATTTTTCACCAGTAGCATAATTTCTCTGGGCGCTGTCTAGAGTTTTACTAGCATAATGAATAACATTCAATTTCTTATCTACTCTCTGTCCTAGAACAGCACCAACAACATAATCACTCGCATCACACATAATTTCAAAGGGTAAAATCCAATCAGGTGGTTGAACAATAGGTGCAGAAATCACGGCTTTCTTAAGTATTTCAAATGCTTCTACACAATCATCATCAAAAACAAAAGGAACATCTTTTTGTAAAAGATTAGTGAGAGGCCTAGAAATTTTAGAGAAGTCTTTAATAAACCTCCTATAGAAACCAACATGACCAAGAAAACTTCTTATACCTTTGATATCTTTTGGACATGGCATATTTTCAATAGCATCAACTTTAGCTTTATCAACTTCAATACCTCTTTCATAAATCTTATGCCCCAAGACAATACCTTCATTCACCATAAAGTGGCACTTCTCCCAATTCAAGACAAGATTTGTTTCTTCACATCTCTGCAAAACTCGATCAAGGCTGCTTAAGGAATCATCAAAATAAGTTCCATAAATGGAAAAAATCATCCATGAAAACCTCAACAATCTTTTCACAAAAGTCAGGGAATATAGCAGTCATACATCTTTGAAAGGTAGCAGGTGCATTGCATAAACCGAAAGGCATACGTCTATAAGCAAAAGTACCGAAAGGGCAAGTAAAAGTGGTCTTTTCTTGATCCTCTTTTGACACAGGTATTTGAGAGAAACCAGAATAACCATATAGAAAGCAAAAATGTGTATGTTTGGATAGTATTTCTAGCATTTGATCGATAAAGTGTAGAGGGTAATGGTCTTTTCTAGTAGCTTTGTTCAATTTGCGAAAATCAATTACCATTTTATATCCTGTAACAATTCTTTATGGAATCAACTCATTCTTATCATTAGGAACAATAGTAATAACTCCCTTCTTAGGGACACAATGAACATGACTTACCCATCTGCTATCAGCAATAGGATAAATTATACGTGCCTCCAGAAGCTTTAGTATTTCATTCCTTACCACTTCTTTCATCTTAGGATTTAACCATCGTTGGTGATCGACAACTGGTTTAGCATCAGGCTCCATATTAATTTTGTGCTGACATAGAGTGGTACTATTGCCCTTAAGATCATCAAGAGTACATCCAATAGCGGCACTGTGCTTCCTCGGAGTTTTCAATAATCTCCTTTCTTCATGTTCTGAAAGGTTAGCACTAATAATAACAGGATATATCTTCTTTTTCATCAAGATACGCATATTTCAAAGTGTGAGGTAATTATTTAAGGTCAAACACAGGATCACCCTTAGGTGGAGGGTGATCTACAAGGATTTCATCAGGCAAATTATGTTTCAAAATAGGCCCTTGATTAAAGAATATGTCATCTAATTCCCTTCTTTCATTCATTGGTGATATAGAAGCAAGACTTCAACACCTCTAACAATTCCCATTGGTGATATAGTATCTCTATTAGCAAGCTTAATAGTAACATCAATATCTTCTAGCTCAACATGTGCAATATCATTCATAATTTCTTTATATAGTGTATAAGGAATTGCACTCACACTAGCACCAACATCACATAAGCCATGATAACAATGATCTCCTATTTTAACAAAAACAACATGCATGCCAACAACTGATCTATGTTTATCTTTGATATCGGGTTTAACAATTCTAGCAGCTTCACCAACGAAGTAAATAACATGCCCATCAATATTATCGACCAAGAGATCCTTAACCATAACAACATTAGGTTATACTTTAATTTGTTCAGGTGGTCTAGGTGCTCTAATATTACTTTTGTAAACCACAGTTGAAGCTTTAGCATGATCCTTTATTCTAACAGGAAAAGGTGGTTTCTCTATATAAGTAGTAGGAACAATAAGATCAACATTATAAGTAATAGTTTCTTCTTAAACTTTAGGTTCTACTACTTTTACTTCAATGGGAGGATGATATTTAAACCACTTCTCTTTGGGGATATCAACATGAGTAGCAAATAATTCACAGAAGGAAGCTACTATCTAAGAGTCAAGTCCATATTTAGTGCTAAATTCATGAAAAGCATCGGTATCCATAAAAGATTTAACACAATCAAACTTATGGTTTATACCTTACTCTTTAGCTTCGTCAAGTTCTCAATCTTCAGAGTTGCATTTAATTCTTTCGAATAAATCCCATTGAATTCAATAATCTTCTTCATAAAAGAACCAGCACAAGAAGTATCGAGCATGGATCGATCATTATGAGAAAGCCGAGCATAAAAATTCTGAATAATAATTTCTCTTGAGAGCTCATGATTGGGGAATGAATATAACATTGACTTAAGCCTCCCCCAAGCTTGAGCGATACTTTCTCCTTCACGAGGTCAAACATTATATATATAATTCCGATCACTATGAACCAGATGCATAGGATAAAACTTCTGATGAAATTCCAATTTCAATCGGTTGTAGTTCCATGATCTAATATCATCACATAGCCTATACCATGTCAATGCCTTTCCCTTCAAATATAAAAGTAAGACCTTCTTATTGACATCATCCTCGGGCAAACCTGCAATCTTAAATAAATCCATAAACTTCATCCACATAGATTAGGTGCATATCGGGATGTAATGTTCCATCTCGTGCATAAGGATTATCTAGCAGTTTCTCTATCATACCCGAAGGAATTTCAAAATAAATATTTTTAGGGGGTTCAATGGGTCGAGGGGAAACTCTTTGCTCCTCTGCTTGGGGTGAAGATACCCCGAACAAACCTCTCAAAGGATTATGTTACATAGTAACAAGTGACAGTAAATTTCAGCACACTATATAAATGTTTCCTTACCCAACTCCTACGCTAGTGTCACTCCGAGGCCTATGGAGGACACCATGCTGGAGATAGAACTTCACATAAGGTATTGCAATCTGGTTTTTATTGGCCTACTCTCTTCAAAGATGCCCATAAGTTTGTCTTCTCTTGTGATGAATGTTAGAGAATTGGTAATATTAGTAGACGTCAGGAAATGCCCTATGAATTATTCACTTGTTATTGAACCATTTGACGTTTGGGGCTTTGATTATATGTGACCTTTTCCTTCCTCTAATGGCTATACACATATTTTAGTTGCTGTTGATTACGTTACTAAGTGGGTAGAAGCTATTCCAACTAGTAGTGCTAATCATAACACTTCTATTAAGATGCTTAAAGAAGTTATTTTTCCGAGGTTTGCAGTCCCTAGATATTTAATGACTGATAGTGGTTCACATTTTATTCATGGTGCTTTCCGTAAGATTCTTGCTAAATATGATGTTAACCATAGAATTGCATATCCATATCATCCCCAGTCTAGTGGTCAAGTAGAATTAAGCAATAGAGAAATTAAATTGATCTTGCAAAAGACTGTTAATAGATCTAGAAAGAATTGGTCTAAAAAACTTGATGATGCATTATGGGCTTATAGAACTGCTTATAAAAATCCTATGGGTATGTCTCCGTGTAAAATGGTCTATGGAAAAGCATTTCACTTACCTCTTGAATTAGAGCATAAAGCATATTGGGCTATTAAAGAACTCAATTATGACTTCAAACTTGCTGGTGAGAAGAGGTTATTTGACATCAGCTCACTTGATGAATGGAGAACCCAAGCCTATGAGAATGCCAAGTTATTTAAAGAAAATGTTAAAAGATGGCATGATAAAATGATGCAAAAGCGTGAGTTTAATGTAGGTGATCATGTCTTGCTATACAACTCTCGTTTAAGATTTTTTTGCAGGAAAACCTTTCTCTAAATGGGAAGGACCTTACATTATCGAGGAGGTCTATCGTTCCGGTGCCATCAAAATCAACAACGCCGAAGGCACAAATCCGAAGGTGGTAAACGGTTAAAGAATCAAACACTATATCTCAGGTACTCCCATAAATGTTGAGACCAATATAATTGACACCGTGACACCGGAGAAGTACATAAGGGACACTTTCCAGAATGTTTCAGACTCCGAAAAGGAATAGGTATGTGGTATGGTAAGTAAACAGACTCCAAAACATTCCAAACAACAATTTTTCTCCGTTTTGGAATATTTATAAAATTAGAGAAATTAAAACTAGTCCGGAAGAGACACGGGGCAGCCACAAGGGTGGAGGGCGCGCCCTACCCCCTGGGTGCGCCCCCTACCTTGTGGACACCCCTTGTGCCTCCCGGACTCCGTTTTCTTGCACGTTACATATTCTTGTCAAGAAAAATTCATTATATAATCTCCCGAAGGTTTTGACCACCGTACCAGGACAATATCCTCTCTTTTTGTTTCAAGCAGTTTTTCTAACAGATCTATATCGCCATCACGTCTCCAAGTGCTCCCAAGGACAAGTGTTTCGAGAAGGTCATCAACCCCTACCTTGCGAAGGTGCTACAACACCCTCAAACCATTGAGATGCGTGAGGGGTGCTGCACATCTGCAATGTTGAGGGGCCAAAGAAGACCAAATGCATGGAGACAAGACTCAAAGCAATGGACCAGCAAGTTTTCAAGTGCCGACGGATGGTGGAGCATGGACTTAATGCAAACCACATGATGATCACGGAATTCACTAGTAACACAAGCTGGATGCCAAGCACATTGGGGAGATCATCTCCAAGCTTCAAGAGAAAATCGAGCATCCCCAAGTCCAAATCTATGACTTGCAAAACTAAAACTGTGAGTATGAATTCAGATTTAAGAGGATGGGTTTGGCTGTAGATTTGAGGATTCCGGAGACTCGTTCATCCTTCTATGATGGTGAACCTATGCCTTGGAAGATGGATGACAAGCCTACTACATCAACAACTCCTTCATCACCATCTCCGAAGAAAGAAACATAAACACATGGGTATGGGTGTCGGGGAAACTGATCCACGAACACCTATGGGACCGGCGGGCCGACCCCTTTCGGTTCGGCGGAGGGCGGAGGTCGCACGAAGAGCAGATCGAGGCGAAGCACACGAGCAGTTTACCCAGGTTCGGGCCGCACGGATGCGTAAAACCCTACTCCTGCTTTGTGGTTTGTATTGAGTTCTTGCTCGGGAGCGCTGAGTGCTATAGTACACTTCAGCAGCTAACGAGACCGAGCGTGGAAGAGTCCGTCCCCCTCTACGTTGCGCATGGGCCTCCTTTTATATGCTCAAGGGGTCACCGACAGCTGGCAACGCAGACGAGGGTAAAAATGGAAAGGTGTTGTAGTTGGTACAGCTACCTGTACAGTGTATCATACCTAACACTGACGGCAGGGGACGAGGGCATTAAATGCCCGTCAGCGTCGCCCAAATAGTGCAAAAAGGGACCGTCAGGGGCGCCACCGCTCGCCACAATGGCGATCTTGTCAGCGCCGCTTGCCATCGCGTACCGCTGGCTGCACAGCCTCCCGCCACGTACACCTGGAAGGGTCCCAGAGCGACACGTTGGTGGATGCGCTGGAGCGTGGGTACAGAGTGGTCGCTTGCCGCGGCAAGCGCCTTGCCGCGGCCGTTGTCTTGTCGCGTCCGGGAGCTTGTCTCTCACCGGGCCTTGCCGGGACGCGTAGCGCGTTGCGGCAAGTTCCTTGAGATGCCTTGGTTGGCCTTCCCGGCAAGCTCCTCTCGCCGGGGTCTTGTGCCTTGAGTGGCCTTCCCGGCAAACTCCTCTCGCCGGGGCCTTGTCTCCTTGGCTTAAATACTTTGTTCTTGAATGGCTCCAAAGGAACCACGGAGGACTTTGGCGGTCACCCGGCAAGCCTTGCCGCGGGGCGCTGCGACTGCATGTGCACAAGTTCGGGATACTAGGGTACCCCTACTTTAGTACACCGACAGGAGCCCCCGGGCCTGGGCCATACACGGTGCCGAGCGCTGTTGGGCCAGGCCCAAAATAGGGCACGGGCACGCGCGGCCTGGTTCACGCCGTATCTTTCTCCGTATCCACCGCGCTCTCCCCGAACGGCACGCGTTGATTGCGCCATCGTGGGAGAGATTTGTTGGAGATATGCCCTAGAGGCAATAATAAAAGCATTATTATTATATCTCCTTGTTCATGATAATTGTCTGTTATTCATGCTTGAATTGTATTGTACGGAAACAACGATACATGTGTGAATACACAGACCACAATGAGTCCCTGGTAGGCCTCTAGTTACCAGCTCGTTGATCAACAGATGGTCACAGTTTCTTGACCATGGACATGAGATGTCAGTGATAACGGGATCACATTATTAGGAGAATGATGTGATGGACAAGACCCAAACTTGAGCATAACACGAGATCGTATAGTTCGTAATGCATAAGCTTTTCGGTGTCAAGTATTTATTCCTTAGACCATGAGGTTGTACAACTCCCGGATACCGTAGGAGTACTTTGGGTGTGCCAACCGTCACAACGTAACTGGGTGGCTATAAAGGTACGCATCGGGTATCTCCGAAAGTGTCTGTTGAGTTGGTACGAACCGAGACTGGGATGTTGTCACTCCGTATGCCGGAGAGGTACCTCTGGGCCCACTCGGTAAGACATCATCATAATGAGCTCAATGTGACTAAGTAGTTAGTCACGGGATGATGTATTACGGATCGAGTAAAGAGACTTGCCATGACGAGATTGAACAAGGTATCGGGAATACCGACGATCGAATCTCGGGCAAGTACCGTACCGATGGACAAAGGGAATAACATACGGGATTAAGTGAATCCTTGACACGGTGGTTCATCCGATGAAGATCATCGAGGAACACGTGGGAACCAACATGGGTATCCAGATCCCGATGTTGGTTATTGATCGGAGAGTGGTCTCGGTCATGTCTACGTGTCTCCCGAACCCGTAGGGTCTACACACTTAAGGTTCGGTAACGCTAGGGTCGTAGAGATAAATGCACGTGGAAACCCAAAAGTTGTTCGGAGTCCCGGATGAGATCCCGGACGTCACGAGGAGTTCTGGAATGGTCCAGAGGTAAAGATTGACATATAGGAAGTCCAGTTTCGGCCAACGGGTGATCTCCGGGGGTCATCGGGAGTGTCCCGGGACCACCGGAGGGGCCCCGGGGGTCCACCGGGTGGGGCCACCCATCCCGGTGGGGCCCCTAGGCCGCAAGCGGAAGTGTCCAGCCCCTCTGGGCTGGCGCACCACTAGTGGCCCACCTCCCCATGCGCCTAGGGTTAAAACCCTAAGGGGAGGGGGCCACCACTTGCCTTGGGGGGCAAGGACTCCCCCCTGGCCGCCGCCCCCCCTGCAGATTGGATCTGCAGGGGCCCTGGCGCACCCCACTGGCCCCTATATATATATGTGGGAAGGGAGAGGGCTGCCGCACCCTTGCCCTGGCGCCTCTCCCCCTCCCGTCACACCTCCATACTCCCACGCAGGGCGCCCGACGAAGCCCTGCTGCGATCTCCACTGCATCCGTCATCACGTCGTCGTGCTGCCGGATCTCTGACGACTTATCCTCCCCCCTTGCTGGATCAAGAAGGAGGTGACGTTACTGCACCGTACGTGTGTTGAATGCGGAGGTGCCGTCCGTTCGGCGCTAGATCATCGGTGACGAAGAACGTGAAGAGTATGACTACTTCATCCACGCTTCGTTGAAAGCTTCCGCTCGCAATCTCCATAACGGTATGTAGATGCACTCTTACTTGCTCGTTGCTAGATGTCTCCATAGTTGGATCTTGGTGAAAGCGTAGAAATTTTTTGAATTATGCTACGTTCCCCAACAGTGGCATCTAAGCCTAGGTTTTATGCGTAGCATCTTGCACGAGTAGAACACAAACAGTTGTGGGCGTTTTGATTTTGTTCAACTTTCTTACTGTTACTAGTCAATCTTGATTCGGCGGAATTGTGGGATGAAGCGGCCCGGACCGACTTTACACGTACGCTTACGTGAGACTGGTTCCACCGACAGACATGCACTAGATGCATAAGGTGGTTGGCGGGTGTCCGTCTCTCCTACTTTAGTCGGATCGGATTCGATGAAAAGGGTCCTTATGAAGGGTAAATAGAAGTTGACAAATCACGTTGTGGTTTTGGCGTAGGTAAGAAACGTTCTTGCTAGAAATCCTATAGAAGCCACGTAAAACTTGCAACAACAATTAGAGGACGTCTAACTTGTTTTTGCAGCATGTGCTATGTGACGTGGTATGGCCAAAACGAAGATGTGATGAATGATATATGTGATGTATGAGATTGATCATGTTCTTGTAATAGGGAATCATGACTTGCATGTCGATGAACTTGACAACCGGCAGGAGCCATAAGAGTTGTCTTAATTATTGTATGACCTGTGTGTCACTGAATAACGCCATGTAATTACTTTACTTCATTGCTAAACGTTAGCTATAGTAGTAGAAGTAATAGTTGGCGTGACGACTTCTTCAAGACACGATGATGGAGATTATGATGATGAAGATCATGGTGTCGAGCCGGTGACAAGATGATCATGGTGCCCCGAAGATGGAGATCCAAGGAGCAAGATGATATTGGCCATATCATGTCACTTTAATTGATTGCATGTGATGTTTATCATGTTTATGCATCTTGTTTACTTAGAACGACGGTAGTAAATAAGATGATCTCTCACTAAAATTTCAAGTATTGTGTTTCCCCTAACTGTGCACCGTTGCTAAAGCTCGTTGCTCCGAAGCACCACGTGATGATCGGGTGTGATAGGTTCTAACGTTCGCATACAACGGGTGTAAGACAGATTTACACACGCGATACACTTAGGGTTCACTTGACGAGCCTAGCATGTACAGACATGGCCTCGGAACACAGAAGACCGAAAGGTCGAACACGAGTCATATAGAAGATACGATCAACATGAAGATGTTCACCGTTGATGACTAGTCCGTCTCACGTGATGATCGGACACGGACTACTCGATTCGGATCGTGTATCACTTAGATGACTAGAGAGATGTCATTCTGAGTGGGAGTTCATTAAAATTTGATTAAGATGAACTTAATTATCATGAACTTAGTCTAAATTCTTTACAATATCTCTTGTAGATCAAATGGCCCACGCTCAGGTTTCCCTCAACTTCAACGCGTTCCTAGAGAAAACCAAGCTGAAAGACGATGGTAGCAACTATACGGATTGGGTCCGTAACCTGAGGATTATCCTCATAGCTGCCAAGAGATCATATGTCCTAGAAGCACCGCTAGGTGATGCACCTGCTCCTGATGCGGCCCAAGACGTTTTGAACGTCTGGCAGTCGCGTAGTGATGATTACTCCCTGGTTCAGTGCGGCATGCTTTACATTTTAGAATCGGGGCTCCAAAAATGTTTTGAGCACCACAGAGCATATGAGATGTTCGAAGAGCTGAAAATGGTTTTCCAAGCTCATGCCCGAGTCGAGAGATATGATGTCTCCGACGCATTCTACAGCTGTAAGATGGAGGAGAACAGTTCTGTCAGTGAGCACATCCTCAAGATTTCAGGATTGCACAACCGCTTGTCTCAGCTGGGAATGAATCTCCCAGATGAAGCGGTCGTTGACAGAATCCTCCAGTCGCTCCCACCAAGCTTCAAGAGCTTCGTGTTGAATTTCAATATGCAGGGGATGGAGAAGTCCATTCCCGAGGTGTATTCGATGCTGAAATCAGCGGAGGTAGACATCAAGAAAGAACATCAAGTGTTGATGGTCAATAAAACCACTAAGTTCAACAAAGGCAAGGGTAAGAAGAACTTCAAGAAGGACGGCAAGGGAGTTGCCGCGCCTGGCAAGCCTGTTGCCGGGAAGAAGCCAAAGTATGGACCCAAGCCTGAGACGGAGTGCTTTTATTGCAAGGGAACGGGTCACTGGAAGCGGAACTGCCCCAAATACTTAGCAGACAAGAAGGCCGGCAACGTCAAAGGTATATATGATATACATGTTATTGATGTGTACCTTACCAGCACTCGTAGTAGCTCCTGGGTATTCGATACCGGTGTAGTTGCTCACATTTGTAACTCAAAACAGGAGCTGCGGAATAAACGGAGACTGGCGAAGGATGAGGTGACGATGCGCGTTGGGAATGGTTCCAAGGTCGATGTGATCGCCGTCGGCACGCTACCTCTACATCTACCCTCGGGATTAGTTTTAAACCTCAATAATTGTTATTTAGTACCAGCTTTGAGCATGAACATTGTTTTTGGATCTCGTCTTATGCGAGATGGCTACTCTTTCAAATCGGAGAATAATGGTTGTTCTATTTATTTGAGAGATATGTTTTATGGTCATGCCCCGCTGGTCAATGGTTTATTTTTGATGGATCTCGAACGTAGTAATACACATATTCATAGTGTAGATGCCAAAAGATGTAAAGTTGAAAATGATAGTCCCACATACTTGTGGCATTGCCGCCTTGGTCATATTGGTGTCAAACGTATGAAGAAGCTCCATTCGGATGGACTTCTAGAGTCTCTTGATTATGAATCATTTGACACGTGCGAACCATGACTCTTGGGCAAGATGACCAAGACTCCGTTCTCCGGAACAATGGAGCGAGCAACCGACTTGCTGGAAATCATACATACCGATGTGTGCGGTCCAATGAGTGTTGAGGCTTGCGGAGGCTATCGTTATGTTCTCACCCTCACGGATGACTTGAGTAGATACGGGTATATCTATTTGATGAAACACAAGTCTGAGACCTTTGAAAAGTTCAAGGAATTTCAGAATGAGGTTGAGAATCAACGTGACAGAAAAATAAAGTTCTTGCGATCGGATCGTGGGGGTGAATATTTAAGTCATGAATTTGGCACACACCTTAGAAGCTGTGGAATTGTTTCACAATTGACACCGCCCGGAACACCTCAACGTAACGGTGTGTCTGAAC
>LR738714.1:557208817-557225566 GCA_902687465.1 Secale cereale
AATAATTGTTATTTAGTACCAGCTTTGAGCATGAACATTGTTTTTGGATCTCGTCTTATGCGAGATGGCTACTCTTTCAAATCGGAGAATAATGGTTGTTCTATTTATTTGAGAGATATGTTTTATGGTCATGCCCCGCTGGTCAATGGTTTATTTTTGATGGATCTCGAACGTAGTAATACACATATTCATAGTGTAGATGCCAAAAGATGTAAAGTTGAAAATGATAGTCCCACATACTTGTGGCATTGCCGCCTTGGTCATATTGGTGTCAAACGTATGAAGAAGCTCCATTCGGATGGACTTCTAGAGTCACTTGATTATGAATCATTTGACACGTGCGAACCATGACTCTTGGGCAAGATGACCAAGACTCCGTTCTCCGGAACAATGGAGCGAGCAACCGACTTGCTGGAAATCATACATACCGATGTGTGCGGTCCAATGAGTGTTGAGGCTTGCGGAGGCTATCGTTATGTTCTCACCCTCACGGATGACTTGAGTAGATACGGGTATATCTATTTGATGAAACACAAGTCTGAGACCTTTGAAAAGTTCAAGGAATTTCAGAATGAGGTTGAGAATCAACGTGACAGAAAAATAAAGTTCTTGCGATCGGATCGTGGGGGTGAATATTTAAGTCATGAATTTGGCACACACCTTAGAAGCTGTGGAATTGTTTCACAATTGACACCGCCCGGAACACCTCAACGTAACGGTGTGTCTGAACATCGAAATCGTACTTTGTTGGACATGGTGTGATCTATGATGTCCCTCACCGATTTACCGCTATCTTTTTGGGGTTATGCTTTAGAGACTGCCGCATTCACTTTAAATAGGGCTCCGTCGAAATCCGTTGAGACGACTCCGTATGAACTTTGGTTTGGCAAGAAACCGAAGCTGTCGTTTCTGAAAGTTTGGGGTTGCGATGCTTATGTCAAGAAACTTCAACCTGAAAAGCTCGAACCCAAATCGGAAAAATGCGTCTTCATAGGATACCCAAAGGAAACAATTGGGTACACCTTCTACCACAGATCCGAAGGCAAAGTCTTTGTTGCCAAGAATGGATGCTTTCTGGAGAAAGAGTTTCTCTCGAAAGAAGTGAGTGGGATGAAGGTAGAACTTGATGAGGTGACAGTCACCCCTCCTGTAACGGAAAGTAGCGCAGCACAGGAAAATGTTCCTGAGGTGCCTGCACCGACAAGGGAGGAAGTTGATGATGATGATCATGAAGAAACAGATCAAGTTACCACCGAACTTCGAAGGTCCACAAGGGCACGTTCCGCACCAGAGTGGTACGGCAACCCTGTCCTAGAAATCATGTTGTTAGACAACGGTGAACCTTCGAACTATGAAGAAGCGATGGCGGGCCCAGATTCCAATAAATGGCTTGGAGCCATGAAATCCGAGATAGAATCCATGTATGAAAACAAAGTATGGACTTTGGTGGACTTGCCTGATGATAGGCACACCATAGAAAACAAATGGATATTTAAGAAGAAGACAGACGCGGATGGTAATGTGACCATCTATAAGGCTCGGCTTGTCGCTAAGGGTTATCAACAAGTTCAAGGGATTGACTACGACGAGACTTTCTCTCCCGTAGCGATGCTGAAGTCAGTCAGAATCATGTTAGCTATTGCCGCATTCTATGATTATGAGATATGGCAAATGGACGCCAAAACAGCATTCCTTAATGGCTTCCTCAAGGAAGAGTTGTATATGATGCAGCCGGAAGGTTTTGTCGATCCAGAGAACGCTAACAAGGTATACAAGCTCCAGCGCTCGATTTACGGGCTGGTGCAAGCATCTCGGAGTTGGAATATTCGCTTTGATGAGGTGATCAAAGCGTTTGGCTTTATACAGACTTATGGAGATGCCTGTATTTACAAGAAAGTGAGTGGGAGCTCTGTGGCATTTCTCATATTATATGTGGATGACATATTGCTGATGGGAAATGATATAGAATTCTTGGAAAATGTAAAGGCCTACTTGAATAAAAGTTTTTCAATGAAGGACCTTGGATAAGCTGCTTACATATTAGGCATCAAAATCTATAGAGATAGATCGAGACGCCTCATTGGTCTTTCACAAAGTACATACCTTGATAAAATATTGAAGAAGTTCAATATGGATCAGTCAAAGAAAGGATTCTTGCCTGTTTTGCAAGGTATGAGATTGAGCAAGGCTCAGTCGCCGACCACGGCAGAAGATAGAGAAAAGATGAGTGGCATTCCCTATGCCTCGGCCATAGGTTCTATCATGTATGCCATGCTGTGTACCAAACCTAATGTGAACCTTGCCATAAGTTTGGTAGGGAGGTACCAAAGTGATCCCGGTACGGAACACTGGACAGCGGTCAAGAACATCCTGAAGTACCTGAAAAGGACTAAGGATATGTTTCTCGTTTATGGAGGTGACGAAGAGCTCGTCGTAAAGGGTTACGTCGATGCTAGCTTCGACACAGATCTGGATGACTCTAAGTCACAAACCGGATACGTGTATATTTTGAATGGCGGGGCAGTCAGCTGGTGCAGTTGCAAGCAAAGCGTGGTGGCAGCATCTACATGTGAAGCGGAGTACATAGCTGCTTCTGAAGCAGCGCAGGAAGGAGTCTGGATGAAGGAGTTCATCACCGACCTAGGAGTCATTCCAAGCGCGTCAAGCCCGATGACTCTCTTCTGTGACAACACTGGTGCTATTGCTATTACCAAGGAGCCCAGGTTTCACAAGAAGACCAAGCACATCAAGCATCGTTTCAACTCCATTCGGAATTATGTTCAGGATGGAGACATAGATATTTGTAAAGTGCATACGGATCTGAATGTCGCAGACCCGTTGACTAAACCTCTTTCACGAGCGAAACATGATCAACACCAGAACTCTATGGGTGTTCGATTCATCACAATGTAACTAGATTATTGACTCTAGTGCAAGTGGGATACTGTTGGAGATATGCCCTAGAGGCAATAATAAAAGCATTATTATTATATCTCCTTGTTCATGATAATTGTCTATTATTCATGCTTGAATTGTATTGTACGAAAACAGCGATACATGTGTGAATACACAGACCACAATGAGTCCCTGGTAGGCCTCTAGTTACCAGCTCGTTGATCAACAGATGGTCACGGTTTCCTGACCATGGACATGAGATGTCAGTGATAACGGGATCACATCATTAGGAGAATGATGTGATGGACAAGACCCAAACTTGAGCATAACACGAGATCGTATAGTTCGTAATGCATAAGCTTTTCGGTGTCAAGTATTTATTCCTTAGACCATGAGGTTGTACAACTCCCGGATACCGTAGGAGTACTTTGGGTGTGCCAACCGTCATAACGTAACTGGGTGGCTATAAAGGTACGCATCGAGTATCTCCGAAAGTGTCTGTTGAGTTGGTACGAACCGAGACTGGGATGTTGTCACTCCGTATGCCGGAGAGGTACCTCTGGGCCCACTCGGTAAGACATCATCATAATGAGCTCAATGTGACTAAGTAGTTAGTCACGGGATGATGGATTACGGATCGAGTAAAGAGACTTGCCATGACGAGATTGAACAAGGTATCGGGAATACCGGCGATCAAATCTCGGGCAAGTACCGTACCGATGGACAAAGGGAATAACATATGGGATTGAGTGAATCCTTGACACGGTGGTTCATCCGATGAAGATCATCGAGGAACACGTGGGAACCAACATGGGTATCCAGATCCCGCTGTTGGTTATTGACCGGAGAGTGGTCTCGGTCATGTCTACGTGTCTCCCGAACCCGTAGGGTCTACACACTTAAGGTTCGGTAACGCTAGGGTCGTTGAGATAAATGCACGTGGAAACCCTAAAGTTGTTCGGAGTCCCAGATGAGATCCCGGACGTCACGAGGAGTTCCGGAATGGTCCGGAGGTAAAGATTGATATATAGGAAGTCCAGTTTCGGCCAACGGGTGATCTCCGGGGGTCACCGGGAGTGTCCCGGGACCACCGGAGGGGCCCCGGGGGTCCACCGGGTGGGGCCACCCATCCCGGTGGGGCCCCTAGGCCGCAAGGGGAAGTGTCCAGCCCCTCTAGGCTGGCGCACCACTAGTGGCCCACCTCCCCATGCGCCTAGGGTTAAAACCCTAAGGGGAGGGGGGCCACCACTTGCCTTGGGGGGCAAGGACTCCCACCTGGCCGCCGCCCCCCTGCAGATTGGATCTGCAGGGGCCCTAGCGCACCCCCCTGGCCCCTATATATATGTGGGAAGGGAGAGGGCTGCCGCACCCTTGCCCTGGCGCCTCTCCCCCTCCCGTCACACCTCCATACTCCCACGCAGGGCGCCCGGCGAAGCCCTGCTGCGATCTCCACTGCATCCGTCATCACGCCGTCGTGCTGCCGGATCTCTGACGACTTCTCCCCCCTTGCTGGATCAAGAAAGAGGTGACATTGCTGCACCGTACGTGTGTTGAACGCGAAGGTGCCGTTCGTTCGGCGCTAGATCATCGGTGACGAAGAACGTGAAGAGTACGACTACTTCATCCACGCTTTGTTGAAAGCTTCCGCTCGCAATCTCCATAACGGTATGTAGATGCACTCTTACTTGCTCGTTGCTAGATGTCTCCATAGTTGGATCTTGGTGAAAGCGTAGAATTTTTTTGAATTATGCTACGTTCCCCAACAAGATCGTGGGTGGTTTCTTTAATCGGAAAGGCGGAATGTCCGCCCCCTCCCTCCTTATAAGCAGGGGAAACAGGGGTAGTTCGTCCATCCGCCCGTTGCTACTCCAACCTCGAAAGCCTCCACCGCTCCCCTTCTTCCCGAAGCCGAAAGAGAGCAGCGCTCCGCCCCCCATCGCCACCAGCACCACCACCGCCGTCGACCTCCCTCGCCACTTCCGCCATGGCTCCAAAGACTGAGAAGGGGAAGGGCGTGAAGTCAGCCGAGGCGCAGTGGCTCGCGGCGCTGCGAAAGGAGCGGGCAATCTTCCCCCCAAGCTTGCCGTGAAGGAGCTGAGGGAGTACTATTACCTCTTCTGGTCGGGGGAGACGCGGGCGCATCCGCGCACCAAGGTACTCCCAGCCGTCGCTTGTAAAATGGCTCCGAATGGATACCCTTTCTTCGTCTTGTTCTTCTACTGCGGGCTCTGCCCGCCTTTCTCTAAATTCTTCTACGACATTATGAACACCTACGGGTTCCACCTCCTTGATTTCACCCCCAATGCCATTCTGACCATGGCAGTTTTCGCACACCTCTGCGAAAACTTTGTCGGAGTCCAGCCCAACGTAGCCCTTTTCCGCCACTTCTTTACACCCCGAGTTGAGAGAGGAGAGCCTTTATCTGGCGGAGTCTCCTGGATCTCGAGGGCCCACAAGAAGGAAGCTTATCTGGAGGGAGAGCTCCGCAGCAAATGGGATGAATGGAGAGCACGCTGGTGCTGGATTGTCGAGGAGAACCCGCAGCCATTTACCGCCCGGCGCCAAGCCCCAGTAGTACGCGGCAATGATTGGAGCGACTTGGCCCCTGAGGACGGTAGGCTGAAGATCGCCGTCACCCGGATCCAACGCCTCAGGCTTGCCGGGCTCACTGTAGGCGCAGTTGGCGCAGATTTTCTTCGCCGCCGCATCGCCCCCTTGCAGGAGAGGAAGAGACCCACCTGGGAGTTCGAGAATGCGGCGGTTATCATGAGGCTGCGCCCGGGCCTCAACTTCAACTTCACTGTCCTGGAGCTCAACGAGATGCTACAGGAGCTGTTCAAGTACGACCCTGAGCATCCCGAAGTATTCAGGTTGCCGCAGGGCGTCGTTCCGCTGTGCAACAACTCCGCGCTCAGCCGCATCCGCGCAATGATGCCGCTGTGCGACTCGCATGGGATCGACCCAACTTGGCAAGAGCCTGCAGATGACGCCGTGCAGGTATTCTTCGACAGCTTGGAAGAAGTGCTGATCCGCTCCGACGATAAGAAAGGCCTCACCCGCGACACCACCGAGAAGGAGATGGCGTACATCGCCACCAGGCTAGAAGAGGCGGGGGCAGCCGCGGCCGCGGGCGAGTTCGGATTCACCATGGAGGAGGCGGAGGCAGCAAAGGCGGCAAGCCTTGCCGAGCGAGGGGAATTTGCCGGCGAGGGAGAGCTTGCCGGGCATGATGCTGAGTTGAGCGAGCCCGCCGGGCAAGGCGTCGAGTTGAGCGAGCCCGCCGAGGATACGAGCGGCTTATTGGAGATCGACTCCTCCTCCTCCTCCTCTTCAGGCAGATCGCCGCTAGCAGAGCCCCCAGCTCCACCAAGAAGGCGTCTCCGCAAGGCCGGGGACGTAACGGAGCGGCAGACGGGTCGACAGCCGCTGCGCCGCACAACATGCTCCACCGCGGCAAGCACTGTTGCCGCGGGAGCACCTCGCGCTGCTGCAGCAACTGGAGCGGGGTCCTCCCGGACCACCGCTTCTGCTCCTGCCGCTCCTCACGCCACGGCGGCAGCCGGAGCGGGGTCGTCTCAGACTACCACCACTGCTCCCGCCAAGCAGCCAAGGGAGCCTACTCCTCCACCTCCTCGCGCTGGGCGTGAGCCGGACTTCGACTTCTCCGCGTTCAGCTCCGACGAGGAAGAAGAAGAGTAAGATTCTTGTTGTACTTGTATTTATTCGATTCTTGCTGTTTTTGTCTTGTATCTCATTTGCTTTTCTCCGAACCTTTTCCTTTTCAGGACTCTGGCCCAGAGAGCGGCGAAGAGAGCCAAGGTCCCGGCGAGGAGAGAGGAGGTGATCATCGTCGAGGACGAACCCGCCGAGACCACCTTGCCGGACCCGGCAACCAATCTTCAGAGCAGCCCCCAGCGTAGCCCCAGCGTAAGTGTATGGTTCACTTTCCGCTGTTAGGTGCCCGTGGGTGTTCTTTCTTTGCTGACGTTTGTTTGTTGATTTGTGTAGGAGCAGAGCAGCTACACCAGGAGCGCCCGGAGACCGCCCCCGAAGTGCCATCTGCTTCAACTACGCCGCCAAGGGGGAGCTCTCCGGCAAGGGTCTCTCCGGCAAGGGAAAGTTCTCCGCCAAGGGAGAGTCCTCCGGCAAGGGAGAGTTCTCCGGCGAGGGACGGCACCAGCGGCCCCCCGCTGGCGAAGACCACGACTGCGCCCCCAAGGGAAAGCTCTCCGGCAAGGGAGCCCGCCGAGGATCCGGCTCGCGCAGGTAATCTTCTCGCTTCAAACTTCCCTTCGGCTTTTCTTCTTTTGATTCTTTTTTTTGGATATTTGCTTGACTTGTTTTTCCTTTTCCGGCTATCAGATCCATCTGCTGCTGAGCCGATGGAGGCTGAGGTTGCTGCTGACAAAGTCGCTGCCACCGAAGAAGCAGTCGGCGGAGATGATCCCGCCGGCGCAGAGGCCGCCAAGGCTACCGCCGCAGCAGCTGGCGAGGGGGCTGGCGATCGCACTGACGGCCCTGAGGCCACAGGAGCGCCAGGCGCTACACCAACCACCGAGCCCTCTGCCGCTGCCGCAGCCCCAGGCTCCGAAGAGCCCGAGCCAGGCACCTACTTGAAGGCTGGCGACGGCGTCTTCATCAAGCTCCCCTGGGCATCAAGCTCCAGGGCGCCGGTCGAGGGAGAAATTTTTGACGGAGAGGTGCTCGCCTCCGCCAGGCTGACGCTTGTTGATGCGCCGAGCAGCAGCAGCGGCGAGCCTGAGGAGGAGCGGCTGTTGCGGAAGCTATTGTCGCTCTACCGCGCTCGGCAGGCCAAGCTGGAGTCCCGCGAGGCGCTTGTCGCGAAGGCGGGAGCTGACATTGAGAAGCGCACGAAGGAGCTCCGGGCCCTCAACTAGGCAGCTCTCCGGTTCCTGGCAGAGGAGCGGGAGCAACTTGCCGAGGAGCAGCAGGCCTTCTTCCTCGAGAAGGCCGAAGTCGAAGAACAGCAGCGGCTTGCCACTGAGAAGCTGTCCACGCGGGAAGGCGAGCTGGCACAGCGGAAAGTCAATCTTGACAGCCACGAGGAGGAGCTTGCCACGTGGGAGCGATCACTTGGCGGAGCCCTCAAGCAAGCAGAAGACGCTGTCGCAGCTGCTGAGGTCACCAAGAAAGAGTTGGAGACGAAGGTGGCGCAGCTCGAGGCCGATCTCAAGGCGAGAGGTGAAGAGATCGCCACACTCAAGCATGAGCGGGAGAAGGACGCCCACAGCAACTCGGAGCTGCAGGTTCGCCTCGCCGAGAAGGGCAAGGAGCTTGCCGCCGCCAAGGACTCCAACGCGGATCTTGAGTTGAAGCTAACCACTTTGACCAAGACGTTGGACGGCTCCAAGGAGCGGGAGGCGGCCTTGAAGGAGGAGATCAAGGCCGTGAAGGCGCTGCTGGCGAGTGCTGCTGTCGTCCAGAACACCTTCAGGGAGACTGTGGAGCACTGGACGGAGGGTCTCGTCAATGCTGCCGCAGAAATCGACAGGGAGCTGGCGCAGCTGGGGGCGGAATATCTCAGGTATTCCCCCGATGAGAACCTCCACCCCAGCGCCAAGCTCACCCTGTTCTTCAAAGGCGTGGCGACGGCCCTCCAGCGACTCCGGGAGAGGATCCCAAAGCAGCTGGCGGACGAGTCGCGCAAGCTCTATGCGGGAGCCCTTCAAAAGGTGTTGGTGAAGGTGGCCTTCCGCAATCCGGGCCTCAACCTCACCAACGTCCTCAAGAGCTTGCCGCGGATGCTGATCAGGAGGCGCTCAAGGCCCTTGTCGCACCCATTGTGGACAAGGTGAGCGGGATCAAGAGGGTCGAGGGCGATCGCGCAGACTAGGCTGCCCGTTTTCTTCTTTTCTTGTCGCTGCTTGTCATGTTATGAAAACAGTCTATTAGAGCTGCGACAAGCTATCTTGTAATATAACTCTATTTTGGGTAGTGATTGCTATGTTATTTCCTTTACTCGATCCCTTCCTTTGTATGTCTTTGCCCTACGCTTTTAGGGAACTTGCCGGCGCAGGCACCTTTAGCCGCGAGCGCTGAGTGCGGGACGTCAACAGCATGCTGGCGGTGTCGCTACCGACAAGAAACCTTGTCGCGACTAGTCGCATCGCACTTAAGTTGTTGAGCGTACTCGAAACAAAGTAAGGGTGCGACACTAGTCGCAGCACACTTAAGTCGTTGAGCGGACTCGAAACAAAGTAAGGGCGCGACTAGCCACGAGTTGGTTCCTCCGCGCACAGGTTTTCCATACAAAGTGTGGTCGTTCAAGGAAGATAACTTAAAAATTTGAAAATATGATTGCTCAAACTTTGGCAACTTAGCTTTTGTGTTGTTTGCTTCCCGGCAAGGCGAAACTTTCTTGAATGGTGCTTGGTCCATACCATTATCTCCTCCCCCCCCCCCCCGGCAAACTTGTGCGCGAGGGAACCTTCCTTTCCTCGAGAAAAAAGAAAGAAGAGAAAATACAGATATGGAGCCTTTGGGCTCGTTATTGCTTACTGGGGGTAGGTGCTGCACAAAGTGTCAGATAACACATGCAAAAAATAGAAAGCATGAAATTGACAAGATGTGCAGAGCACATGAGCTTTACTTATGCACGGGGTCTGCGCCTGGCTTTGTACAAAGGATTACATGCAACAGCGGCAAGACTTGTACAAAAGGTGGTTGCCGGAAATGGGTTCCGGCAACCGCGCCTTACGGGTAAAACTTACGAAGATGCTCGATGTTCCAGGAGTTGCTCACCGGAAAGCCATCTTCAGTCTCAAGGCGGACAGCGCCAGGCCTAGTGACTCGTTTCACCCGGTAAGTGCCTTCCCACTTCAGCGTCAACTTGTTGGAAATCTTGGCGGACTGAACGCGCCGAAGAACAAAGTCGCCTTCCTCGAGACTTCTGGAGTTAACTTTGCGGCTATGGTAGCGGCGCAAAGCTTGCTGGTAGCGAGCAGCTCGTACAGCAGCCTGAAGACGGTCTTCCTCAAGGAGCAGCGCGTCATCTTGTCGCAGCTGCTCTTGCTCGAGCTCATCATAAGCGAGCACTCGAGGTGACCCGTATACGAGTTCCGTGGGGAGAACTGCCTCTGCTCCATAGACTAGAGCGAAAGGTGTCTGTCCAGTGGCTCGATTTGGCGTCGTCCTGATCGACCAAAGTACCACCGGCAGCTCCTCAATCCAGTTTCTTCCGCACTTGTGCAGCCTGTCGAAAGTTCTAGTCTTGAGTCCACGCAGCACTTCAGCATTTGCCCTCTCCGCTTGACCGTTGCTTTTCGGGTGAGCAACAGAAGCGAAGCAGACCTTGGCGCCAAGATCTTGGACGTACTGCACGAAGGTGCGGCTCGTGAATTGTGTACCGTTATCGGTGATGATCCTGTTAGGGATCCCGAAGCAGCATACAATCGACCTGAAGAACTTGACTGCTGACTGTGCTGTCACCTTCCTCACTGGTTCCACTTCCGGCCACTTTGTGAACTTGTCGATTGCAACGTACAAGTACTCAAAGCCCCCGGCTGCACGGGAAAAGGGGCCGAGGATGTCGAGCCCCCAGACCGAAAATGGCCAGGATAAAGGGATCGTCTGGAGAGCTTGAGCTGGCTGGTGTATTGATACGTCCAAAACGTATCTATAATTTCTGCTTGCTCCATGCCTCTTTTGTGTGATATTGCTATGATATTTATGCACTTCCATACACTTTTGATCATATTTGGACTAACCTACTAATGGTTGCAAAAGTGCACAATGTTCTTGTTTTACCCTTTATTGTGTAGGAATTACTTGGAAATTGACAAAAAAGCAAAAGGAGTCGTATTGGAGTAGGACTCTCACTTTCCTGAAATCTGTCTGAGAACGTTTTTTAAAGATGGTCAAGTTATGGCCCGAAGACGACGTCAAACGGGAAAAGTCTAGTTGCGAAAGTTGTGGGGAATTTTGAGAAGATGCTTCTGGATATAAAATTCGTCCAAATCGGAGTCCAGACGGCCAAGTAAAGCCCGTTTTACTGAGACCCAAAATCTGATGACGGGAATCCGAGAGTCTATATAAAGAGAGGAAACCTAGGTCACCAAGGGCCACGAATTTTCCTCCTCCCAAGCCGCCGTCTTGGAGCGGAGGACCAGCACCATTGCAGCACCATTCACAAGGAAGAAGGGGGGCCAAGGAGCCGCTGCCCCCTAGGGCCGCCGCCGCCCCCTAGGGCCACCGCCGCCGCCTCCGTGGCTGCCGCCGGCCGTCTCCTCCTCACGGGGCTGCACCTCTCCATCAACACCATCATCAACCTCCTCCTCACCATGTCCATGCGTGAGTAGTTTCCTCCGGGGCTGAGGGCTTGTACGTGTAGCTATGTGGTTATCTCTCTCTCCCATGATGTGATCTTCGTTGTGATCATAGGTTATGTTAATCTAGGGTGATCCCATGATATTTCCCCTTCCTCTATGTATTGGATTGATGTACTCACTTATCTTTATCTAGTATAATCCCCGAGACCAAGGTGACATCGGTCTATTGGCCATGGATTAGAAGAATATTTTCATGAGTGATTTCCTCTTTTGTGTGTTGATTGAAGATTGAGAGTCTCTTGGTGCTTGTCTTTGACTATCCTTTAGATATGTTGTGGTCATTGTGGTAATCTCTTTGGATGGCCGCGGTGACATTGGGAAATCCATAGATTGAGAACTATGAACTTTGAGGAGTGCTTTTGTAGCCCTACATAATTCTCGTCCTCTCTTGACCACAAAGGAATGACATCCGGGTGCGTCTCCATTGCATGTTTTATGGGAAATATCATGTGATTCGATTATGTTAATGTTGTTGGGAGTTGCCACTAGTGAAAGTATGATCCCTAGGCCTTGTTTCCACCATTGCAATACCATTTGTGCTCACGTTTACCACTTGTTTGCTTGCTGCACTTTTTATTACAGATTTATATTACTTTGTTTTGCCATCCATATCACTTGCCATTTAACATCTCTTCGCCGAACTAGTGCACCTATACATCTAACAAGTGTATTAGGTGTGTTGGGGACACAAGAGACTTCTTGTATCTTAGTTGCAGGGTTGCTTGAGAGAGACCATCTTCAACCTCTACTTCCCTGAGTTCGATAAACCTTAGGTCATCCACTTGAGGGAAATTGCTGCTGTCCTACAAACCTCTGCGCTTGGAGGCCCAACATAGTCTACAAGAGTAGAAGCGTGTGTAGACATCAAGCTATTTCTGGCGCCGTTGCCGGGGAAGTGAGTGCTTGAAGGTATACCTTTAGATCTTGCAATTAAATCTTTCTGTTTCTTGTTTTTATTTTCACTAGTTTTGCTTAATGGAAAACAACAAAAATATGAGAGAGCTTTATAAGCTCTACCTTGAACTTGGACATGATGTGTTCGAAGAGAAAATTAAAAAACCTTTGGAACTTTATTTGCATAACAATCATGATGGTGGTGATGTTATTAGTATGTTTTTATTTAATATCAATATTGCTAATGACATGGAAAGCTCTAAGCTTGGGGATGACACGTTTGATTAACATTATATTTTTAGTCCCCCAACTTTTGAGGAGAAAATTTACTTTGATGATACTATGCCTCCTATATATGATGATTACAATGATGAATATGATATTTTCAGTCCACCTACTATTGAGGATAAAATTTATTATGATTATGATATGCCTCCTAAATACGATGATTACCATGATGATTATGATAGTCTTACTCTCACTATTCCTAATAAGAAAGATTTTGCTTATATGAAGAGTAATGACACTTTTATGCTTTTGGATCATGGAAATAATGCCTTATGTGATAGTTATATTGTTGAGTTCATCCATGATGCCACTGAAATTTATAATGAGAGAGGGAGACATGGTTCTAAATATCTTAATAATAAGAAGTTTCCTCTCTTTATGGTGAATATTTTGAAGCTGCACTTGTTTTGTCTTCCTATGCTTATTGCTTTGTGCTTCAATGAATTATTCTATTGCAATATTCCTATGCATAGGAAGCATGTTAGGCTTAAATGTGTTTTGTATTTGCTTCTTGATGGTCTCTTTTGTTCTTCAACTCTTATTCCTATGAGAGCATCATTAAAGTCTTGAGCCTATCTTTATGGCTATAAAGAAAGAGCTCTAGGGAGACAACCCTTGTTATCTTTGCTTTCAGTTTGTTCTTTCAGTTTTTAGTGGTCTTGATGTTTGTTACTACTGTAGCAACATCATTGTATCTTTATTTTTCAACTTTGTGCCAAGTGTAGCCTCTGATTGCAAGAAAGTTCAAAAGTTGTGACGTGCTGTCCAGGAAACAGATTCTGTCCTTAGACAGAAAAATTCGTATAAAATCACCAGATCATCTTTTTGGTCTGAATTTTTTTGACAGTGTGCTCTATATAATTGGCTTTCGGGCGTCTGTTCTGAGTTTTCTGATTAGAGTTGCAGAAGTGCCCCGAAAAAATCATTTACTACCTGCTGGTCTGTTTTTCATAGATTATGTCCTGTTTTGCTTTTCCTTCATTTTGCAAACCTTGAGCTTGCTTTTTCTTTGCAAAAACCTTTTGGCAATCTTTAGAAACAGTAGACCTTCAAGAATATCCTTATTTCCATCAAGGAACAATTATTTTATTAAGGGTACTAACCTCGCTAATCAGATTATGATGAGTTATGTATGAAGGGAGTTTTCAAGTGTGCGAGGGAAGATGATAAAAAGATTCAGGAGTGTCAAACGCTCAAGCTTGGGGATGCCCCATGCACCCCCAAGAAATATTCAAGGAGACTCAAGCGTCTAAGCTTGGGGATGCCCCCGTGCATCCCCTTCTCCATCAACATTATCAGTTTGTCTTTCGTTCCACTATATTTTTATTACTTCATGTGTTATGTCTATGCTTGGAGCGTCTTGCACTTAGTTTCCTTTTTAGCTTTGCTTGCTTTTCATAACGAGTCGGAACTCAGCTTTCTTTGTGGGAGAGAAACACGCTCCACTTCAACCTAGAACATAACATAGAATTTTCATGTCTATCTTTGCTGTGTATGTTCTTGGTCTTTCAATAGCTACTATCATGTTCAGCTCTTAGTTTTCATGCTTATCTTTTTAAAGAGCTTTTGTTTAGTTGGTTGCTTGAACTCTCTTTATTTATCATGCTTATCTTATTAAGAGAGTTTGCTTCTGTTGCATTGGTTGATATGTCTATGATAAAAATGCTACGTGCATAATGGTGCTTAGTAGTTCATGTTTTCTTATGGTTAGTCTCAAATAGCTGGGGGGTTCCCAATGTGTTATTGGAGTACCAACATGATTTGTTTGCCTATGATGTGGTATGGTTTAGTAATATCTTCCTTCAAGAATTTATTTTGATTGACTTGGCGTATGCTCACGCATATTTAAGACTGTAAAGAAAGTCTATCAAGCCTTCATGATCTTTAATTTCTGAGTAGCGATATAACTTCCATGCCTGATTCAATGTTGCTTTGTCGCTCTGCATGATTATGACCGTCATTGCTCTTTTAGTTGGTCGCTCCCAGTCTATTGCTAACCTTCGCCTGTACTAAGCGGACTGACTGCTTGTGCATCCAAAATCCTTTAAACCAGTTATGCCATATGAGTCCACCATACCTTCCTATACATGGTATTTACCTGCCATTCCTAACGAAGACTTTCATGTACCATCTCGAAATTATTCAAAAAAAGCATTTCTATTTTGTGCCTCTGTTTTAGTTCATGAGGAAGTAGTAGTTAGTTCATGATCTTTTTAAGTTGGACAAGCTTCACCCTGGGATTGCATGTCTAATGTGCAAACCCACAATACGAGAAGGAACTGGCATAGAGTGCGCCCGGCTCATTAAAAAATAATACAACAAACAAACCCTCCTTCACGCTTTGTACATGAGAAATCAGAAAACTTTGGCAGTGATAAACAAAGAAGATTAAGAGGATGTGATCGTCCTCATACGGGAGCCGTTCCTCGAAACTTGTCCAGCTCGAGAAGTAATTGAGTTATCTACTAGCATTCGTTGACGAAATATGCATATTCTAAAAAAAAATCTTTATCTCTGTTTTAAAAACCAAGAGCTCTGGTACATGTTTAGTTTTTGTTTCCGACCACGGGTTTTCAACCTTGCCATCAAAAGCCACGGTTCGAGAGTCTCCACCTTCTTTCTTTAAAGCACCAACTATTGAGAGCATGATTGTCATTCTGAGTGTAATGTGCATTGTCCCAAAGTACCATTGTCTTTTGCATGATTATGATATCGTTTATTCTGAAATCATTGTATCTAGTCGTCACTTAAACTTTGGAGGTGCCCCTGCATTTATGTTTTGCTTCACTAAAGGGGGCAAGCGAGGTACCACTTTGTCATATTTGCACACCATGCTCACTACAAATCTATTGAGTGTTTCAATATCATATTGTAAAACTTTCAATTCTTTGTGATTTTCTCATGAGGCAACTTATTTACTACATATTCATTGTCTTAGTAAGCTTTTGTCATGTGACTGTGAAAAGTCCTTATATGGTTAATAGCATGTCACCACAGAAATTATGCTTGTTATCATTTACCTACTCGAGGACGAGCAGGAATTAAGCTTGGGGATGTTGATACGTCCAAAATGTATCTATAATTTCTGCTTGCTCCATGCCTCTTTTGTGTGATATTGCTATGATATTTATGCACTTCCATACACTTTTGATCATATTTGGACTAACCTACTAATGGTTGCAAAAGTGCACAATGTTCTTGTTTTACCCTTTATTGTGTAGGAATTACTTGGAAATTGACAAAAACGCAAAAGGAGTCGTATTGGAGTAGGACTCTGACTTTCCTGAAATCTGTCTGAGAACGTTTTTTAAAGATGGCCACGTTCCGGCCCGAAGATGACGTCAAACGGAAAAGTCTAGTTGCGAAAGTAGTGGGGAATTTCGAGGCGATGCTTCTGGATATAAAATTCGTCCAAATCGGAGTCCGGACGGCCGAGTAAAGCCCGTTTTACTGAGGCCCAAAATCTGATGACGGGAATCCGAGAGTCTATATAAAGAGGAAACCTAGGTCACCAAGGGCCACGAATTTTCCTCCTCTCAAGCCGCCGTCTTGGAGGGGAGGACCAGCACCATTGCAGCACCATTCACAAGAAAGAAGGGGGGCCAAGGAGCCGCTGCCCCCTAGGGCCGCCGCCGCCCCCTAGGGCCGCCGCCGCCGCCTCCGTGGCTGCCGCCGGCCGTCTCCTCCTCGCGGGGCTGCACCTCTCCATCAACACCATCATCAACCTCCTCCTCACCATGTCCATGCGTGAGTAGTTTCCTCCGGGGCTGAGGGCTTGTACGTGTAGCTATGTGGTTATCTCTCTCTCCCATGATGTGATGTTCGTTGTGATCATAGGCTATGTTAATCTAGGGTGATCCCATGATATTTCCCCTTCCTCTATGTATTGGATTGATGTACTCACTTGTCTTTATCTAGTATAATCCCCGAGACCAAGGTAACATCGGTCTATTGGACATGGATTAGAAGAATATTTTCATGAGTGATTTCCTCTTTTGTGTGTTGATTGAAGATTGAGAGTCTCTTGGTGCTTGTCTTTGACTATCCTTTAGATATGTTGTGGTGATTGTGGTAATCTCTTTGGATGGCCGCGGTGACATTGGGAAATCCATAGATTGAGAACTACGAACTTTGAGGTGTGCTTTTGTAGCCCTACATAATTCTCGTCCTCTCTTGACCACAAAGGAATGACCTCCGAGTGCGTCTCCATTGCATGTTTTATGGGAAATATCATGTGATTCGATTATGTTAATGTTGTTGGGAGTTGCCACTAATGAAAGTATGATCCCTAGGCCTTGTTTCCACCATTGCAATACCATTTGTG
>LR738714.1:557243202-557263446 GCA_902687465.1 Secale cereale
TATATATGGATGTAGGGAGCCATGAACCATTATTGTTGACATTACCCTTGAGGTAAATCGTTGGGAGACGAAACAATAAGCCCCTATCTTTCTCTGTGCCCGGTTGAAACTTTGAACTCATTAGTATCGCGTGAGTGTCAGCAATTGTGAAAGACTAAATGATAGTTGAGTATGTGGACTTGCTGAAAAGCTCTTTTGTTTGATTCTTTCTGATGTATGATAAATTGCAATTGCTTCAATGACTAAAATCATGGTTGTTGGCTGTCAATGAAGTTTCTGATTCATACTTTACCTTGTGATTGAATTGTTACTTCTACATAAGAACCTATATGACAAAGTTATGTTGCTCTCCTGAAGATGATCATGATGCCCCCACATCCGTATTTTATTTTTACCGACACCTCTATCTCTAAACATGTGGACATATGTTTTGATATCGGCTTTTCGCTTGAGGACAAGCAATGTTTAAGCTTGTGGGAGTTGATATGTCCATTTTGCATCATGCTTTTATGTTGATATTTATTGCATTATGGGCTGTTAATACACATTATATCACAATACTTATGCCTTTTCTCTCTTATTTTACATGGTTTACATAAAGAGGGGGAATGCCGGCAGCTGGAATTCCGGACTGGAAAAGGAACAAGTTTAAGATGCCTATTCTGCACAACTCCAAAAGTCCTGAAACTTCACGGAGAATATGTTTGGAATATATAAAAATATTGGGCGAAAGAAGCACCAGAGGGGGGCCACCACCCAACCACAAGGGTGGGGGGCACCCCTACCTTGTGGGCCCCCTGGCAGGCCTTCGACTCCCATCTTCTGCTATATCAACGTGTTTTGACCTGGAAAAATAATAATAAGGAGGTTTTCGCAACGAAGTGCCGCCGTCTCGAGGTGGAACCTGTGCGAAGCCAATCTAGAGCTCCGGTAGGGCTATTCTGCCGGGGATACTCCCCCCCCCCCCTCGGAGGGGGAAATCGAAGCCATCGTCATCACCAACGATCCTCTCATCGAGAGGGGGTCAATCTTCATCAACATCTTCATCAGCACCATCTCCTCTCAAACCCTAGTTCATCTCTTGTATCCGGTCTTTGTCTCAAAATCTCATATTGGTACGTGTGGGTTGCTAGTAGTGTTGATTACTCCTTGTAGTTGATGCTAGTTGGTTTATTCGGTGGAAGGTCATATGTTCAGATTCTTAATGGTATTCAATACACCTCCGATCATGAACATGAACATGCTTTGTGAGTAGTTACTTTTGTTCCTGAGGACATGTTAGAAGTCTTGTTATAAGTAATGATGTGAATTTGGTATTCGTTTGATATTTTGGTGAGATGTATGTTGTCTTTCCTCTAGTGATGTTATGTGAACGTCGACTACATGACGCTTCACCATAATTTGGGCCTAGGAGAAGGCATTGAGAAGTAATAAGTAGATGATGGGTTGCAAGAGTGACAGAAGCTTAAACCCTAGTCTATGCGTTGCTTCGTAAGGGGCTGATTTGGATCCCTATGTTTCATGCTATGGTTAGATTTATCTTAATACTTCTTTCGTAGTTGTGGATACTTGCGAGAGTGGTTAATCATAAGTGAGAGGCTTGTCTAAGGAAGGACAACACCCAAGCACCGGTCCACCCACATATCAAATTATCAAAGTACCGAACGCATATCATATGAGCATGATGAAAACTAGCTTGACAGTAATTCCCATGTGTCCTCGGGAGCACCTTGCTTTATATAAGAGTACATCCAGGCTTGTCCTTTGCTACAAAAAGGATTGGGCCACATTGTTGCACCTTTTTTACTTTTGTTACTTTTTACCCATTACGAATTACACTATTACACAACTATCTGTTACCGATAATTTCCGTGCTTGCAAAGAAAACCTTGCTGAAAACCGCTTGCCATTTCCTTCTGCTCCTCGTTGGGTTCGATACTCTTACTTATTGAAAGGACTATGATAGATCCCCTACACTTGTGGGTCATCACTGTCGCCCGGCACTTGTTGTCCGCATTCATCCCGCTGTAGAGCGCGCCGCTCACTGCCTCCGCCATTGAAGCGGCGCGCCGGCCGAGGGTGTCGCCCGCGACGCTTCTCCGGTGTCCGCGCATGTTCAATGCCGAAGAAGCATGCCTAGATGGGATGGGACATATATGTAGCACGCCCGTTCAATGCCTTTGTTCGTTCGTTTGCCGCCATTAAGCAGGCTCGCCGAAAACCCACTCCGGCGTCGCGCATTGACGCACCCGGATGCCTCGCCTCACCGGAATCCGCTATATAAAGGCGGCCACACCCGACTAACTCCACACCACAACACAAGCCCCTCCACATCCTCCTTCCTTGCACTGCATCCGCCATGACCGCCAGCGGAAAAGTATCGTGGGACAGTCTGTTGCCGGAGATGAAGCACATGGTGGCCGCCCTTGCCACCACCTGGCATAGCCGCGGAGCCAGGAAGATTGAGGCCGGCTTGCCGGCCAGCTTGCCCGAGGTCTCCGACGACGAGGGCGACATCACGACGGAGACGGACTCTGATGACTCCGCCCCGGCTCCCGCGCCTCCTGTGCACGCCAACTTCACCATGGAGCAGACGCATGCACAGTTCAACGCCGCCGTGGTGGAGGTGCAGCCTGCATTGACGCCTTTGTCGGCGTTCCAGCAGGCGCGGGAGGAACAACAGTACAATAAGTTCCTCCTGCAGCAGCACCGGCTGACGAAGGGTCAGGTCTACAGCGAACGCGCGAGCGAGGAGGCCGTGGTGGACATGGCCACCGTGAACCCAAATTTCGTCGCAGAGCAGCATGCCATCTACGTGACCATCCACGCTCAAGCCGTCGCTCGTCGGGAGCCGGCAACTGCAGGCGGTCGCGGAGGAGAACATCGCCAGCTGCGCATCCTACGTGCTGCCGACGAACCATCAGCTGGCCCGATGGGACAACGACAGCCAAAGTGCCACCATTTCCCTCCTGAACCTCACGTCCACCGGCGACGGACAAGGTGTGGACTCCTCCGAGGATGAGCAGGCCACGGGAGGCGGCGGGGCCTGGTGTCCCATGTGGGCCGGTCCATCACCCGTGTTCTACTCCTCGCCGGAGACCGCACCTTCACTTCATCGATCTTATCGCCCGTGCTTATGGAGACGTTGGAAGGAGGACGACACGGGCTTGGATGCCGGCCGCCGCTGCAGTAAGATAAATTTAGGGACGGGTCTTTTTTCTTCTAAATATTGTTAAATCCGTCATGTCCGTACGAAATCCGATCATGTTTGCATGAATTTCATTCGATTTATTTAAAAAAATTGAAATGTATGTGGCCAGCTTGGATGTCCTTCCATGTCCATGTCCATGTCCATGGACTGGTTTTTCCTGTTCGCGGAAGGAAAATTCCTTAAAGGTCCGTGTTGGAGATGCCCTATGTAAACACGAAAAGTTAGACGCGGTGGCCAACTCCAGGACCAAACAAACATTGCTCGTCTGGCAAGCCACCATTTGCCATAAAACCAAGTGCACCCACGGTGCAGGTCACCCTCTTTGATTAAACACTCGTCGCCCTGTTTCATCTCCGGACGAGCCAAACTTCCCAAGAACACCAGAGGGAGCCACACAGACGTTGCAGCTTGCAACAATGTCACTCCCCGGCGCTCTCACCGCGAGCTCATTCGCCGTCCTCCTACTCCTCGTCCTCTCCGCGTGGCCGACGTGCCACGCCGCCCACAACATCACTGCCATCCTCGCTGCGCGCCGGGACATGGCCGAGTTCAGCCGCCTGCTCACGACGACGGGCCTTGCAGACGACATCAACGAGCGCAACACCATCACGGTCCTCGCCGTGAACGACGCCGGGATGGCGCCGCTTAAGGCGCGGCATCTCCCGCGGGAAGCGCTCCGGCACGTGCTCTCCCTGCACGTCCTCGTCGACTACTACGACCACGACAAGCTGCATCGCCTCCCGGGCGGCTCCGCTGACGTGTCCACCCTGTTCCAGGCCTCCGGCGACGCGCCCGGGAGCGCCGGCATGGTGGAGATCTCCGAGCGCCGAGGCGGCAGCGTGGCCTTCGTGCCCCAGGACGCCGGCGACGACGCGCGCGCCACCAGCGTGCTCTTCGTCAAACCCATCCACGAGGAGCCGTACAACATCTCGGTGCTGCAGGTGGGCGCCGTCATGTCGTCCCCCGCCGCGGAGGCACCCTCGTCGCCGGAGACCTCAACTCCAACCTCAAGGCACAACGCCACCGACGTCGTGCCCAAGACCAAGAAAGGGACCGGGTCAGCGGATGCCGACGCCGACGCGCCTTCGGCGGACGATGTGGACGACGGAGGGGACCGTGCGAAGAAGAATGGCGCGGGCATCGTGGCTTCCGGCCGGCTATCCTTGGCTCTGGCGTTCTTGCTGACGATCAAGATCGTCGTGCTCGTCTGAAGGTTGATTGCGGCTGTGTGTTTTGAGTTGCTGTTTGTTGGGTTCCTCGATCTTGTTCCTGCACGTGTCAGTATTATTGGGGGATATGGTGAGTGCTTTGATTAATTTGCTAGGTTGTTGATGCGTTGGAACGTTCTTGTAGTTTCATTTGTTTTGCCAAGAGAGCTTTGCAGGTCAGAGTCCGACCTGATTCATCTAGTGTGTCTATAGTCCAGACTCCAGATCTGGTGGTGTTATAAACTGGTCTACCGAAATACATCTGCCTAGCTTTAGCTAGCTACTATATTTTGTTTTGATATAAATCTTCAGGGGTATACTCTCATGTAGTAATCCCTGCATGCGTACATTAATCGGGGTTTTGCAAGCTACAAGTTCATTCGGTTATACTACAAAGCTGCCGTCTTATTCCAATTTGTCTCGTACAATGCTTTCACAGTCTACATGTTTTTCTAATTCTCATAAGACATCGAAACAAAATTGATGGTATTCTGAATATATCCATATAAATGTCCAAAACAACAACTAATAGAGAACCAGAGGGAGTAGCTGCCGAGCAACAAAGCAGGTTTTCATGGCCAACAATCAAGTGTTCTTCCTACCAAGTGCGAGCGTTAATACGGTTATGCCCGTAAATGCACTAGGAGTTTCCAAAACATCTAAAGAATATGTCTTCTCACTTGTCAGTTCAGCACGCACCGCAGTGTTTGCAACTGAGCCCGGAATCTATCGATTAGCCAGCTTTGCCCGGATCAGGCCGACAGCCTTTGCCGCTGGCCTGCGCGCCCTCTTTGCCTCTCGAGCATATTCGGGACAGCCGAGCACATGCACGCCTCATGGCCGCGACTGCACCGCGAGAGTGGAGTACGATTCGTCCCAACCCGACGTGATCGTCCCGAGCCATGTGGCACTGCTTACACGCATGCATGCATACACTGCGAAGCCGATCTCCGGATCAGCACAAGAACGATCATCTCGAGTCGCAAAGTGAGACCAAGAACATCTAGCGAGCCACACCGACCGGTAGCTAGCTAAGCTAAGCTTTCCTGCGTGCTTTGGCGGCCAGATCGGCCGATCGAGAGCAAATCTAATTAATCGATCGGCAAGGCTGCTGCAACGGCATCGCATCTCAGGAGGCGGTCTTAATTTGCTTGCCTGGCACGTCTTGGATCGATCTCGCGGGAAAAGTCCTACTCCTACCTTGCCTGCCAGAGCTGTGCACCGGGGCCGCTTTGCTGAAAGGGGCGTGCGTCCGTAGCCGTGTAGGAACAGTAAAGAGAAAGGGCTGGGCGGTGAAAGTGAAACAAAGAGGGTTTCTGCGTGCAGGGGGTGAGCTGGACCGGCCGGGTATGCATGTGTAGGATGCCTGCGCGTACACGGAAAGATCTACGGGCCGGCGCCTTTAGCTTTGCTTGCATTGCATGCCCTCTGCTCCGGCTTTGTATGTAGACTCGTACTAGTAGTTGCGCAGTTGCGTTGCATGTACCGTGATCGATGCTACGGCTGGGCTTGGGGTTGGATGCATGGTGCTCTCATCCTCGTCACCGTAGGACGCGAGTACGCCTTACGTTGAGCGCCAGAGACAAAATCACATGGTTGCCCGAAAAGAAGGAAATAGAAACGAGCTCACATGCATTACTCCCTCCGTATCAAAATACTTGTCATCAAAATGCACAAAAAGGGATGTATCTAGAACCAAATACATCTAGATACATCCTTTTTTATTCATTTTGATGACAAGTATTTCCGGACGGAGGGAGTATTTTAGTGTGAACATATGATGCTTTTGTTAGAAGAAATGAGGCCATTTTGAGACCGTTTTGAGGCACCAAAACATGGACCGCGACTCGGCTTACTTCGTATGCCCGGTCATGGCAAATCTGTTTAACGCTCAATGCCGAAAGCAATTAACTGAAGGTTACCCATTTACAGGGGACTTCTAGAGGACATTTTTGGTGCCTTGAGAGGATGCCGAGTGATGCATCTAGCAGCCGACACACATCGCGTGCTGAGTGCTTTCATGATTTTTTTTATGTGTTTTCTGATTTTAGATGGATTTTTTTGGGGGTTTTTGTTTTTGCCCGATTTTCTCTAGGTTTAAGAAAAAAAACACGTACTTTTTCCTACACGTAAAAATGTACCTCCATGAGAAGCACATATTTACTTCGCGTGGAGGCTCAAACTTCCTTCCGTGCTTCTCAAAAAGACAAAAGGAAGCACATATTTGTTGTTCGTGGAAACACCAATTTGCTTCTCGTGGAGACACATATTTACATATGCGAGAACCACAACTCGGAAAGGGGAGAAATTTGTGCCTCTGCGAGAAGCACATATTTGCTTATCGTGTAGGCATAGACTTGATTCCGCGGAAGCACAATTTTGTTTATTGAAAGAAAAAAATTGTGCTTCCACAAGGAGTACATATTTGTCTATCGTGAAGGCACATATTTGCTTCTGCGAGAAGCACTCGAAAAGAAAGAAAATCTACGCTTCCATGAAAAGTACATATTTGCTTCTGCGAGAAGCATAGCTATGCTTCTCACAAAAGGGGAAAATAAGTGAAAAAAAAGTGCTTCCAGCTCCGGATTTCTTCTTCTAGGTTTTTTTTTGTGAAAGAAGTTCTTGAAACCTATTAACATGGGATCTAATTTTGAATATCTCGACATGTGAAATCCAATGGTGAAAACGGTTTAAGATTTAGATGCACAATTCAATAGATAAAATATTTGAATAAATAAATCTACAAAAAAACTCCCATATTGCAACAAGTCACTTTGCAAGTGATAAGCCTTAACTAGTGATTTGGCTCAATGTTGCCCGACCTTGCCGACCAAACATGAACTCTCTGTCATCTTTTCTACGACCCATGTCTATTTTCCCATTGTTTTTCGTATAAGTTATCAAAATTGCTATATCCATGGGCCTGTTACAGACCCTTCATGTTACCCCCCCTCCCTCCGGAAATAAAAATCACCGTCGTGGGTTGACCCCTCCCTCTCTCTTAATCCAATCAAAACTTGGCTAGTCTGGATCACCCCGTAAACCCTAGGTAGGCTTTGGTTGATGTAGCATTTTTGTAAGTTTATTTAATTCATTTCCTTTTTCTGTTAGTTTTCCCAGTTTCTCATTTTTTCCCTATTTTTGACTTTGTTATTTCTCACATATGCTTGAACATTTTTTTAATCTTATGAACCTATATTTATACATGCACAATTTGTTTTTGAAATACACAAAATATTTCTTCGAATACATGAATATATAATTTGTACTCCCTCTGTAAAGAAATATTTATTTTTTATCAAAATATTACCGAGATACATTTTCATAATCTCATTCAACAAAATTAAAAAATATAAAACAGTTTAAATGTGAGAATATAGACGCTCTTATATTTCTTCACAGAGGGAGTACAAATTATTTTTAGACATGAAATGGACATTTTGTTGTGTACGTACGAATTTTTTATTCACATATTAAAAATGTTTTTTATTTATTTTTATTTTTCTGAATAAGATTATGAAAATGTATCTCGGTAAAATTAGAAAATAAAAAAGTGCAGTTATTGTACCATAGCAGCGAGCGGCCCATTAAGGACCATGTGTCTTAGCGGTCCAAAGACAAGACCTCCTCTTCAGCGCCTATACCGCTGAAACAGGAAACCTGCGTTCACGTGAACGGCAGCGGCCGTGGCCCATTAAGCATCGCCCCCTCGCTCATCCCACTCCGCTTCATTCCAATTCCTATTCAGCGCCTTCCGCGCCAATTAAAGTGTAATTTGTTAACTTGTGCATGGACCGGTCCTTCTAAGTTTGTGGTAGGAGAGAGTTGTTCCGAATTTTCGGAAGCTTCCAGAAGCTTCTGAGTTATTTTTCTTTCTAAGTCTAGGTTTCCGGATCGGTTTTGTTGGTTTTCTTCCTTCTTTTGATCTTTCTTATCTTTTCGCCTTTTCTTTTCTTCTTCTTTCCTTTTTTCTTGTTCCCTTTTTATTTTCAATTTTATCTTTTTTTTAAATGATTGAACTTTATTCAAATGTGAAACTTCTTCAAATTGGTGAACCTTTTAAAAAATATCCACTTTCCTTTCCAGATAGATGATTTTTCAATCCATAAACATCATTTTTTGCTTTTTTGTATTGTTTTACCTTTTTTGTGTTTTTTAGCCCCTAAACTTTTCTTAAAAAACTCAGAGATCATTAGTCAATCTGGTCAACCGTGAAAGGAATTTGTTGAGCACTCGTGACTGGACATATGCCTGAAGGGGTCAATGACACAGCCGTCGTCCTGATTCCAAAGGTGGATAAACCAGTAAAATTAATAGACTTTAGACCAATCAGCTTATGTAATGTCATTTACAAGGTAGTGGCAAAGTGTTTGGTCAACAGGTTACGCCCGATCCTTGAGGAGATCATATCACCAGAGCAGAGTGCTTTTGTTCCAGGTAGACTGATCACTGATAATGTTCTTATTGCTTTTGAGTGCATTCACCACATCCAGCATGAGAAGGATCCAGCAAGGAGTTTCTGTGCATATAAACTGGACCTCTCAAAGGCTTATGACAGGGTGGACTGGAGTTTCTTGAAGCGGACGATGCAAAAGATGGGTTTCGCTCACCGATGGGTTGACTGGATAATGTCTTGCGTCACCTCAGTGAGATATTCTGTAAAATTTAATGGAACCCTCTTGGATTCGTTCGCACCGTCGCGTGGGCTTCGGCAAGGTGACCCCTTATCCCCGTTTTTGTTCTTGTTTGTGGCTGATGGTTTGTCTGCTCTGTTGAAGGATGGAGAAGCGCAAGGAAAATTTACACCCATCAAAGTTTGTCGACGCGCACCTGGTATTTCGCACCTACTCTTTGCTGATGATACACTGTTGTTCTTTAAAGCGGATGAGGAGCAAGCCAGGGAGGTGAAGAAAATTATAAACACTTATGAAACTGCTACAGGACAACTCATTAACCCCGCCAAGTGCAGTATTATGTTTGGTAAATCATGTCTGGTAGCTGACCAGGAACATGTTCGTACAGCCTTGCAGGTTCAAATGTCCACTTTTGAGGAGAAATATTTGGGCTTACCAACACCGGAAGGAAGGATGTCAAAAGGTAAATTTCAGAATTTACAGGCACGGCTGACAAAACGCATTATTGCATGGGGTGATACGTTGTCCCTAGCGGGGAAGGAAACAATGATCAAGGCGGTTGCCCAGGCTATTCCGACATACATGATGGGGGTATTTAAATTGCCTATGTCGGTGTGTGATGACTTGAACAGAATGGTTCGAAATTTTTGGTGGGGTGCTTCAGATGGGAAGAGGAAAACTCATTGGATATCTTGGCCGCGTATCATGTCACATAAAATGAGAGGAGGATTGGGATTCAGAGACTTCAGGGTCTTCAACCAGGCGCTGCTCGCTC
Source organism: Secale cereale (assembly GCA_902687465.1). Classification (NCBI taxonomy): domain Eukaryota; kingdom Viridiplantae; phylum Streptophyta; class Magnoliopsida; order Poales; family Poaceae; genus Secale; species Secale cereale. Next base: position 557,253,031 of record LR738714.1, read on the forward strand.
GGCAAGCATGGCGTCTTCTCACTAATCCAAATAGTCTATGTGCGCAGGTTCTCAAAGCTCGCTACTATCCTGAGGGGCGCCTCGAGGATACGGTATTTTCTGGGAATGCCTCGACAACTTGGCAGGCTATCCAGTACGGGCTTGAGCTCCTCAAGAAGGGGCTGGTGTGGCGCGTGGGCAATGGCCAGAACATCCGTATCTGGCGTGATAGATGGCTACCTCGTGCTCCGTCGGGTGACCTGATTTCTGCCCAAGGAACATGCAGGCTTCGGCGAGTGTCCGAGCTGCTCGACGAGCGTGGCGCATGGCGTATGGATCTCCTCCACCGACACTTTCATCCGGCGGATGTCGACGTTATCAGGAATATACGGACGTCTCCACGCCTCGCCGACGATATCCTTGCATGGGCTCCTGAGAAGAACGGTATCTTCACCGTTCGGTCCGCGTATCGCTTCGCGATGGACGAGCGCGAGCGTCCATCTGCGAGCGCATCTAGCAGGGCACCGGATGGTCGTCGCGCCATCTGGAAGACCATATGGGGGTGCCCTGCCCCCCCAAAGGTACGCGTGTTTGCATGGCGGCTTGTGACAAATTCTCTTGCAACATGGGCGAATAAGTTTTCCCGTCATTTAGAAACCACTGACGTATGTCCCCTGTGTGGCCTGGAACGCGAGGATGGATTCCACGCGATGTGTAGGTGCCCCCGTGCGGTGGAGCTATGGAGAGCAATGGCGAAGGAGTGGAGGTTCCCAGACATCCAGTCTGTCCGCCACACAGGCCCGGAATGGCTCTTTGATGTGCTAGAGCCGCTCCCGGAATCGTCCCGTATGGCCCTCCTGATGACTATGTGGCGTTCATGGCACGTCCGCAACGAGATTACTCACGACAAAGCTCCTCCACCAACCGAAGCATCTCGTCGATTTCTACATAGCTACTTAACATCTCTGTTATGCATCCAGCAGTTCCCTACAGATGATTTATGCAAAGGGAAGATGGTACTCACGGACCCGGTGCTCCGAGCTGCACCTGAGATCAGCATCGGATGTCCACCTGGTAGCAGCACTGGCTGCGTCCAGGATAGCAGCAGCAGCCAGAACGGTGTTCCTGTACGCTGCAATGAGGTGCTTGCTAGCCAACCACTAGCAGCACCAATCCACACTACGGTGGAGAAGTGGAGCATGCCACCACATGGGTGGTTAAAACTTAATGTTGATGGCGCTTTTCAAGCGCAGATGGGAAACGGTGGCATCGACATGGTACTCCGGGACTCCTCAGGCGGTATTATCTTCACGTCTTGTCGTCATTTATTCACATGTGATAATGCTCTTGCTGCGGAACTTGAAGCATGTAGAGAGGGAATTGCGCTTGCCTTGGAGTGGAGTACGCTTCCGTTTATCATTGAGACGGACAGTGCTGAAGCTGCTAAGATGATCTCTAATCCTTCGGGGAATAGATCACAACATGCCGCCATCATCCAGGAGATTGCCTCCACTATGAGAGGAGGAAGAGAGATAGTGGTAAAAGCTATTAGAAGAGGATGTAACCATGTTAGCCATCATTTAGCTCAGTTGGGTAGATGTGAGATGAAGACGGCCGTATGGTTACGGTCGGGCACTGAGAGGGTTGTAAACTTGTGTGAACTGGATTGCCACGGTCCAGGTTAATTAATATACAACCCTTTTCCCCCGCAAAAAAAAAAGAGCACTCGTGTGATACGAGCAAAGCAAGTAGCCGACGAACACGAGCGCTTCAAGTGGTCGTTGATGGGCTGGCCCATGGAGCTGGTGCATGAGGAGGTAACGGGCGCACAAGGTGAGAAATACAGATTCGTTCGGTCGATCTACTCACCTTGGTCGTTTTTTTCTCGGTTGTGCTGTGTTGCTGGTTCAAGAAAAAGACCGATCACCGGTTTTTGAGATTTTGAATATGTTCATGAAATACAAAAATTCATGGATTTATTGAATGTTCGTGGGCTCAAAAAAATCATGAATTTGTAAAAGAATCACAGAAATAAGAACCCATGGATTTTGAAAAACGTACAACATTATGAAAAAACTCAGAAATTTGAAACAGTTCACGAGTTTGAAGAAAAATGATAAATCCAAAAAAGATCACGAATGTGAGAAAAAGTACAAAAAATTTGAAAAAGTTAATGAATTTGAGAAAAATTTACAAAAATTGAAAAGGTTAATGATTCTAAGAAAATATCACAAGATGAAATAGTTCATGACGTTTAGAATAGGTCGCAAACCGGAAAATATTCATAAATTTGAGAAAAAAATGCAAAGTGCTAAAAAAATTCATGAATTCTAAAAATCATTTTTTCATGAATTTTAAAGAATTCATATTTTTTGAAAGTTCACAAATTTGTAAAGTTAAAGCAGAAAAATGATAAAGAAAAGGAAATTTAAGAAATAAAATGGAAAAAAAGAAAGAAAACCATAAAAACTGTTTGAAATCTTTTAGAAGCTTAACAAGACCTGCTGGAAGCTTCTACAAGCTTCACAAAACCGGACAAAGAAAGTGCTTCTATAAAGAAAAAACGTGAATTTACACGGGTCATCCCATCTCATATGTACATATGCCTATAAGTGGGGCCTTAAGCACCAAATAGGACTTGGGTCGTCCAAGACCATATTTATTGCACCAAGTGTATATCTACCCCTAAAATAAACCAATTGTATATCCACATTTCCATTCCCTTCTGGGCTGACCTTAGGTGGCATTTCTTTCTTCTTCTTCTGTGGAAGGCTAGCGCTAGGCATCAGCTGACTGGCCCAATTTTCGACTGGTCGCCCCTAGCCGCATGATTTTAGCACTTGTTACCGTGCAATTTGGCTAGCAGCGCCCTTACACACATCATCTTCTTCCATGTGCGTGCTTTGTTTTGTCGCCTTCTTCTCCCGACCTCTCACTTGAAGATTCATGGCACCGCTCGCCGACTCACCCGCGCAGCTCCCCGAGGCCACTTGTCGGCTTGCTGGTTGCAACACTAGTGCCCACGTGGTTCTACACCTGTGCAGTGAGACACGCCGCCGGTCCCAGCAAATTAGCTCACTGGTTGCCACATTCGCCATCGGAAGTCACTCTGTCGTGGCCCTCGTCGTAGTTTGTTGCAACAATGGCGAGTGCCGGCTCTCGCATGTTCTCCCACGGTTGCAGTACGACCTCGCTACCTTCAAAGCCGTCGTGTAGTTCCAGCATTATCTCCCATGGTTGCAGCACTGACGACGCCGATCCCAGCTCCACGCACAGATGGTTGTAGCATCGCATGATGCCGGTTCCAACTCCGCACACCGATGGTTGCAACACCCCGTAGTGCTGGTTTCGGCTATTGATCAAGTCATAGGTAGTCGCGAGTGCGGTGACTGTTGCAGCTCACGACGACGCCATTTGTAGCATCAACGGCGGCTGGTCGTAGCACCGGGCATGGCCAGTTTTAGCATTCGTTGGAGTCGCCGATGTCCAGATGGTGCAACATCGTTTAACCACTACCCATCACTGTTGCAGCTCGCCGCACAGGGTCACAACTTCGTGCCGAGAGCTCACCCCCCATGCTTGTAGATTACCCCGCATTGCCTGTCGTCGGTTTGGCTCTACGACGTCCAAGAGTGGAGTTGGGCCTGGCTTGGAATGTGAGAGGGAGGATGAGGTCGTCGGAGAAAGACGGTGGCAGGATCAAGTCGGAGACGAGTTGACGAAAGGAGGGAGAGAGAAAGAGATGATGAAAAGAAATGTGTGGAGGAGACAAACTGTAGGTGGATAATGTTGAAAATATGCCCTAGAGGAAATAAAAAAATGGTTATTATCATACTTCCCATTCATGATAAATATTTATTATTCATGCTAGAACTGTATTGACCGGAAAATTAAATACATGTGTGAATACATAAACTACACCGTGTCCCTAGTAAGCCTCTACTAACTAGCTCGTTGATCAAATATAGTTATGTTTCCTAACCACAGACATAAATTGTCATTTGATAATGGGATCACATCATCAGGAGAATGATGTGATGGGCACACCCAACCGTAAGCTTAGCATCAGATAATTTAGTTATTTGCTATAGCTTTCTTAATGCCAAGTATCAGTTCCTTAGGCCATGAGTCGTGCCACCCCCGGATACTAGAGGAATACTTTGTGTGCTATCAAAACGTCACTTCGTAACTGGGTGATCATAAAGGTGCTCTACATGTATCTCCCAAGGTGTCTGTTGGGTTGCATGGATCGAGACTGGAATTTGTCACTCCATGTGACGGAGAGATATCTCCGGGCCCTCTTGATAATACAACAACATAAGAAGCTTCGTGTGACTAATGAGTTTAGTCACATGATCTTGTATTACCGAACGAGTGACGAGACTTGCCGGTAACGAGATTGAACTAGGTATGGAGACAACTACGACCGAATCTCGAGCAAGTAACATATCACCGGACAATGGGAATTGCATACGGAATTAAGCGAATCCTCGATATCGGGGTTCAACCGATAAAGATCTTCGTGGAATATGTAGGAACCAGTATGACATCTAGGTCCTGCTATTGGTTATTGACCGGAGAGGTGTCTCGGTCATGTCTACACGATTCTCAAACCCGTAGGGTCGCACACTTAACGTTCGGTAGTGCTAGGGTAGTAATGAGATATGAACGTTGGTGGCCAAAGGTTGCCTGTAGTCCCGGATGAGACCTGGACGTCACGAGGAGTTTCAGAATGGTTCAGAGGTAAAGATTTATATATGGAAAGTTTTTATCGGGGTTCCCAAAAAAGTTTGGATTTTCGTATTGTATCGAGAAGCTTCCAAAAGGTTTCGGACAATTCTGAAGGGGTCCGAAATTCCTCCAAGGGTTCCACCATGTCCCATACAGTAGTATGGGTTGTAGGGGGCCTCCTGTCCTTAATGGGCCAGGGACACCAACCCCTACAAGGCCCATGCACCTAGGGGTGGAAAACCCTAAAGGGGAGTGCCCTCCACTTGGCTCAAAGGACACTCCTCCCCTCCTTTGCCGCCACACCCTTCCTTGGAGGAGGGGTAAGGGCTGGCCACGCCCCCCATGTACAAAAGAGGAGAAGCAAGGGGCAGCCCATCCCTTGACCATGGCGGCTGCCCTCTTCCTCTCCCTCCACTTCTCGTCACTGTAGCGCTTGGCGAAGCCTTGCCGGAGTTTTGCTGCCACCATCACCACCACGTCTTCGTGTTGGATGCGATCTCATCTACCTCTTCTCCCTCGATTGCTGGATCAACGAGGAGGAGATTTCACGGAGCCATATGTGTGTTAAGGTGCCACACGTGGAGTGTTTGGATCGCATTGGATCGCGGCGCGAGTATGACTACACCAACCACGATCTCTAGATCGTTAATGCTTTCGGTTTACAAGGGTATGTAGACCCACTTCCCTATCGTAGCTATGCATCTTTGAGCTTGATCTTGGGTGTTCGTAGGAAGTTTTTTGATTTTCATGCTTCGTTCCCCATCAGATAATAACGAGAGAAGCCATGTTGTAGGCATGGGAGCGTGGAACCATTGGCAGTCTCCATCATGTGGGAGGCGACCGGCTCAAGTTTCAGGCAGTCGACTGTGAACATTTCCCTTTGCGAAAAACATTTTTTTTCTTTTTCCTCTTTTCATTTTTTTACTTTCCCATTTACTTGTTTCTTTACCAAAATCATTTGTTTTATTTTTTATATTTATTATTTTATTTTATCATTTATCATTCGTAGCTTTCATATGTTTTGCCAAAAAAAACATTGATGTTAGTTGACGAGATTTTTGGTTTTGTAATTGTGTCACGGCAATGTTCTTATTTGATGCAAAACTTAAATAACACGCAAAATAAGTTGATCCATTTATCCAAGAATGTGAATACTTTTATTGAAATGATGTGAATACTTTTAGTGAATTACATTTTTTTAAATGCAAGGACATATTTCATCGACGAAAGATGAGTTTTTAGGAAAAAAACATTTTCTTTGTTGAAAAATCTTTGGAAGTTTAGTGAAGTGTTTTATTTCACATATATAAAGTGAAGAGGAAGGGGTTAGGGTAGAATCTCAACATTGATGATGATCAAAGGGAAATTAAATCCATTAAGGTTGAAAGAAAGGGCAAGCAGCCAACTATGCCGCGTGGCACTTGCTGACTGGTTGCGGTGATTTTTTTATATTTCTTTTCATTTTTTGGATGATGGAAGTGAGACTTTTTTTCCTTTTTTCTTTTCAAGAATTTTTTTTCTTTCTTTTTTATTTTAAGATGGAGGTAAGCATGTTTTTCGGTGAGAAAGTTTTTATTTTATTTTGAGATAGAGGTGAGTTTTTTTCCTTTTTTCTTTAAGATGGAGAAACACATGCACAACTTCCTCTCAATCGGCCTGCAATGACGGGTCCCCAACCACTAGTAAGATAGCATGCATGAGTCACGATTAACCTATCATACATGAAAGGTTTCATGAATGTGGTCATTAGTAATGTTTGTTGGGATAATTAAACTCCAACGTCGCAAGTTTTTGATTGCAGAAAACATGTGCCATATTTTACAAATTTCATAAATATACACCATATTGTAATTTTTATACTATTTTAATATGTAGAGTGCTAATTTTCCAGCATACATATCTTGTAATATAAATTAGATTATTAAATAGTATACGCAGCCATTATTGTGTGATAATAAACATTTTGCTAGCTATACGTTTAACAACGAAGTATAAAGGATACCCCACTAAATCAATAGGGATTTGTACGTTGACAACACAATTACATGTCAGTAGTCTTGGAATCAGCGAGAGAATGAAATAGTCCCACCTCTATGATGTCTTATATATGAACATAGTCCCGACTTGCCATGTTGGTCGATGTTCATTTGTCGAAGCAGACGGTGCTGGCATAGGTATGCTCCTAGGGGATGCGGATGGCAAGGCCATGCTTATAGCTTACCGAGAATTGTTTAACTACAGTGAAGTCCTCAAGGCTCAACTACATGTCAGAAGGAGAGGGAGTCCTGGACTAAGGGGTCCTCGCACCGCCGACCTATTGCTTATGGGACGGACTGAAGGGCCGTTGTGGAACCAAGCTAAAGCGTAACCTGTGATCCGATAGGAGATCTTCGGTAGCTATGGTGTGCAGTCCAAGTCAAGATCAAGCATGGTCTTTCCATCATTGTGATCGACCTTATGTAACCCTAACCCTATCAGTGTCTACATAAACAAAAGGGTTTTAGTCTTCAGGGCTAGAGCTACATCCAACACCTCATCAACCTAGGGTTTGGCTTGCCTGAACTCGAGGTAGATCTACTCTGTAACCATATCATACACTTCGAATAAAATCAAGCAGGACGTAGTGTTTTACCTCCTAGAGTGGGCCTGAACTTGGGTAAACATTCTGTCCTTTGTCCCTTGTTTCCCATCGATCCCAGATCCATAGCTCGGGACCACCTACCCAAGATCCACTGGTTTTGACACCGACATTGGTGCTTTCATTGAGAGTTTTGTTGTTGGGTTGCCAAAGGATCGATGGCTCGTCTCATCTTCAGAGAAGGCGTCAGCTACGGGGATATCTTCGTCCCCGGCCAGCTCTTCGCGTCCGGCAGCATCGTGCTGCACGCCAGCTTAACATGTCATCTAGACCAGATCAACAATTTCACTCCTGAACACCGGATTAGATTTGGTAATCTGGAGTACATCACGGACATCCGAGGCGATCTAGTCTTTGCAAGATTTGTGGCCCCGCCCGATGCCCCCATGGGACCCGCTGTGCCCGCCCCAGAGCTCTCCCCCGATCTTGTCCATAGGTCGGCCTCAACCCTCCTGTTGGCCTCAAGCTCGGACAGCTCCGTCCCATTCGGATACTAGGAATCCCCTTCAGCCACACCAATGACGCTCGTCAACAACACGACTCTGGGCTTCGATGCAGAGGCTGTGTTCGGACATCGGGTGTCATCCTCGACCGAACTCTCCCTCACCAACTCGGCCTCAAGCCCCAATATGGGATTAACACCCGAAGACCGGGCCCTGCCCTCGGCCCTTCCTGCCTGTCTGGCCATAGATCCGACTCCAGGACTTGAGCCCAGCTCGGCCCCGAAGACCGGGATTTAGTCCGAACCCTGATCACCCTTTGCCCAGTCGCAATGGAGGCTGGCACCCAACGGCCGACACATGCCAGCCCGAGGACCCTCGCTTTATTAAACGAGCCGCTAGACCGAATCCAGATGATGACTATTCGACAGGGTCCACCCTCGGCTTGCATTCAGCGGCCCCTGGAGGTGAATTGTAGGGAATTTCATGGCCCACCCACCACCCACCTAGTAGCCACAGTCGAAGACTTAATCAACGTGTTGGACTACTCTTTTGAGAACACTGAATACATGGACGAGGACAGTGGAGTCACGGTCAGCACCGACGTAGCTCCCCCATCACCCGCTGGTCAGCCACGTCCACTTACGACATCTACATGGTGGACAACCCCAAAGACGGCGACGGCACGCCCAAGCAGGATAATGACAAGCCCAACGACGAGCCGCTCAAATGCCGCAGATAGCGTCGTTGCTCCAAGGCACGCTGAAGCCATGCGAGTAACACAGACTCTACGGAAAACGGCACCCTGGACAACATGGACAACCTCGCCGAAGCCGCCGCCAATGACCATCAACAAGATGAAGCCGAGTAGTATGAGGATCCGCTCAACCTAGAAGACCTCAATGACTCCAAAGACAACAATTACCTCCCCCTTTTCGAAGAGGAGGTTAGTTTAGGTGATGAAGATTTCATCGTCCTCGAGGATCAGCTGGAGCAGGAGCGGTTCAATCGAAAGTTAATTGCCACCGCACGAAGCCTAAAGAAATAGTGTCAAAAGATAAAATCCGAACATGATACTATTAACGAGAGATGGACTAAGGTCCTAGCGGCCGAAGAAGGGTAGGGCCATGGGCGGCAGACCAAAAGCTACCCAAAGCGCAGACTGCTACCACAATTCATCGATGAGACCATAGAGCCAGGAGCTCCAAGGCACACTTAGGCCGAACAGCCAGACTGCCCCCTCGAGGATGGGACAGGATAACTGATGAGGCCGATCAACCCGCCGCCCCACCACGCCATTACGACAACGAAACGACACAATTGGTCGGTAATTATGACCTGTGACACGGCATGGATGCTTGAAGCAGCTCCATCTACAGAACTGAAGAAAGCCTTCCTGCTAGCCGGGACGGATATCAAGCTTGGTTGAACCGAAATGATAGAGTTCGAGAAAAACAACAAGCTCGGATGGCCGATGACCTCCGACTCGACGTAGCCCGAATTAGGGGGCCACCCACCTGTTGTGCTTCATGAATAGGGTGATGTAGCACAAATTCCCTGAAGGCTTTAAGCCTATGAACATCGAGCCATACAATGGGACTACATACCTGGTAGTATGGATAGAGGATTTCTTACTACACATCCATATCACACGAGGAGATGATCTCCATGCCATCAAGTACCTACCGCTAAAGCTTAAAGGACCGGCCAGGCACTGGTTAAACAGCCTCCTCGAAGACTCCATAGGGTACTGGGAGGAGCTCGAGGACACCTTCCGAGCTAATTTTCAAGGGACCTATGTCCGGCCCCCAGAAGCCGATGACTTAAGCCACATAACCCAACAACTCGGAGAGTTAGCCCAATAGTTCTCGAATCGATTCTTTACCAAAAAGAATCAAATCATCGACTGTCCGGATGCCAAAGCCATCGGCGCCTCCAGACACAGTGTCAAGGACGAATGGCTCGCACGATAGCTCGGCCAGGACAAGTCGAAGACGATGGCAGCCCTGACCTCCTTGATGATTCGCTTTTGCGCAGGAGAAGACAGTTGGCTCGCTCGTAAAACCACCAACCCTGAAACACCCAACACTTCTGAAGTACGGGATGGAAATGGAAAGCCTTGGTGCTAGAAAAACAAGCATCATCATAATGAGGACGAGGCCGAGGAGATGGCAGTAAATGCTAGATTCCGCAATCCGAAGTCTGGATAACGAAAGAAGCCTTCTAAAGGCAACCATGATGGCCCAACCAAGCTGGATGCAATCTTGGACATGCCCTTCTAGATACATGGCACCCCTGAAAAACCCGCTAACCACTCCAACCGAAACTGTTGGGTGATAAATCAAGCCGGTAAGCTTGCAGACGAGGACTCTGGCAAAAGCCCTCGGAGCGAGGACGATGACGAACCTCGTCGGGCGAACAACGGAGGCCAAAAACTATTCCCTCCCGAAGTCAAGACAGTGAACATGATCTATGCCGCCCACATACCTGTTACGTCCATTTTGCATCATGCTTTTATGTTGATATTTATTGCACTATGGGCTGTTATTACACGTTATGTCACAATACTTATGCCTTTTCTCTCTTATTTTACAAGGTTTACATCAAGAGGGAGAATGTCGGTAGCTG
>LR738714.1:557263456-557287866 GCA_902687465.1 Secale cereale
AACCAAGCTGGATGCAATCTTGGACATGCCCTTCTAGATACATGGCACCCCTGAAAAACCCGCTAACCACTCCAACCGAAACTGTTGGGTGATAAATCAAGCCGGTAAGCTTGCAGACGAGGACTCTGGCAAAAGCCCTCGGAGCGAGGACGATGACGAACCTCGTCGGGCGAACAACGGAGGCCAAAAACCATTCCCTCCCGAAGTCAAGACAGTGAACATGATCTATGCCGCCCACATACCTGTTACGTCCATTTTGCATCATGCTTTTATGTTGATATTTATTGCACTATGGGCTGTTATTACACGTTATGTCACAATACTTATGCCTTTTCTCTCTTATTTTACAAGGTTTACATCAAGAGGGAGAATGTCGGTAGCTGGAATTCTGGGCTGGAAAAGGATCAAACATTAAAGACCTATTATGCACAACTCAAAAAGCTCTGAAACTCCACGAAACACCGTTTCAGAAAATATAAAAAATATCTAGTGAAAGAGATACGTCAGGGGGGCCACCACCTGTCCACGAGGGTGGGGGGCGCGCCCCCCTGGGCACCCCCTGCCTTGTGGGCCACCTGGTGACTCCCCGATGCCCATCTTCTCCTATATGAGGTGTTTTGACCTGGAAAAAAAATCAAAAGGAGGTTTTCGGGACAAAACGCCGCCGTCTCGAGGCGGAACCAATCTAGGGCTCCGGCGGAGCTGTTCTGCCGGGGATACTTCCCTCTGGGAGGGGGAAATCATCACCGCCGTCATCACCAACAACTCTCCCATCTTGGGGAGGGTTATCTTCATCAACATCTTCACCAGCACCATCTCCTCTCAAACCCTAGTTCATCTCTTGTATCCAATCTTTGTACCAAAACCTCATATTGGTACCTATAGGTTGCTAGTAGTGTTGATTACTCCTTGTAGTTGATGCTAGTTGGTTTACTTGGTGGAAGATCATATGTTCAGATCCATTATGCATATTAATACCCCTCTGATTATGAACATGAATATGCTTTGTGAGTAGTTACGTTTTTTCCTAAGGACATGGGAAAAGTCTTGCTATAAGTAGTCATGTGAATTTGGTATTCATTCAATATTTGATGAGATGTATGTTGTCTTTCCTCTAGTGGTGTCATGTGAACGTAGACTACATGACACTTCACCATTGTTTGGGCCTAGAGGAAGGTATTGGGAAGTAATAAGTAGATGATGGATTGCTAGAGTGACAGAAGCTTAAACCCTAGTTTATGCGTTGCTTCGTAAGGGGCTGATTTGGATCCACTCGTTTCATGCTATGGTTAGGTTTACCTGAATACTTCTTTTGTAGTTGCGGATGCTTGCAATAGGGGTTAATCATAAGTGGGATGCTTGTCCAAGTAAGGGCAGCACCCGAGCACCGGTCCACCCACATACCAAATTATCAAAGTAACGAACGCGAATCATATGAACGTGATGAAAACTAGCTTGACGATAATTGCAATGTGTCCTCGGGAGCGCTTTCCTTCATATAAGAGTTTTTCCAGGCTTGTCCTTTGCTACAAAAAGGATTGGGACATCTTGCTGCACCTTGTTTACTTTTATTATTTGTCACTTGTTACCAATTACCTTATCACAAAACTATCTGTTACTGATAATTCCAGTGCTTACAGAAAATACCCTACTGAAAACTGCCTATCATTTCCTTCTGCTCCTTGTTGGGTTCGACACTCTTACTTATCAAAAGGACTACGATAGATCCCCTACACTTGTGGGTCATGAAGACTCTTTTCTGGCATCGTTGCCGGGGAGTGAAGCGCCTTTGGTAAGTGGAATTTGGTAAGGAAAAATTTATATAGTGTGTTGAAATTTAGTGTCACTTGTTACTATGGCTCATAATCCTTTGAGGGGCTTGTTCAGGGTATCTTCACCCCGACCAGTAGAGCAAAGAGTTGCTCCTCAACCTACTGAACCTACTGAAAATGTTTTCTTTGAAATCCCTTCGGGTATGATAGAGAAACTGCTAGCTAATCCCTTTACAGGAGATGGAACACTGCATCCCGATTTGCACCTAATCTATGTGGATGAAGTTTATGGATTATTTAAGCTTGCAGGTATGCCCGAGGATGTTATCAAGAAGAAGGTCTTCCCTTTATCTTTGAAGGGAGATGCATTGACATGGTTTAGGCTATGCGATGATATTTGATCATGAACTATAATCGATTGAAGTTGGAATTTCATCAGAAGTTCTATCCTATGCATCAGGTTCTTCGTGATCGTAATTATATATATAATTTTTGGCCTCGTGAAGGAGAAAGTATCGCTCAAGATTGGGGGAGGCTTAAGTCAATGTTATATTCATGCCCCAGTCATGAGCTCTCAAGAGAAATGCTTATTCAAAAAATTCATGCTCGGCTTTCTCTCAATAATCGCTCCATGCTCGATACTTCTTGTACTGGTTCTTTTATGATGAGGACTATTGAATTCAAATGGGATTTATTGGAAAGAATTAAACGCAACTCTGAAGATTGGGACCTCGATGAAGGTAAGGAGTCAGGTATAACCCCTAAGTTCGATTGTGTTAAATCTTTTATGGATACCGATGTTTTCTGTGAATTTAGCACTAAATATGGACTTGACTCTAAGATAGTAGCTTCTTTCTGTGAATCATTTGCTACTCATGTTGATCTCCCTAAGGAGAAGTGGTTTAAATACCATCCCCCCATTGAAGTAAAAGTAGTTGAACCTGTTAAAGTTGAAGAAAAGACTATCACTTATAATGTTGATCCTATTGTTCCTACTGCTTATATTGAGAAACCGCCTTTCTGCTAGGATAGAGGATCATGCTAAAGCTTCAACTGTGGTTCGTAAGAGTAATACTAGAACACCTACACCCTCTAAGCAAATTAAAGTTGAACCTAGTGTTGCAATGGTTAAGGATCTCTTGGTTGAAAATTTAGATGGGCATGTTATTTACCTCCAAGAGGAAGCTACTAGAATTGCCAAACCCGATACTAGGAATAAACATAGACCTGTTGTAGGCATGCCTGTTATTTCTGTTAAAATAGGAGATCATTTCTATCATGGTTTATGTGACATAGGTGCTAGTGCGAGTGTAATACCCATTTCCTTATATAAAGAAATTATGCACGATATTGCACGTGCTGAGCTAGAAGGTATTGATGTCACTATTAAGCTTGCCAATAGAGACACTATTTCACCAATGTGGATTGTTAGAGATGTTGAAGTCTTACGTGGGAAAGTTAAATACCCTGCTGACTTTCTTGTTCTTGGTTCCCCACAAGATGATTTTTGCCCCATTATATTTGGTAGACCCTTCTAGAATATTGTTAATGCTAAGATACACTACGTAAAAGATACTGTTACTGTTGGATTAGGGGATATGTCTCATGACTTTAACTTTGCTAAATTTCGTAGACAACCCCGTGATAAAGAATTGCCTAGCAAGGATGAAATTATTGGTCTTGCTTCTATTGCTGTGCCTCCTAACGATCCTTTAGAACAATATCTGCTAGACCATGAAAATGATATGTATATGAATGAGAGAAGGGAAATAGATGAAATATTCTTTAAGCAGGGACCCTTATTGAAAAACAACTTGCCAGTTGAAATTCTAGGGGATCCTCCTCCACCCAAGGGTGATTCCGTGTTTGAACTTAAACCATTACCTGATACTCTTAAGTATGTTTATCTCGATGTTAAGAAGATATATCCTATTATTATTAGTGCCAACCTTTCAGAGCAGGAAGAAGAGAAACTATTGAAAACACTGAAGAAGCATCGTGCTGCTATTGGATACACTCTGGATGATCTTAAGGGCATTAGTCCCACTCTATGCCAACACAAGATAAAATTGGAAGAGGACGCGAAACCGATTATCAATCATCAACGATGGTTAAATCCTAAGATGAAAGAAGTGGTAAGAAAGGAAATACTAAAGCTTCTAGAGGCAGGTATAATTTATCCAGTTGCTGACAGCTAGTGGGTAAGTCATGTCCATTGTGTCCCTAGGAAGGGAGGTATGACTGTTGTTCCTAATGATAAAGATGAATTGATCCCGCAAAGAATTGTTACAGGTTATAGGATGGTAATTGATTTCCGCAAATTAAATATAGCCACTAAGAAAGATCATTACCCTTTGCCTTTTATTGATAAAATGCTAGAAAGGTTATCCAAACACACCCATTTTTGCTTTCTAGATGGTTACTCTGGTTTCTCTCAAATACCTTTTGGTTTATGTAATGCACCTGCTACCTTTCAAAGATGCATGATGGCTATATTATCTGATTTCTGTGAAAAAGATTGTTGATGTTTTCATGGATGATTTTTCCGTTTACAGAACTTCTTTTGATGACTGCTTGAGCAACCTTGACCGAGTTTTGCAGAGATATGAAGAAACTAATCTTGTCTTGAATTGGGAAAAGTGCCACTTTTATGGTTAATGAAGGCATTGTCTCGGGGCATAAAAGTTCTGAAAGAGGTATTGAAGTTGATAAATCCAAAGTTGATGCTATTGAAAAGATGCCATGTACCAAGGACATCAAAGGTATAAGAAGTTTCCTTGGTCATGCCGGGTTTTATAGGAGGTTCATTAAGGACTTCTCCAAAATCTCTAGGCCTCTGACTAATCTCTTACAAAAAGATGTTCCTTTTGTCTTTGATGATGATTGTGTAGAAGCATTTGAACTACTTAAGAAAGCATTGATCTCTGCACCTATTGTCCAGCCTCCTGACTGGAATTTACCCTTTGAGATTATGTGCGATGCTAGTGATTATGCTATATGTGATGTTTTAGGACAAAGAGTTGATAAGAAATTGAATGTTATCCAATATGCTAGTAAAACTCTAGACAGTGCCCAGAGAAATCATGCTACTACTGAGAAGGAGTTTTTAGCAGTCGTATTTGTTTGTGATAAGTTTAGACCTTATATTGTTGATTCTAAAGTAACTATTCACACCGATCATGCTGCTATGAAATACCTTATGGAAAAGAAAGATGCTAAACCTAGACTTATTAGATGGGTTCTCCTGCTACAAGAATTTGATTTGCATATTATTGATAGAAAGGGAGCTGAGAACCCCGTTGCAGACAACTTGTCTAGGCTAGAGAATATTCTTGATGACCCACTACCTATTGATGATAGCTTTCCTGATGAACAGTTAGCTGTCATAAATGCTTCTCGTACTGCTCCATGGTATGCTGATTTACATTGTTGCTAAGTTTATACCACCTAGTTTCACATACCAGCAAAAGAAAAGGTTCTTCTATGATTTATGACATTACTTCTGGGATGACCCACACCTTTATAAAGAGGGAGTAGATGGTATTATTAGACGTTGTGTACTTGAGCATGAACAGGAACAAATCTTACGCAAGTACCACTCAGAAGCTTATGGAGGACACCATGCTGGAGATAGAACTGCACACAAGGTATTGCAATCTGGTTTTTATTGGCCTACTCTCTTCAAGGATGGCCGTAAGTTTGTCTTATCTTGTGACGAATGTCAAAGAATTGGTAATATTAGTAGACGTCAAGAAATGCCTATGAATTATTCACTTGTTATTGAACCATTTGATGTCTGGGGCCTTGATTATATGGGACCATTTCCTTCCTCTAATGGGTATACACATATTTTAGTTGATGTTGATTACATTACTAAGTGGGTAGAAGCTATTCCAACTAGTAGTGCTGATCACAACACCTCTATTAAGATGCTTAAAGAAGTTATTTTTCCGAGGTTTGGAGTCCCTAGATACTTAATGACTGATGGTGGTTCACACTTTATTCATGGTGCTTTCCGTAAAATGCTTGCTAAGTATGATGTTAATCATAGAATTGCATCCCCTTACCACCCCCAGTCTAGTGGTCAAGTAGAACAAAGTAACAGAAAGCTGAAATTAATTTTGCAAAAGACTGTTAATAGGTCTAGAAAAAATTGGCCCAAGAAACTTGATATTGCATTATGGGCCTATAGAACTGCATACAAAAATCCTATGGGTATGTCTCCATATAAAATGGTTTATGGAAAAGCATGTCACTTACCTCTTGAGCTAGAACATAAGGCATATTGGGCTATTAAAGAGCTCAATTACGATTTCAAACTTGCCGGTGAGAAGAGGTTATTTGACATTAGCTCGCTTGATGAATGGAGAACCTAAGCCTATGAGAATGCAAAGCTGTTTAAAGAAAAGGTTAAAACATGGCATGACAAAAGAATACAAAAGCGCGAGTTCAACGTAGGTGATTATCTCTTGCTATACAACTCTCGTTTAAGATTTTTTGCAGGAAAACTTCTCTCTAAATGGGAAGGTCCTTACGTTATCGAGGACTTCTATCGTTCCGGTGCCATAAAAATCAACAACTTCGAAGGCACAAACCCGAAGGTGGTGAACGGTCAAAGAATCAAACATTATATCTCAGGTAATCCTATAAATGTTGAAACCAATGTTATTGAAACCGTAACCCCGGAGGAGTACATAAGGGACACTTTCCAGAATGATTCAGACTCCGAAAAAGAAGAGGTATGTGGTACGGTAAGTAAACCGACTCCAAAACAATTCTAACGACAATTTTTCACCGTTTTGGAATATTTGGAAAAATAGAAAAATAAGAGGAAGTCCGGAAAGGACACGAGGCGTCCATGAGGGTGGAGGGCGTGCCCTACCCCCCTGGGCGCGCCCCCTACCTCGTGGGCACCTTGTGTGCCTCCCGGACTCCGTTTTCTTGCACGTTATTTCTTTTGGTCAGAAAAATTCATTATATGATCTCCCGAAGGTTTTGACCACCGCACCACGCAAAATTCTCTATTTTTGTTTCGAGCTGTTTCTGTCGCACATAAGAGCAAGATGTCTTCTCAGGAGTCAGTTGGAGATAGTCGGGTGTCTCATCCAACACTTGGCCCAGGAGCAAACAGCGATGCTGATCACTTTGGGCCATCAACGGAGGAAGAGATGGAAGCTAACTTGAAGAGGATAGATGCCATGGAGGAAGATCAAGAAGTTACTTCTCGGTTTCGAGCTGGATTCACGATGGGGGAACTATAGATCTCAACTATTCCAAACTCAGTCATCCCTACCAATGTCAGGTTTCTATCTTATGAAAATATGAAACAGAGTGTTACTTGTTCTCCCGCAGCTATGCAACATCCTTGGGTGCAAGGAGCTTTAGCCATCACAGGCAAGCTCCGCAAGGAAATTATGGACCTTAAGCAGCAGGTTAACAAGCTCGAGGAGGAGAATCGTATCGTGAGGGGTATCATCGCCAAGAATATCACAGCACCACCTCTGAAGAAAAAGACATAATCACATGGGTATGGGCACTCCCCTTGGAAATTGCCAAGCTTGGGGGAGGTGCCCCGGTATCGTATCACCATCACACTCCTATCTTTACAATTTTTGTTAGTTTGATCCTTTTGGTAATATCTTGATCTAGTAGAATAAAGTTTAGCATGATCTAGTTGTGAGCTTTTGCTTTTTGATCTTTACATTTGTAATTGAGCCGTGAGCTATATAATAAAGATTAGTGTTGAGTCAAGGGCTTGATTATCTCGCTATGTTCATGAGAGAATAAAAGAAAATATAAAAAGTATCAAAGAGATCATATTGATATTATGGAAAGAAATGACTTCACATATAAAGAGTTTGATGAATAAAAGTTGTTGAGAGTTGACAAACCTAGTTTTGGTCATCGTTGCAATTAATAGGAAGTAATAAAGAAAGAGAGGTTTTCACATACAAATATACTATCTTGGACATCTTTTATGATTGTGAACACTCATTAAAATATGACATGCTAAAGAGTTGATGTTGGACAAGGAAGACAACATAATGAGTTATGTTTTCTTATATCCGTAATAAAGTATATTGTCATGGATCATCCAACATGTTGAGCTTGCCTTTCCCCCTCATGCTAGCCAAAACTCCTTGCACCAAGTAGAGATACTACTTGTGCTTCCATACAACCCTAGACCTAGTTTTACCATTAGAGTCCACCATACCTACCTATGGGTTGAGTAAGATCCTTCAAGTAAGTTGTCATTGTTGCAACTCTCTAAAATATGTATGATCTATTAGTGTGGAGAAAATAAACTTTATACAATCTTGTGATATGGAAGTAATAAAAGCGACAGACTGCATACTAAAGGTCCCTATCACAAGTGGCAATATAAAGTGACGTTCTTTTGCGCTAAGATTTTGTACATCCAACCATAAAAGCACATGACAACCTCTGCTTCCCTCTGCGAAGGGCCTATCTATTATTCTTGCCTTATAAGAGTCAAGGTGATAATCACCTTTCCTTTTTACATTTTATCCTTTGGCAAGCACATTGTGTTGGAAAGATCCTGACATATATACCCACTTTGATGTAAGCAATCATGATCTATTACTGTTGACATTACCCTTGAGGTAAAAGGTTGGGAGTCAATACCATAAGCCCCTATCTTTCTCTGTGTCTGATTAAAACTCCATACCCATAAGTATTGCGTGAGTGTGAGCAATTTTGAAAGACTAAATGATAGTTGAGTATGTGGGCTTGCTGAAAAGCTCTTATGTTGACTCTTTCCGATGTTACGATAATTTGCAATTGCTTCAATGACCGAGATCATGGTTTGTTAGTTTTCAATGAAGTTTCTGATTCATACTTGACATTGTGGATAGATTGTTACTTTAGCATAAGAGTTATATGACTATATATATGTGTGTGTGTGTTGCTGTTATAAGGATGATCATGATGCCCTCATGTCCGTATTTTATTTTTATCGACACCTCTTGTAATGCCCCGGATGTAATACTTCCCCTTTTTGGCAATATATAACTTTGGCCTCATCAGTTCCATTCCGGGTTCTTCGTCTTTTCGGGTTTTCATCGTTTTGTCGTGTGCGTGTGTGCATTCTTCCATGTCATGTTGTCATGTGCATTGCATTGCATTTGTGTTGTCGTTTGCATCCAGTCCCACTCGTTCCTTCCCGTTGTCTGTTTCGAGTCCCGACGCTCTCACATGTGCCCGTGGCATCCCCAAGTCCTTCTTTTGTGTTTAGCCGTGTAACGTTTCCGGTTTGGCGTGAGACTTGTCGTGCGATGTTGTTTTGATACGTGTAACCCGCCTGTCAAGTTTCGTCGCGTTTGGAGTTCGTTTGATACTCCAACAGTTATCCTCGTGGGCTAAAAGTACCTCCTCTTTGAGGCCCAAGACCCCCCTCCAACAGCCACCAACCCAGCTCAAACCCTTCCCATCATCTAGGCCGTTCAATTGTGATTTCGTGGCCGAAAACCTCTCCTCATTTGGACTACCCTAGCTCCTTGTGCCTATATAAACTCCACCCCCCTCCAATTCTGCGTCCAAAACCCTAGTGTTTCCACCTCCGCCGCGCAGTGTTTCCACCGACCGCCGTCCGTGCTTCCACCGTCGCCGTGTCGTGTTTCCGCCGTCGCCGAGCCGTGTTTCCACCGACCGCCGCCGGTGCTTCCACCCCGCCGCGTGGGCCCGCTGGGCCCAGCGCCAGCCCGCAGCGGCCGTTCCGGGCCAGATCTCGCCCGCCGCCGCGCCCCACGTCTTCTTCTCCTCCGGCCGCTCGCCACCGCCGCCTCCGGCGACCCTCCGCCGCCGGATCCTCCCTCCGCCGCCCGGAGCCCGCCGTCACCCGAGGTCGCCGCCACCGGCCTCCCTTCACCCCTCGACGCCCGGCCTCCTCCCTCCCCGACCCTCCGGCCGGAGCAGCAGCCGCCGCCGGGCTCCCAGCCACCCTCGCCGACGGGATCGAAGCAAGCCGCCAGCCGCCCCGTCGGGTCCGAGCGCTCCAGTGCCGGCCCCGATCCGATCGAGGGTTCCAGATCGGGCACCTGCAACCCTAGCGGGCGTGGGCCCGTTGACCCGGCCGCCCGTTTGACCGATCCGGTGGACCCGCTTCCGATCCGCTCCGACCCGCTTCCCGGCCAGACCCGACCCGCTTCAGGAGGTTGACTTCGTTTTTTTGTCTAAGTGTTAGATTTTTCAGTGTGTGATGCATATTTGTGATGAGGATAACTTTTACTGTGCATGTCCGTTTTGTGCATATGATATGTCAAAATGATCGTGGTGACATGTACTATCTTTTGTTCCATTGTGCCATGCATGTTTGAGATCATCTAGATGTCTTAATCTTCATGGGAAGAGTGCTACTTGTTATAAACTGCTGCTAGTAGTTGTTTTCATGCCATGTTTGAGATGTGATAACTTGGTGCATGTTTATCCAAATGAAGCAAATGATATGTCCACATGTTCATCATGAGATGCTCTACATGTTGGTTGCTTTAGCTTGCATGATAGATTTCATATTGCCATGTTTATCTCCTTTGCAAAAGTCTATGTGGCTGTTAGATTGTTAAACTTATTACGAGATGCCTAGTTGAGGAGCTCGTTGTTATTGATGTGGTTGTCCCCTTGTTGCATGCTTAAGTGTTTTGGACTCCCCATCATGTGTACTTTGCTGTGGTGCAAACCACTTGCCATGTTATGCTTTGAGATGACTTAAACTTGCTCACAAACATGCCATGATATTACTGCTGTTTTAACACTTAGTGAAATTTCACTAAGTCTGGAATCTGTAATTTTCAGATGCCATGTTTGCTTGTTGTTCTAGGAAAATCCATGCTAGTTTTGGGGTGACTATTGATGTTTCCTTGTTGTATATGTTGTTGGCTATCCATTCATGCTCTCACATGCTCATTTGGGTGGCTGTAGCATATTTAACTCTTGCTCCCAAGTTGCTATAAAATACTGCTATCAGGTTTTTGTTGTCATGTTCAAAATGTTATAGCTTGTTGCTATTGATCCATGCCTCCTATGGAGATGCTCCAATGGAATTGTTTGCTGTAGGATATGTCTACCTTATGTCCATGCTTCTTGTCATGATGTTTGAGTGCTGTAGAGTATATATTTCTTGCTCCGAAGTTGCTATGTGGCTGTTAATTTTCAGCTTTGCATGTTTCTTGTTTCGGGTGTATCTTTTAGCCCGTTGCGCCGTTTTGAGCAAGTCCTATATGAAACTTGTGTGGTTTTGCATGTAGATTCATAATATCCTCTTGTTAACATGTTTTGAAGTTTCTTGCTTGATGCATATTGTCATGTTCCTTGTGCTGTATCTCTGTGTTTCCTATGTTGTCTTGCTGTGCATCCTTAGTGCATCTGCAGTGCTTCCTTAGTGCATCAGTCATGCATCCTGTGGTTTGCGCATTGCATCTTGTTGATTTCGTGCCTCGCGTGTTTTGTGTTGATTAGAGCCGGAAGCTGAGAACGAGTACGAGAACGAGGTTACTACCGAGGTTGAGAACGAGGAGCCCTCTTACGATCCCATCGACGACTCAACAGGCAAGATGACCTGACCCGGATATCATTACTATCTTTGCCTATTGCTAGAAGTCTCGCTCTTTAGCTTATTGCCTCGATGCCCATGTTTTTCCTGTCAGCCTCCTATTGTAACCATGAATCTGTTTTAACCACCCTACCTATGCAAACCTTTGATTGGCTAAGTAAGCTTCGCTCAGCCCCTCTTATAGCATTGCTAGTTGCAGGTGAAGATTTGAAGATTCTTGCTTCTTGCTGAAGCTTGTTGGGATATCACACTATATAAATTCTTTAAAAAAATCATCTATATATTGGTAATGGGTGGAAGGCTAAGCCTTTTGCTTGGTGATTTGTTCCACTCATGCCGCCTTAGGAACCGTATAAACCGGTGTTATGTTCCTTGATTATGCGTTCCTCACACGGTTGGGGTTATGGGACCCCCTCGTTAAACCGCTTAGCGCTAAGGCTTTTCCAGCAAGTCCCAACATTGGTACTATTTGCCTAATAACTAAAAACTTGCATAGGGACTAGCTATCCCTTTTTATTTAATCAACAACCCCCGGGCCAGTGCTCCTCATGAGTGTTGGTCCGAACTGAGCAGACTGCGGGGCCGCCTTGGGGAAACCGGAGGTATCTGGCATTCACCTGTAGGATGTCTCATCCGGTCGTGGCCTGAGACTAGATACGCGCGGCCACTATCAGGGTGTCGGCACGCCGAGAGGATTTGCTGGATTAGTCTTACCTTAGTCGGAGTATCTTGAGCACGGGATTCCGAGGATACTCGGGCCTTCCCACCTTGGAGTTGCGACTCCGCGGATCGTGGGCTTGTCATGGGCCAAGTTGGAACACCCCTGCAGGGTTTTGAACTTTCGAAAGCCGTGCCCGCGGTTATGTGGCAGATGGGAATTTGTTAATATCCGGTTGTAGAAAACTTGACACCATGTTCAGAACACACTACCAGCGTGAGTACCGTGACGGTCATTTTCCGAAAAGGGGTTCGGGAAGTGAACACGGTGGGGTTATGTTTGACATGCTTAGTTAGGATCACTTCGTGATCATCTTTTCGTCCGAGGCACTTCTCTTCTCGCTCTCTTTTACGTAAGTTAGTGCTAGTGCTGCTGCAACCTCTTATTCTTTCTTCCGCCTTGTTCATCACCCAAGGCTTGGATAGTTGTCTTACCTGGGAACGGGATTGCTGAGTCCTCTGTGGCTCACAGATTCTACACCACACCAAATGCAGGTACTATGGTGAGCTATTCAGGTGACGGCACCGAGCTAATCTGGGAGTATGACGAGGACCGTAGCCGTTACTATGTGCACTATCCCGACGATCAGTAGAGGTTTCTACTAGGGGCGATTCAGACCTGTGGTTTTATGTATGTTTGGTATCTTTCATTTGGATCTTCACCCGTAGACGGGTTGTGATGTTATTTGAATGATGTTTGGATATGTAATGAATTGTGTGACGTGGCGAGTGTAAGCCAACTATCTTTTCGCTTTCATCCCTATTTTTACATGAGATGTGCAAAGATACCAAACTTGAGATCATTCCAGAATGGGCTTATACCTTTAAGTCGTGCCTCGACACATGGGAGGTATAGTCCCATCCTGGGCATTACAAGTTGGTATCAGAGCCTTCTCCGACCTAGAAGCCCCCACTGTTTGATCGAATCGTTGACGGTTGAGTCTAGGCTCACACTTAAAATGTTTTGAGTCCTATATTTATATCGGAGAGTAGGATTTCTTTTGCTCCTCATCTCTTTTCACTCTGCTGAGGACTCCTGACGATTACTCTTGTCTCTTCTACTCTCAAAATTGCACCAATTTTTTTAGGAATCTCGCGAGTATTGTTTGGATTGTTCCGATGTCTTTGTGACGAGAACATTGTTCTCGATGCCTCTTGTCATTAGGGGTTGTGGCAGTGTCCCGGGGAGTTGAGCTCCGAGGTGTTGTCGTCACAAACATATCGCATCAGTTCTATAATACTTTAGACGGCCGACATCGAAAACTCTCCTATGCGGTTAGTGGCAAGATAACCCCAACATCCACCAGTACTGGGGAGGTAGTTCGGGAGTATTGCCATAGCTTGTATAGTGGATGCGTTTCGAAGGTCCGAGGTAGACGATTTCCGGAAATAACTGGTTATGTGTTGAAGGATGGATATAGCTGGATGTAGGATTAGAGTTGAGTGCGCGATGCTTCCCCTGTATCCTCAACACCTGATTGCATAACTGGAAACTTTCGGAAATTAATAGGTGGGTTCATCTAGTAGATCGTAGGCATTCTTCCAATGAATGCAGGATATGGAGTTTGGGGTTCTACATTGAGTGAAGTGGTTTTATGGCCGTTGTTCCGATCGGGAGTTGCATCTTAAAGGGTCCTTGGCTATGCTGATCCGGGGATTGCAAAACCCTTTCGTAACACGTTCCATAAGCTTTCAGCACGAATATGTCGAACGAAGCTCCTATCTTGTATTTGCTCTATCTGCACCTTGTTGTTTTATTTACTTTTTGTCTCCCAAGTGGCTTCTCGTGAAGATTGTTGTTATCATTAAACTGAGAATTTCATTCGTTCCTCTTGTTCGAATGATTCTTGTGAAGACTATGTTGCAATTCTAGCCATTGTTTCAGCTTATATATTCTTTCAATCAAATGGCTAATAGTGGTCATCTCTTTCAGGATGGCTCCTAAAAAGGTTCCTAACGCTAACCCAGAGGGTGAAGAGGTTCCTGATCGTCCTCCTTCCCCTCCTCCTCCGTCTGAGGCTTGGAGAGCAATTATGCAAACTACGAATCAGAACACCCAGATGCTTATGCAGATGATGCAGCAAATGCAAGCAAATCAAGCAAATCAGGGTGCTCATGGGAACCAAGGCAATTTGTTCAACCAATAGCACTTTGCTACGCTCAACCAGTTCTTGGCAAATTAACCAAAGGCTTTCAGTTACTGCGTGGACCCTCTCGATGCTGAAGAGTGGATAACAGATATCAAGAAGCATTTTGAGTGCAGTAACGTCAGGCCCGAGGACTATGTGAAGTTTGCAGCCTTCCAACTCAAGGACCAAGCAGCTGATTGGTGGCAGCAGTACAAAGACTCCAGAGCAGGGCGTGAAATCTCCTGGGATGACTTCTGCAAGGACTTTCGCTCTCACCACATTCCAACAAGTGTCATCGAGGGTATGCGTGAGCAATTCCGCAACTTGAAGCAAGGCTCTATGTCTGTCTACCAATATATTGTCAAGTTCCAGAAACTTGCCCGCTATGCTAAGCAAGACATCCCAGATGCCAAGAGCAAGATCTATCAGTTCCGTGGTGGTCTGAAGGATGAACTCCAACTTGCTCTCACCTTGTTCGAGCCCGATGAGTTTGATCAATTCTATAATATGGCGCTTAAGCAAGAGGCAGCCCAGCTCAAGATGGAAGCTTCAAAAAAGAGGATCAGAGATGCCGTTCAGTCCTCCTCATCTTCTCAAGTGGTCGCGAAGCAACATAAGTTTTGGCTTCCACCTCCTCTAGTGATCCGAGCTCCCTACAACAACAACAAGAACTCTGGTGGCCGTGGTTTCTCCCACCCACCTAACCCAAGCAACCAGTCAAAGAATCAATTTCAAGCTTCCAAGTCAAGTGCTCCTCATTACTGTCCTCTCTCAGAAGTGGTTTGCAACAAGTGTGGCAAGAAGGGTCACTATGCCAACAAGTGTACTCAAAGGCGCCTTCCGCCTCCTCCACCTGTCAGCACTGCTATTGTCAAGCATGATCCGAAGGCAGCAAGAGTGAATCTGATGAATGCAACCCAGGCAGAGAATTCTTCAGATGTGATACTTGGTAACCTTCAAGTCAACCTTAAACATGCTAAAGTGCTGTTTGATTCTGGTGCATCACATTCTTTCATGTCATTTCCATTTACATCCAAGCACAATGTGGGCACAGTGGCTTTGCCAAAGATGTTGCAAATTATTTCTCCGGGCAAATGCATGACTTCTAGATTGTATACTCCGAATGTATCTATTCGCATGGGTGATTGCCGCTTTCTGGCTTCTCCGGTTGTTCTTGGCAACTCCGACATTGACCTTATTCTTGGGATGGATTGGCTTTCTCAGCATGATGCTCACATTGATTGTGCAAATAAGGAAGTCAAGATT
Organism: Secale cereale; assembly: GCA_902687465.1. NCBI lineage: Eukaryota > Viridiplantae > Streptophyta > Magnoliopsida > Poales > Poaceae > Secale > Secale cereale. Next base: position 557,278,909 of record LR738714.1, read on the forward strand.
ACTCATTCCGACAAAGATGTGATTATCTTCGCCTCTCGGAATAACACAATCAGGCTTTTCTCTCTCAATGACAAAGGCGAGATTAATGCCATCTCTCAAATTCCGGTGGTTAACGAATACGAAGACGTTTTTCCTGAAGAACTTCCAGGCATGCCTCTGCATCGTCAAGTTGAATTCGTCATTGAACTCGAGCCTGGTACTGAGCCAGCATGCCGGCGTCCGTACAAGCTCTCCCCTGAAGAGTTGAAGGAGTTGAAGAAACAGCTTGATGAACAAGAGCGTATGGGCCTGATCAGGCCTAGCACGTCTCCTTGGGGCTGTGGTGTCTTATTTGTCAAGAAGAAGGATGGCACGGAGCGCCTTTGCGTTGATTACCGACCATTGAACAAGAAGACAATAAAGAACAAGTATCCGCTACCCAACATCAATGAATTGTCCGAGCAGCTCAAAGGAGCTAAAGTGTTCTCAAAGCTCGATCTCCGAATGGGTTATCACCAAATTCGCATTCGCGAAGAAGATATCCACAAGACTGCCTTCAGAACGAGCTACGGCTCCTATGAGTATACAGTCATGTCTTTTGGCCTCGCTAATGCTCCACCTACCTTCTCGAGAATGATGCACTACATTTTCAACCCCTACACCAACGAGTTTGTGCTTGTGTATCTGGATGACATCTTGGTATTCTCCAAGAATGAAGAGGATCACGAAAAGCACCTCCGTCTGGTTCTCGACATACTCCGTGAACATAAGTTCTATGCCAAGTTCTCCAAGTGCGAATTCTGGCTCGATAAGGTCTTGTATCTGGGCCATATCATCTCCGCTGACGGTATTGCGGTCAACCCCGAGAAAGTTGAAGCCATTGTCAACTGGGAACCTCCTCAGAACGTCAAGCAACTCCGAAGCTTCCTTGACCTTGCTAGCTTTTGCAGAAGGTTCGTTGAGAACTTCTCCAAGATTGCCAAGCCTCTCTCAAACTTGCTGCAGAAGAATGTCAAGTACAAATGGTCTCCGGATTGTGATGTGGCATTCAAAACTCTCAAAGAAAAGCTCATCTCTGCTCTAGTTCTTACTCCTCCAGATGAGTCCAAGCCCTACGAAGTATTCTGTGATGCTTCTCTTCAAGGACTTGGTGGTGTGCTAATGCCGGACAAGAAGATTGTGGCATACACTTCTCGTCAACTGAAGCCAAGTGAGAAGAACCACCCCACACATGATCTCGAACTAGCAGCTGTGGTACATGCTTTGATTATGTGGAGACACCTTCTGTTGGGCAGAAAAGTCGACATCTTCACCGATCACAAGAGCTTGAAGTACATCTTCACACAGCCGAACCTGAACCTTCGCCAGACTCGTTGGGTTGAAATGATCCAAGAGTACGATCCAAGCATCGAATACACACCTGGCAAGGCAAATGTCATTGCAGATGCTTTGAGCAGAAAGGCATATTGCAATAGTCTCCATATCAAGCCGTTTCAGCCTGAGCTTTGTGAAGCATTCAGGAAGCTCAACCTCCAAATTGTTCCGCAAGGCTTTCTTGCAAATCTTCAAGTTGCTCCTACCTTGGAAGATCAGATTCGTGAGGCCCAACTCAGTGATGCTATGGTGCAGAAAGTGAAACATGGTATTGCAAAGGGTACTCCCAAATACAAGTGCTATCGTGTTGATGAGAGAGATACCTTGTTCTTTGAGGACAGACTTGTGGTTCCCAAGGGTGATCTCAGGAAGCTCATAATGAACGAAGCACATGATTCCCTCCTTTCCATTCATCCTGGTAGTTCCAAGATGTACCAAGACCTCAAGCAATCTTACTGGTGGACTCGCATGAAAAGGGAGATTGCCCAATTCGTGAATGAATGTGATGTCTGCAGAAGAGTGAAGGCAGAGCATCAACGTCCAGCCGGTCTTCTCCAACCTCTTCGATTCCCGAGTGGACATTCGACCACATTGAAATGGATTTCGTCACTGGCTTTCCTAAGTCCAAGAAAGGGAATGATTCTATCTTTGTGGTGATTGACAAGCTCACCAAAGTCGCTCACTTCCTTCCAGTCAAAGAATCCATCAATGCAGCTCAACTAGCAGAGTTGTACACTTCCAGAATTGTGTCCTTACATGGCATTCCTCAAGTTATCTCCTCAGACCGTGGAAGTTTGTTCACTCCCAAGTTCTTGACTCCTTTCAGTCTGCCATGGGCACTAAGATCCGTTTCAGCACTGCATTTCACCCTCAGACTAGTGGTCAAGTCGAGAGAGTGAATCAGATTCTAGAAGACATGCTCAGAGCTTGTGTCATCTCTTTTGGCATGAAGTGGGAAGATTGCCTTCCGTTTGCCGAGTTCTCTTACAACAACAGTTTCCAAGCAAGTGCTGGCAAAGCTCCGTTTGAAATCCTCTATGGCAGAAAGTGTCGTACCCCTCTCAACTGGTCCGAGACTGGTGAACGTCAACTTCTTGGCAATGACTTGATCTCAGAAGCCGAAGAAATGTGCAAAGTCATACGTGAGAATCTCAAGGCCGCTCAGTCGCGTCAAAAGAGCTACTATGACGGCAAGCATCGTGATATGGCCTTCAACATTGGGGATCATGTCTATCTCCGTGTTTCTCATATGAAAGGCACCCAAAGATTCAGTATCAAAGGAAAGCTTGCTCCTAGATACGTGGGCCCTTTCAAGATCCTTGGCAAAAGAGGCGATCTAGCCTATCAACTTGATCTCCCTTCCAACTTCGCTAATGTTCATGATGTGTTTCACGTGTCTCAACTCCGCAAGTGCTTCAAGACACCTGAACGCACCATTCCGTTTGAGGAGATTGATCTTCAACAAGACTTGTCTTACCGAGAGCACCCCGTTGCTATTCTCGAAGAAACCGAGCGCAAGACCCGCAACAAGTCAATCAAGTTCTTGAAAGTCAAGTGGTCACACCATACCGACCGAGAAGCTACATGGGAACAAGAAGATCACCTTCGTTCCGAGTACCCTTCCTTCTTCCAGTCCTAGATCTCGGGACGAGATCATTTCATAGTAGAGGAGAGTTTGTAATGCCCCGGATGTAATACTTTCCCTTTTTGGCAATATATAACTTTGGCTTCATCAGTTCCATTCTGGGTTCTTCGTCTTTTCGGGTTTTCGTCGTTTTGTCGTGTGCGTGTGTGCATTCTTCCATGTCATGTTATCATGTGCATTGCATTGCATTTGTGTTGTCATTTGCATCCGGTCCCACTCGTTCCTTCCCGTTGTCCATTTCGAGTCCCAAAACTCTCACACGTGCCCGTGGCATCCCCGAGTCCTTCTTTTGTGTTTGGCCGTGTAACGTTTCCGGTTTGGCGTGAGACTTGTCGTGCGATGTTGTTTTGATACGTGTAAAACGCCTGTCAAGTTTCGTCGCGTTTGGAGTTCGTTTGATACTCCAACAGTTATCCTCGTGGGCTAAAAGTACCTCCTCTTTGAGGCCCAAGACCCCCCTCCAACAGCCACCAACCCAGCTCAAACCCTTCCCATCATCTAGGCCGTTCAATTGTGATCTCGTGGCCGAAAACCTCTCCTCATTTGGACTACCCTAGCTCCTTGTGCCTATATAAACGTCCACCCCCTCCAATTTTGCATCCAAAACCCTAGTGTTTCCACCTCCGCCGCGCAGTGTTTCCACCGACCGCCGTCCGTGCTTCCACCGTCGCCGCGTCGTGCTTCCACCGTTGTCGAGCCGTGTTTCCACCGACCGCCGCCGGTGCTTCCACCCCGCCGCGTGTGCCCGCTGGGCCCAACGCCAGCCCGCAGCGGCCGTTCCGGGCCAGATCTCGCCCGCCGCCGCGCCCCTCGTCTTCTTCTCCTCCGGCCGCTCGCCGCCGCCGCCTCCGGCAACCCTCCGCCGCCGGATCCTCCCTCCGCAGCCGGGAGCCCATCGTCACCCGAGGTCGCCGCCGCCGGCCTCCCTTCACCCCTCGACGCCCGGCCTCCTCCCTCGCCGACCCTCCGGCCGGAGCAGCAGTCGCCGCCGGGCTCCCAGCCACCCTCGCCGGCCGGATCGAAGCAAGCCGCCAGCCGCCCCGTCGAGTTCGAGCGCTCCAGCGCCGGCCCCGATCCGATCGAGGGTTCCAGATCGGGCGCCTTCAACCCTAGCGGGCGCGGGCCCGTTGACCCGGCCGCCCGTTTGACCGATCCGGTGGACCCGCTTCCGATCCGCTCCGACCCGCTTCCCGGCCAGACCCGACCCGCTTCAGGAGGTTGACTTCGTTTTTTTGTCTAAGTGTTAGATTTTTTAGTGTCTGATGCATATTTGTGATGAGGATAACTTTTACTGTGCATGTCCGTTTTGTGCATATGATATGTCAAAATGATCGTGGTGACATGTACTATGTTTTTTTCCATTGTGCCATGCATGTTTGAGATCATCTAGATGTCTTAATCTTCATGGGAAGAGTGCTACTTGTTATAAACTGCTGCTATTAGTTGTTTTCATGCCATGTTTGAGATGTGATAACTTGGTGCATGTTTATCCAAATGAAGCAAATGATATGTCCACATGCTCATCATGAGATGCTCTACATGTTGGTTGCTTTAGCTTGCATGATAGATTTCATATTGCCATGTTTATCTCCTTTGCAAAAGTCTATGTGGCTGTTAGATTGTTAAACTTGTTACGAGATTCCTAGTTGAGGAGCTCATTGTTATTGATGTGGTTGTCCCCTTGTTGCATGCTTAAGTGTTTTGGACTCACCATCATGTGTACTTTGCTCTGGTGCAAACCACTTGCCATGTTATGCTTTGAGATGACTTAAACTTTCTCACAAACATGCCATGATATTACTGCTGTTTTAACACTTAGTGAAATTTCACTAAGTCTGGAATCTGTAATTTTCAGATGCCATGTTTGCTTGTTGTTCTAGGCAAATCCATGCTAGTTTTGGGGTGACTATTGATGTTTCCTTGTTGTATATGTTGTTGGCTATCCATTCATGCTCTCACATGCTCATTTGGGTGGCTGTAGCATATTTAACTCTTGCTCCCAAGTTGCTATAAAATACTGCTGTCAGGTTTTTGTTGTCATGTTCAAAATGTTATAGCTTGTTGCTATTGATCCATGCCTCCTATGGAGATGCTCCAATGGAATTGTTTGCTGTAGGATATGCTACCTTATGTCCATGCTTCTTTTCATGATGTTTGAGTGCTGTAGAGTATATATTTCTTGCTCCGAAGTTGCTATGTGGCTGTTAATTTTCAGCTTTGCATGTTTCTTGTTTCGGGTGTATCTTTTAGCCCGTTGCTCCATTTTGAGCAAGTCCTATATGAAACTTGTGTGATTTTGCATGTAGATTCATAATATCCTCTTGTTAACATGTTTTGAAGTTTCTTGCTTGATGCATATTGTCATGTTCCTTGTGTTGTATCTTTGTGTTTCCTATGTTGTCTTGCTGTGCATCCTTAGTGCATCTGCAGTGCTTCCTTAGTGCATCAGTCATGCATCCTGTGGTTTGCGCATTGCATCTTGTTGATTTCGTGCCTCGTGTGTTTTGTGTTGAGTAGAGCCGGAAGCCGAGAACGAGTACGTGAACGAGGTTACTACCGAGGTTGAGAACGAGGAGCCCTCTTACGATCCCATCGACGACTCAACAGGCAAGATGACCTGACCCGGATATCATTACTATCTTTGCCTATTGCTAGAAGTCTCACTCTTTAGCTTATTGCCTCGATGCCCATGTTTTTCCTGTCAGCCTCCTATTGTAACCATGAATCTGTTTTAACCACCCTACCTATGCAAACCTTTGATTGGCTAAGTAAGGTTCGCTCAGCCCCTCTTATAGCATTGCTAGTTGCAGGTGAAGATTTGAAGATTCTTGCTTCTTGCTGAAGCTTGTTGGGATATCACACCATATAAATTCTTTAAAAAAATCATCTATATATTGGTAATGGGTGGAAGGCTAAGCCTTTTTCTTGGTGATTTGTTCCACTCATGCCGCCTTAGGAACCATATAAACCGGTGTTATGTTCCTTGATTATGCGTTGTCGGGGAAACTGATCGCCCACGAACACCTATGGGACTGGAGCCCCTTTTCGATACGGCAGGGGGGCGGAGGATGCACGAAGAGCAGATCGAGGCGTGCACACGAGCAGTTTACCCAGGTTCGGGCCGCACGGATGCGTAAAACCCTACTCCTGCTTTGGTTTGTATTGAGTTCTTGTTCTTGAGCGAAGAGAGCTACAGTACACTCTAACCGCTAACAAGACCGAGCGTGGAGATTGATCGATGTTCCGAACCCCTTCTACGTTGCGCATGGGCCTCCTTTTATAGGTCAAAGGGGTCACCGACAGGTGGCAACACAGATGGGGGTAAAAATGTAAAAAGAGTGGTAGTTGGAACAGTGTTTGTATAGTGCTCTATACCTAACCCTGACGGCAGGGGACAAGGGCATTAAATGCCCGTCGCCGTCGCCCCAAACAGTGCAAAAAGTGCCTGTCAGGGGCGCCACCGTCCGCCACGACGGTAGCCTTGTCATCACCGCTTGCCACCGTGTACCCCTGGCTACACAACCTTCCGCCACGTGCGCCTGGAAGGGTCCCAGAGCGACACGTGGGTGGATGCGCTGGAGCGCGGGTACTGAGTGGAAGTTTGCCGCGGCAAGTGCCTTGCTGCGGTCGCTATCTTGTCGCGCCTGGGAGCTTGTCACTCACCGGGCCTTGCCGGGACGCGTGGCGCGTCGCAGCAAGTCTCTTGAAATGCCTTGTTTGGTCTTCCCGGCAAGCTCCTCTTGCCAGGGCCTTGCGCCTCGAGTGGGTTGGTGCCTTGAGTGGCCTTCCCGGCAAGCTCCTCTTGCCGGGGTCTTGTCTCTTTGACTTGTATACTTTGTTCTTGAATGGCTCCAAAGGAACCATGAGAGGTCTTGGCGGTCGCCTGGCTAGCCTTGCCGCGGGATGGTGCAACTGCCCGTGCACAAGTTCGGGATACTAAGGTACCCCCTACTTTAGTACACCGACAGGAGCCCCCGGGCCTGGGCCATACATGGTGCCGAGCGCTGTTGGGCCAGGCCCAAAACAGTGCATGGGCACGCACGGCCTGCGGCACGCCGTATCCAATTCCGTATCCACCGCGCCCTCCCTTAACAACACACGTTTAATGCGGCGTCGTGGGGGAGATCGTGGCCTGTTTCTTTAATTAGAAATGCGGAACGTCCGCTCCCTTCCCCCTTATATGGAGGGGAAACAGGGGCAGTTCGTCCATCTGCCCGTTGCTTCTTCAATCCTCAGAAACCCCCGCCGCTCCCCTCCTCCCCGAAGGCCGAAAGAGAGCAGCGCTCCGCCCTCCGTCGCCACCAACGACACCAGCGCCGTCGACCTCCTTCACCGCTCCCGCCATGGCTCCGAAAGGCGAGAAGGGGAAGTCCGCGAAGTCGGCCGAGGCACTGCGGCTCGCGGCGATGCGGAAGAAGAAGGTGGTCTTCCCGCCAAATCTTGACGCGGAGGAGCTGAGGGATTCCTTTTACCTTTTTTGGTCGAGGGAGACGAAGGCGCATCCGCGCACCAAGGTACTCCCGGCCGTAGCTTGCAAGATGTTCCCGAATGGCTACGCCTTCTTTGCTCTGTTCTTCTACTGTGGGCTCTGCCCGCCCTATTCTGAGTTCTTCTGTGACATCATGAACACCTACGGGTTCCACCTCCTTGACTTCACCCCCAACGCCGTTCTCACCATGGCCGTTTTCGCACATTTGTGCGAAAACTTTGTCGGAGTCTTCCCCAATGTGGCTCTGTTCCGCCATTACTTCACGCCTCGAGTTGAGAGGGGGGAGCCTCTGTCCAGCGGAATCTCTTGGATCTCTAGGACCCACAAGAAGGAAGCTTACTTGTCGGGAGAGCTCCGCGGCAAGTGGGATGAGTGGAGAGCCAATTGGTGTTGGATCGTAGAGGATGACCCGCAGCCATTCACCGCCCGGCGCCAAGCCCCAGTAGTACGTGGGAACGACTGGAGCGATTTGGCCCCGGAGGATAGCAGATTGAAGATTGCCACTACCCGGATTCTTCGCCTTAGGCACGCCAAGCTCACCGTAGGCGCAGTTGGAGCAGACTTTCTCCGCCGCCGCTTCGCCCCCTTGCAGGAGAGGAAGAGGCCCGCCTGGGATTTCGAGAACGCGGCAGATATCATGAGGCTGTGCCCGGGCCTCAGTTATAACTTCACTGTCCTAGAGCTCAACGCGATGCTCCAGGCATTTTTCAAGTATGACTCCGACCATCCCGAGTGGTTTACGTTGCCGGCGGGCGTAGTTCCGCTGTGCAACAACTCGTCGCTCAGCGCCATCCGTGCAGTGATGCCGCTGTGCGATTCCCACGGGATCGACCCTACTTGGCAAGAGCCTTCCGACGAAGCTGTGCAGGCGTTCTTCGACAACTTGGTGGAACAGCCAGTCAAGTCCGACGAGAAGAAAGGCCTCACCCGCGACACCATTCACCAAGAGATGGCGTATATTGCCACCAGACTGGAAGAGGCAGCGGCAGCCGCGACCGCGAGCGAATTTGGGTACACTGTGGAGGAGGCGGAGGCAGCGGAGGCGACAAGCCTTGCCGAGCAGGAAGAGCTTCTCAAAGCGGGGAAGCTTGCCGGGAAGGTCGCTGAGACAAGTGAGCCCGCCGAGCAGGGCGCCGAGTCGAGCGGGCCCGCCGAGCAGGGCGCCGAGTCGAGCGGGCCCGCCGAGCAGGGCGCCGAGTCGAGCAGGCCCGCTGGGGACTCGAGCGGCTCACTGGAGATCGGCTCCTCCTCCTCGTCCTCGGGCAGCTCGCCACCACCACCAAGTCCTCCAGCTCCACCAAGAAGACGCCTCCGCAAGGCCGCAAACGCAATGGGGCGGTAGACGGGCCAACAGCCACAGCGCCGCGCAACATGCGTCACCGCGGCAAGCAAGGCTGCCACGGGAGCACCTCACGCTTCTGCAGCGGCTGGAGGGGGATCTTCCCGGACTGGCGCCTCTGCTCCTGCCGCC
>LR738714.1:557287876-557300178 GCA_902687465.1 Secale cereale
CGGGCGTAGTTCCGCTGTGCAACAACTCGTCGCTCAGCGCCATCCGTGCAGTGATGCCGCTGTGCGATTCCCACGGGATCGACCCTACTTGGCAAGAGCCTTCCGACGAAGCTGTGCAGGCGTTCTTCGACAACTTGGTGGAACAGCCAGTCAAGTCCGACGAGAAGAAAGGCCTCACCCGCGACACCATTGACCAAGAGATGGCGTATATTGCCACCAGACTGGAAGAGGCAGCGGCAGCCGCGACCGCGAGCGAATTTGGGTACACTGTGGAGGAGGCGGAGGCAGCGGAGGCGACAAGCCTTGCCGAGCAGGAAGAGCTTCTCAAAGCGGGGAAGCTTGCCGGGAAGGTCGCTGAGACAAGTGAGCCCGCCGAGCAGGGCGCCGAGTCGAGCGGGCCCGCCGAGCAGGGCGCCGAGTCGAGCGGGCCCGCCGAGCAGGGCGCCGAGTCGAGCAGGCCCGCTGGGGACTCGAGCGGCTCACTGGAGATCGGCTCCTCCTCCTCGTCCTCGGGCAGCTCACCACCACCAGCAAGTCCTCCAGCTCCACCAAGAAGACGCCTCCGCAAGGCCGCAAACGCAATGGGGCGGTAGACGGGCCAACAGCCACAGCGCCGCGCAACATGCGTCACCGCGGCAAGCAAGGCTGCCACGGGAGCACCTCACGCTTCTGCAGCGGCTGGAGGGGGATCTTCCCGGACTGGCGCCTCTGCTCCTGCCGCCCCTCGTGCCTCGGCGGCAACCGGAGCGGGGTCTTCTCAGACCACCGCCCCTGCTCCCGCCAAGCGGCCAAGGGAGCCTACTCCCTCGCCTCCTCGCGCCGGGACGCGCGAGCCAGACTTTGATTTCTCTGCGCTCAGCTTCGACAAAGAGGAAGGAGAGTAAGTCTTCGCGATTCTTGTTTTTCTTTGATTTTCTGTCGCTTTTGTCTTGCATCTCTTTCGCCTAACTCTGAACCTGTCCTCTTTTCAGAACTCTGGCTCAAAGGGCAGCGAAGAGGGCCAAGGTCCCGGTGATCGTCATCAAGGACGAGCCCGCCGCGACAGTAAGGGGTGCGCCTGAGACAAGCTTGCCGGACCCGGCAACTGTTCTGCGGAGCAGCCCCCAGCGCAGCCCCCAGCGTAAGTGTGGTTCACTTCCCGCTTGTCGGGCGCACGTGGGTCTTCCATCCTTGCTGATATCTTGTTTGTTGACTTGTGTAGAAGCAGAGCAGCAGCATCAGGAGCGCCAGGAGACCGCGCCTGACGTGCCGCACGCTTCGACCACACCGCCAAGGGGAGGCTCTCCGGCTAGGGCGAGTCCTCCGCCAAGGACGGATTCTCCGCCAAGGGCGAACACTCCGCCAAGGGCGAGCTCTCCGGCGAGGGATGGCACTAGCGGCCCTCCGCCGGCGGGAGCTACAACCGCGCCACAGAGGGATAGCTCCCCGGCAAGGAACCTCACCGAGGAGCCGGCCCGTGCAGGTAACCCCTTTGCTTCAGGCTTCCCTTGGCTTTTCTTCTTCTGAATTTCTTCTTTTTGGATATTTGCTTGACTGTTTGTCTTTTCTTTTCCTCCGTCAGACCCGTCCGTAGCCGAGCCAATGGAGACGGAGGTCGCTGCTGACGACGCCGCCGTTGCCGAGGAAACGGCCGGCGCGGACGATCCCGCCGCCGCAGAGGCCACCAGGGCTGCCGCCGCGGCAGCCGGCGAAGAGGCCGGCGATCGCACTGACGGTACTGGGGCTGCAGGAGCGCCAGGCGCTACGTCGACCGCCGAGCCCTCCGCCGCGGTCGCAGCCCCCAGCTCCGACGAGCCCGAGCCAAGCGCCTATCTAAAGGCCGGCGACGACGTCTTCATCCAGATCCCGTGGGCGTCTATGTCCAGGGCGCCCGTCGAGGGAGAGGTCTTCGACGGAGAGGTGCTGGCCTCTGCCGGGCTTAAGCTTGTCGACGCACCGAGCAGCAGCAGCGGCGAGTCGGAGGAGGAGCGCCTGCTGCGCAAACTGCTATCACTCTACCGCGCCAGGCAGGCCAAGCTGGAGTCCCGTGAGGCTCGGGCCGCCAAGGCGGGAGTTGAGTTGGAGAAACGCGCAGAGGAGCTCCGGGCCATCAATCAAGCAGCTCTCCGGTCCTTGGCGGAGGAGCGGGAGCAGCTTGCCGAGGCACAGTAGGCCTTCATCTTGGAGAAGGCTGAAGTGGAGGAGCAGCAGTGGCTTGCCGCCGAGGATCTATCCAGGCGAGAAGGCGAGCTGACGCAGCGGAAGGTCGACCTCGACAGCCACGAGGATGAGCTTGCCGCGCGCGAGCGATCACTTGGCGGAGCTTTGCAGGAGGCAAAGGATGCTGCCGCAGCTGCCGAGACCGCCAAGAGGGAGTTGGAGAAGAGGGTGGCGCAGCTGGAGGCCAACCTGAAGACGAGCGGCGAGGAGGTTGTCGCTCTCAAGCTTGAGAGGGAGAAGGACGCCCACAGCCACTCCGAGCTGCAGGTCCGCCTCTCCGAGAAGGGCAAGGAGCTCGCCGTCGCCAAGGACTCCATCGCCGACCTCGAGCTGAAGCTGGCCAGCCTAACCCAGGCACTGGACGGCGCCAAGGAGCGGGAGGCGACCCTGAAGGAGGAGATCAGGGCCGAGAGGCGCTGCTGGACAGCGCCGCCATCTCCCAGAACAATTTTAGGCAGACCGTCGAGCTCTGGACGGAAGGCCTTGTCAACACCGCCGTGGACATCGACAAGGAGCTGGCGCAGCTGGGGGCGGAGTATCTCGGGTACTCCACCGACGAGAGCCTCCACCCCAGCGCCAAGCTTACTCTATTCTTCACGGGTGTGGCGACGGCCCTCCAGCAACTCCGGGAGAAGATCCCGAAGCAGCTGGCGGACGAGTCGCGCAGGCTCTGCACGGGGGCCCTCCAAAAGGTGCTGATGAAGGTAGCCTTCCGCAACCCAGGCCTCAACCTCACCAACGTCCTCAGGACCTTGCTGCCGGACGCTGATCAGGAGGCGCTCAAGGACCTTGTTGCACCCATTGTGGACAAGGTGGGCGGCATCAAGAGGGTTGAGGGCGACTGCGCGGACTAAGTTGCTTGTTTTCTTCTTCCCTTGTCACTGCCAACCATGTTATGTGTAGGGGAACATAGTATTTTAAAATTTTCCTACGATCACGCAAGATCTATCTACCAGATGCATAGCAACGAGAGGGAAGAGTGTGTCTACGTACCCTCGTAGACCGGAAGCGGAAGCGTCTAGTGACGCGGTTGATGTAGTCGAACTTCTTCACGATTCAACCGATCAAGCACCGAACGTACAGCACCTCCGCGTTCAGCACACGTTCAGCTTGATGACGTCCCACGAGCTCTTCATCCAGTTGAGCTTCACGGGAGAGTTTCGTCAGCACGACGGCGTGGTGACGGATATGATGTATTCACCGGCGCAGGGCTTCGCCTAAGCACCTCGACGGTATGACCGAGGTGTGTTTCTGTGGATGGGGGCACCGCACACGGCTGGAACAATTCAACTTGTGTGTCTTTGGGTGCCCCCTGCCCCCGTATATAAAGGAGCAAGGGGGAGGCCGGCCGGCCCTTGTTTGGTGCGGCTAGGGTGCAATCCTACTAGGAATAGGATTGCAATCCTATTCCTAGTAGGAACCACCAAAGAAGGAAGAGAGGGAATAGGAAAAGAAGAAGAGGTGGCGCCCCCAACTCCTAGTGCAACTAGGAACCCTTGGTGGGGCGCCGGCCAGCCCTATGGGCTGCCTCTCTCTTTTCCATAAGGCCCACTATGGAGCATCCCCCTTCGTAGGGGGTTCCGGTAACCCCCTCCGGCAATCCCGTTAAATCCGAAACTTTTCCGGTATACTTCTGGTGTCCGAATATAGTCGTCCAATATATCAATCTTTATGTCTCGGACATTCCGAGACTCCTCGTCATGTCCGTGATCTCATCCGGGACTCCGAACTACCTTCGGTACATCAATACTCATAAACTCATAATACCGATCGTCATCAAACGTTAAGCGTGCGGACCCTACGGGTTCGAGAACTATGTAGACATGACCGAGACTCATCTCCGGTCAATAACCAATAGCGGAACCTGGATGTTCATATTGGCTCCTACATATTCTACGAAGATCTTTTATCGGTCAGAACCGCATAACAACATACGTTGTTCCTTTTGTCAATGGTATGTTACTTGCCCGAGATTCGATCGTCGGTATCTCTATACCTAGTTCAATCTCGTTACCGGCAAGTCTCTTTACTCGTTCCGTAACACATCATCTCGTGACTAACTCATTAGTCTTTTGCTTGCAAGGCTTATTGTGATGTGTGTTACCGAGAGGGCCCAGAGATACCTCTCCGACACTCGGAGTGACAAATCCTAATCTTGATCTATGCCAACACCACGAATACTTTCGGAGACACCTGTAGAGCATCTTTATGATCACCCAGTTACGTTGTGATGTTTGATAGCACACAAGGTGTTCCTACGGTATTCGGGAGTTGCATAATCTCATAGTCATAGGAACATGTATAAGTCATGAAGAAAGCAATAGCAGAAAAACTAAATGATCATAGTGCTATGCTAACGGATGGGTCTTGTCCATCACATCATTCTCCGAATGATGTGATCCCGTTGATCAAATGACAACTCATGTCTATGGCTAGGAAACATAACCATCTTTGATCAATGAGCTAGTCTAGTAGAGGCATACTAGGGACATACTGTTTTGTCTATGTATCCACACATGTACTAAGTTTCCGGTTAATACAATTCTAGCATGAATAAAAGACATTTATCATGATATAAGGAAATACAAATAACATCTTTATTATTGCCTCTAGGGCATATTTCCTTCAGTCTCCCACTTGAACTAGAGTCAATAATCTAGATTACAAAGTGATGATCCTCACACCCATGGAGTCTTGGTGCTGATCATGTTTTGCCCGTGGAAGAGGCTTAGTCAACGGGTCTGCAACATTCAGGTCCGTATGTATTTTGCAAATCTCTATGTCTCCCTCCTTGACTAGATCGCGGATGGAATTGAAGCGTCTTTTGATGTGCTTTGTTCTCTTGTGAAACCTGGATTCCATCGCCAAGGCTATGGCTCCAGTGTTGTCACAAAAGATTTTCATTGGACCCGATGCACTAGGTATTACACCTAGATCGGATATGAACTCCTTCATCCAGACTCCTTCATTTGCTGCTTCCGAAGCAGCTATGTATTCCGCTTCACACGTAGATCCTGCCACGACGCTCTGCTTGGAACTGCACCACCTGACAGCTCCACCGTTCAATAAAAATACATATCCGGTTTGTGACTTTGAGTCATCCGGATCAGTGTCAAAGCTAGAATCGACGTAACCGTTTACGACGAGCTCTTTGTCACCTCCATACACGAGAAACATATCCTTTGTTCTTTTCAGATACTTTAGGATGTTTTTGACCGCTGTCCAGTGATCCACTCCTGGATTACATTGGTACCTCCCTGCTAGACTTATAGCAAGGCACACATCAGGTCTGGTACACAGCATTGCATACATGATAGATCCTATGGCTGAGGCATAGGGAATGACTTTCATTTTCCCTCTATCTTCTGCAGTGGTCGGGCATTGAGTCTTACTCAACTTCACACCTTGTAATACAGGCAAGAACCCTTTCTTTGACTGATCCATTTTGAACTTCTTCAAAATCTTATCAAGGTATGTGCTTTGTGAAAGTCCAATTAAGCGTCTTGATCTATCTCTATAGATCTTGATGCCTAATATATAAGCAGCTTTACCGAGGTCTTTTCATTGAAAAACTCTTATTCAAGTATCCTTTTATGCTATCCAGAAATTCTATATCATTTCCAATCAACAATATGTCATCCACATATAATATTAGAAATGCTACAGAGCTCCCACTCACTTTCTTGTAAATACAGGCTTCTCCAAAAGTCTGTATAAAACCATATGCTTTGATCACCTCATCAAAGCGTATATTCCAACTCCGAGATGCTTGCACCAGTCCATAGATGGATCGCTGGAGCTTGCATACTTTGTTAGCACCTTTTGGATCGACAAAACCTTCTGGTTGCATCATATACAACTCTTCTTTGAGATATCCATTCAAGAATGCAGTTTTGACATCCATTTGCTAGATTTCATAATCATAAAATGCGGCAATTGCTAACATGATTCGGACAGACTTAAGCATCGCTACAGGTGAGAAAGTCTCATCATAGTCAACTCCTTGAACTTATCGAAAACCTTTCGCAACAAGTCGAGCTTTGTAAACAGTACCATTACCGTCTGCGTCGGTCTTCCTCTTGAAGATCCATTTATTTTTGATGGCCTGCCGATCATCGGGCAAGTCAACCAAAGTCCACACTTTGTTCTCATACATGGATCCCATCTCAGATTTCATGGCTTTAAGCCATTTTGCGGAATCTGGGCTCATCATCGCTTCCTCATAGTTCGTAGGTTCATCATGGTCTAGTAACATGATTTCCAGAACTGGGTTGCCGTACCACTCTGGTGCGGAACGTACTCTGGTTGATCTACGACGTTCAGCAGAAACTTGATCCGAAGTTTCATGATCATTATCATTAACTTCCTCACTGATTGGTGTAGGAATCACTGGAACAATTTTCTGTGATGTACTACTTTCCAATCCGGGAGAAGGTACAATTACCTCATCAAGTTCTACTTTCCTCCCACTCACTTCTTTCTCTAGAAAGGATCCATTCTTAGCAACGAATATCTTGCCTTCGGATCTGTGATAGAAGGTGTACCCAACAGTCTCTTTTGGGTATCCTATGAAGACACATTTCTCCGACTTGGGTTCGAGCTTATCAGGTTGAAGCTTTTTCACATAAGCATCGCAGCCCCAAACTTTAAGAAACGACAACTTTGGTTTCTTGCCAAACCATAGTTCATAAGGTGTCGTATCAACGGATTTAGATGGTGCCCTATTTAACGTGAATGCAGCTGTCTCTAAAGCATAACCCCAAAACGATAGTGGTAAATCGGTAAGAGACATCATAGATCGTACCATATCCAATAAAGTACGGTTACGACGTTCGGACACACCATTACGCTGTGGTGTTCCGGGTGGCGTGAGTTGTGAAACTATTCCACATTGTTTCAAATGAAGACCAAACTCGTAACTCAAATATTCTCCTCCACGATCAGATCGTAGAAACTATATTTTCTTGTTACGATGATTCTCTACTTCACTCTGAAATTCTTTGAACTTTTCAAATGTTTCAGACTTGTGTTTTATTAAGTAGATATACCCATATCTGCTCAAATCATCAGTGAAGGTCAGAAAATAACGATACCCGCCGCGTGCTTCAACACTCATTGGTCCACATACATCAGTATGTATGATTTCCAACAAATCTGTTTCTCGCTCCATAGTTCCGGAGAACGGAGTTTTAGTCATCTTGCCCATGAGGCATGGTTCGCAAGCACCAAGTGATTCATAATCAAGTGATTCCAAAAGTCCATTATTATGGAGTTTCTTCATGCGTTTTACACCAATATGACCCAAACGGCAGTGCCACAAATAAGTTGCACAATCATTATTAACCTTGCATCTTTTGGTTTCAATATTATGAATATGTGTATCACTACAATCGAGATCCAATAAGAATAGACCACTCTTTAAGGGTGCATGACCATAAAAGATATTATTCATAAAAATAGAACAACCATTATTCTTTGATTTGAATGAATAACCGTCTCGCAACAAACAAGATCCAGATATAATGTTCATGCTCAACGCTGGCACCAAATAACAATTATTTAGGTCTAATACTAATCCCGAAGGTAGATGTAGAGGTAGCGTGCCGACGGCGATCACATCAACTTTGGAACCATTTCCCACGCGCATCGTCACCTCGTCCTTAGCTAATCTTCGTTTAATCCGTAGTCCCTGTTTCGAGTTACAAATATTAGCAACCGAACCGGTATCAAATACCCAGGTACTACTACGAGCATTAGTAAGGTACACATCAATAACATGTATATCACATATACCTTTGTTCACCTTGCCATCCTTCTTATCCGCCAAAAACTTGGGGCAGTTCCGCTTCCAGTGTCCAGTCCCCTTGCAGTAGAAGCACTCAGTTTCAGGCTTGGCTCCAGATTTGGGTTTCTTCGTGGAAGTAGCAACTGTCTTGCTATTCTTTTTGAAGTTTCCCTTCTTTCCCTTGCCCTTTTTCTTGAAACCAGTGGTCTTGTTAACCATCAACACTTGATGCTCCTTCTTGATTTCTACCTCCGTAGCCTTGAGCATAGCGAAGAGCTCAGGAATTGTCTTTTGCATCCCTTGCATATTATAGTTCATTACAAAGCCTTTATAGCTTGGTGGCAGTGATTGAAGAACTCTATAAATAACACTATCCTCGTCAACTTTGCAACCAAGTTGAGTCATATGATTGTAGTACCCAGACATTCTGAGCAAGTGTTCACTGATAGAACTATTCTCCTCCATTTTGCAGCTGTAGAACTTATTGGAAATCTCATATTTCTCAATTCGGGCATTTGCTTGAAATATTAACTTCAACTCTTGGAACATCTCATATGGTCCATGACGTTCAAAACGTCGTTGAAGTCCCGGTTCTAAGCCGTAAAGCATGGCACACTGAACTATCGTGTAGTCATCAGACCGCGATTGCCAGACGTTCAAAGCGTCTACATTAGCGGGAGGGGGCTTGTCACCTAGCGGTGCTTCAAGGACATAATTTTTCTATGCAGCAATGAGGATAATCCTCAGGTTACGGACCCAGTCCGTGTAATTGCTACTATCATCTTTCAACTTAGCTTTCTCTAGGAATGCATTAAAATTCAAAGGAACGGTAGCACGGGCCATTGATCTACAATAACATAGATATGCAATAACTATTAGGACTAAGTTCATGATAAATTAAAGTTCAATTAAAGAACTCCCACTTAGATAGACATCCCTCCGGTCATCTAAATGATCACGTGATCCAAATCAACTAAACCATGTCCGATCATCACGTGAGATGGAGTAGTTTCAATGGTTAACATCTTATGTTGATCATATCTACTATATGATTCACGCTCGACCTTTCGGTCTCCAGTGTTCCGAGGCCATATCTGCATATGCTAGGCTCGTCAAGTTTAACCCGAGTATTCTGCGTGTGCAAAACTGGCTTACACCCGTTGTATTTGAACGTAGAGCTTATCACACCCGATCATCACGTGGTGTCTCGGCACGACGAACTTTCGCAACGGTGCATACTCAGGGAGAACACTTATACCTTGAAATTTAGTAAGGCATCATCTTATAATGCTACCGTCGTTCTAAGCAAAATAAGAAGCATAATAAGATAAACATCACATGCAATCAAAATATGTGACATGATATGGCCATCATCATCTTGTGCTTTTGATCTCCATCTTCAACGCACCGTTATGATCACCTTCGTCACTGGCGCGACACCTTGATTTCCATCGTAGCATCGTTGTCGTCTCGCCAACTATTGCTTCTACGACTATCGCTACCGTTTAGTGATAAAGTAAAGCAATTACATGGCGATTGCATTTCATACAATAAAGCGACAACCATATGGCTCCTGCCAGTTGCCGATAACTTTACAAAACATGGATCATCTCATACAAAACCGCATAACTCATCATGTCTTGACCATATCACATCAAAACATGCCCTGCAAAAACAAGTTAGACGTCCTCTACTTTGTTGTTGCAAGTTTTACGTGGCTGCTACGGGCTTAGCAAGAACCGTTCTTACCTACGCATACAAAACCACAACGATGTTTCGTCAAGTATGTGCTGTTTTAACCTTCACAAGGACCGGGCGTAGCCACACTTGATTCAGCTAAAGTGAGAGAGACAGACACCCGCCAGTCACCTTTAAGCAATGAGTGCTCGTAACGGTGAAACCAGTCTCGCGTAAGCGTATGCGTAATGTTGGTCCGGGCCGCTTCATCTCACAATACCGCCGAAGCAAAGTATGACATGCTGGTAAGCAGTATGACTAGTATCGCCCACAACTCATTGTGTTCTACTCGTGCATATCATCTACGCATAGACCTGGCTCATGATGCCACTGTTGGGGAACGTAGTATTTTAAAATTTTCCTACGATCACGCAAGATCTATCTACCAGATGCATAGCAACGAGAGGGAAGAGTGTGTCTACGTACCCTCGTAGACCGGAAGCGGAAGCGTCAAGTGACGCGGTTGATGTAGTCGAACTTCTTCACGATTCAACCGATCAAGCACCGAACATACGACACCTCCGCGTTCAGCACACGTTCAACTAGATGACGTCCCACGAGCTCTTGATCCAGTTGAGCTTCACGGGAGAGTTTCGTCAGCACGACGGCGTGGTGACGGATATGATGTATTCACCGGCGCAGGGCTTCGCCTAAGCACCGCGACGGTATGACCGAGGTGTGTTTCTGTGGAGGGGGGCACCGCACACGGCTGGAACAATTCAACTTGTGTGTCTTTGGGTGCCCCCCCTGCCCCCGTATATAAAGGAGCAAGGGGGAGGCCGGTCGGCCCTTGTTTGGTGCGGCTAGGTTGCAATCCTACTAGGAATAGAATTGCAATCCTATTCCTAGTAGGAACCACCAAAGAAGGAAGAGAGGGAATAGGAAAAGAAGAAGAGGTGGCGCCCCCCAACTCCTAGTCCAACTAGGAACCCTAGGTGGGGCGCCGGCCAGCCCTATGGGCTGCCTCTCTCTTTTCCATAAGGCCCACTATGGACCATCCCCTTCGTAGGGGGTTCCGGTAACCCCCTCCGGCAATCCCGTTAAATCCGAAACTTTTCCGGTATACTTCCGGTGTCCGAATATAGTCGTCCAATATATCAATCTTTATGTCTCGGACATTCCGAGACTCCTCGTCATGTCCGTGATCTCATCCGGGACTCCGAACTACCTTCGGTATATCAATACTCATAAACTCATAATACCGATCGTCATCAAACGTTAAGCGTGCGGACCCTACGGGTTTGAGAACTATGTAGACATGACCGAGACTCATCTCCGGTCAATAACCAATAGCGGAACCTGGATGTTCATATTGGCTCCTACATATTCTACGAAGATCTTTTATCGGTCAGAACCGCATAACAACATACATTGTTCCTTTTGTCAACGGTATGTTACTTGCCCGAGATTCGATCGTCGGTATCTCTATA
The DNA here is from genome assembly GCA_902687465.1 of Secale cereale. Lineage (NCBI taxonomy): Eukaryota > Viridiplantae > Streptophyta > Magnoliopsida > Poales > Poaceae > Secale > Secale cereale. Next base: position 557,299,028 of record LR738714.1, read on the forward strand.
CCTAGTTCAATCTCGTTACCGGCAAGTCTCTTTACTCATTCCGTAACACATCATCTCGTGACTAAATCATTAGTCTTTTGCTTGCAAGGCTTATTGTGATGTGTGTTACCGAGAGGGCCCAGAGATACCTCTCCGACACTCGGAGTGACAAATCCTAATCTTGATCTATGCCAACACCACGAATACTTTCGGAGACACCTGTAGAGCATCTTTATGATCACCCAGTTACGTTGTGACGTTTGATAGCACACAAGGTGTTCCTACGGTATTCGGGAGTTGCATAATCTCATAGTCATAGGAACATGTATAAGTCATGAAGAAAGCAATAGCAGAAAAACTAAACGATCATAGTGCTATGCTAACGGATGGGTCTTGTCCATCACATCATTCTCCTAATGATGTGATCCCGTTGATCAAATGACAACTCATGTCTATGGCTAGGAAACATAACCATCTTTGATCAATGAGCTAGTCTAGTAGAGGCATACTAGGGACATACTGTTTTGTCTATGTATCCACACATGTACTAAGTTTCCGGTTAATACAATTCTAGCATGAATAAAAGGCATTTATCATGATATAAGGAAATACAAATAACATCTTTATTATTGCCTCAAGGGCATATTTCCTTCATTATGAACAATAGTCTATTAGAACTGCGACTAGTCATCTTGCAATATAACTTTATCTTAGGTACTGAATGCAATGTTATTTCCTTTACTTGACTCCCTTGCTTTGTATGTTTTCACCCCTTACGCTTTTAGGGAACTTGCCGGCGTAGGTACCTTTGCCGCGAGCGCTGAGTGCGGAACTTCAGCAGCCCGCTGGCGGTGCCTGTTTGCCGACAAGAAACCTTGTCGTAACCAGTCGCAGCACACTTAAGTTGTTGAGCGGGCTCGGAAACAAAGTAAGGGCGCGACACTAGTCGCAGCACGCTTAAGTTGTTGAGCAGACTCGAAACAAAGTAAGGGCGCAACTGGCCACGAGTTGGTTCCTCCGCGCACAGGTTTTCCATACAAAGTGCGGTCGTTCAAGGAAGATAACTTAAAAATTAAAAAATTTGATTGCTCAAACTTTGGCAACTTAGCTTTTGTGTTGTTTGCTTCCTGGCAAGGTCAAAGTTCCATATCACTATCTTCTCCTCCCCCCCC